>CM060251.1:11896480-12512739 GCA_030684275.1 Acipenser oxyrinchus oxyrinchus
GTAAAATTATAGTTTTATCATCCCATACAAATGTTCAGTGAGATTCAATTTATTTTATCTAATTTGTGAAGGCATGATAACAGCCTCAGGAAATTTCGTATTCATCACGCGTACAGTATGTCACTTGCCAAGCAATTTCTAGCAGTTCTTGAATCTTTTTATGCGACCTGTAACTCGTATAGATTAGTACACCACTCCCGGCTACCAGAATCGAATGCATTTTATTCAGAGTTATATTGTTTTATTAGAAACCTCTCGTCTACTTATTATTATTATTATTTATTTCTTAGCAGACGCCCTTATCCAGGGCGACTTGAATTGTTACAAGATATCACATTATTTTTTACATTCAATTACCCATTTATACAGTTGGGTTTTTACTGGAGCAATCTAGGTAAAGTACCTCGCTCAAGGGTACAGCAGCAGTGTCCCCACCGGGGATTGAACCCACAACCCTGCAAGAGTCCAGAGCCCTAACCACTACTCCACACTGCTGCCCCTGTTTACTAATCAGGAAGCTCCATTTCAGGGCATTACAACTTGACAGTGGAACCTTCAGATAGAATGCCTCGTTTTGATAAACAAAAAAAAAACATTGATAATGTTAATGGATCTGTAATTTAAAGACTTAAAAGAGTGATAAAGGCACTGTTTATCACTTTCAAATAGCGAAACCCCCCTGATTATCAGGATTTACCTTGGAAGTCTTACCCTCTCATCACACTCAACTACCACATGGTAATGACCTCTGATGAGGGTTCTATTATGTAATAACATCAGGGCATGCTGAAACTCAGTTAAATGTTTCTGCATGCTTGTGACAGGCACATTAATTGCCAGTTATTGTTTGTTTAATAATTATGATCAGTTTGAGCAGGGGCAGGGTTAAAAGGGAAAGGCAGATTCAGAAAAATATATATAATGCAATACTGGAGCAACAGGGCCACTCATGATGACTGCAAAAACAATAACACTTTATTGTAAGAGAAATGTGAAAAAGCAATTAAATGACATTTTACGTCTCTGCATTGAAGAGGAGCCAAAGCCAGTTGTGAATGTGGTCAGGTTAGATTGGATAATTAATTGCCAATTTAACCTGACCACATGTAAATAAAGAGAACAAAGATACAGAGTAAGTATAGCCATGTGTTTGTCCTTAGCCAGCTCTGAACAATCCTATGCTTTGCCTTTTTTTGTTCACATTTCTTTATTTTGACTTTATTTAAAGGAAATAGATACAATTCACCTGAAGTGTCAGTCTTGGCCCAATTAGAAAATGCTGAATTTTTCAGGTGACAGTGAAATGCTTGTCTACTTGAATTAGTTTCCTATAGTTTTGCCTCATTCACTATTGTTCAAAATGCACTTCATTCACTAACAGACGTATGCAAAAATGGTCAGTCGAGGTATATTAGAGTCAATGCCATCCTTTGCAATCCTCCTAAAAGACAGCATTATGGTTCCAGGCTTACTAAGATGGAATACTTATTTTGACAGTTTTTCCTCCATGTGTTTTTGAAAGATTAAATTAGTTTTGCACAGATAATACAGACTATAGATTAATCTGGTTCAATAAATGATTTATCGATGACGATAAACTGGACATCGAGTTTTTCCAACTATAAAATTGTATATATCAGTTGGAATAAACAATCGTTACAAATGTTTAGAAGATGATAAAAATAATTGTTACTTGGGGCAGCATCAAGGACATGGTTGGTGTAAACAAGAATTAACTTTAAAAAAATGGTATCCATATTTGTAAAGGGAACTGCCTTAAATTGAAATGCCAATAAAGAAGGTAAGAGATCCATGTTGCGTTCACTCACCGATTCCCATCACTACTTCTTATACAGCATATGCCAACTATTTTAGAACACATATATGAAGTATTCCTATTGTATGGCATACTATTAAAGTGGATAGGAAGTGTGCTTTTAATTAAAATACATCTAAAAATAAATACAATACTTACAACGTAAATACAATGTGACAATATTTACAATGTAAATACAATGTGACATAGAAATGTCATTCAGTCAGTCCTGAGGCTATACAATCGTCTTAGCCTGTTTACAAGGTAGTTCACTTGGTTTGGCAACAAATCCAAATCTGTCAGTTTTAAAATTCATATGGCTTTAAGGGACAAATCATTAAAAATGGGGTTGAGAAATAATGCTGCATTATTACAGGTTACTCTAATGTTCACAATAATTTCAAAGCAGAATCCTACAGGATTATAGAATGACACAGAATGAGTCACAAACAGGGTACTGTCAAGGTAACTATACTTATCATCTAACATCCCACCCACATCAGCTCTATGTTTAGTAAACAGTAGCGCCTCTGTACAAGTGAAATACAGTAAAGCATGTATAATCCAGGATGTAGCAGGATTTTTCAGTCCCTGACAAAATCTTTATCTGGATTTGATTTGCTTGTTGTACCTGCTTGAAATAAGTGTAAAACTCAACTGTGGCATTACATTTCTTTTAGTATTTCTAAATTTAGCACTCTTGTGATTGTCTAGTATTTTTTTACTACAGAGAGGTGTGAGTACTATATATAGTACAATTAACTACTTTAGCTGGTAGTTTATACAAGTAAGCCCATACATGTATGCAATAAACATGGTGAACTGTAGAAATATGGGTTTCAATTACACTTTATCACCAGTGTGTAATTAACATTGTCATTTATTAAATGTAATCTTTTTTTTCCAAATCATTTTAACCAGCTTAACTGAATTGGATCCCTATCTAGTGTACCAGAAAAGAATGGTAAAAGACATGAAATGAAAGACAATTGTATTCATGGGACATGGTGAAGAAGGAAAGGATGTATAATGTGCTCAGCATTTGGTTTGATAACTATGAAGCGAGCAGGACAAAATGATTGCAAACATTAATTATAAGCCAGATGTTTTTCAAGGAAGAGAAGGTAAAAGATGTACCATGTTTTCAAAATGTAGTTACTCACCATAGTGAAAGTGAAAATAGGCACTTTTGACTGGTTTACTGTACTCTGTATTGTACACAAACATGTAGGCAATGTGATTAAAAGTTGAGCCTAAAAATAATTGGATATTCTAAATTGGGAGAAAATACAAAAAAGAATTGGTAACTACTAAATTAAAAAATAATAATAATAATAATAATATGTGCATACAGACGTGAAGAGCATTCCATAATTTAAGAGCTCTACAAGAAAAGGCCCCACCTCCTGTGTTGCTTTTGTTGACCTTAGGAATAACCAGCAGCCCCTCATCCTGTGATCTCAGAGTGCGGTTTGGAAGATACAGGTTAGGTAACTCCTGTAAATAACTAGGTGCTAATCCATTCAGGGCCTTGTAGGTTAACAACAACGTCTTAAAATCAATTCTATACTGCACAGGGAGCCAATGTAAAGAGGCTAAAACAGGGGTAACATGTTCACTTTTCCTGGTTTTAGCCAGAATTCTAGCAGCGGTATTCTGAACAAGCTGCAAGCGGATACCACATGTTTTGGGACACCAGAAAAAAAGTGCATTACAATAATCAATTCTAGATGAAACAAAGGCATGCATTAGACTCTCGGCATCAGATACAGAAATAACTGGTCTACGTTTGGCTATATTTCGCAAATGGAAAAAAGATACTTTAGTAACCTCCCTAATATGAGTCTCAGGATGACCCCCAAACTCTTAATTTCTAGTTTAAATTTTGATGAGAGACTACAAGGGTCGAGCTCATGTAATTCCACATTTCCTTTTAGTTGGTTCTGTGATCCCACAAGCATAACCTCCGTTTTATCTGAATTAAATATTAGAAAATCCTGTGACATCCAATGCTAATAATAATAATAATAATAATAATAATAATAACACCCAGGCAGAAGAAATTCCTGGCTTTAGGAACAAATATAGCTGGGTATCATCAGCATAGTAATGGAAGTTCACTCTGTGTCTGCTGATAATGTCACCTAACGGTAACATATATAATGAAAACAGCAAGGCACCTAGAATGGAGCCCTGTGGAACACCACAGGCACATTCCGATAATGCCGATTTTACCTCCCCAATAGAGACAAACTGAAACCTATCAGCAAGATACGATTTGAACCAGGATAGGACAAGGCCAGACAGTCCTGCTATGCTTTCAAGACGTTTCAATAGGCTGGAATGGTCTACAGAATCAAAGGCCTCACTTAGATCAAGAAGAATGAATACTGATGGGCCGTCTCGGTGCTATGTGCAGCACGAAAACCAGACTGAAACTTCTCGAATATACCATTAAGAGTTGGAACATTTTTGTAATTGAATTGCAACAACTCTCTCTAGAAACTTATCTAAGAATAGTAGGTTGTAGATTGGACAATAGATATTGAGGACTTTAGGGTCAAAATTGTGTTTCTTAAGCATAGGCTTTACCACAGCTACCTTAAGTGCTGAGGGAACTATACCAGAGGAAAGTTAACCGTTATAATTTTTAGAATGTGGGTATTAATAACACAAAGAACATCTTTTAATAGTTTTGTAGGAATAGCATCAAGAGAACATGCAGTAACTCTCATATGTCGAATTAGCTCTGTCAGTTCTGTAAAGTAATCAAAGAAAGAAGCAAACATAGTAGCCTTAAGAGGTGTAGTTCTGCCGGAGTCCTTCTTATTAGAAGGTGTCTGTGGAATCTCTGATTTCTGATGTCTAGTATTTTATTTTTAAAGAAATGTAAGAAGTCATTGCAGCTGTGAGAGGAGCCAGTGTCAAGGGTAGGACTATTAGGGGAAGGATTAATTAATTTATCTAGGGTAGCAAAAGTAAATCTAGGATTATTTTTATTTGTTTCAATTAAATTAGAATGATATGATGATCTAGCCAACACCAGAGCCTTCCTATATTTAACCAGGTGGCTCTTCCATGAGATGTAATGAACATGCAGTTTAGATTGCCACCATCGCCGTTCTGGTTTATGACCCTCATATTTCATCTTATGAGTTGTATCATTGAACCACGGTGAACTTTTTTTTTTGATTGGCTCTACAGTATCTAAGATACCAGTCATGGTGGTGTTGTAGGTATTAACCAGCTCATCTAGTGATGAGGACTCAGAGAGTGGTAATGAGCTCAATACATCAGAAAGATTAACAGCAGTTGAAGAATTATTTACCCAGGATTTAAATGTAGGATCCACAGTCTTTGTAGGTACTGGCAGACTCACCTAAAAAAGAATGGCAAGATGATCAGAAATAGTAAGATCTAGTGTTATGATGTTCTTAACAGCTAAACCACGAGAAATTACGAGATCTAATGTATGGCCTTTGACATGCAGGATATAATCTAATGAATCCAGTAGCCTCAAACATTCCAAGGAGTTAGAATCAGAATCAATGTCAACATGAAGGTTAAAATCACCCAATAAAAGAGTCCTGTCATATTTGACTGTCAATATAGATAGCAGATCCCCAATATCAGTCAGAAATAGTGAGTTTGACTTAGGTGGTCAATAAATAATTACAATATGAACAGGTAATTGACCATTTAATGTCAAGGTTAAAACTCAAAAGATGAATAACCTTCAACAATATCCTGTTTGTTTCCAAGTTCACTACAGAAAACAGTAGCATACAGAAAACAGTAGCAAGTCCACCTCCCTGCCCAGTAGAGAGAGCTTTCTGGAAAAAAGAATAGTTAGGTGGTCCATGCATCCTTTCCTGCGATGTCATCAGGCAGTGTGTTCCGAGCTTAAGGTTACAAATTGTTAAAACAAGTGAACAAATCTCATTCATAACCAGAAGTATATAAAATATTTCCATAACTACAAATATTGAATTATCTAGGTAGTCTCTGTATCGTCGGCATCATAGCTGCGGTCTGTTAAATGTCTGTTGCAAGGTGAGTTATATCCTCTTTTGTTAATTAAAACCCTCCTTTCCAAGTGCAAATGAACTCCTGATTATTGTGTGGGAGTTTATACCGTACATCGCTTTCTGCGGGTGAATCACGTTAACACAAACGTGGCTGTTCTGAGCGGTGGCGACTGTATATTCAAATGATTTAGAGATATCTTTAAATGAACAGGAAGTCATTTAGAGATATCTTCAACTGATTTAGAGATATCTTTAAAACCCTCATTTTAAGATATCTCTAAATACAGTTTGGCGTACCATGCTAGCAAAATCCACATGGTTTTCATATTATTTAAAAATGTCTGTAAATCAATTTGAGATATCTTTATTTCATTTTTAGAATAAATTTTAGATATCTTAAAAACTGCACAATTGAAGACATCTGTAATTCAATTTGAGATATCTCGAAATGATTTAGAGATATCCTTAAATATTTCCAGATATCTTAAAATGCAATTTCAGATATCTCTAAATGATCATTTGGCTTGCCATATGATACCACATAGAAAGTCCAGAAAACTTGACGGATGGGGATAGTGAACTTTTAATATCCAAGAAGGAATACAGGATCTGATGAAAGCATTAGAAAATAAAAATAGAGTAATTAATAAATAATCATTGAAAACTACCAGTGAGGATCAATTACAACACTGTTATGTGATGAATTCCAAAGAGTTCATGTTGTCAATCATCAGTGGCATCAGTATGCAGTGTTTAAAAATAGATCTCAAGGGGTCTGCATGTAAGAGAGTGAGGTTTCATATAGTTTACACTATAGACAACACCAAACATAAAACCTGATGCGATGTGACACTCAAGCAGCATCAAGGCAAGCACATTATCATCTTTGATAAGATGTTGTAAGCTACTGCATGTACTGCATACCAATAATGCCAGGTATAATGAGATTATTGTTATTGAAAATCACATTGCATGATAATCAGCAACCACTAGGCTACACTGCCTACTTGATAAAACAATCAGACACATGCATTAAACAGAGGCAGATTAATGAACTGTTTATGTACAGACATGGTAAAGATGCTCAGTGTCTCTCTCTCGGTTCTTCCAGACAAATGTTTTGAAGCTTATGTGACCACCTGTTGGGAACTCACAGGAATCTAGGGACATTATTAACCCCACTGCTGGGCAAATAAACTGAACAAACGTATAGTTAAGTATCTTATATCAATTAAAATGAAATCAATGGAGGAACTATTCCTTGCCAGTGGTAATAATGTAAATGTGAGCGTAAATGTTTCCCTTTAAAGCCAGTGTGTGTGTGACAAATAAGACTTTATTTACAGTAGAACTGGGCAAAGCAATCTTAACCCCTCAACTGCCAAACAATCTTCAACTGCAAAAGCCTAATACGTTGAAGATTCAAATCTCTTTGTACTCTTTCAAATTTCTGGGGCCAGATGCAATGCATTAAAACATTAAGAAGCATATTTTGAAGACACGTCAAATCTTTCTTTCTTTTCACAAAAAGGTGCAATTTCTAAAGAGTTCCAAAGATATATTTGGGCCAAATTGTTAAAACTTGAATCCTACCATTTATAGCTTTATAACAGCTCCATTTTCACTACTCCCCTTGTTTATGTGGCATTTAAGGTTCCATTCTTCATAAAGAGTATATTATTAATTACACTTCTGTGTTGTTACACCAAATGACAAGTAGCACAGATACTGAAAGTTAACTATAAAGGCAATTTTAGAGCTGACAAAGAAAAAAAAAATGAAAGAAGCAAAAGCTGTGTGTACTTTGCTTCAGAAAGGAAGGCAGTGAAACCCAGAAAGAAAGCGTCTGACAGGGGCAGTGATGAGAACTATAATGCAGGAGTGAAGCATTATCTCCAAGCCTCTTCTATACATCCTCTGCTTTCCAAAACCCATTGTTCACAGAGTACCTCTACAAGTAAAAGATTATTTGTATTGTAGCATGTGTGCCCCTCCCCCCCAAACTCGGGAGTGAAGTGGTGACAGACCAGGGACTGGCTGATGTTAGGGTTTTGTCAGGCATGCTACAGAGAATATATTTGTCTCCTGGGTGCTGAACAGGTGAAGCATGCAGGACAGGCTAGTATAATGAATCAGGCATGGGCATGGGCAGGAAGCAAACTGCAAACCATAAAATTCAGAGTGCTGTTAAGATAGGGTTGCTACTGCAAACAGCTCTAGTTTTGGCAGTCACTGTTGTGAATAGTGCATTTATTCTAATACAGTTTAAAGTACTCTTACCTGCAATCATCTCTGGTCTCAACTAAATCCGAGGGTTGCACCAAATCATATTGTACTGCAGTGACTATAATAATTTGAAGAGGCACAGTATTTGTGGCTTGTGGATGACTATGTTTTCTTTAGTATGTTAGCATTAGTTCAGTTCCCCAAGATGCCTGAACATCAAAAAGCTCATCAGAATAAGCAAATACGCTGCTAACATGGATTCAATGTACCTCTAAGGGGAAAGTATAAAAACGTCAGTTTAAATAAATAATAGTAAGAAAGGTCCCAGTTAGCAGCCAGCATGGAATCAGAACATGGAATCAGCTAATGGAAAAGGCAGGAAGACTGATGATGAAAGTAATACAGGGGTGCAAATTTGGCGCTATGGCGCTAGATTCTAGCACCAGGGTACCTCATATAGCATCAGCAACATTAAATTATCATCCACATACACAGGAGAGAAGGTTTGTGTCGTGTGGGAAAGTGGTAGCAAACATGTCGCAGCGCACCTTTACACAGTTATCAATTACATCTTTGTTCAGCAAGTCAAAAGAGTATGTGGGCAATAGTAGACTTAACAGGTAACAATACATTGTAAAATAATGTTTTGTGTTCGCAAGCCTCTTCATTTTACCGCAAAAGCTTTGCTAGTTTATAAACACATTTTGTTGATTAAAAAATACTCATGTTTTGGTTTGATGCATATCATCATGGATTTATGTTAAAACCGAATCAATTATTGCAGCTAATGTAAATCTAATCCATTAATAAAATTCAGTTTAGTTAAATTCATAAGCTATTGTTTTGTTAATATGTCGAACGTTTGGGCTTCTTAGGTCTGCCGTCTTAGGTTTCTTAATATAGCAATTTTGAAATATACAGCATGATTGTTTCTAATAATGTTCATCGTTTTGTTGATTAGATTATTATTTTTTTACCCAGAAAAATACTATTCTGACTGGAATAATAATAATAATAATAATAATAATAATAATAATAATAATAATAATAATAATTAAACTACACCTAAAATACCCTGGGTCAATTGCAGCGTACTAGATTTAGTCCATTTAATATGTCTAACTAGTGGATTGAGCTATCTTAGTCCACTTGATTGGACTAAAGTTAGTACACCTTCTAATCCCGATTGCAGCGTACCAGAAGTTAAGCATCACAGGTGGATCATTTGCTAAATCACACTAAACAAGACCTGATTGCAGTGTACCAAATCAGATTCGTTATGATCCTATTCAAGTGGATTGACTTAGTACTGTGAAGGATAAGACTAACTTAGTATGCTTGCTCATCCTAAGCATTTACTGCTTACATTTTTTTGCAGAGACAGCTGCATTTTTCCTCTGAAATGACTAGTGACTTTATAATTACTTTATTCCGTACAAATTGAAATAAAGACACATTGGTGACGACGAATACCAAAGTAATGATTTTATTCCGTACATTTCTTATGTCTGTAACATTCTTGGAAGTCTCACACAATATATATATATATATATATATATATATATATATATATATATATATATATATATATATATATATATATATATACAGTATATATATAGGACCTACATTTAAAATAAACATTTTAATCATGTACTTTTTATACCATTTTCAGTTTAACGGAATACAATTTCAGTTAATATGCTTTAACTATAAACAACTAATGGACCATTAGTATGCAATTTAACTTTGCTGTGCCTATGCAGCAGTGTCGGCAGCTCAAATGCAAGTATGATCTGCCAGTTTGAAATTTGCACAATAAGACATTTATTTTTACTTAAATATTATGTTTGATGTAATAAAAATGTCTTTCTTTTTGTACAGGGATCCCTTTATATATTTATCTGACACTAAATTCCACATATCATATCAGACTGGAATTTAATATATTAACATAACATTATTTAGCAGGTTTCATTCGACTTTATGAAAAATTAGTTAATTCTATAGGGTGATGCAAAACCTTTGGCCATAGCTGTAGGTTAGTCCTCATTATCGGTCTAACTTGTTCCACTTGTTCCTATCAGTTAAACCAATTACCGGGATCATCTGTTTGGTACGATGCAATCAGGATTTGCAGGATTTTCTAGTCCACATTTTAGTCCACTTGAAGTGGACTAAATCACTGGTATGCTGCAATTGAGGTGTGATTAGATACAGGGTACATTTTGTGTGTGTGTGTGTGATAATTTAGCACTAGTTTTTCTCTTGACTAACATTTTGCAGGCTTCTGCCAGCCTGTGTTTCTAACTCCTCTCCCTCTCTTAGGGCGATCTCCTGGAAAGCCCCCTCATGTAATGAGTCCTCACTATCACTCATTGTAATATGTCCTATTTCACTACCCTGTCTAATACTCATGGATAGTCTTTCCAAGAGATTAGTAGCCGATTCTGCTATCTCTTTGTTTTGCTTAATAAGTGCATCTATTGTAAGCTCTTTTTCTGCCATAAAGTAGTCTGTCGTTACTGTGCACGAGTTGAGGTTACCGCATCTGTAGATGTAGCATAACCTTGATTTTCCAGATTTAAATCTCCATAACTACATTTTTTTTTAAATTAATGTACATTTTAAAATGTTAAAATGAGTTTAATTAAAATATTGGTTGATTTATAAAAAAATTTTCTAAAATAAATGTCGATATTAATCGTCAATTTGGTAAAAAAATTAAAATTGAATAGTAGGAAACCTAGATATAACGTAAAAACAAGAGCTGTCTTGAAAGGCAGAGACTTCTGAATACAAGCAGAGGTGAAAGCAAGCCGGTACGGCCCAGTACTGTCTACCGGTAAAACATTTGCTGTTGTTACGTAACAACTGCATCGGTGTGCTCGGCAAAATAATACTAGAATAGGCCAATGTATTGGGCTGTGTTAGTGCCATTCAAAAATAAAATAAACGATCATATAGATTTTAATTATTCTGATTGTGTGTTTATCACATTTAAATTATATTATTAATTATTAATAGCTGATCTCTTTTTAAAATCTGACTTTTTGCACATTTAACTTTTTTTTTAGATGACAATATAAAGAAAATAATGAGATATCATCGATGTTTAATTTTTAAACTCGTATTGTGTTATTTTATCTATCTATCTATCTATCTATCTATCTATCTATCTATCTATCTATATACTATTATTTTAACGGCGTCAGAGTTGGTATGGCGTCAACGAATTGAAGAAGAAAAAAAAATTTCACTCTGCAAACCTAGTAACCCTAATTACATGGACAGTGCAAGAAACTCAAGCTCTCATATAAATTTGGTCAGACACTAAATCCAAGCCGAACAACTAGAAAACTAGAAAACAGTGCAGTGTTGCGTAACTGAATACTGCTCTATTCTCCTACTGCAAGTCATTCAACATGTATTAATTAAATTAGCAAAATGCCCCCCCCATGTCAATATATATATATATATATATATATATATATATATATATAGAGAGAGAGAGAGAGAGAGAGAGAGAGAGAGAGAGAATACATAGACAGATTTAAAAAAAATATATAACACTTACTCTGTTTGATTATTTCAACCTGGGTTTCAAAATATATTTCCCTCTTAACATCAAAAGACATTCTTTTCAATAGGCTGGCTTTGTTTCATGTATAGATGTGTTTTAACAAAATAATACTGGATAAGGACTATTTAGAGAGTTCATGGCAAACTTCTAAGTCTATAGCTGCAGGTCCACTTATTTTCACTTAAATCCAGGCTATTAGAAAACATAGTTAAATGTAACAGTCTTATGTTTGCTTTTCAATTCTTGAACTAAGCATGACCTCTCTCTCTGTTTCTAAAAATCCCCTGTGCAATCAGGTTTCAGACACCCTGTTTACCTGTCAAGGTTAGTTTTAATTAATATGAAACTCTACTGTAAGCATTTTCCTAAATTTACCGCATAAAGTCATGCTTTGGCCAGATTCAAGAGATAGTTCGGACTGGTATCTCTACAGATAAGAGGTCCACATCTCAATTACAAGCAACTACCAAGCTCTCATTAATTTCTATAATATAATGAAGTAATGGACAGTACACCATCAACTCCTTTTTCTGTTACCAAGAGGTACTTTTTGTTAGTTAATATGAAAAGATCATTCATTATAGAAACATTGAATTTAAACTGCTGGCGACCCAGGAATCTCGCTTCATTTGCCAAGATTAATTTTGTCCCTGTCTTAGCCACGTCTAGCACTGCTTTGCTATAAGCAGACAAAAGCAAGTTTACCATTTAATTATATTCCTGCAGTAAATCTACTGTATATTAAAGTTATTAAATACAGTCTGCACTATGGGTGGGACCAAATCAAATCTTTGACAACCCGCTAATCGCACTCAACAAAACTGTATTTAATAGCGTTTTCTTTTTATGAGTAGAAGAAATAAGATACTTACAAAAAAAAGAAAACGCTATTAAATGCAGTTTTGTTAAGTCCGATTAGCAGTTTGTTAAAGTCTTGATTTGGTCCGGGCCTATATTGTTTTATTTTCAAACTTAACAATTCTTCTGTTATAATAAAACATTTACACTTATATTCTGTTTGAATTATTCTAGAATACCTGTGTTTAGCTTAAAGACTACTTTGTTTGCATCTATGCGGCTATCCAATCACGTTAAACTGCAGTCATATGATGTGGGATGCGTCATGTGTTTTTGGTGCTTGCATCTGTGCGTCCGGGTCCCGGGCGTCCATATACGTATGCATCTGCGCGGTGAACTGTCAGTGTCAAAAAAGACCGGAGTATCAAAAAAAAATTACACCTGGATTCAATGAATCAATCAAATTCAGTCAATTTACAAAAAACATTTTGTAAATTGTGTAAAAAAAAGAATGCAGCATCAGTCACGACGGAGAGGCGGAAGCATCACGCAGGAGGGATAAAACATTATTATTATTATTATTTATTTCTTAGCAGATGCCCTTATTCAGTGTGACTTACAGTTGTTACAAAATATCACAATACAAAGTATCACATTGCAAAATATCAGTCGTAGTAGTACATACGAGCAAATTAAAATAAGAGAAAATAAAAAAATACTGTAAATAATTACTTTTGAGAATGATTTCGACTAAGAGCATTTACACTTATAATAAATATGTGCTTATAAGAGTAAATTCCATTAAGAGCAAGTAGTAAATACAATAAATAGTTTTCAAATTATAGTTTTTTGCAATTACAAAAAATATGTGAATATGGTTACCTTTAGGAGTAAAATCAAGTACAAGATACATAAAATATCTATAATTGAGAGCAGTAGTAGAATACAGTAAAGTGTGGCACAGTTACATGCAATTACAAGGTAATGTAAGTGCTGATACAATTCGGTGCCATCTAGTCCAGTATAGTCAAGAGTTGTGTTTTAAGGATGCTGTCTGAATAGGTGTGTCTTGAGGAGTTGCTGGAAGGTGGTCAGGGTCTGAACAACACGTGCAAAACAGAATACCCTTGTCTACAACTTCTTCAGCAAGCCCAATGAAACGTTAGATACCCAAGTTGTTGCTACAGACATTACCCAGTGTAGTGTACCAACACTCTTATCGGTTTTATGACTGTGAATTGAAGGTTGCGTGAGGAATCAAAGAAGTATTGAGCTGGTGAGGTGCAAATTTCAGCATGAGCTGCAAGGAGTTCTACAGTTATGTCATCAGCAGAAAGGATGTTATGCGCATAGCCAAGTCATCCAAGAAGTACGAGACTGCTGGTGCTGACAATTAGAGGGCATATGATCTACAGTACATGGTATGTGCACGCTATATTTTTTATTTTATTTTATATACAAACTTATATTACAACCCTTTTTTACAGGACTGTGGTGCACCGTAAAAGCTAAATGATAGGTATAAAAAACAGGTATCCACCAAAAACATATAAATATACTTTTACCATTTTGTATACCAGTGTGTAGTTGAATGTTGTGTCAAATATGTGCTGTGTGCTATGGGTATGCACAAACCCAAGACCTGAACCATACCTGACTATAAAGTATTGAGGTTGGCCTGTACCTGACAAAAGTTTGTGTTGATGGGTGCCTTGTCATCCATACCTATTAAACAAGCAATAGTTCTAAATTTAGAAATACTAAAATAAATGTTAATAAATGGAGACACCTGTCAAATGGAAGACTATGATAAATAATTAAAGTCTAAATATTTGTCACTATTCATTTTAATTAAATGCATTTGAATTTAATTTAAGTTTCCTTTAGTATTTCTAAAGATGGGTGTTTGACACAAAATAACCAGCATTGAAATCAGAAGCTAGAGATAAAATAGAAAGAGCTGTCTGAAATCTGCTTCAATCTTTCCCCCAGATCCCTGGATTGCAAGACACAGGTAAGAAAGCCTGGTTCAATAACTTTTTATAATTGCACAAGGAAAAGCAAAGTAAATCTGAAGGTAATATAACTTCCTCAAAATATCATAAGTGGTTAAAGTTTTTTTGTTTTACCTATGAGATTTTACTTAAAACCAGTTGAGATGTATGCATCAACAGCAGGATGACATCATCAGTCAATAACCCAGTAAACAAAACAAAAGAACAATATTGGGATTAAAATGTCACCATCTGCATTCCGTTCTGGGCATTGCATAAAGCTGGGTTGTTTGCTGAAAGCAAGTGCTGTCATAGAGTATTCCATTCACAAGAAGTATCTGTAATCTGGCACCACATTATACTTGAGATGTTTTGGAGCTTGACATGGCTGCATTTAGTTTTTTTATGAGTGAAGCGTGGGTGCTAAAAAAAAAAAAGCCTTACAGCAACTTTAATCTAAATTAAATGTGTTTTTCCTCCTTCTGGAATTAGAAAAGAGATTCTACATCCAGAAATAGTTACGCTTAGATGAGCCACAAAAGTGTTTCATTGCAATGTACCATCATTCAGTATAAATCAGAACAATGCCAAACGGTCCCTGAATCAAGTGCCTTGTTGGCAGTAGCAAATATCTGAGAGCAAGTGCGGCAGTTAACATGGTGCCTGAGTTCAACATTCATAGTTTGTTAAGCATAGTTCTGGAGGAGGGACAGCTCCAGCACTAGGTCACTTCCTTATGGGTAGAAAGTCCCAGTATTCCATATAGTCAGTGAGGCAGTGACTGCAAGCAGAATGTCACATCAGTCAAATCAGTCAACCTGAACAGAACTGCTCACTATAATACACACTGATGCCTGCATTTACCACAGTGTATTTAATTTTTTATACCATATTCTTGAAAATATGAACCTAGGTTTTTATTATTATTATTATTATTATTATACACTGTCCCTTTGTTGTTAAGATACAGTGCAATTGATCTCCACCCCGATTTCAGATTCTGCAGTTTGGCGAAATGTGGTACTTAAGCCCAGGTTTTTATAGGAACTATTGCTGTGGCTGAATAGATCGAGATTTTGAAATCCAAGGAAATTGATTGATCTTCAGAGGTGATTCGCCCCTATAGCCCTGCGAGGTCATGTGATCCTGTGTTTAATTTATCCAACCATTTTATAATTTTACTTATTTGAGGTTGTACGGCATATATAATAAGTTGCTTCAGGTTGACACTCACACTGAATCCCGCCACACTTGTTAATACGCTACAGATAGTGTTTATGCACTACTCCGCTGCCACCTAATAGCAGTAGTAGGTACCACTGAAGAAAAATTCACAACTTTTCAGTTTTTTTTGCTATGCATTGACAATTCTGCATTGTGACAGACTGGGGAGAGGAAGAGGAAAATATATAGTTCATGAGGCCTGTGATTAGCAGGCAGGTATATAAATCAAGGAGTAATGTTTGCTGGGGCAGTCTGCAGTCAGTGTAACAAAAACCTGTGTGGTTTGGTAGTGTGAAAACCTTTGTTTGTTTGCTTGTGTGTGTGTAGAATTGTTTTGTGTAGTCGGTAAACGGCATCGCCGTCTGAATCTGTAAGTGCTGTAAACAAGAAGTTTAGTCAGCACTCCAAAACAGAGTTAGGTTTTGTTTTCGTTTTTGTTTTCAAACTTTTATTTTCTGTAAATAATGAAAATAATAAAATGGCACAAAAGTGCCCTAAACCTTCATTTCCTGTCTCTGGGTTTGCTTTTAAAAGGGCCACGAACCTAAAACAATGAACATCTTTCACAGCAAGTATTGGCTAAATCCAAGTTTTTTTTTTCTGCGATCGTGGAATCACGTTTTTCTCAAGGGTCTAACTAATCCTTAACAGCAAATTAATGGGTATCCAGGGTAATACATGCATGCAGATACACAACTGCAAAAATAAAGACACCAGAGAGTAGTAAAGCAGTGGGGTGTGTCAGGGATCTGTGTTGGGACTCCTGGTCTTTCTCATCTACAACGTGACCTTGACAGGAGTAATTAGTACATTTGTAAAATTTGCGAACAATACAAATGATGGTAGGTGTGGCCAGCAAATATGCAGCAGTTAAGCAAATGGTTCAGGGATTTAGTCAGAGTCGAAAATGCAATTTCATATTAACAAATGTAAAGTGTTGCATGCCAATCACAAAAATATAGGATACAAGCATACCAAATGGGTGGTACTGAACTAGAATAAAAACCGCTGTGAAAAATGACCTTGGTGCTGTGATAGACTCAATGCTGTAAGTGACAGGCAATTGGAGAGGCATATATTAAGAGGTGTGATGTTGAGTTTGTACAATGCACTGTTGAGACAGCACTTACTTGTATTTTATTTTAGGATCTCATCACCGAAAAATGACAGAATGATAAATTAAGTAAAATTGAATATATTTATTATAGGATTAGAACATTGAAAATAAATACAGTGACACAACACTGCTTATACCAACTGACTCACTAAGAAGAAAAAAAGATGTGTCAGGCAGCAAATGAAAATTAAACACAGTCTGGTTGTTTTCTTCAATCTGGAATCCACATGAGGACGTGTTCAAATCGATGGTGGTGATCTTACAAAAAGCTTGTCAAGACAAAGGCCTGATGTTAAACAGAGCAGTCAAGATAATACATATAGTGACAGGAAGGTCATTGGGTAATATTAAATAGATAAAGCTGTTATGCTTTTGAAGTATTCTGTATTAAAATGTATGTCTTGGAGTCTCACAGTGTCTAAAAATGTGCCTCAGCCTTAGATCCAGTTAATGTTTGAAGGTTGGCACTTACCATATATAGGTTGACTCCAACATCAAACACCAGGGATCAAAGCTAACACACCAGCATCAATGATCACACATAAATGCCTTCTAAGAATGACAGATGGAATGCTTAGCATTGTCTATTATTTTTATTGCAGAGGGCTGAGCAATCTCTTTTTTGATGCCATCAAAGTAAATAGACATTTACACCTAATTGGTTTGTCCTTTATTGAAATTTGTATGTACATCAGTTTTTGAAAATCAAATACATGTTTGTTATCTCTATCTCATTTTAGGTCCTTCTGAAGGTTCGAATGAGATTACCATGTTGGGTCAGGGATGGGCATGTAGACAGTAGTAGTCTGAACTATCTACTGTATGATCTTGTTCTCAAACACTTGATACTGTCAATAAGGTACAGTACTTGATTGCGGGACCATTTGATTTTGATCTACTTCATTCTTGTATGAATTATGTCTCTTCTCTATAAAGCGGACATTTTCCTTATCTGGTTTACTTTTGTTCACTTTTTAACAGCAACTTCTGACAGGATTATCATTAGGACGTCTGATTTTCGGGTTTTACCCGATTTAACCTGATTTCTCTCCCCCCCTGAATTCTTTTTCCTGCATTCTGTTTAAACCTGAAAACTCCCCGAATAGGCGCATACTGTATATGAATAAACGCATGCACAGTTGTTGGTGATTCAAATGCAACAGAGCAGAACTGGTGCCGATGACGGTAAGCTGATTTACCTATTAGAAAAATGTGGCTTCTTTGTGTAATATATATATATATATATATATATATATATATATATATATATATATATATATATATATATATATGATTTTTAAAAATTACAGCAATATAGCTTTAAGGTTTTTGCTTATTTTGCACACTTTTCTTCCCAGTTATTTGTTTTATGAGTGTGTTTTTAAGCCAAGAGCATTTAGATGTAACAGTCGATCGTTTCCCTTTGTAAAACAGCATGGAGTAAAGTTGTTTAGTTTTCCCATGTTCTGTGTGCAATTATACTTGCAACTCCACTACAAAATAAAACTTGATTGGAACTGAGAAATGCCTCCATATACAATGTGTGTGTGTGAGAAAGAGAGAGAGTGGAGAGAGATAGATGTCGTCAAAATTCTGCATACCCCAATGTGTGGAATATACATATGTTGCGGATTTGTTGTCAACACTTTGTGCTTAAGTATTTTGTTTATTTCTTTCTATATAAAATCTACTATCCACTATATTAATTCTTTCTTATATATATATACAGTACTGTGCAAAAGTTTTAGGCAGGTGTGAAAAAATGCTGAAAAGTAAGAATGCTTTCAAAAATAGACATGTTAATAGTTTATATTTATCCATTAACAAAATGCAAAGTGAGTGAACAGAAGAAAAATCTACATCAAATCAATATTTGGTGTGACCACCCTTTGCCTTCAAAACAGCATCAATTCTTCTAGGTACACTTGCACACAGTTTTTGAAGGAACTCGGCAGGTAGGTTGGCCCAAACATCTTGGAGAACTAACAACAGTTCTTCTGTGGATTTAGGCAGCCTCAGTTGCTTCTCTCTCTTCATGTAATCCCAGACAGACTCGATGATGTTGAGATCAGGGCTCTGTGGGGGCCATACCATCACTTCAGGACTCCTTGTTCTTCTTTACGTTGAAGATAGTTCTTAATGACTTTCGCTGTATGTTTGGGGTCATGCTGCAGAATAAATTTGGGGCCAATCAGATGCCTCCCTGATGGTATTGCATGATGGATAAATATCTGCCTGTACTCAGCATTGAGGAGGCCATTAATTCTGACCAAATCCCCAACTCCATTTGCAGAAATGCAGCCCCAAACGTGCAAGGAACCTCCACCATGCTTCACTGTTGCCTACAGACACTCATTCGTGTACCGCTCTCCAGCCCTTCGGCGAACAAACTGCCTTCTGCTACAACCAAATATTTCAAATTTTGACTCATCAGTCCAGAGCACCTGCTGCCATTTTTCTGCACCCCAGTTCCTGTGTTTTCGTGCATAGTTGAGTCGCTTGGCCTTGTTTCCACGTCGGAGGTATGGCTTTTTGGCCGCAAGTCTTCCATGAAGGCCACTTCTGACTAGACTTCTCCGGACAGTAGATGGGTGTACCAGGGTCCCACTGTTTTCTGCCAATTCTGAGCTGATGGCACTGCTGGACATCTTCCGATTGCGAAGGAAGTAAGCATGATGTGTCTTTCATCTGCTGCAGTAAGTTTCCTTGGCCGACCACTCGTCTCACGGTCCTCAACGTTGCCCGTTTCTTTGTGCTTCTTCAAAGAGCTTGGACAGCACATCTGGAAACCCCTGTCTGCCTTGAAATTTCTGCCTGGGAGAGACCTTGCTGATGCAGTATAACTACCTTGTGTCTTGTTGCTGTGCTCAGTCTTGCCATGGTGTATGACTTTTGACAGTAAACTGCCTTCAGCAACCTCACCTTGTAGCTGAGTTTGGCTGTTCCTCACCCAGTTTTATTCCTCCTACACAGCTGTTTCTGTTTCAGTTAATGATTGTGTTTCAACCTACATATTGAATTGATGATCATTAGCACCTGTTTGGTATAATTGTTTAATCATACACCTGACTATATGCCTACAAAATCCCTGACTTTGTGCAAGTGTACCTAGAAGAATTGATGCTGTTTTGAAGGCAAAGGGTGGTCACACCAAACATGGATTTGATTTAGATTTTTCTTCTGTTCACTCACTTTGCATTTAGTTAATTGATAAATATAATCTATTAACATGTCTATTTTGAAAGCATTCTTACTTTACAGCATTTTTTCACACCTGCCTAAAACTTTTGCACAGTACTGTATATATATATATATATATATATATATATATATATATATATATATATATATATATATATATATATATAATCCACCGATTCTACACGATTTTTTCATTAAATAATTCTACCCGATTTTTAAAAGCATTCACCCGAATTTGGAAATAAATTTCACTTGAAAACTGAAAATCAGATGCCCTAATTATCATCTGTGGCCTTTACATTTCTCAGGCTGTGGAAGCAAGTAACTTATAACAAAACTCAAGGGGTAAAGGTATGTAATTCATTCAACAGTTATGATCTTAAAATGAACCCTAACCTTGACAAACTGAACCCTAATCAATCCTTTAAGTGCAACATAGAAACCAGGACCAGAGGACGCAGTTGAAAATTGAGTGGAGACAGACAGGATGGAGGGTAGGAGACATTTCTTTACACAGAGAGTGGTGGGTTTATGGAACGGGTTACCTAGCCATGTTGCTGATGCTGAATCACTAGGATCCTTTAAGATCCAACTTGACAAAGTAGCAGATCAATCAGCTACTAGGAGTTGAATCAAATGGATTCCTTTCGTTCATACATTTTCGTATGTTTCTTATCTTAAAATTAGAGGCTATCAGGTTATTTTACAATACAGGTTCAAATGTTTTAACTGCATCCATTTCTAGAGTAAAATATGTTTTTAAATGTGTTTGTACACAAAATACTACTTTTGAATGCACAAACTGTGTCACCATTGGTCACAAAGATTTGACATGAGTTATTTTAAAATGCTTTTTTTATGACTTAAATAAAGTTTAGTTCTCAGAAATATGTCATGAGTTTAAGCTTGGAGAATAGGGCCCATTGTAGTGTCTTTTTTTAATTCTCTAAACAGCTGCTGATCTAAATACTGCTGCCCTTTAGCTATATTAATCCTGCTGGTATTTGCACCCATGGGTGAGTTATTGACCCACTTATTATTGCTCTTACAAAATGGCTCTTTATGGAACAGTGAGCTTGCCTAGTAAATAATAAGTCAATAGACAATGAAACAAATAATATTCAGAGATTATTCATTTGCAATTAGTGGAGTGCAATTAAGTTAATGCTATTCTTACTTTAGTGATCATTTGCAGCTTTATGTCCATTTTTATTATATAATTTCTCCATAGATGCCTCTCTCTTTACAGTCCTTGCCCATGCTTTACCATACTTTTGAAGTGCTATATGCATAATGTATGCTTTGATTTTAAATCTACTTTGAACACCAACAACTTGGATGGCTTGTTGTTTTTGTGAATCACATGAGATTGTGACTTATCTGCACAGTCTGTCTCTACTAGCTTTGTTTCCAATTATAACATCAACTAATTAAAACAATGGGTGGGGAAAAAAAACTGGCCATTGCCAGCTGGCTTTATATATGTTGCAATCCCATCTGTTTATTGAGAACACCAAAACATAATGAAGGTCCAATGTCATCTGTTTTTTCTTTTATCGATTTTAATCATCTTTCGGGCAAAGCAGAACAATACACAATAACATCAGTAAAGGTTGAATAAGCTTAGCACATAGTAATATCATTGTTCATATTCCCCAGGTAATGCCTGCTTAATTTACCTACTGCAGTCAATTCATTTATGTATGATAGGTAATTTCCTTTAAATACAGAACTGTTCCATTGTATGAATACAAAATTGATTTCATGTGTGCTTTTAAGAAAAGTTTCAAATGGGAGGGATCCATTATTCTGCACATTTGAATCTTAACAGGTTCCTAGTAAATAATTGTTCCCAGAAACACATCCCGGTTGCTCTTGAAGTATCCTAAAGAATCAGCTGCAACAAGAAGACTTTGCAACCCATTCCATACACCCACTGCTCTGTGAAAAAGTGCTTCCTACTTCTCTTCCAAATGTATACTTTGTTCTTGTCTCTGTGTTAAAGGGCACATAAGGACCTTTTTATTTTATTGTGTTACATGTTCCTATGTGTTGCTACAACTGTTTACGTAAGGTGTGTGTATTGTTTTAATTTTTTTTTAACATTTTGACCACTTTTTTAAATTGCATTCCCTTCCTCAAGGTGGCTTCACATGTACCCGCATGGACCTCTCAGAACTACATTTCCCATCATCCACCTGCTCACTGGTAAATCCATCTCAGTTACATATAAATAAATAAGCTAATCAAGTCTCCACTAACCCTGCACTTTTATCTTACACTGACGTAAATTACACAGGAACATCGGTAATACCAATTGCAATCACATTGACTCGTGACAGTACTGCTAGTTAAAACATCTATAATTATTGTAATTTTTTTGTAGACAAAATTGCTGAAAACATGTACAAATTGCTGAAAACATAAGGTGAATGATATTCATGGCTACCACACAGTATCATACTAGAAAAAACGAAATGTTTTGTATCCATTTATCAAAGGGTTTTTGTGTGGTTTGCACTCAGTTACTTAGGTTTGGTGTGTTTTTATTATGCAGATACATTTAAAGAGCCAGTATTGCATTAATATGAGTTATAACAACCTTGCTGGTATTGGTATTAAACACACACTTTGCACATTCCTATATATATACATAACTGTGCCTGTCTGGCATTAGTCTTACTACCTGTTACTCCATCAAAAAGAAGTGCTGAATTGGAAATAGATGAAAACAATAGTGGAGTGTGGAAGAGAGTAGCAAGACTGCAAATGCAGTTTAGCTGTCTATCCATAGCTTCAAACACCTAAGGTAAAACTATAATATCTTCTAAGGTAAAACTATAGCGTTTAATACAGTAATCTGTCGCGTATCCGACTGCGGAGGGACCAGAGTAAGGGCGGATATGTAAAAAGGCAGATAAATGTTTTAAATAACAATTACTATAGTCACACAATTATTGTTTTGAGATTCAGCTTTTATTAGGGCTCTCCCCTAAATCCCTTGTTTAGAAAGATACAGGGTATTAATCCCTGTGACAGGGTAGCCATCTGCCATGCGGGTGCGTGCATTCGCTGCTGAGTGACAGGCAGGAGATCGAGATGGAGGTTGAAGGTGATACGCCCTGCAGGCGAACAAGATTTATTTACATATCAACACACTGAACAGCTCACGTGACACTACCAGCAATGGTAGTGCATGGAGCACATACAACACAGTGTACGAAAACTTTAGTAGGATCTACAATCTCTGAACTAATGTTCTCTGTTCAATAATAAACTAACGCTACTGAAGAGCTTGATCATGGCTTGTAAACTCAGTATTGAGAAGGCATTAGCTACTTGTCCATCAGACTTAATTAGTAATTAGTGCTAAAAAAGTAATCAAAAATATACTGCCTAATTACAGTTGCATAGCTTGGGGGTGATTTTAGTTGTTTGAACCCCCCCCCCCGCCTCCCTCACCAAAATCCAATATTCAACGACATGGGAGAAAAAAAAATGTCATCCCCTGGACACTAAACCACCGTCCCAACCAATGTAAGCTCTAACCCGTGAGCTGCTTGCTCTTAAGCTCACTTAAAAAAAATAAACATAATTATAGAAATTAAGGCCTCTGGGAATGGGTGAAAATACAAAGCATAATTGTCGAATCTTAAAAAAATGTATGCTTTTAACAATGCATTTGAAGATATGTATGGAAATCCATATCACTCAAAGGATGAAATGTTTATTCCAGCCTTTGGAAAAGAAGGTAAAACGAAATTAGTTATTTAAACACAGTTCATTGTTTACAAATCATGCACAAAATGTGCCTTCTCTGGCAACAACATTGCATTTAATTTTTAATTTACAGACTTTCCTTGATAAGTTGTAATTGACCCCACATGTTTGGAACAGTCTAGCCAAACAGAGGTCAGAAATGTTTTATCAGCATAGACTTGGACCACATTTTGCTTTAACCAGTGCCTCTATTCTTCTGGATACATTTAACATTTTAGTAGGACCAAGCAGAGCCCAACCAACCAGAACTACAATTTCATGCATACATTTAAATTGTTTTTCAAGTATATTAATTTTCTTGTACCCAATTAAAATGTATATATGTAGATGTAAGTAACATGGTAATTCGTCTTAAAAAAGACATGTGACAGAGGGTTGATGGTTAGTGGCTGGAAGGGCAAAGAGCAGGAGCTCTACAATTGAGTGATTGTTATTGCTTGAGGTTTTCACATCCTTGAAGCCTGAAAAAAATGAAAAGAAAATGATTGTGATGCAACTTGAATTACGACTACGATTAGTATGTTTAATTGTATGTGGAGTTTAAACTGTTGAGTATAATGTTCTTGCAGCTGTTTCTCATCTTTGTAGTAGAGAGTGGTGAATCCTATGTCTTGCCCAAAGATATATACTGCATTTCCAACCTCGTTTCAAACTGATTTATTAAATGATTTATAGGTACAGTATACTAAGTGCAGTGAATAGTTTTACTGCACGTTTGCTACTGCTTGTAATTTCAATTTGAGGCTGTACAATTCATGATTGTATCAAGCTAATCTGACTCCAATTTAGTTTAAACATCAAACTTGTTTTGCACAGCATGGTTGCTTTATTGAGAATCCAGGTACACAATGAAATTGTATTCTGTTTGCAACAAGAGGTGACCAATTAAAAAAAGAGAAAAACGTAGGTCGTAAAAATTATATTTTGATTGCAGCTGTTACTAGTGTCTAAATGTTGGCTCAGCACACAATAGCACTTTGCTTTAATGCATCCACTCTCAGCACCAAAAGCAGCAAAAGTTCAAGCAATGGACAATAAAAATAAAACTGGTCATTAGAGGCTGAAATCCACAGTTGACCCTGCTCACCTCTATCAACATGACAGTAGATAGATATATAATAATGTGATGCCTGTCATCTGCAACACTCACTTTTCTCTTCTATGACAGATATAGTACATTGTTTATGTAAATGGAACCCCTAACATCCACTCTGTAATATACAAAAGCTGCATCACCTGAACTGGCAAACAAGCACACCGCAGGCTAACGTCTTAACCACTATGCAAAAAAGCACGGCTCCTCTGCAGGTGTGGTTACAGAGCTTTTAACCTCATCTCAGGGGTCAGAATCAGCCAATGTATTCTGTACTACGCAGACTTCCTTCTGTTTTAAAATATGATTTAGTCACAATGGGCTGACAGGCTTGATGGAAGGACTGGAAATATCTGTCACTTGGCAAGTACTTCTGTATTCATGGCTTCACTAATTAATGAAATCCAACAATGCATTGACCATTCTGGATAACAGAACTTGCAGTGAATTTCCAGCTTTTCATGATCCTCTAAGGCTCTAAGAAGCACCTCAAGCACCAAAAATACTCACAGCAGAACAAGACCCTAGCTGCTCCGCACCTTGTCCTAGAGACCCTAGCTGCTCCGCACCTTGTCCTAGAGACCCTAGCTGCTCCGCACCTTGTCCTAGAGACTCAGCTGCTAGTGGGCAGAGTAGTAATGCAGCCAGCCGCAGAACATCTTTAGAAGATCATTATACCTTTAACAGATCAAATCTATTCAGTTTTCTGAACTTAATACAACATATCGCCTCACTTGTTATTATTTATTTATTAAAACCAAAGAAAGAGACATTAAAGAGTCATGGTTTTTCTGTTCCACCTTGGTGATTAATTGCACCCCCTAGCTGTGCTCATGGCTAGATTGAGCAATCACCTGGCCTCCTCCTAATGATATTATCAACTTGAAGAAGATGGATAAAAAAGAAACCCTCTCTACTGTACGAGAGACAAACCAGGATCTGGAAGGTGTCACCGTGTCTCGGTGGAGGTATTATGAAAGAAAAAATGAATCAAATTTGCTTTGATAAAAGAGAATAATAAGATGAAAGCAAACAATGATTAAAGGTGGCTTGTGGAAGTGTACCAAAAGGCACATAGCTGTCAGGCTTTCTGTGAGTCAAATCGGCGGGTGTAGAACAAACGGAGTAGTGTCTTGCTTATTCTGCGTTTAGTCCTAGCCAGACTGCAAATAAAGAGCTGTACACATTGGTCCAGCCCTGATCGCGGGTGTGACAACGTTTAGAGAATGAACGTATGCTTTGGTGGTGGGATTATTATTGTTATTCTTTTTAGTATGATCGCTGTGAGTTTGATTTACTGTGCTAAAATCACTTGAGCTGAATCAAGGTCTGGTGTTCAGTTGTAACTGTTTTTTGCTTTAAGTTCCTTGTTCATATTTACCATAGACATATTATGGGGGCTCAGTCAACCAAAAGGACTGTGGAATTCAGAGTTAGCACAATCTAGGCCACTGTGAAATGCCAACAATAGAAATATATCAAAGGAAACTTGCTTTCCGGTACACATGCACAAGATGGCACATCCTATAATGGAAAGATATTATTCAACAATACTATTCATCTAGTTTTTAAAATGAAATGTATATGGGATACAGTTCAAAATACAGGTACATTAACTAGGTGTAGGTACAGTGTAGTTATCATTCACTTATATGTAATACATGCACTTAGCATATAATTCTGTTAAAGAGATAATGGAAGTCCATACATTAACAAATGCATTTTACACAATTAGTACTCATATAATTTTGTTGTAAGCACTTGTTTTAATGTACCAAAATCCATAAAATTCTCATTATCCATTGTATGTATGCAATCTAGAATCTGAATCTTCCCCAGGTTCATGTTAATGTAGCAGATGGATTACAATCAGTTTCTGTTAAACCCTTTTTATCCATCTGATTGGCTCTGAGTTGACAATCCTAAATTGGGAGAGGGGAGATAGCATATCCTAAATGGACATCACCATCTTGTACATTTTTTGTAATAAAATAAATAAATAAATAAATACATAAATAAATCAGTTGACCACACAGAACAGGACAGGCCAGCTTTTTGTAAGTAAAAGCCTGTTTGCCTAAGTAAGTATTTATTTAATACTCTGTGTCTTACTGGCCTTTATTAGCCTGTCCAGTTTTTAAGCATCAGTATATCAAGGCACTAACACAGCTCTGTCATGTTTACAGAAATAGCTTGAAGCTGATTCCCTAAATCCCTCTTCTCACCTCAGAACCACCTCTCTGAATCATGTTGTTGTTTTTGTAGAATACAATAATAATGCATTACTGTCAGTATGTGAGTGGTGCAGGTAATGATTCAGTGTTCACAACAACAGGCGTATTTGGTATTGGGGAATTAATACAGGGCTTGAGGTCCCAAATAAACAATAAACAATAAATAATAAACAAATAAAGACAGCCCGAGGGTGCAGTGGCTGTTCTCTGTTATGCTGTATCAGGTTGTGGTGCTGTGGTAGTGCAGGTTCTCAGGGTGGTAGTGCTGGCTCAGTTGCTTCAGTTCCCAATCAGTACTCACCTACCAAAACAAAACAATAACAAAACACACAGTGCTCTGGCTTGTCAGCGTGTCAGAGTAAGGGCCCATACTCATGCAGCTGTGTCCCCTTTGTACTGCCAAACTCCTCCCTGTGATCAGCACGGCGCCACGCTCTATCTAATCTCTGTGCACAACACAGCTGATCACAATAGAGTCATTCAGCAGTCTTATAGCTACACCCTTTCACCAAGATGGATGACTTCCGTCCTACCATCGAGTCGGCCCATCCCTGTGAAGGTGTACCACCAACCTTACTTAGCGCACTTCCAGGTGGGGAGGTAGATTTACAGTTCGGATTCATTCGCTCCTGTTCACAAATACTTAGAGGGAAAAGGCTGAACATAATAAATAACACTGTCAGTAACATGAAACAAGGCAACTTTTTCTTTTTTTTTAAATGAAGATAAATTACTGCTAAGGAACTATTTAAATATTTTAATGCACATTAAAGTGGATTGTTTTGCTTTGTTTTTAATAATGTGGGGACCAGCACAACACTGTTTTTAGAGCAATTATTAGAGCATCCAAGGTCCTTCTAGGGATTGTTAGTGGTATTAATAACGTGCCCATGTTACAGAATTAAGGCCCCTTAGATGAATGTCTTGCTAAATGTGATTTTGATCATCTGCGGTTGAAGAGGCACATAAATGACCTGATGTATAAAATATTGGAGGCCAATGATTTTCAAAACCGTAAATGATGCATACCTGTATAACAAAAAGGCACACATTTATCTGAAGAAGATTAAATACATTATACTGTGTTTTAATGTCTGCCCAAAAAATAAATGACATATCTATATATTTGTATCATTTTCTGTTTTTCCATTTATCTTTTATAAATTACTTGAATTCTGTATGCAGCAAATTTCCTTTTTTTTTTAACCACACTGAGGGCTTGTACTTTTGGATGCCTGGGCTTGGTCATAAGTTATTCAGTCAGGACAACTCTTGTGATTTAAAAACAACAAGAATAAAAACAGTTGACTTAAGCATTTATAACAGTTTTTTGAGTGGCTTGGTTTGTTGTGCTCAGCCTCGCTTTTTAGAGCTGTTGTTGTTGAAATTGTGATTATCAGCTAGTGAGTTCTCAATCACTAAATTCTACGAAAAAATAAATAGAAATGTGCATGTATAAGTCAGTCGATGAGTTTACTGGTCTTGTTCTGAGTGAAGTTTGCATTCCTATACTGCAAAAGCGATCTGTAAGTGGAGTTATCTTTCATGGAGCTGTTTACAGGTTTGTGGAAATAGTTAAACACTTATAAATCAACATGGCAATCTCAACGGATAAATGTTCTTATTGTTAAATAATGAACTTTGCATTATATTGCTCTCATCACATATGGTTATATGCAGACAGTACACTTATTACAGTTATTACAATTTTTGTAAGTTGCTGCACGTACATGGAAAGACGGCACAATGACATTTTTAATCAGCACTGCTTGTTCCAGTCAAATTTAAAGTCGCTGCCAGTACATAAAGGCAATGATAAGTACTATAGTGTGCCAGAGGCTGAAATCAAAATTGTTACTCTCATCAGAAAATTTAACCAATGTTATTTACTTCAAAAAAAATGAAATATACATACCAGTAATTCTAAAATAACCCGCAATTTTATATTGGTGTACTTCTTGAACCGTGATATTGCATACACAATTATCCAAAGATTGAGGCACAACTTTGAAAGGGTTTGGGTTATATGCTTGGATTTAGTGAAGGAAGCTCATCCACACCCTAGAATAATGGCAAGTTTCAAAAACATTAGCTGAAGTATCCTCACCTTGTCCCTAACATTGCAAAAAAATTACATAAATCTATTCGTGGCAATTTGATTTACAAACAAAAACAGGTGAATATTTGCTAGCATAACAACTGCTAACATCTCTTTTATAGGGTTAAATTACATTTATCTTGTACAGGAAATCACAGATTGGCAACCTTCGCAAATACAGAATATTGACAAATATATTTTGGCAGATTGATAGGAGTTAAAGTTAGAACCCAACAGTGATTTCATAATTTCAGTGAAGTTCACTGTAGATTCATTACTGAATACTGTGGTACCTTTTGATCCAGCACTGCACCTCTGTTGTTTAATGTAATGACTTTGCTGGAGGCAAAATATGTGTTAATAAGTGGATGTGTGGACAGCTATTGTTATGCACTGTTATCCGTCATTGATTTCTTTTTTTTTTTAAATTATAGAATCACCACTTTAATTTCATAATGAATTAAAAAAAAAGTATGGCTTTTACTGATTGGAAAAACTTTTTAATGAAATTAATATTTTCTACTTATAATGGATGTTGTCCAGAAGGGGTGTTTTATCTGGCATAATTTTTTTTTTTTTTTTTAAGGAAATTATTATAAATTCACCCATATTTTCTATTGAATAATATACCCATTAGCATTAATTAATATTCATGCACGTGGTCTCACGATAAATAATGAGGTTGTATTCATTTGTCGATTGTTATGTATGGAAACAATATTGCTTTCCCTACTAATTTCAATTCCTTGTTTAATGAAATATGAAGTAAATAGTACAGTATATTTAATTATAACATTGCAAAAATGCTCCTCGTATTCAATTTAATGTGAGATCTGACCACACATTGCAGTACCACAGAACCATATCTACGCCACTGTTATTTGTTTCACATCCACTGTGTTGCTGGTAACATCAACAAGAAACTTAATTTTAGACTGACTACCTCAACAGAAACCAATTTCCAGTTTAGAAAGCATTCAAACATATCGTAGTGTAGTGGTAACCGCTCCAGGTGCGAGTAGACAGATGGCACAGGTCACAGCATTAAGCTGCCTTTTTGTTTTAAGGTACAATTTACAGTAGGCAGATTCTTAACCAGTTTGGTAACTTGCTCTCTTTTGCTGGGGCTGCTCAACTGTATTTATAATTCCCTCACCTACAACTAACGCCAGTGACTGACAGGATTTCGAATAGATTACTGCCTGCTATTCCTACACTTTGTCTGCCTAGTGTCAAACAGCCCCATAAAGAACGTAAAGAGAACTAGTTCATCAGGGAACCCTCCCAATTACTGATGTGGCAAGGCAATGTGCTCCTGGGCAGGTTGATTTATTATGACCTGGTTACAGCCGCGCTGCCCATGTACACAACTGTAAACACTGAGGGGTAGGTTTGCTAAAGTGTTGCGCCTGTCGCAATAGTCGCAAAACAGTAGCAAGCGAGTCGGTAGTCTTGGGTGAAATGTACTAAACATGCGCAACGCTGTTGCGACTTTTTAGGGAATGCTTTGTGGCAGCAGTTTTTCTTTGCGGTTCAACCTCTTATGAATATGTAATTATGGGCGTTCCTGCATAAATTCGCAAAAAGGGGGTGGAGATAGTGCAAATCAGGGTTCTCAAATATTGCAATGAGACGTACGAAAGCTGCAGACAATTGCAATACTTACAATTGCATCCATTTTTTAAGAACTTTTGAAAGCAAGTTTTAAGCAGTCACCATTGTTGATGGCATTTCCCAGTCCTGCTTTTCTCGTGCATTGCCAGTTGTGCTCAATGCATTTTTGAGGCTAACTGAGAAATACCTATTTTTCCCTAAACCAGGGATCAATAGACTGCACAAATGTCCGCTAACAATTCCAGCTCATTCTGAGCATTGGTATAGGAATAGAAAACACACCTATTCTATTAATGTCCAGGTGGTTTGTAATTGTGCACAATTTAGCACTGCACCCCTGACTAACTTAAATAAAAACAGACAGTATGCATTTGGATTATAGGCTACTCGTGATAATACGAACTAGTGGTATAATGCAAAATTGTTGCTAGTCCATTGAAATTCGTATTAACAAGAATTGACTGTCCTGTAATAACTTGACAATGTGGCACCACTATCTATTTTGTGTTAATTGTCTAGGCTGCCAAGTTAATAATAATAATAATAATAATAATAATAATAATAATAATAATAATAATAATAATTACAAAAAATGCTAAAATCATTTAGTTTCAATTTAAAATAATCTTTTATTCGCATTACACCAATGTGTGCAATGCAGCAGCATGATTTATTTTGTGTTACCCTACCGGTAGCCTACAAGTAAAAGAAAGTGCGCTAGGTGTTTGTTTGATTTTACTACTGTACTGTATACTGTATAGGCGTACTGTACAGATTTATATACTTTTATATACTTTTTCATAATGTAATGTGAAGCCTACCCAAAACACATTAGTGTTATTTCAGCGTAATGATTTATACATGTAAAATACATTGAGCCCTATAAATGTATTTTCTTTTTTTTGAAACCTGACATGAGGGACGAGGGGCTACTCCTGTATGATTATGAAAGCTTTTTGATAGAAGGAACAACTTTGTCACTAATATATATATATATATATATATATATATATATATATATATATATATATATATATATATATATACAGTATTAAAATAGGTAAAATGAAGATGGGACAGAATGCATTGTACAGGTGACATTTACATTTAACAAAAACAGTGTTATTTTGATTCTTGCACCCTTGCATGTATAGACATTATCCTTCGGGCACCCTCTGCTGCAGGAAACCACAACTCAACTCCCACTAATTATTTGAACAATGTCGTACGACTCTAGTAATGTATAATGCTAGAAATCTTGCTAAGAAGATGCAACAAATATTTAAATTAGTATATTGCAGCTGTCTTCATTAACATATTTTCAAGCTTCTCAGAATGTATTCAGCTGTATGCAGTACTGTAACATGCTTTCAGTCAGTGATCTGTGTGCAGTATTACTCACCATCGGGGAACACATGCTGGTCAATCAAAGCCTGGCAAGAGCCTAGAAGATCTGATTGCCTTGGAGCTGTGTTTAGGCATCAATCACCCCTGACCTTTCCCCATAGCTGACAGAATGCACTCTCATTTATACATCTTAGCCTAAGCTCATCACTCCTTGACAGGAGATTCCACACGCTGAGAAGACAGAAAGTAAGTCTTTGATTGACGGAACAGCTTATGCAGACATCACTAGGAACAGGATGGGTTTCCAACAACGGTGAAAGCCTTTAAGACTGAATGTGATTCAGTGTTAGAAAACATGTGGAATAAGAAAGAGTAGGGAGTTCTGCTTTTCACCTTTTGTTCACAGCTGTATTTATAAATAACACGATTATAAATATGTCATTAATAGAAAATCAGAAGTCAGCTGGCATTTTCAGCTTTCTGATGGGTTCTTCTGTCTTAAAGAGCCTCTAAAATAGTTTAACTTCTGTAATGTTGCACAGTGTTTCTTTTTCAGGCTGTGTTTTTTGTTTCTCATACCTAGGAGACCTTCCTTCTTCAGCAGCAGCCTGAGCTTTCAAGCAGTGCAACTTTGTATTTCAGACTTGAAACAGATCGATTGGAAATCTACTGTCTCTGGGAATAGGACAGACATGAGAAGGTTGACTTCATTGTTAGAGTCTGCATTCTCTGATCGGCTGAAATCGTAATTTTGCCAACGATGTTTCATATGGAAATAACATAAAATGTTAATTTGCTTAACGGCTACTTCTGAACAAAGGCCATATTTTTACAGTCCCAATTTGCTTCCACTGAGCAATGTAAATTATAATGTAGTTTGTTTGTTGCAATATAATGTAACAGTAGTTAAATTGTGCTATTGATAAAATCCACTAATTTTCTATTAGATTCACATGCGATAAAAAGTGATTCAGCTATTTCACCTTAACATACTGTATAAAACACAGTGCATTGAATCTTCTAATGGTGCAACAGAGTCAAATAATTTCACCACAAAATGACAAACACTGCTGTGTAGTTCCAATGCAATGACATAGTTAATTACAATATGAAAATACTGACAGATTTGGACTGGCTTAATATCTGTCAACCAAAGGGACTGATTTTTGCAAATTGTTTTCAATGCAGTCCCAGTGGCAAATACATTTTGAGTATTTAATTAGTTCAGACAATAAACTGATGAAAGGCATATTTTTGTATTTTAGCAAATCTTAGGGAATCTTGCCCAAATTAAGCCTGGGACACTGCTAAGAGTAATGTCTGTAAATGGAATTTCAGTTTAGGATATATGTTTCTAATTTGCAAAGGGGCTGCAGAAATACTTCAAGGTATTCTTTGACTTGCTTGAAAGCATGGCACTAGAGAATTTACCTAAAGTTGATCCACATCAGTATCTTGTAAGAACCTGCGTTGAACTGAAGTTTTTATCTTTGACTGATAAAAACTGGTAAAAAATAAAATATTACTGAATAAAATGAGCACTGCTTATGTTTCTTATTTGGATTGTGCTGCAATCTTATCGTGCTTCCCTCAAAGCACAGAAACAGACACTCAGTCATCATAGGTAATGTTCTCCCTGCTTTACATTACTGCATAATTCAATTAGAGAACAGCAGGGGATCGCCAGTAGCTGGGAATACATGTTAGCCTGAGATTGAGAACAGGACTGGGAAGATACAGTATGTAGACAACCCCAAAGGCGATTTAGCAAAGCGGCTGCTCAAGCCGAGAACTCACTTTTTAAAATAGATTAAAATCGTAAACGTCAAGCCTATTAGGCACCCCCATTTCCAGGATATCGTCAGTAAATGGCTAGTATTTAATTTGTCACTGGATAAACAACAGGTCCAATGGTCAGCTAGAAAGGGCTTTATATACTACCTCAATCCATTCGTTCCCTGGTGTACGTCAGGGTTCACCTCCTCCTCCCCAGCCTCCACCTGTTTTTTCAGTTTCGTCTTAGGGGGAGGGCAGCTATCATGCCCACCTGCCCATGGCTTCCCTATAGTCAGCCTCCCCACTCTCAGCAAACTAAATTATGTGCAGGGGTACCTCGAAGGACAAGGCCAAAGATGTAATGATAATATGCATAACGTTGTATTTGTTGTGTAAGCTTTAATATATATTGATCTCTATCGCACACATTTTCCTGACTGAATTTCTTATTCGTCTTTGAATTTGGAAAAGTCTGTAAAGGGTAGCATGAACTGGTTTGCACCCAGCCCCCATCCAGTTACATGGGTGCCATGACTCAGATCTCATAGATATGATCAACAAGATTAAAAGGGGAAAAGAGGGTAACAGGCTTGATGTGTAATTCATTGCATTATGTATTATGACCCCTGTCGGTGAGATGAGGTTAAAAGCTCTATAACCACAAAGGGTAGTTCAGATGGACTTAATGGACTGGAAATCTCCAAAAATGTAAGGATGCCTGAATATCAGGGGTTTTGATAAAGGTCATCATATTAAATGGGCAGTGTTTTTGTTAGAGTGTGAGAGTTTAGGTAATAGATGCAGAGCAGCTAACATTGAAAATCTTGTAAGGTTGACAATTACGGAGAGTTTGGTGTTTCAGGCAGTAGTCAGAGTTTGCATAACATGTTTAAGGAGACATGAATATACTGATCTATCTATCTATCTATCTATCTATCTATCTATCTATCTATCTATCTATCTAATAACACAACAAATCGGAATGCATTTCTATTGTCTACAGTACAGAAAGTTGGTTGAAATGAGCACAAATATATGACATTTGGATTTGAATCTGGGATAAGTGGTGATGCTCTCAGTGACTGGCTTCTAATCAGAAGAGAAAAGGATATAAAACCATATTTAAACCAACATAGCAGAACACCATTTAAAGCTTTGTGGGCCATAAAAGCTAGTGTATGTATTTAGTATTTGTATTTTATTCATATTCTTTAGGATAAAATCATTACATAATTAATGGGTAACCCTCCAGAGTAATTCCTAATGTGCACCTGTGGCAGGGTGAAAGCCCTGCCAGTGTAATGTGTGGTGGGTGTGGGGAATACTGGGTTGGAGCCACGGGAGATAGACGGTGTTGGGAAATTTATTATGAAAGGACTGAGTAGTAGTTTTGTTGTATGTTTCACCTGTTTATTTTGACCACTGCGCCTATTTTATTTGTTTGCTAGTTTTATATTAAATGTGCGCACGAGCCCTTAAACTGCAGCTTCTGTCTCTGGGTCTGCTTCCTGGGAGTAACACACCTTACCAGTGATGAGATCCTTTCTGCAGCATTATTAGAAGGTTGTGAAATAAAAAAAAGAGAATGCAAACAGACAACTCTCAAGTATCATAAGCAAAATTGCTGCAAATGAGTTAATGACAGCTGTGGTACAGCCAGCACAGTTCATCACTCATTCCCCTTTGACAGTTCATCTCCTGCAAACAAGACATTTTTCTATAAAATCATCATTACAGAATTTAACTGAATTTGAACTGCTCAGAGGTGTAATTAAATCACCAGAATGTCAGATGTCAGGGGATCAGTAATGGTATATAAAGAGAGAGCCAACCGTCCAGGTCAAGTTTTATTGCAGCCCAGGTCAGTGGAGATTGAAAGATCAATTCCATCAGATTGCTGTAAATCTGTTCCATTAAATAGCTCAAATCATTTTTGAAGCCTCTCATGATAGCCTAAATATTGGTTTTAGTTGGCTTGTCATAAAAACGTACCTTAACTAATAATTTAGCATAAGTCAAAATGGTTCTACTATTTTTCTCGTGCTAGGGCAGACCCTTTTGTGTACATTCAAAATGCATGCTACTTGCATTAAACTGTGACCAACGATATTGTGTCCAGCAATACTGTGTCCAGCAACCACACTCAGCAAGTGAACATTTTAACCGCTATGCAAAACCGCTTGTCTGTGTAACAGGCAATGCTGTGTGATACACTGTCATTACAGATCAAACCTCTTGGTGAGATCTGTCATAAAACGTATCTTTTAACCATGAATCCAGACAAGCCCATCTCTTGGAGTTAAAAAAATCCTTTGTTAAAAAATACAAGCCTCTCGTTCTTAAAGACACATCAGATGTGCTTATTCCACAGGCCTGCATTTACACTTTGGAACAGACAAAAGCCTAACATTCCGGTTGGGATATCTAAGACAACAGGTATTTAAAACATTCCACAAAGAGGGATACACTCTTTCAAACCCTCGGTAGTAAGAGAGAGACGTGACAAGATGTTTATTTGGGGGCAGGTGTGTGTCTTCCAATACATTCATTTAGTAATAAATATCTTTTGATGGGGGCATATGGGTCATCACCAGGACTTAATTGTCTTTGTACTAATTCAGGGTCAGGACACAGAGAAAAAAATAATATGCCCCTTGTTTTAAAAAAACAATAATAATAGAGTGTAAGCAGGGTCTGCTGGTATTCATTGAATTTTGCTTACAAGATTGGCTAAGCCATGTGTCCTCCCACATTCTGCTGGTAATAAAAGCTATGCAGTTTCCAAAGAGGACTGTGGACCTTTACGTTTTCATATGGGTAAACAAGGCCTCTACTTTGAAGCTATAGGAAACTCTGTTTGTCAACCTGCTACAAACTTTTCGTTAAAACCTGGAGAAAGAGACTTCTTCACGGCAAACACCTGGACCCTGGTGTAAACGCTGAACTGAACTGTGCGCTAAACTACCAAATTTCGATTATATTAGCCCATTGTCGAATTTGATCGATGAAATAATTGCATACAACGCAGTGAGAATTGTGGTGTTTTTTCAAATTTGTATAAAAGCCTTCATCAGAGTTCAACCAATTAACCTAAATGCAGTTATTCGGGTCTAAAGAGCAATATTTCATTTCAAATTATTTCGCAAAGGTACGACCCAGGTACGTGATTTCACACTATGCTGGATTTTGACCCGAGAAGCCAGAACCCGGGTCGAGACCCAGGTAGGAGTGCTAATGTAAAAGGGGCTTTGGGTTTCAATTACCATATACCAAGGCTTCAAAGCACAGGCATTACCGGAGAGCATACTAAATTGCTTTACATAAACCAAGAATGCTCACTGAAAAAGATTTCTTTCTAGAAGATGTTAATGGGTTGACAGATCTCATGGATGACAAACTTCTTCCCACTGATTTTAGCAAAGAATCTGAAGTAGACGAGCATGTGCACTTGCAATTGGTGTAAAATCAAAGCAATTCTGTGTGATCCTAGTTCTTGAGGGTTGTGGCTACCACTGGTCATTTTATAGTTTTTAGGTAGGAGATCACTAAATTACATTTCTGAGAACATTTCTAAAGGAAAATGAATTTTTCAGTGAATTTCAAAACCCGTTTTAGTTTTTACATTCTAACTAGGTAATCATAGGGTCACACTGCTTTTTCATAATCTTCACTTTTGGCACTTTAGAAAGGTATAATACTGTATACTTCGTTTGGATATTTGCACTGATACAAGCCCTTGAGTTGCTGTGAAATTTACACAGTCCATAAAGGGGTTAAACATGTATTGGTGATTGTGGCAAAGTGGTTAATAGTGTGCAGGTGCAGGTGATTAAAGAACAGACAGACAATTGTAATCCAGGTGAAAAGGTTTGTTTTTATTTGTTTTATCCAGTGCCTGGCGGCGAAAGAAACAGTAAATAATAATGATGGTAAGTAATACAGCGCCGTGTATTACTTAAGTTTATAATCCCGAAACTGGTCTCGAAATAATAGTCCCGTTATTGTATCCCCACATTAGTGCGTGAATTAGTGATTGTGGTACAATACAAGTTACTGTGAAACAAGTGAAATGCTGATCCGGGTTTGTGCTGGCCTCCGGTGACAGCTCCGGAACGTGTTAGCTGTCTAGTGATACAAGTAACAAATACACAGCACAAAACAAAACACTCACGGTTATCTCCACAACAAACACAGGTCCTTCTGAGTCACTTCATAATAACCAAAATGAAGGAACAGATAACATTGCTTCGACCCCTATTTATTCTGTCACTCATGACCCCTTGGTAAACGATTGCAGCTGCCACATCATTTCCCTTCCGGGTCAATGAGTTTGTGTACAAAAGCGCCGTTTCTTCTCTACGTGACTGACTTCCTTTTAACCCTGGGAATGAAGTGTCAGACCATCCGGTCCAGGATACTCTGTTCCCGTTACTTAGCGCCCTCACAGGTCGAGAGGGAGATTTACCACCAAGAATCATTGTCTTTCTGTCACAGTGATATTTGATGTTTAACGTGTGTCAAAGTATTTCTCATATCTAGTAGTTAATGTAAAGTATGAAGCTTCTGAATAATAACAAATCAACTCCTCAAGTAGTCAGTTTTTTTCTTTATCTGTTAATTGCGATCAAGCATTTAACTGAACCTAAGGCATAAATATATTGTTAAATTTAGCCATTCTAGAATAACAATATCTTACATTTGGTAAGTAAAAATATACATTGACAACTGGTTAAGAACCTTTGATATAAAATAAGAACTGTATTTTTACTTTCAATGCCTGTATATGTGATGGACATAAGACATAATACATTCACCTCACAGTTACGTCTGAATTTCCCACAGATCCGTAACTTCATATCATATCTGTAATATCAAGTCGAAGGTCTTCTCCTGGAAATGTTTTTCCTTTCCAGGCAGACTGATTATAAACATTCTTACATTATTATGAAAATGACCATTCTATTTCATTCAGAATATCACGTTGCCCATTGATCCTTGTCTATAAACCCTGTCAATTGGTTTGTTACTCATAAAAAAGGCTGCTGGAATGTACTGTATCTGTTCCACACAATGTATGGATTTCATCTCCCTGGTTGTTATTGGGCACTTCTCATCCTCACTTACAGCATAGTGTAGGGTCACCCTTGTACTGAGGATGGCTGATGCCAGGTATTACTCATCAAAAGTTAGAGAATGATCCAAGCATTATAAAAGAAAAAAAGGGAGGTTGAAATGTCACTGACAGATGGCCTGTTCTGATATTTAAAAGGCTGCTTATTGATCTCATCCTTCTTCATCCTGCAATGTCTTTCGGTCTTCAATCCCCTTCATGTCTAGCTTAATACTAACATTTGATAGACAGAGAATCCAAATAGGGAAATAGGTGTTTGAGATATGGAGTTTTCTAGAGACTTGCAGAGAAAAAAACTTTTCTAAAAGTTCTAAAAATTAGTTTCCAAAAACAAGTTTCCGGGGACTGGCAGCATCATTTTATTATTACTAATGCTTTGATGATGATGTCGCTACAAGTATGTATTTATTTCCAAGGGCACTTGTCAGGACTGTCACTTATATCGCTTATACCTAAATGCAAATTGTTTAATGGAAACTATTAGCTTGGATGAAACTATTTACTTATTGTTTCTTTTAGGTAAGTCATTTTTTGATGTTGTTATTTAATTGAGTTACCTGTGCAGTTATGCTACCATATCAGCACAGTTCTCAACTTTTAGAAGTATTAACACTAGAAGCCCCGCGGCTGTCATTTTGGCAGTTTTTGGTTTTAAAATGTAATTTTCTCCAGTCGTGTAACACATATGGGGCTGTGGGTTTGTGTATCTTTCTGTCCGTATGTATTAAATATTCTCACAAAGCATGAAATGCGGGAGTGCAGAAATAAAGGAGATATATTACATTATACCTAAAAGCCCCGGGAGCAGTCACATTGACGGCCACACAGAAAACAATTGTATTTTGATTATACAGAACGGTATTCTACTTTATTATTTTTATTTACCAATCTGCAGTGTGTTTAGCTGTAATCAGATTAGTCTCTACTCTCTGCCTGAGTGAATGACTGACAGTCTATTGTTTTCAATCAGCCTTTTGAAGGCTGGCGCCTGCTTGCCAGCTGCGCTGCTTTGGTCAGTGAAAATAAATACCAGACTAGTGAAAATAAATACTGGAGTCTGTGGAGTTTTACAACGCAACAAAATATAGAGTTGATGTTTTGGATCAGATGACATGGAAGTATTCTGTGAAAGCTGATTATTCAGATGTTTGTGAAGATGTTTCTCAATAAAGAAAACTAATTAAATTCGACTGTTTCTCCGTTCGTTACACTATTTACAGTGTTTTTAATACAGCCGTCAGAAAGACTGCTGCGGGGCTTCTAGGTATGAGTATATCTCCGGTCCTGCTAGTGTTAAATGCAAAGTGAAACCACACACTTCATATGGTGAGTGGAAACAGATAATATTAAATCAAACAGAGCTGAGATAAAAGTTTAAACATGAGTTTTAAATAGAATAATGTTGCCCTTTAGAATGCTAAACTGTGCCGGTAAGAATGGTCCCTCGAGCAGAGCAATAAAATAATATGATGTGACTGTGGACTTGCTAACGAGATCCAATGAGCCACTTTTATGAATTAACAAGGCATAATTTGTTAAATACATACACAGTCCAGCTCTAATGTACTACTTCATATTTCACCTGGCACCAAATCTTGCTGCATTATAAATGGTTCTATCTATCCTGTAATGTAACAAACAGTTCTCTTTCAATTCGAAGACGACCACCAACAACATTAAGTATTTTCTAAGCTCTCTATACCAGAGCAGCGGATAGGCCCTTTCCTGGGATCACGCCCTCCTTCCCGCCTACCGAGGGGTTAAAACCATCCTACTGAGGAAGCCATTTCCCTTTTTGCATCGAACCCGTGAGGGCGACCAATGCGATCTCGCGGTTGGTGGTCGTCTTCTCTTTCAGGGAACCAGGGTTACGGTAAGTAACCTAACGTTCCCTTTCAATTCGAAGATGACCACCAACAACATTAGGTATGGGAAATGTAACCTAACGTTTTGATGCGACAATAAAGCTGCCAGTTCATAATTACAACTGTTAAATATAAGTCAGAGAAAATCCATTTCCTTTAAACTCAAATAGGCTGGAGTAATTATGCATGCATAGGAAATGTCAGGGTATTAGGCTTTTATAAAGTGCATGTCAAATCCACTATTTGCACTGGTTAAGGTAGTCTGATTCCTACTATATAGTGGAGGTGACTAAATACAAAACACAAAAATATAGCACTGGTATACAGGCGTTGGGTTAAATATTGGAAACATCTGTTATGTAGTACACACTTTTTGCTATCCCACATGGCTGATTCGTTTGGTATTGAAATGGCAAGGCTAACATGTTGTCTATAATATCATAAATATACATCTCTCTGTTGCAAGTCAGTTTCCGTCATGATGAGCAAGACAGTAGATCTGACCAACGTTGACAGAAGGCTCACAGCAGGCTTCACAAGGACCTGTCTTAGACGTGATGACTGAGTGCAGAAAGGTTTCACTGATGATTTACACTTTCACATTTAGTGAAGGAGTTATCAGAGGTGGTATAAATGACTGAGGAGAGCAGTCACCTATCCTTTCAGAACAATTTAAGCTCCTTGCTGCCCATGGTGGTCTAACGCACTGTTGAGTGTTACAGCAAGTGTTTATATTTTCACACTTCCATTACTACAGACTGATATTAAGGTACAATTGGCTACTAATGATGTTTTAAGTACTGTATAACAATGGAATGTATTGTAGCATCACAGCTGCTTTTTGTTGTTACTAAGACATAAAGCACTAAGTGCAGTCAAGATTACAAGGGTTAGCAAAAAGAAAAGAGAGATAATGGTTACTAATGACCCCCTTTGAATGAAATACATATTAACATTTTTACACTATTGTGAACAGTGACAATTGCACTTGACAAGTTATTTGACTGACAGTTTAAGTATTTTTTTGGTTTATCTCAGAGCAAGCTGTTTATATTGTAATTCTAGATAAAAGCAGCACAGGGTCGTATTTAGCAGGCTTAGAATGAAATGAATAACAATGATCGAGAAGTGCTGAAGTTTAAACAGGCAGTATGAGGAAATCAATTCTCAAGTCACTTCTGAAAAGGGGCTTAACAAATTATGAACATTTCAGAGCTGATATTGATTAAGCATCAGGTGAAACCATTAGCCAGTTACAGTGAGTCTAAGATAACAGGGTAGTTGTGAAGACTTCAAGATAAATCAACCTGTCTTCAAGCTAAAGGACCAGTGACATCTTAACGGTTTAAAAATACTCAGGGAATCAAAAAATTGTTTACAACGATATACGATGTACACTGGTACACCGGTACAGCTTCCATTATTAATGCCCTTTTTTCTTAAATGAATGTAATTTGCAACCAGCACCATTCACTTTGGACAGGGTATTAGAGTAAATAATTGCTGTGTTGTTGCATATTCTGATTAAGTCTCCAGTTCATGGAATATTGGTTATTGTAGTAATACAGCCAGTGGATTTGGAGAAGATGTCAAAATGGGGCCACTCCCATAGTGTAACGGGTGTGCAATGTGATTTATTTAATTTTCTTGTGTGTGTAATTTGTTTAATTTTTTTAATACTATTTATTTTATTGATTGTATTGTGTGATTTATTATTTTTTGAAAGTCACAATTTGCTGCTATTTTGAAGTGTTGTATTTGGAGCATGGTGCTCTATTGATGTTTGTATTTCTTTTTTGAAGTGTGTTTCTTAAAAGCAGATGAAGATTTATTTCTTTGAAATGTGCTTGTGAAAATCACTATCTTTTTGAAGTGTTTGTGTGAAGCTCACTATTTAAAATACTGTAGTACTTTGGGCCTGGTTGAATTGCTTTTGTTGAGCATTGTTGTCTGTTGCTTTAAAGATCTGTATGGTTTTCGCTATCAAGTTGCTGAGTGATAACTATTGTTTTACTGCTAAGTGTATTTGTGGATGGGGAAATTAAGTGCTAAATTATGGTCTAGTTTTAATGTGTTAATTGTCATACTCTGTCCAAATAAAGTCTTTGTTACTTTTTATGTTGGTGTCTCCCTCGCTTCATACACTTGCCTTTCTTGATTGTTAAAGAACCGGTTATTTATGTGAAGCTAATTTAGTTTCAAATTGGCGTAGTCATTAAACCTAATTGGTAATTTTAAAATAATCAAATAAATTTTATAGTGATAACCAGGGGCGGTGTCTTTGCCTGTGGCTTTGGGATCTCTTTGGCTACCCTCCTTGAGGGCAGGGTGCTACAAAAGCTAATTAAGATCTGAGCGTATGGATTTAATCACTATTCAGATAGTCAAACTACCTCTCTTCTTGGTCAAATTCATTAGTGAATATACACCCACAAAACTATTTGGACACCATACACACAGAAATAAATAAAAACTGCAGATAGTGGTGGCCGATCTATTATTATTATTATTATTATTATTATTATTATTATTATATATTGTAACCAAGCTTGCATCACTCGGGTTCTTTGCCCCTTTAAAAATAGACCCAGGAGACAGGAACTTGATTTCAAAAACACTGACAGGCTATTTTTTTAATAATAACAAAAAAAATAATAAACACCTAGCTCTAATGAGCACTAACTAAATGCAACACAGGAACCAAACTATAAAACAGGACAGCTAAGCTGTTTACCTGTAACACAAACCAAAACAAAAAAAAACACAGTTTTAACACAAAACACTACACCAGGTTTAACACTACCTTTCTTTTTTTTTTTTCTTTACGGTTGAACACAATTCCAACCGGGCTCTCCACACAACAGCCCAGAACAGACTGGCTGCTTTCTTTAAATACCCTGCACCTGGCTCTAATTTACAATGATAGCCAGGTGCAGGGGATCATTACTAATAAAACAATTAACAAATGTAATTAAACAATTAAAGAAATTAAGGCTTTTCAGACAGGGACCTTCTGGGAGGTTTACTACTTTGCTTCACAGGACTACACTTTCTCACAATATACACTACCGTTCAAAAGTTTGGGGTCACTTAGAAATTTCCTTGTTTTCCATGAAAACATACATGAAATGAGTTTGAATAGGAAATATAGCAAAATGAATAGGAAATATAGTCATTGACAAGGTTAGAAATAATGATTTTTAATTGAAATAATAATTGTGTCCTTCAAACTTTGCTTTCGTCAAAGAATCCTCCATTTGCAGCAATTACAGCCTTGCAGACCTTTGGCATTCTAGTTGTCAATTTGTTGAGGTAATCTGAAAAGATTTCACCCCATGCTTCCTGAAGCACCTCCCACAAGTTGGATTGGCTTGATGGGCACTTCTTACGTACCATACGGTCAAGCTGCTCCCACAACAGCTCAATAGGGTTGAGATCCGGTGACTGTGCTGGCCACTCCATTATAGACAGAATACCAGCTGACTGCTTCTTCCCTAAATAGTTCTTGCATAGTTTGGAGCTGTGCTTTGGGTCATTGTCCTGTTGTTGGAGGAAATTGGCTCCAATCAAGCGCCGTCCACAGGGTATGGCATGGCATTGCAAAATGGAGTGATAGCCTTCCTTCTTCAAGATCCCTTTTACCCTGTACAAATCTCCCACTTTACCACCACCAAAGCACCCCCAGACCATCACATTGCCTCCACCATGCTTGACAGATGGCGTCAAGCACTCCTCCAGCATCTTTTCATTTGGTCTGCGTCTCACGAATGTTCTTCTTTGTGATCCGAACACCTCAAACTTAGATTCGTCTGTCCATAACACTTTTTTCCAATCTTCCTCTGTCCAGTGTTCTTTTGCCCATCTTAATCTTTTCTTTTTATTGGCCAGTCTGAGATATGGCTTTTCTTTGCAACTCTGCCTAGAAGGCCAGCATCCCGGAGTCGCCTCTTCACTGTTGACGTTGAGACTGGTGTTTTGCGGGTACTATTTAATGAAGCTGCCAGTTGAGGACCTGTGAGGCGTCTGTTTCTCAAACTAGACACTCTAATGTATTTGTCCTCTTGCTCAGTTGTGCACCGGGGCCTCCCTCTCCTCTTTCTATTCTGGTTAGAGCCAGTTTGCGCTGTAATCAAACCCACAATTGCTGATGCTCCAGATACTCAACTAGTCTAAAGAAGGCCAGTTTTATTGCTTCTTTAATCAGCACAACAGTTTTCAGCTGTGCTAACATAATTGCAAAAGGGTTTTCTAATGATCAATTAACCTTTTAAAATGATAAATTTGGATTAGCAAACACAACGTGCCATTGGAACAAAGGACTGATGGTTGCTGATAATGGGCCTCTGTACGCCTATGTAGATATTCCATTACAAATCAGCCGTTTCCAGCTACAATAGTCATTTACAACATTAACAATGTCTACACTGTATTTCTGATCAATTTGATGTTATTTTAATGGACAAAAAATTTGCTTTTCTTTCGAAAACAAGGAAATTTCTAAGTGACCCCAAACTTTTGAACGGTAGTGTATATCACTACAACAAGAATGTATACATTTATCACAAATACCTCACTATCCTGTTACTCGCCCTCAGTTGTGCGGTTATAATGTCTCTCTATTTCTACTCTTTCACCAAGTTGTCTTAGGAGTACATATTAATGGAGTCCTTAGTTGAAGCCAAGCTGTCCGTAGCGTGGTCCACAAAAGCCTGATTTGTTCAGGTCAAAACTCCTAATGATGGCTGCCACTTAGCTGGTATGGTGCAGCTAGATTAACATCTGTTTGGCAAACAGTCCCAGACTGTCCCCTGATACATTGCCTACTATGCCAGTTGCCATGCTGGACTGCCTCTGCAGCTGGGCAGATATCTCATTATTAGTGTACAAGGGGCATTTAGCTGCCAATGGCCACTTGGTGCCACTCATGCATTTGTAGTTTTACAGTGAGACTATATATTAATGCCAGTTTTCATGTCTCATTATTCAAGCCATCGGAGATTCTAGGAGTTTGCTACATTTAATAGACTGTTCTTTGATATGTGTTGCCAGAAATATGAGCCACAAAGTTGATAAAGCAATCCTTTTAGGAATAGTACTGAAAAACCACCAACACATCACGGATCATAAAAGGGGTCTGTTAGTCCATCTTTAGCAACATCTTTGGATGCTGTTCACTCTCCATGTTTTTTGTAGAAGTGTTCCACCAAAGTGTCATAGGAAGTGTTGTACAATACACTGCTGTTGCGTATTCTGACCTCTGATGTTAAAAGCATGGTATCCACACATGCAGACGAGCCTGACTTTTGCAGAGTGGTTAAGCTGCTACTTTGCAGCCTGTGTGGTCGTCAGTTTGCGCCCAGCCTGTGTCACACGAGCAACATGCTGCTCCATGGTCAGTGTGGTGACTGCCTGTATGGTTTAACACCCTGACCGGGTGATGTGTAAGTTCGTTCCCCATATGTGTCCTCCACAGTATTTCAAAGATGACCTTACTGTATCCAGCAAGGTCCACATTCATGTGATAAATATGTTTTCTGCTATGTCATGCTGTAGTGGCGGTCTAATTACTAAATAATCACCAAGTACTGTATATTCCCCAATGAAAGTCGTACAGGAAATCAAACAGAACAAAGGTAGAGGGTACGTACAGTACCAAATGTCCAGGTTTTAATTTAAATTCAAAGTTATTAAATACCTATAATTTCTGAATTACTGGTACATCTGTGTAATCTCAAAGTGCCCATTCATGTCAATGTTTAGCTGTTATTATCAACACCATATAAATTCCTTACTATTGTGCCATATCTATTCAGAAATCTATGTTGGCTTGATAAACCACAGAATTTGTAGTGCTTTAAAAACATATTTTCCTTATACATTTTCATAATGTATGAATTCCTGTCCTTTATATCTGTCAATATATTTTATCTGACTAAATGCACATTTTTAAACATCAATCTCTGGATATCTTATTAATCTCTCGCTGTGTTCCTTTGGGGATATGCTGCACAAAAAGCCGAGGGCACTCGATTGTTAGTAAAATATTCAGGAAGCCAACTTGCTTGGTGCATTTCAGATCAGTTTCCTGGGGTTGATATCTTTCTCCAGAGAAATGAATACATATTGATTTGATATCCACAGTAGACCAGTAGTGCTCTATTGTACATTGCATGTGAAGAAAATGTTCATAAATTCCGGAATAACTTTTTACTGTGAATTTCAATATATGTACTTTAGCAAATAGGAAGGATACAAAAAAATCAGCGCTTTCAAGAGCGCAGAATACAACCAATAGAGTATGAATGTATTTTTTTTTTACTGCATATCAATTCGGATTGTCAGATATACAGGACTTGCTTAAAGTTGATTGGTACATAATGCTGTGGCCTATCTAGGTGATGCAGAGTTCTGAATTTTTGGGACAAGTAGAGAAAGACATGAGGAACATAATCATGCAATAAAAAAAACTAAAAAAAAACTGCCCAGTTCTGTTGAAGTGTGTGGCTTTTTCTATGCAACTGGCATAAATAACAAATCTGTTATTTATGCCAGCAATACTTTTTTGGACTGTTTAAAATAAAATGTTTTTTGTATTTGTTTGAATGTTTCTCAAACTCTTTGATCCAAACTGGAAGTCTTTTTTTGCTGTAACTTTGTTTTGTGATGATGGGGCACATCATAATGATTTGTATGCTTTATGAGCTAAGCAAAAACCTAAACGGTCTGCATTTATTTTAGCTTATGAGAGAAAACGCATGCTTTTGAAAATATTAAATGTACTGAAGATGCATGTGAAAAATTATTCCCAAATTACTCCCAACCTGTGAGAGCACTGTGTAAAGAAAACAGAGAGCCCTGGACTGGATGATCTGACAATTAATTCTAAGGGTTATGCGGAAGTCGGCCATCTAGAAAGGGGGCGGAGCTACGGTACACAAAGTCCTTGCCCCAGCCCCACCAAGGGGTCGTGACTGACGGTACAAAAGGGGACATGGCTAGGCGATCTGTTCCTTTTGTTATGGTTAAGAGCGAACCGCTAAAGGAGTTTTGTTTGTTTGTCGTGTCTAATTTTACTTGTTTGTTCTTGTTAGATGGCTAACACGATCCGGATCTGTCGCTTAAGGCCAGCACCAAACCCGGACAAAACTTCACCACTGTGCACGAATAAATTGTATTTCACCACTTGCACGTTAGCACATTGCTGTGTATTGCCTGGGATTATCATTTGCAGTCATAACAACCTGGATTATAAAAAGTATCACATTAAACATTGTTTGGACCGTGAACTTACATGTTTGTCATTACTTGAGCACTGCATCACCTCTACACCTGCACACTGCAACCCACTTGGCCACAATGCATTTTTTGTTGAGCATTTTATAAGCGTTATTTATACTAAAGCTGTGTAATCACAACAAAATAAAGACAAATTGAAGCTTGCCATTTATTTAGAGCCTTCGGGCTTCATGCTGCTTACCATTCTAACTGTTTCCAGGGCTGCTTATTTTTTCCAAATTTTATTCAGAACATAATAAAATTCACAAACGGTTCCCTTAACATACCTTATTAGCTCATTCCTTTTAGTCTGGTTTTTCCTTGCTGAACTGTCTCAAAGACAACAAGGTCCTTTTTGTGTTCTGGGGACCACAATGGGATTATGTTAAAAGATCTACCTGGGTTGCAAAGCTCCCTGTTAGCTGTACCTCTGCCCACTTTAAACTCTTCACAAGGTTCTCTGTTTCTGTGTCTTTAGGGGTCATTCATTTTAGAAGATACTTTGCATGGAGATCATTCAAAGCTCCCAGTTGCCCACTTCCTAATTATAATTACAAAATGAGAAACAGATGCATTCCCCACCGCAGGAATAATGAGAACTGAATACTTTATGGATCATACTGACAGTAGAATTCAGTTGGACGTTTTGGAACAGGATCAAAACCTTTTTTTAATAGAACCACACAACACAAAAAGAAGCCAATTAACCATTGAGAATTAAGGTCATGGCTCTTTCCCTATATTACTTTTTATTTAGCAGGCGCCTTTATCCGAGGTGACTTACAGAGACTAGGGTGTATGAACTATGCATCAGTTGCAGAGTCACTTACAACAACGTCTCACCTGAAAGACAGAGCACAAGGAGGTTAAGTGACTTCCTCAGGGTCACACAGCGAGTCAGTGGCTGAGCCGGGATTTGTACCAGGGACCTCCTGGTTACAAGCCCTTAACTTCCACACCACCTTTAGGAGTGGCTCATATCCTCACCAATTAGTCTGCAGATTGCTTTCTAAATGCAGATTATTCTTTTTGTAGGCCCTGGATGTTAACAGCAAATCAAATGTAACATAATTTAATGTAATGTGATAGTAGAGTCCTATAAAAAAGTTTCATTAATTTGTCATTGGATTCTGTAAGCGCTCCCACCCAGCAAATAGACCAGTAATACTATCCATTATCCCCAATGGGGGCTAAGCCACTCAGTTTACTAAGTACAGACTGGTATATTACATCTGATAATAAATTAGAAAATTAGGCAAAACTAGAACACAGCTGTTTTTGTTAAAAGCATATACAGCAGTTCATAATAATGTTTTCTCTGGGCTTTACCAATATTAAAAGCCACCAAGTACAATAAAAGTGCAGTGGAATAATGTATGTGTTGTACAAATTGATATGTTTAGATCATTGGAATAGTCCTCCATGTTTTGCTTTTTTATGATTTATGTCAAATCAGACATATATTCACATGCTGGGCTCTAATAAATTCTAGGAAGCAGATGTAAAGCTCTTATACTTAGCTACAAGTTGGTTTCAAACAGATATTCTGACTCAGTTAAGAAAGGTTATTTTATACATCTCCCCAAATAAAGGACATCTATATAAAATAATCACAGCTGCCATTCAATTATCTTATGATTAATTCAGATGTAAATACCCAGGGTTTGGACTATTTGCATTAGACTCTTCATTTAGTTGCACATGCAACATAGGTTGTGCCCATTTATTCCCCTGGAAGACACACACATGTCCTATGTGTACCTGAATATGGTGCTGATCAAGTCCACCCAATAGTATTGAATGTCTACCCTGATGGACATGGTGCCTTTGAAGGTGATAATGCAACCTTCCATTTTGCTTGGATTGTTGTGATTATTCCAAGACTTCATGCATCTCCCTAGCTGTAAGATGTCTACACTATGTATATTATAAGAGCATTTTTGAATTAAGGAAAAGCAGCATGTTTTGGGATTCAATAAAAACATGGCATTTAGGCTTTTATGTTGACGGGAATGTTCTTTTCAACAAAGGTAATAAAGAATTCTCTTTGGAGGTTAGCAGTCTTTGTTCTGTAAAATGGGATAATAAAAGAAGCTGTGGTCTTGCTTTTTTGTCACAAGATTCTGCCCTTGAGCACACAAATATATTCAACTTTTGTAGCATCTGTCAGAAATGCATGTGAAAGTGTAACACCTTTGCAGTACATCAGCAAGAAAAAAAATGTAACAGAAAAACAACATATTCCTGTAGAATGTTTCATCTGCTTTTTAAAAAGGGTTAGCAAGTCAACACATCACCACAGTCATCTGGAGTGCCTCAGTGGAAAATAAAGCAAAAAGCAGCTGGATACAGCTGGTTACCAGAGTACCAGACTTGTATACGATTTTTCTCCCTTGGGATGTAGACAGCTACAGCATGTGAAACCCAGGTTTCCAAACTGCGTGGAGCAGCCCTGTGGCAAAGTGGTTTGCAGTGCGCAGGAATAATTTGAAACAACATAGTTCATGGTTAAACAGCTCTTTATTGGCTGATAAATATTAATAACTGGCTCTACACACCAATGTGTATCGCTCAGTTAAACCACGGGGTTCAGTCCCGAAATAATAAGATGCTAAACAATATACACACAAATACAGACACGATCACTTAATCCAGTAATGAGTACTCTTTGTGCAGGTGGTGCAATACAATTTCATAGAGAACAATGGTGCAGTGCAGTCAGGGTTTAATACTAGTTTTGTAGCAGCAGCTCCCGGATAGTTTAGCCGTCTAATAATAACAAACAAATATTAGTTAATACGACAAAACAAAACAACACAAAACACTCACAGTTCTTTTTCTCTTCACTACTTTACTGGTCCTTTCGTAACCATAACAAAGGAACAGATTGCATTGTCACATCCCCTGAAATACCCTTAGTCACACCCTCTCCGATAGCTAGTTCAATCACGTCTCCTCTAATCAATGACTGACACATCACTTTCCGTACTAGGGCGATGACTTCTGGTATTGTGACTCCGCCCCCTTCCTGGATGTCCGTCTTCCGACTGACCCTGGAATGAACTGCCAGACCACCCAGTACGAGGCACACTGTTCCTGTTATACAGCGCCCTCACATGTTGGGAGGGAGATTGTTGACTAGGATTCATTCGCTCTCTGTCACAAGCCCTTATAGCATCCCCTAGAAATGTTACTGTATTATGTTTGGAATAGAAATCAGACTAACATGGAACCAGGATATCATTCTGAGTTATATACCAACCCTCTGTGACTGTACCCGGCAAAGAGTATGGGTGACATGAAAGCAAACTGCGTCAGACAGAATTGATAGAATTACGATTAAAAGGTGAAGTTCCCAATTAATTTCTCTAGTTTCGGTAAACCATCCTCACAAAATGTTTGTTGGTACAGAACACAGACAGAAAAAAAACTTGCCCATAAACATACACACACAGAGGCTAAAGCTCACAGTACTTTCATTTAATAAATAGCCACCCTAAAAGGAAAATTAATGCCTGAGGAAATTACATCTCAGGAGTCAACACATAGTCCTTTCTCTCCAGAGCCACAGGCACTAAAGCTGTTATGCCTGGAGATGGTTACATAGTGTACTTCCCAAAGCCTGGTGGGGAAATCTGGCTGTGAAATAAATTGACTTTTTAACTTTTAGACACAGCTGTATTCGTTTGTTAAGAGGTGTTACCCAGTGCTTGTCGAGTGGAACAGAAGAACATTAATAAAAAAAGATAAATTCTGAGCAAGTGCAGAGAGGATGAGGGGGGAAAAAGATTGGCTCACTGAATCAGCTAATAAGGAACATGGATTGGTTTAGTGAATCTGCAAAGGTGTTTCAGAAAGCTTTTAGTATGAAGGTGTATATTTATTGCAGTGATCCTAATCTAATGTAAATTCGATTTGGATGCTAGAGTCTGTAGTGTATACTGTAGCAAAGTCTCCACTCCCATTTGCAATGGTGAGCCATTACTACTCTACCCAAACTCGACCCATTTCCAGTGCATTCATGATTCCTATGCAGCCTTCCTGGTTTGCAAATGACTTGAGTATAGAACAGACATGTAGGGTAGCAGTGTGGAGTAGTGGTTAGGGCTCGGGACTGTTGACTGGAGGGTCGTGGGTTCAATCCCAGGTGGGGGACACTGCTCCAGTAAAAACCCAACTGTATAAATGGGTAATTGTGTGTAAAAAATAATGTGATATCTTGTAACAATTGTAAGTCGCCCTGGATAAGAGCGTCTGCTAAGAAATAAAATAATAATAATACATTTACATGGTTTTATTTACAAAAATATTGTACATTAATAATCACATTAAAAAAACAACAAATTTGACTTTCCCTAAAATTACTATATAGCACCCAACTACTGTTAAGATGTAAAATAATTGTCTGTACTGTGTTATTTTCTTTTGCTTGCCACCCCCACCCCCCTGCCCTCCAAACTAATACAGCCTCCTCATAGATACCACATACAACAACCCTACTTTATATTGTAGTGATCTCGGTTAACGCAGACAGGCATCACACAGGGCGAGGCAATCCACACACAGACGGAGGGCAGGTGCAAACCCAGGACCTCTCGCACTAAAGCATAGTGCCGATACTGCTGTACAAAAGTACCGGCTCCATTGCAAGGAGTGTATATTGGGCTTATGTCTCTTCCAGCCCTGCTGCTGCCTTCCCCCGTGTACGCAACACTCTCCCCTGCCAGCCTCAAGTCCGCCCCAGACTTGCTCACCAGGCTACAGTCCGACAAGTGCGTGCCGGGGTACCTGCGCCCACTTCTGACACCAATGTAGCGATCTCGGTTAACGCATACAGGTGCATCACTCAGAGCGAGGCAATCCACATATAGGCAGAGGGCAGGCGCGAACCCGGGACCTCTCGCACTAAAGCATAGCGATGATACCTCTGTACAAAGGAACAATATGTTGCTGCTGACATTTTTCTGGCAAAACTTCAGGGCTGGCAGCTGAGTATACTTTGTATTGTATGTGCATTTCACAAAACAGGTAAAAATTAAACTAATGGTAAATAGTCTTTCGTAAATTGGTGCTTGACAATAATATTCCATTAAAAAAAAATACAGTATTAATTTTGGATTACAAATAGACTACTTTGTAATTAAATATATTTGGGTACATTATTATTGCATTTTGTCATCAATTTATGGTAATTATTAATAACAGGCAATTTCCTATTAACAACTGCATTTGTATGTAATTAAATCCTATTCATGAAACTTAGATTGAATTTCATCTACACTTAATTGTGTGCTAAACAGAGACATCATTCTGTCACACTGTGATCTTTTTTTTAAAAAAATTAAAAATATAAATTCAGTCGTTGCCAATTATTTTTATTATTTTCTCCCAATTTAGAATGGCCAATTATTTTTTTTAAGCTCAGCTCACCGCTACCACTCCTCTGCTGACTCGGGAGGGCAAAGATGAACACACACTGTCCTCCGAAGCGTGTGCCGTCAGCTGACCACTTTTTTTCACACTGCGGACTCACCATGCAGCCACCCAGGAGCTACAGCGTCGGAGGACAACGCAGTTCTCAGGCAGCTTACAGGCAATCCCGCAAGCCCGGCCAGACTACAGGGGTCAATGGTGCGCGGTGAGCCGAGGACACCCTGGCCGACCTAACCCTCCCTTCCACTGGACGACGCTCGGCCAATTGTGCGCCACCCCTGGGAGCTCCCGTCCACAGTCGGATGTGGAATAGCCTAGACTCGAACTCGCAACGTCCAGACTATAGAGCGCATCCTGCACTCCACGTGGAGCGCCTTTACTGGACGGGAGCCCCACACTGTGATCTTTACCCTCATTTGCATGTTGTTTATTCCAATAGATAGCAAGACGGCATGCTATTCTTGCATAATTAGAAAAAACTGTGTATATATTTCAGTATTGGAACTTAGACTTGGCTCAAATAAAAAAACACATACAATCTATAGTCAAACGTCTCTTACAGCCCACTCCTCAGTTCGTGAACAATTTAACCCAAATGGCTTCTGTATTTATCCTTTCTTAATTCCCTCCCCTTTAACCGACATCACAACCCAGCCACGAATGACGCTCAGTCCTAAACCCAATACACCCAAAGCAACTGTAACAGAAATAAAAAAGACGGGCTAGCTGGTGTGTGCAAGAAGGTTTGGGCTTCATAATGAACTGGGACTGCTTTTGGGGAAGAACTAGATACTACAAGAAAGATGGACTGCTCCTAAACAGGTCAGGAGCAAGAAGGCTAGCTGCAAATATTGAAAACCACTTAGCAAATTATTTACACATCCCAGAGGTATGTGTTACAGTAACCTTCTTCATATCCCTATTACCAATGGTCAATTCCCTTGATTGTACCAATCTACACCTGGATTTATTTAATGTTACATCTCTGTCACTCCTATAATCAATTTATTATGGATTATTACATTACATAAGAACATAAGAAAGTCTACAAACGAGAGGTGGTCATTCGGGCCAGCTTGCTCGTTTAGTTGTTAGTAGCTTATTTATCCCAGAATCTCATCAAGCAGCTTCTTGAAGGATCCCAGATTGTCAGCTTCAAAATTACTGGGGAGTTGGTTCCAGACTCCCACAATTCTCTGTGTTAACCCTTTGCGGTCCATTTATTCAGCGTGTCTCAGGCGCGTCAGGTCCAATTTATTTTCACACGCGCAGTTTATTTTAGACGCGAGCTGTTTAAAAGTATTTTATTTCACAGTAAAACAGGTTTAAAAGGCACTGCATCTCAACAGGTCGCTGTATTTTTCACATACCTCTGCATACTGATAAATCATCTCCTGATCACTTGTTTTCTCACCAAACTCCATTCTATTACTATCTGTAGCATTTTTGTCCATTATTCTGACCAATATTGATTCTACATTGTTTTTTTCTTCCAGATTTAACACCTGGGCTTCAAGACTATTTTTGATGTATAGTGCTACCCCCTGCCTCTTCTGCCCTGCCTGTCTTTCCTATACAGTGTATACCCACTAATATTATATTTGTCTCCATCACTCTCAGACAACCAAGTTTCTGTAACACCTATCACATCGTAGTTACTTGTTAGTGCAGTAGCTTCAAGTTCTAACATTTTGTTTTTGAGACTTCTAGCATTTAGATAAATACATTTAATGGCTATCTTACCTGAGTTGTTGCCCTCGTTTTGATGCAATTGAGACTTGGCTTGGAGCTGAACAATGTTTCCTTGATTGAGGCTTCCCCTCCAAATTATTCTTTTTCCGGAAAACACGCTCTACTGGGTGGGGAGGTGGAGTTGCCACTATCTTCCACACTGAACATAGAATTAAACAGAATATTGTTGAAGGTTATTCATCTTTTGAGTTTTAACCTTGACATTAAATAACCAATTACCTGTTCATATGTAATTATATATTGTCCACCAAAGCCAAGCTCACTATTTTTGATGTAATTTGCTGATCTCTTATCTATATTGTCTGTCAATTATAATAGGATTATTTTATTGGGCAATTTTAACTTTCATGTTGACATTGAATCTGATTCTAACTCTTCAGAATTTTCTTGAGGTTAACCCTTTGCGGTCCATTTATTCAGTGCGTCTCAGGTGCGTCAGGTCCAATTTATTTTCACATAAGCAGTTTATTTTAGACACACTGTTTAAAAGTATTTTATTTCACAGTAAAACAGGTTTAAAAGCCACTGCATATCAACAGGACACTCAGTACTGCATCTCCATCCCCGCCCCACCCCTTGTTCACTGTATTTTCCACATACCTCTATATAGTCGTGCATACTGATCATCTCCTGATCACTCCTTTTATCACCAAACTCCTCAATAATGCGATCCAAGTCATTATTTTATTACTATAACATCTCAAAAAGCTCTGCAAATGTCTGTGATATTCTTTGAGCGTTGGATGCGGAAGCAGCTATCTTGTTTCTTTATGGCAGTGTTATCTCTGTGGTGCCGGGGCTATGTGTATTGCTTAGATATGGCCCTTTTTTCGGCTTCTCTTGGCTCCTATCGGTCTCCCTCGGCCATTGACTGGTTTTCTCTGCTTTTTCCGGAGAAGAAACGACTAGAGACCTGTGTTTTAAGTCTTTTTGATGATGTCTGACAGGACCGGAAAGGGAAAATTATAATGTTGGACCTGGTTCGACATAGGACAGCAAAGGGTTAATTTCCCTTTAACTACGAAGAGTTTGGGATGTATAATGAACACTTGGGTAGTTAGTTCTTCAACTGCCAGTTAAAATTCGGTAAGTGTCTATTAAAAGAAGCTCGTCACGGTTCAATGATTCGTAAATTGAAATGTGAGGGCCAAAAATTGGAACGTAAATGGAAAGAATCTAAACTGCATGTTCATTACTTTGCATGGAAAAGCCATCAGGTAAAAACAAGGCTCTGTCATTGGCTAGATCATCATATCATTGAATCGAAACCAATTTATTCAGATTTATTTTTGCTTCCCTAGATATATTAGTAAATCCTCCCCCTAATATTCCCACCATTAACATTGTCTCCACTTATAGCTGTGATGACTTAAATTGTTTTCAAAATACAATTCTAGATATCAGAAATCAGGTTCTACGTACTCCTTCTTTTATGGAGGATTCTTCCATAATTGTACAAATTAGGCCTATTAAGGCCTTACAAGAACTAGCTAGCCCTGCATATGAGACCCATTACATGTGCGCTCAATCCTATTCCTATTAAACTATTAAAATATGTATTTTGTGTTATTAATATTCACATTTTAGAAAATATAAATGGATCACTTTCCTCTTATATAGTTTCCTTAGCACTTAAGGTAGCTGTGGTAAAGTCATTGCTCAAGAAAACTAACTTGACCCATTGTGGACAAGTACAGCGCAGTTAGAAGCAGTTTGAAAGCAGGTTGACAGCTGCAGAAGCTAAACTAAACTTTAAAAAAAATGGTCTTCAAGCCAGTAATCTGTGACAACTGCATGAAGTGGGAAATCCGAGAAAACCCAACAGAGCTCAACCAAGTGTGTGTAAAGTGCTGCACAATCCAGGACTTGCTCCAGCGATTAAGCCTGCTAGAAAAGGAGCTGGAGGAAATGAGACAGCAACAGGAGCTTGAGGAGCTGGCACACCCACAATTCATGGAAGTCTGCACCCCTAGCAGACTGAAAGCCACCAGGGAGATGGAAGAGAGTCGAAACAGCTGGGTTCAGATAGGCAGAAGAAGGGAAAAAGAGAAACTTCGTCTAACACAACCACCAGAAATCCAAACATCCAACAAATTTGAGCCACTTCAACATTTAGATGACCAAAACCAACATCAAGAGAATTAAAGAAACAACATCCAGGACCCTATAAACAGTGCTGGTCAGGCAGCAAAAAGAAGGGAGGTCATGATCGTTGGGGACTCCATATTGAGAAATACAGCAAGTTCAGTTCGCAGTTTGGACCCCCTTACTACAACAGTGTGCTGCCTTCCAGGAGCCTCAGTCAAGCACATCACTGAGAATGTGGACAGGCTCCTAGAACGAACAGGAGACGACCCGGTAGTAGTCATCCACATTGGTACAAACAACATTGGAAGAGACAGGCCAAGATCCCTGCAAAACAAATTCAGAGAGCTAGTAAGGAAATTAAAAGGCAAGACCAAAACTGTGGTATTTTCTGGGATACTGCCGGCGCCCTGCAAAGGACCATATGGACAGCTGGAAATACAAAATCAAAATGCATGGCTGAAATCGTGGTGCACCCAGGAAGGCTTCACCTTTCTTGAACATTGGAGCACATTCTACAACAAGGACTATCTATACAGGTGGGACGGACTGCACTTAAACAGAAAGGGAACCAATCTACTGGAGAAAGGATCCTTCAGGAGGTCCAGAAGCATTTAAACTAGAAAGGAAGGGGAGAAAACAAAAAACAGAAGGGAGACCACATCAAAACAAGGACAACAACTCAGGTAAGACAACTATTAAATGTATCTATCTTAATGCAAGAAGTCTCAGAAACAAAATGTTAGAACTTGAAGCTACTGCACTAACAAGTAACTACGATGTGATAGGTGTTACAGAAACTTGGTTGTCTGAGAGTGATGGAGACGAATATAATATTAGTGGGTACACACTATATAGGAAAGACAGGCAGGACAGAAGAGGCGGAGGGGTAGCGCTATACATAAGAAATAGTCTTGAAGCCCAGGTGTTAAATCAGGACAAAGAAAACAATGCAGAATCAATATGGTCAGAATAATAGACACAAATTCAAAGTGTCCATTATTCTGACCCATACTGAATGCAGTAGGGATTCAAGGAAATGCATGCACATGGATTAGGGAGTGGTTAACAGGTAGAAAACAGAAAGTACTGATTAGAGGAGAAACCTCAAAATGGAGTGAGGTAACCAGTGGTGTACCACAGGGATCAGTATTAGGTCCTCTGCTATTCCTAATCTACATTAATGATTTAGATAATGGTATAGTAAGCGAACTTGTTAAATTTGCAGACGACACAAAAATAGGAGGAGTGGCAAACACTGTTGCAGCAGCAAAGGTCATTCAAAATAATCTAGACGGCATTCAGAATTGGGCAGACACATGGCAAATGACATTTAATAGAGAAAAGTGTAAAGTATTGCATGCGGGCAATAAAAATGTGCATTATAAATATCACATGGGAGATCGTGAAATTGAAGAAGGGAACTATGAAAAAGACCTAGGAGTTTATGTTGACTCAGAAATGTCTTCATCTAGACAATGTGGGGAAGCTATAAAAAGGCTAACAAGATGCTTGGATATATTGTGAGAAGTGTTGAATTTAAATCAAGGGAAGTAATGTTAAAACTCTACAATGCATTAGTAAGACCTCACCAAGAATATTGTGTTCAGTTCTGGTCACCTCGTTACAAAAAGGATATTGCTGCTCTAGAAAGAGTGCAAAGAAGAGCAACCAGAATTATCCCGGGTTTAAAAGGCATGTCGTATGCAGACAGGCTAAAAGAATTGAATCTATTCAGTCTTGAACAAAGAAGACTACACGGTGATCTGATTCAAATATTCAAAATCCTAAAAGGTATAGACAATGTCGACCCAGGGGACTTCTTTGACCTGAAAAAAGAAACAAGGACCAGGGGTCACAAATGGAGATTAGATAAAGGGGCATTCAGAACAGAAAATAGGAGGCACTTTTTTACACAAAGAATTGTGAGGGTCTGGAACCAACTCCCAGGTAATGTTGCTGAAGCTGACACCCTGGGATCCTTCAAGAAGCTGCTTGATGAGATTCTGGGATCAATAAGCTACTAACAACCAAACGAGCTTATGTTCTTATGACCCCAAAGTCCTTCATAATTATAGGCCAATATCCAATCTGCCATTTTTAGCTAAGGCTCTAGAGAGAGTTGTTGCCAATCAATTACACACATTTCTAACTCTTAATAGTGTTGTGGCAGGGCAGAGGAGAGCCCTGCACATTATAAGAGGGAGCAGGGCCAAGCCCTGCTGTAAAGTGTAGTTGTTTTGTTTTGTATTATGATTTATTGTTTTTAAATATGACGGCAAAAAGCTGTGTTTTTGTTATTGTTTGGCAGCGTGGATGAGGAAGCCCCATCCACACAAACCCCTGTGCAGAAGGTGAACATCTCCCGAATTTAATTCATTGATTAATTTGTTGCTAATCGGGAGATAGATGGTCACCAGTATAAAAACCCTGCCGCTTTCACTGTTCGAGGTGTGAGTGTTCGAGAGGAGAGAATGAGATAGAGAGAGGAGAACGAGTCTGAGAACAAAAAGAAAAGTAAGGATCAGTGGCAACTGCCCGGCCTGGCCTTAGGTCTATTTTGGTTTTTGTGTTCATGATTTGTTTTGTTTAGAACTTTGTTTACACGCTGTGAGCAGCGTTTTTGTTAAAACTCTTTATTTTTGTCTTGTTTAATAAAAACAGCACCTGAATTCCTGTGTGTTTGCAGTTCCTGTTTCTGGCCTGACGTCACCACCCTCAGCCACCCAGTCACAAGCGTATATATATAAAACAAATCAGTTTGGATTTCGTGCTGCACATAGCATAGAGACGTCCTTGTTAGAGCATTACATTATCTGTTGGTAAGCTCTGACTCAGACTTTCCCTCAATTTTAATTCTCCTAGATCCAAGTGGTGCTTTTCATTCTGTGAACCACTCCCTTGTATTAAATGGTCTTGAAAGCTCAGTGGGATTGTCAGGGCATGTACTATCTTGGTTCAGGTCTTATCTTTCCGATAGGTTTCACTTAATCTCTGTTGGGGAGGTGAAATCATGCTTGTCTGAAGTTATCTGCATTGTTCCACAGGGCAATATTTTAGGTGACATTATCTGCAGACATGGAGTGAACTTCCATTGTTACGCTGTGAAGCCAAGAAATACTTATGCTGGGGTGTTATTAGCTGCTTGCTTCTAATTATGCTTGTGGGCTCTCAGAACCAACAAGAAAAAAAGGTATTTATTTGAGTTAGACATTCGCAGTCTCTCATGTGAACTAAAGCTAGAAATGACAAATTTGGGGTTCATCTTTCACCCTGATCTATCATTCGAGACTCATATTAGGCAAGTTACTAAAGTATCCTTTATCATTTGAGAAACATATCTAAACTTAGACCTGTTCTTTCTGTACCTTATTTTGGAAGACTAATGCATGCCTTTGTTTCTACAATTGATTACTTTTCTCTGGTATTCCAAAATGTGTGGCGTCTCGCTTATAGCTTATTCAGTGCCGCTAGAATTTTGACGAAAATCAGACAAACTGAATATATTGCCCCCTCTTTGCACTGGGTTCCTGGGCAGTTTAGAATTGATTTTAAGATTTTGCTTGTAACTTACAAGTCCCTTGATGGATTAGCACCCAGTTACTTACAGTAATTACTGACTCTCTATACTCCTAATCACACTCACAGATATCAGGATGCAAGGCAGCTGGTTCTTCCTTGGATGAATAAAAATAATATGTGACGAAGGGCCTTTTCTTCTAAAGCTCCTAAATTCCTATGGAATGGTCTGCCTCCTTCTCTCAGGTAAGTTTAGACTCCAGATTACAAGTTTTCCCATTTTACAATCAAAACAGCTTTTAATTTTTGTCCTTTAATTCCAATTGTGTTAATGTTTATTTATTTATTTATTTTATTAGACTGTGTTTTTTTTATAAACTGGCTAGTTTTATCAATTAAACTGTATTTTTCAATGTTATTACATTTTAGTTTGAATTGTCCTATTGTTACAAACTAACTTTTTTACCTTAGTTTTTTTTTTAAATTTTACAATTAAAACCAAATGTGTGTGTGTGTGTGTGTGTGTGTCTCTTCTTGTAAAGTGAATCAGTCTTTCACTGGCAAACATGGACCTGTCTTTAAAGAGCATATTAAGAAAAAAGATTGTTGCAAAGCAGAAAATGAATGCAAAATGAATCACTGGATTACATGAATGCTCAGGTTCTTCTAATATACAGAAGCTCACCTGTGACGTTAAGCATATTTTCTTTAAAATGTTAATACATTTCAAGATGATGGACAGATCCCATGATTATTATTATTATTATTTATTTCTTAGCAGACACCCTTATTCAGGGAGACTTACAATTGTTACAAGTTATCACATTATTTTTACATACAATTACATTATTTTTGACACATTATTTTAACATACAATTACCCATTTATACAGTTGGGTTTTTACTGGAGCAATCTAGGTAAAGTACCTTGCTCAAAGGTACAGCAGCAGTGTCCCCCACCTGGGATTGAACCCATGAACCCACGACTCTCCGGCCAAGAGTTCAGAGCCTTAACCACTACTCCACACTGCTGCCCAGTGCCAGCAGAGGCAAGATGTGCTATTATAATTGTAAATAGGTATTCAAACCCACATATGTCAAAGAGATTAGTCAAGGTTTCACCATTGTGTAAAGTGCAGTTCATTTTGGGTATTTTTTTTTTTTTTAAATCTTCACTAGATTTTATGCTAAGCTCTTTTTTATTTTGAATCAGTAAAGTGGTTAAACATGTTATTACATATGAAATTGCACTTTGAAATACCTGTACTGTACATTATTTGGCATTACTATCCTTTGGCATCAATTCCACAATTAAGATATGCACAAACATAAAGGTTGAACCATAACGAATTTGATCGTATTTCAGCCAAACCAAAAACTACCGTTTTCTCCAATTCTCTGCCATTACAAGGCTATAAACTGACAGTGAAAATATGCTGCTAAACATATGTCATTCACAGTACCTGCTTTGCATGTTGGGATGTGTATGTTTTTGAGTTTAATCTTACCCAGTAGTATAATCCCACAATTCACTGCAGAGATGACAGATTTCTAAGGACACGAGCAAAGTGAAATCAAAATGATTTGATATCAAAAGTATAAAAGAAAGGTAAGACAAATAATCACAGACAAAATGGTTTTAGTTGGTTTGATCACGACAGGTTCTATATTAAAGCACACTGTTGGGTTGCTATTGATATCAATAATTGAGCTTTGTTTAGTGCTGAGTACTTAACATGTTTACTTCCATTTAATTATTCCCCAAAAACTTAAAGAGAATTACTGAGGAAATCTGAGTATCTGCACACACCTTCAATATTGGTTTAAGCTTATCTTTCTGTCTGTCTTCACACTAATTTACACATTCATGTATGTGCAAGTTCAGTCACTGCAAGCTCTGCAATAATGAACAATACAATAAGAATAATGGTTAGTTACTAAAACATAAACACAGGTATTTTGTTTAGTTATGATATGTGCGTAAAGAGTAACTGTGTTGTTTACAGCAATAAAAGCAAATTATGTGAAAGCCCAACCAGGCCATCATTCACAGTCATTTAGAGAGCATATCACTGTCTCGACTTGGGACAGAGTAGGCCTCAACTTAGCTATATTTATCAGGTTCCAATCAGTCATAATTGGTCCTCAAAAATAAACAGCTACGATAATTTTAATTTAAAAAATGTAAAACCATTTCTGGTTAGTTTAAAATCCATACTAGAGAAATGGTCAACCTTTCATTAACAATGTGACTATTTCCTGTATGACCAGTAAAAGAACAGCATGACTCTAATATGACTTATATTGTGACTGCCAAAGAGTGTGAAATCATACATTTGTGCAGTGTCTTCACAACAAAAGAAGTGTATTCCTTTCCCCTCCAGTTCCTCCAGGGGTTTTTGTTTTAAGATGAGGAAAGCAGTTTTCAGAGTTTAAGAATGTGTATTATTCATTTCAATGAAATCCCTATGAGGGACTGAAAACCCCACAAATTAAGACAATTAGCAGTTTTAGCTGTCAGTGCAGGCCAGGGCCTATACCTTATTTCTGATTCATTGAGACCTCCGCTGCCAACAGTTCAGACTCATAAGCAAGATGGTTCTGTCAGGGTTAATGGGAAGATTGTGAGATATATAGGAAGTGGTCGCCCTCTTTCTCGGTTTCCTTCTCTCTCTCTCTCTCTCTCTCTCACTCTCTCTCTCTCTCTCTCTCTCTCTCTCTCTCTCTCACACACATACATTGAAATCTATGTACTAATAAAGCCAATGTATTTTCTTAGTGAAACCATGTCCGCACCTAGATGAAATGTATAGTAAATTAATTAAAAAGGGCAGAGATTAAATTATAAAATTAAATACTTTCTTTCTGCTGCATCAGTTTCAAATGGAAACATATGTACATTTAGGTTTATTTATTTTCCAATTAATACCTGTCAAAATAAAAAATGTTAAAGGGGATCATTCATGCAATTTGAATATCTGAACACCCCTAGTTTGTAATCATTTAGCAGTTATTACTGTGTAATTACACAGTGATTACCTAATGAATTACTATGTCATTACCGCTAATTGTTTTCCGTTTACAGCCTGGATGGGGTTAAAATGCTCCATCCAGATAAAATCGTGAGAATGCGTGGTCAACAGCAAGCGATTATTGACAAACTGGCTGAATGTGGTTGAGGGATAAACTAGGTAATTGATAGCCAGTTAATCCCTCTGTCACAATATAAAAACAAGCAGCTTGGCTGAACGGGGTTAGTGTGTTCAGAGGCGGGACAAGAGACGTGAGTCGTGAGAAATGAAACCTAAAGGAAAACAATTGCTCCCTATGCTGGTTTTACACCAACACGATACTTGTGTGTTCCATGTTTGTTCTGTCTGTTTATTTTGGTCACTGTGCCGTTTTGTTTTGTAAAGTGTTTCTGTTTTGTTTAAACCTTTTACTTCCACACCCCAGTACTGTCTGTCTACTTCCTGGTCTGACGTCACCCGCAAGCCATCCCTTTCACGGGCTGAAATTCTTATTTCAAGTGTGTTTTAGAATTTGTAGGGGTTCCTTAGAAATGTGTGAGGAAATAGAAGACTTAGATTTAACTTGTGGGATATACCCAGGAGTGTGACTCACCATTCTGCGTGAAATGGCAATGTTAGTCACAGTGAAGTCACACTGTGATATCACATTGCTAGAAGGGCTATATAGTCAGCTTTTAGTCAAAACAGCCAGCTGGGTTATTGGCATTTAAAGGGTAATAGCCTCTTTCCTTTGGACACTCAATCTGAGATGACCTTTTTATAGAGGACAGGTGATCTGCACCATTTCTTAGGGAATGATGCAGGATTTAGAATAGTGTTGTGTTTCAATGGCCCTAGTCAACTGCTGGGTACCACCTGAGTTTATTTTTTATTTTTATTAGTGCTCCTGAGTCACATGCAATCACAATAAGATACCAGACATACACATTATGACATATCTGTCCTGTGTGCCTACCTACAGCCAATAACATTCATGCATATGTCATGTAGTTACGATGCAGGCTGTTTTGTGACACTATTATCATCAACTAAAACGCTGTCTGGATTTGATAAGCTAGTATGCTCACAGAGCCCTTAGGCTCTGACAGAATAGTAGTCACATGCAGGGGGAATACTAAAAAAAATATATTATGCCATCCCTGCAAATTTTCCTGCACTCTCCACAACCTCTATAGACTTTAGCATCATTTTTGGGTGGCAATTAGTTTTGGTCTGATATAAGTGTTCCAAAATCCTATGGTAGCTTAATTGAAATGTATAATGAACGTAACCCTTTATTGCTTGATTTGCATTTGTTAGCATCATATTTGAACACTTGCTTTTGACATTTAAAAAAAATAAAAACTGTTTCTGAAACATTTAGGAAATTATTTGATTTGATTATTTTAAGCCTCTAGGGTAACTTGTTTTACTAAAGTCTTGTACTGTTTGTGAACTTAACAACATGATGTGTAATAAGTGTCAGAAAGCTGTACACTCCTTAGCAAACTCATCTTGCCCACTAAAACAAGTCATAATGCTTGATGTTGGAGTCTACCAAGATCAGGAATCACTTATGAGGTAAAACAGATAAGAAACGATTGTCAGCTTGACTTTTTTTATAAGTTTATCTCAGAAGGTCATTAGATGCCTTTGTGTGCAATGCTGTATGTATTATGTCATAAGGTTAAAGCCAATCATGAAACAATTTTTTACATTTTGGCATTATAAACCAGAGGGAACTCTGAAAGTGAAGCTCAACGCTAGCAGACTACAAATGATCCAATTGCTCTCTGAGTTACTCTGTGATAACTTTTTCCCAGTTGATTTCTACATGCCCACAGGGTATGTCTCTGCCACTGCTGTTTGTAAAGAGCAATGTTTCCATTTCAGAGTGCCAGTGCCCATTACTCACTCAACTAGAAGTACTGTACGCACAATTACATTTTCAAAATGTTTCTAATACCAGTTGTTTTAAATTCAACTACAACAACAACAACAGAAATACAATTCAGTTGATAAAGCAGTCACCGATACATCCGTTTTATATCAGTCCCCGCTCACAGTGGCCCTAATTGTAGTATTGGGGAATAGGTTTGTAACAGTATGGGGACTGTGACAGCGTTATTTATAAACTTTATACATTTACCGTATTGTAATAATGGCACTCAAAAAGCGAAATCACAAAAAAACACATTTGTTCTGATTTTTCAAAAGAATAAATATATTCTTTGCAAATAATCAAAAATAATACTGCTTTCATCTTGATTTGTCCCGACTTGTAAATCAATAAAATACTGTATTTCCTTATATTACCAGTGTTTTCTGGCTTGCCTAAATGTTTTCTTCTCTACCCTGAATCAATTCCAGTACTGACCTTGCTGTCTGCCTACACTTCCACTAGTCGGCGGTCCAAAAGGACCATCCCGAGAGAACTTTTGCTGGGCTGTATCCCTGTCTCACTGACCTGAATTCCCATGCATTGTGAATATTTGTACAATATATACCTCAAATGCAGTTTTTTATAGCCATATGAAAAACAATAGTTATATATTTCTGGAATAAACCTATAACTGTGGTCTGTATTTCTTTGCTTCTTTTATCATGTTGTTCATTATTATGTGACTGAATGAGAGAGATATACAGCAGAGAACCTCCTACCTCAGACTGATATCAAAGAAAAAAGCAAGAATCTGGGATTGAATCCAAATTAGTCCATTTTATAAGCTATTGACAAACAGAACACTGTTTCAAACTTTCTAGGACATGTTATTGATGCCCCAAGATATATAATGATTACTTGGCAAATATGACATTTCATTTGGCTTCATGCACTGCCTGGAAAACATGGAAATGTCAACAGTGGGCAAAAAATATAGCAAGAGAAATAAACAGCAAATGTTTTTTCCCCAATATGCATAACACAGTGTTCGATCTCTAAAATAAAATAGAACAGTGTTTGATCTATAAAATAAAATAAAATAAACAGCCTGTTTATTGATATTATCTGGATAAAAAAAGAAAGAATTGGAACTGAGTGACAGGGGTTAAGTAAATGTGAATTTGTTGAAAAGTGTTGATACATGACCGAGCCCTACATCTGAGATGAGGTGATGCACAAAACGGTGATTACCCACAATGCAAGTGAGTGCCTTAACTACTGTGCAAAAGAGCTGGGCTTGTTTGCATTCGTGGTTATATAGCTTTTAACTTCTCATCTCACCAACAAGGGTCAGAATCCATCATTTCTGTGCATCACACAAAACTGCCTGTTACACACTATAAAAGGCTTTCTAAGTGCTCCATAAGGAAGACTGGCTCAAGCACCAGAGCCCTGGTCTGGATTTCAAACCCTGGTGCCTGTCAGAGTGTTACAGTACAGCATCCCATGAAATGCACTAAAAATGTATATACTGGTGTGAGTATATAATCTAATTGTGGTGTCTGTCTTGCAAGGCCCACATTCTTTCAACACTGTTATTTAAAATGCCAATGACACACACTGACTTGCATTATAAGTCCCTGATATATATTCATTGAAAAATATTTTCTTGATCCCTCATGGATTAGTATAGGTATGTTTTTGCTGCTACAAAAGGACCAAGAAATACAAATTAGCCAATCAAACAGACCACACCATAATCCCTAACAAATACATGTGCAGTAGAGGAATAAACAGGTTCCTGCTCAACAGAGTTTAAGGTCTTGGGTAAACTATTAACATGCTAGCAAATCTAATGACAAGAATAAAGTCCGAACAGACTCTATTAGTGTGTGTGTGTGTTTATTTTATAATACAGTTGCTGTTTCAGTTAAATATTATAAGTCTCATAAATAAATTGTACTTATTTTAGAATCATTATTTTCTTCACCTTCACTGCAACTTGCCCAACACTGCATTTTTCTACCAATCATTATTCCATTAAAACAGCTTTCAGAGCCGACATTTAATTCTTCATCATCCAGAATCTAGAGCGGTGACTTATGAATTGCACATTCACAGCTAAAATGATTAATCAATGACTCATGACTTCTTGTGTTTTTTTCTGCAATGTAAATGTGTGCCATAAAACTGTAAAAGCTAAAAACATATTTTCCATTTAATTAATGTAGGACACTTGAATTTGTATAGCCTCTACTCTCAAGTGTCAGGCTTTTATTAAAGTGTTTTACCCTTTCCAAATAGCAGGATGGGTTGTACAAAATGTGCAACTTTCTTTCTTCAAGTTATTTTACTTTGTGCACTGTGTATTTATTTGTTGCATGCCACAGTGTCCTGTTGTGTGTAGCACTGGAAACTGGTCTTGGAACTCACACTAGCTATTTACCCAGCCCTGGGTGTCAGAACTCCACTTGTTAAGATATATTATTGAAATAACTAGGTGCCAGCATTTTAACCAATCAGACCCCTCGTAAATCTGCTCTGAAGTGATAATACCTATACCCAGATAGCATTCTGACGTTGGCCCAACGTGGGCTAAGGTTGGCAGGTCGCAGTGGGATTTCCAACGTTGGCCCAACATCGGCAAAAGTTGGAAAATGACGTCTTTTGCCAACGTCGATACAACGTTGGCAAATAGTTGGCAGCCGACGGTTGGCAAACGGTGTTGATGGGTGGGCTGCTGAAACTCGATAGACAATTGCATGAAAAGAATCCCGGGAGTTCTCGAGCATACATTTTTATTATTTTATGTTTTGCTGCATCATTTTCACTTAAAAAATCAGAGTTTGGAGGATTGTTGCGTGTGCGAATTTAACGCTGTGTGTTTTTTGTGATTTTTTTTTTTTGTTATAGCGCAGTCATCAAGCTTGCATTGTAATGTAGTGCAAGTGACTGCTGTGCTTAATGCTCCATCCGGGTTCAAAGCACACGTTCAGTTTTTTTTCTTTTCGCCTCTAAACAAAATATATTGACTATTCTGGACCGACGTGTGCATACGCCAGATGCACAAGTGCAGTGTTTACCTATAAACTGTTGCTGTTCAATTTATTTTCAAAATATGGTGCGGTGTATCCCTACGCGTGGGTCTGGCTTTCCCAGCTGGGACTACAGTTAGCAGGCTTCCCGCTCATTTGATTGCTAGCGAGTTTGAATGTGAAGGGGTTTTTTTGTGTCCAGTCGTTGGCATTAGTGTTCATAGCCACACTCAAACAAGGTATTTATACATGTTATTAGATAGGCTTATGATTTTCTGTTAAGTTTAATGCATTTATGTAATTGGTTTGTATTTGTATGGCTGCAGTTGGTAAGCTATATTCTGAGAGAACTCAAAGGGCTGATGATTTAGTGAGTGCAATTTCGGAAGAACTAGTGAACACCGAGTATGTAAATAAACAAAATAGACATGGTGATAGTGAAAGCCAAGTGCAATTTGCAGTGAATAACAATACTGACAGTAGTCGTAGTAGTGCAGTGTGGAATTGTGAAGAGCATAATGAACAAAATACTAGTGAAAGCCAAGACGTTGTGATGCAGTTTGAAATGAATGACGATCTTATTGTCAGTAATGACAGTGCTGATTTTGAAAGTGAAGATATGATGTCTGGATCAGATAGAGAGGATGAGAAGGCATGTAGCTTAAGGGGTGAACTGAAGGATTGGGCTGTTGGCAGTAACATCCCGATGTGTCACATTAACAGTTTGTTAGGCATTTTAAGACGATTCTTTCCCAGTCAGCCAAAAGATGCTCGTACTTTACTGGCTACTTCCACTTCATACAATTTGGAGACGGTTGCTGGGGGAACATATCATCATTTTGGTGTTGCACAGGGTATACTGTCTCAGCCTTTCATCAAATATGGAGCTAGCTTCTAATGACTGTGTAACTCTGCAAATAAATATTGATGGCATTCCACTTTTTAAAAGTAGTAACGTTCAGTTTTGGCCTATACTTGGTCTTCTTGAGGAAGACAAAATCAAGAACCCATTTATCATTGGTTTGTTTGTGGGAAAATCTAAGCCAAAAGATGCAAACTCTTATTTAAAGTACTTTGTTGATGAAATGAAACACATTCAAAATGAGGGAATGTCATTTGATGGCAAACTTGTAAAAGTTAAATCTTTCATTCTTTTTTTTCCAGCTGCAGCCAAGAAGTCTTCTGTCACGGAGGCAGACACAGAGGCCAGGATGAGGAGCTGGCTAAAGTACAGTGGAGACCGGGATGGGGGGCGGAAGAGGAGGGCAGAAAAGAAAAAGGGTAAATATATGATGCTCCCATGAATTATATGTACATTTTATTAATTGGTAAATTAATTTAAAACGATTCAATAAGTTTCCTTTATTTAATGCAATGTACTGTTCAAATACGTTTTGCTTAAATACTTTGCTTTTTCATTGCCATTGAAATGCTTTTTTAAAAATATTACACCACAAGGGTATATAATATGTTTAGTGGTTAAATTAAGTAATTGTTACTGTCACTGAAACTTCAGTGGAAAAAATACTTGCACTCCGATTGCCTGAGATAGCAATATATAATCCCTAGTACTGTATATGCCCTTAGAATGTTTGTAACAGCATTACAAGAAAGAATTACATTTGCAACCAACAAGACATTTGAAGTCAATTTCAATCTATAAAAAATACAGTATATTATTCAAAGAAAGGGTAGGTCTTTGTTCTCAGTTTATTCAGATAGAATTGTACATGTCCATTGTTTTAAGAACGTTTCATACACTTTTATAGAGACATGGGTACAAGTTAAAATAAAAATGATAATTGTGCTGTAACTTTGAAGCTGTAACTTTGTAATTCTTGTGTACAACAAGATGAATGGAATGCAATTTGATACAGAGGAAAAAAAAAGTTTTGAATAGCCAAAGTAGCCCACAGTAGGTAGTAACCTAATCACAGATGTAGTGACAACAGAGGCCCATCAATCAGAACAAGGGCGTCGAGAAACAATGAATGGTGCGACAAACAAAAAAAAGACTAATACCTAGAAAAAACTTTTGCATGGTCTGCAACAATTTTGGTAATATATTTTTTACTCAGTTCTTCAAAAATGTATCACTGCTGGATTCAATGGGAGTAGTGGCTGCTTCTGGCTGAATCCACTTTTTTGATGTCTCTGGGTAGATCGGGCTAAGGGGTTTCAATATTTCATATATAATATTGCGCAGGAGTTTCTAACCATCATTTTTACACTAAAATAGCGCGGCGTAAGTTTAACCATATATCCCGTATCGAACAAAATGGCAAAGTCAGGAATTTTAACAAGAATGATGCCCGCTTGTTTTGGTATCCTTTAATTCCTTAATGATTCCTATAAAACCTGGAGGACTCCGGATCTCTAGGACCGGATTTGTACTTGCCTGTTGCAGAGATAAAAAAAAAAAAAAATCTATTCACCTTTTTTTTCCTTGTCTTCAAGGGGTTATGGGTAAAGTGCTTTGGACTGATTTGTAATTACTGCTCAGTAAACTAGAAAATCAGCACATTATTGACTAAGTGGTCGATCTGAACAACCTGTGCCCCGCTGAGACAAGCCACGCCTGTCTTTTATTGGAGCATTGTGCTGCACTGGGCCCTGGATTGCATGTCACCTATTTTTAGGGGTAATCCTGGTAGAAAAAATAGAAAAAATGTGCAAAATTGAACTTTTTATTGTTGCTTACAATTCTCATATTTCTTTTTTGTCCCAAGCTTTTGTTTTGAAATATTACACTCTGAATGTATTTCAGACCTAGCACTAAATGCCAGAAGGTAAACATACTGTATCTGTTTATATTGTGTGATCTTAATAAGCCAAGGACTCCTTATTCATGAAATGTTACTCTGAAATATTACTGTGCCCAATGTTACTCTGAAATATCTAAACTAGCTAGAATTGATGGTGCGACTTGTTATCGTGACTAATTAGTATTTCCACGATGTACACTTGCCATCCAGTCTTCTATTTCCACATATACCACCTTCTTTAACTTCCTATTATAGGAGGCATTTTATTTGTTCTGTGCATTCATTTTCAGGTAATTATGAAAGGTGGGAAGAGAAAGTGTCCATCAGTTTTCTTATTAGGTTTCTTAAGCTTCATCATTTTGCATTGATGTGTTTTTTATTGTCGTTGCAGTGTTCTTTTGCAGTGCTTGCTGATCTTCTGTATTCCTTTATTGCGTATGTTATTTGGGACTGGAACCATCATTCCGTATGTGTGTGCCTATCTAACAAGCTACCACACTGTTTCTCTAAAGAAACCGGTACGAGCACAAAGCTGCAGTGCACTACCATACCGAATTCTGGAATTGGTCATAGTTGCTGTTTTTATTACCAATTGATCATGTTTTTATGTGTGTGAGTGGTAGTTGGGGGCAGGGTAAATCTGATAGGTAAATCCATAATCTGTTTTATGGAAAATGTGTTTTTATTCATCTTTTTGCAATCCAGGTTCTAGGGGAATATTTAAAGCCATTCATCCTTTTCTTTTCTCAATAACTGGTGTTTCCCTTTCAATTCGAGGTCGACCACCAACAACATTAGGTATGGGATATGCCTGCCTATTGGTAGGTATTTCCTGAGCTCTCTATACCAGAGCTGCTGATAGGCCCCTTCCTGGGATGAAGCCCTCGGTCCCGCCTACCGAGGTATTAAAACCGTCATACTGAGGAAGCCATTTCTCTTTTTACCTCTCAAGACAGAAAGGTAAGACCCTCTGTGTTCGGATCTGAGCGTATTGTGAAAAAGAGCTTTGAGTCTACTGCAGTTCCCTTGCCTTTCAGGCTGAAACTGGATTGCCGCTTTTACGTCTTTTTCTTTCTTTCTTCCTCAGCAACCTGCTGCTTTCCTATCTGTGGTACGTGAGTCATCTTTTACAGTGTTTCACTCGTGTGGGAACGCGTCCTCCACCGGGGCTAGGCTCTGCCTTACCCCCGCTGTCGAGCAACTCAGCTGTTATTGTTGTTGACTAAATACCCTTGCTGACACATCTGTAGTGCACACGCTTGCCTGCGTTGTGCAGCAGCTAGGTAAAAAAAAAAAAAAACAGCAGACCTTGTCCTCTACGGGTTGTATTTTTCCAGACCCGCTCTAGAGTAGACCTTGCTGGCTGCCCCGGGCCACCCACCTCGGTGCGTCGGGCCTTCGAAAAATCAACAACAACAGCAGTGTGCTACCCTGTAATATTGTTGTAATTCAGTGCTTAGTGCACCCGTTGCGCACGGTGCTCGGTGCCCTCGGTGCGTATAGAGCCTTGCTGCATACATGACCCCAGTCTACACAGTACTTTGTGCACACGGTGCTCTCGGTGCGCACGGTGCTCAGGTAATTCTGAATGGTGGCCACTCTGTCATGTGACAGGTAGGCTCGCATTGTAAGGGAGTCCAGCTGGAATCCCATCTAAACCATACTTTGTACCAGAATTAATTGGCTTTTGGCATCGCTGAAGGTGAGACTCAGCCTCGACAGATGCTCCATGGGCAACTGCTCCTTCCTGCGACTGGGAATAGACCAACCAGTCATCCAGGTAGTTCAAAACCCTGATCCCTTGCAACTGCAAGGGTGCCAGGGTGGCATCTACGCACTTTGAGTACATGCAGGGGGCTAAGGAGAAGCCAAATGGTAACACAGAAAACTCGAAGACTCTTTTCTGAAAAGCGAAGCAGAGATATTTCCTGTGCACCAGACGAATAGGGACATAAAAATACGCGTCCTTTAAGTCCACAGTAGTAAACCAGTCGCCCAGCTGGACAGACTGGGGAATATGATGGTGTGTGACCATTTGGAACCTCCTCTCTGTACTGCAAGATAGGAAAACAATAGAAGGGTTCCATGAAGGTGTTTGGAAGAATTACTTTGAATCCAGGCATCCAACAAAGTTACCTGGGTCCACACAGTACAACATACCCAGAGGCACTCTTAAAGAAATAGGTTGATCAAATCCATACACACATTATTTTCCCCCCCTTGGCAGAGGTTTCAACATTTAACCAATTATACTTCATGATCTCAGAAATATATAGATTATATTCTATACTCCCTATTGAAGTATAGAATATAATCTGTGTTGAATTCATGTAGGTTTATTGTAGGAGGCTTTGTGGTTCAGAGGTTAGAAAAAGGGGCTTGTTACCAGGGAGATTCCCTGTTCAATCCCAGCTCAGCCACTGACTTAGTGTGTGACCCAGTGCAAATCACTTTACCTTCTTGTGCTTTGTCCTTCGGATGAGATGTAAAACCGAGGTCCTATTGTATTGAGACTTTGCAGCTGCAGTTGTTGTTGATGCATAGTTCACCCCCCTAGTCTCCGTAAGTTGCTTTGGATAAAACCATCTGCTAAATGACCTTGAATGAGAAAATATGACAGATTGTTTTGTTTTTCGAAGCAATCTTAAAGACACTTTCAAAAAACAAAACATTCAAACAAAAATCTAATAATTGTACATAGTACTTTAATCATGAAAATGAGATATCAATTCATTTTAATACCTCAGAAGATAATAATGTGGGAAATTAATGCTTTTCGTCTCCAGAGACACACCAGAAACACTGCACCTACTATATCACAACCAGGCTTGAGCGATGAGTTTTTATTCTTTGATAGAGGATTTCCCAGAAGGATCGGCTAGAACACATCCACAGGATCAAAGCAGAAAGCTTTGGTCAAGTCAGCACTGAAGAAGTTGACCTTTACTAAATCTGCATCAATCCTCATAAAGTAACAAAATCCTTTAGGTTTTGTAAGGACATATCTGTCCACTGCTGCAGGGGAAAATAGAGAAAGTGTGTCTGTTTCAGGTTGTTAGACATTAAATGTTACTGTTAAAAGTCTCTACAATGGCTTGTACATGCAGTTTAAAAACTCCAAATTCTCTCTCATTGTCATGAAAATATGACATTGCACACACAAATATGCATGTTCCTCACACTATAGCAAGTGTGTGGTCAGAACATGGTATGGGTAAATCTCCTCCTCATGCTAAAAAGCGGTTCAAGTTGGTTTTTGCATGGCAACAAGTTTGGCAACAGTGATGAAAGTTTTTTGTTTTTTATATAGAAAAACAAATATAAATATAATATAAATATAAAACCCTTAATATATATATATATATATATTAAGGGTTTTAATTGAATAATAATGAATTGATTAATCACACCTGCGGGCTTTGATCGATTATAAACAGAATATATCAATTAATCCTGTCTACCCGAGTGAGGTATCAAAAAAACGGTGCTTGGGAAAGAAATCTTGAAAGATGTCAGAGGCTACTTACTGGAATGTATACCCAATATTTCACAATATCTCAGAATAAAGAAAATAAAACTGCAACTTGCAATTTTGCTCATCTGTGCTTTACAGCACTACAAGTTTATTGTATCATTGTAGTCGCAAATATATATATATATATAAACATGGTTGTCTAAAAAACTGTCTGGTTTAGTGATTTAAATATAGTATATTTAGTTAGTGTTTGCTGTTAGGAGTGTAATAATGTAAGCTGAAGAAAGCTAAATAAATGTTCAATGCTAGAATACTTATAAATGTTACTTTATTCTACTTAGACAAAAAATAAAATTAATAAATCGTTAAAAACATGCAAACAAGAGTGAATCAAATAGATGTTGACATTCCAAACAAACGGAAAAATAAACTTGCCTTAACTTAAATATACAGGTAGTGAACAATAAAATGGAAACACCTGAATAAATGAGGGACACCAAGTCTATTGAAAGCAAGGGCTCCACACAGGTGTGGCTCATGCGTTAATTAAGCAGATAACATCCCAGCATGCTTAGGGTCATGTATAAAAATACTGGACAGGCCTGGTTGCCTATAATTATGGCTAGCATGGCTGCAAGAGGAGACCTCACTGACTTTGAAAGAGGGGTGATTGTTGGGGAGCGTTTGGCAGGAACTTCAGTGACCAAGACAGCTCAACTTGCTGATGTTTCACGAGCAACTGTGTCTAAGGTGATGTCGGCATGGAACTCCGAGGGAAGGACATCATCAGCAAAGGGCAACAGTGGGCAGAAGTGCATACTCCAGGATCGGGATATCCGTGCATTAGTTCGAAGTGCAAGGCAAAACAGGCGAGCAACTGCAGATCAATTGACTGCAAATTTCAACCTGGGGCGCGAGCAGCCAGTTTTATTAAAAACAGTACGCCGAGAACTCCACAGAGCGGGATACCATAGTGGCCCAATGCCCTATTAAGTGACTTTACATTGGTGTTTCCATTTTTTTGTTCACTACCTGTATAATACGACAAAGAATTTGAACAATCTGTCGTCATTCGTTGACTATATCTGGTTCCACTTTTTTATACTTATTTAGGCACTCTACGATTTGACTGGGGAAAGATAACGTAGGGTTATTGGAGTTCACGGTAACCTTTTAATTTCCTTTTTAGCTTAATTATTGAGCTTATTGCTTAATTTAAATAGTTTTCTTTAAGTTAAGTTTTCAGGGCATTTTGTTAATGCACGTCTATTTTTGTTTTTCGCTGTTCTACATGTTTCTCACAAATGTTAGATCACCATCATAACTGTTGCATGAAACCACAGTGTAATAATCCAGCACCTCTGCACTTAAGCATTTGTATGTTTTTTGGTGCATATGTATAGCTATTATATACTATATATCACCTTACAGTACAATAATACTACAAAAAATGGACTGAATGATAATACTCGAAAATAATCTTAATATATATAATTTTTAATAAAGTAACCTGCACAAATATAGTATAATTTTTTCAGCCTCTCGAAGTGCTTAACACAGAAAATCCGCCCCTTCAGCTCTCTGATTGGTTTAATGTTGTGTCAAGACATAACACAGCTGTCATGTGGTTCCAAGATTTTTTTTTCACCAAGCAACGTGCAACTGATCTCTGCTAGAAGCGCAATCAATCCTCATTGTTAAAGGCACAGTAGCATCTGCAAGACGTGTGGTGACAGCCACTTTGCCGGGCGCCCCGCCTGGATGAAAAGGCCTGGGGAGAACCCTGCAGCACCACTGATTAAAAATAAAAAATAAAACCCTCAATTTTTAGTTATCCCTCCCTCTACTTCCAATAAATCGTTCAAATTACAAAGAGCCAGGTGTGATCTCTCCCAACCCATAAAACGTCACAAACAGCAATTCCAAATGAAGTTAATACTTTAAATGACTCACTTTGGCTAACTTCCAATTACATGTCATTAAGCAAATACTTGTTGACATATTGGTTGTTTTCACAGCCCTGAGCTGGGGATTTCAGTCTAAACCTAAAGGCTGACCACCAGGAATTATCAGGAATGCCAAATGCAACAAAGACATTAACGGGACAAGGAGAGAAATATAATACCACATCTAGACCTAAATCAGTGGGCAGACTGACACTACTAAAATAGAACATGAAGACTAGAAATTGAAGGCTTAGTTGCCCCCAGCTGTTCCAGTCCTGAGAAGATTAGAAACAGAGAGACTGATTTAACAAAATAATCACCTGCCTTTAAAAGCTCTTTTCCAGCATGTGTTCATTATCCAGGCTACTTACACTGTCGCATCCTGTCTGCTAGCACACATGGATACTGTTGCTTCATTTAAATTCCCAATTTGCTTCCAGACTTTTTTTTTTTAATGAAGTAAGCTTAAGTCTGTAATGATGGTACAATGCATACTGTTGTAATACTTTATGTTTGAACTAAACAAGATTCCCATGCAAGGCTGCTAGCTTGTTGTAGCAATAGTGTTTTAATTTGTTCTTTTAACCCTTTTAAGGACTGTGATCGTGTCAACACTATAATACTGTGTCATTCTGGGCCTGTGATCGGGTAAACACGATAAATGCATTTTGTTTCTTTGACATCTTTGTTTCTTTAACTTCTTTGTTTCTTGCAGGCACATATCATTGGATAGGGGAGGAATTGAATTTCACTGCCTGGCTGGTTTTTTTTTTCTTTTTTTCTGTGTGGTATCACTGAGATAGGCATTCCATTTTTAAAGGGCAGAGATATTTTACAGCAGCACGCAGAAACAAAACATGACACAGGAACTTCTTTACAGCTCAGAAAGAAAAAAAAGGGAAACGACTGTAAATCCAATGTATATTTGACTTATATTAGAGCATGTATGTTGTCTCATATGTTTTAATATATATGTTTTTACATATGAAGAAATGAGTGGATATAAGCAGATCATGTTTCATGAACTAAATTTATCAGGTATTTTTTCTCATTCCATTGTCTTGTAATCTGCCCAAACATCAATATTATTCAACACAACTTTCAGGAAGTATTACAAGGTCCCTCTGGTCATATAATAACACGTTTTATACATGTATTGCTAAGAAGAATACATCATAATACAAAAAATACTTAACATATTTTTGTATTGTCTTAATGGACATGGCCAATGAAGACACAGCAGCAGGAAGGAGGACCCAGTTACACAGGCATCCACTATCTTGCCCCTTTTATAGTCATTTGAGTTGTTCCTTCTGCTTACCATTAACAAAGATTAAATAGGTCATGATGTGTCATCACATGACCACATCAATTTGCATACACTTTGCATGCACCAATAGAAGTATCTTCTCTTCCATGTTGGCTGTTTGTGAACAATGACGGCAATAACTAAAGCTTTCTGAGATGTAAGAAGTATTTTATTTGTACGGAAATTGCATGCTGAGATGTGTTTTTCGGTTGCCATGTGTTTTAAACGTGTATTCTTGTTTGCTGTATTATTTGCTGTTACAGATATAATGAGAACTTGTAATTTCCAATACAGCAGTAAATAATATAAATTCTAGAGAAAAGAAAAAAAAAAATGTCTTCAAAGCCAAGCGACTGACAGTATCTGGAGACTGACGCCTGCTGTTTGTCAAGGAGCTCAGTGATGAATCTGAGTAGAAGAGAAATATGAGGTGTTCACTGTGCCGATGTATGAAATCCTTTATCTACCCACCAGCCAGATGGATGCTGATGGATCTGGCGCTTTGGAGAGGTGAGGGTTTGAAAGAACTGGGGATTGAAACCCTTTGTTTACGCATATGGCAGATTAATACATGACTTATCCAGTGGCAAATCCACTTGTGAAACCTGTTTGTGAAACTGTAGCGATTCAGGACTGGGAAGTGTCTCAACCCGGGCACATTTATTCACACAGCAATAAAAGAATCTCCAATCCTAAACTCCCTTCTGCCTAACTGATATTAGAGGTTCAGTCCCATAGCAATCATTCCCAACACACAGTTGCTCCACTGGGCACTGAAATCAACCCAGTAACAAAGCAAACATTAGGCTGAATTAGGTAGGGGCCCAATACGAACAACATCCAGAAACTAGGGCACCTGCATTGCCTTTTTTTCAGTTATGTTACATGAAATGCACAGAATAACCTAAGCAGCAGTTTGTAACTGACCCATATTCCGAGTTATTATCTCTGCTTGTAGCACAGTTGCATTGACTGATGAAGTGTTTTTTTCTGTGATGTGATGTCCTTTGAGAGAGAGCATGATGAATTAGCATTTCAAATGAATTAGCTCGAGACAAACTTGCGAGCAATCTGCTGCGACAAGCAATAAGACAGCAAAAGGTCTTAAAAAAAAGATTTAAAAATAGCAATAACGATATTCGCAAAAATATTTAATAATTAACTGTTGATATCACAAGGGGGTGAGTGCATCAAAAAAAGTAAAACTAAGGAAAAGCTAGATAATTAGCATAGGTTTTTCACAACAACTGCTTAATGTATCGATGGCTGTATTAGCAACAGGTTTATTATCCCACTAGTATCAAGTTTTGATATTAGAAAAACTGCAAATTGTTTGTACGAAATATGACATCAGATGAAGTAATAGTATGTTTTTTTTAATCTAAATTAAACAGACCTGTTTGTATTAGAGGAGCTTTCTTACCTCCTTGGATATGTGGACCACATGGATGAATAAGGAGAATAGCAGAGGTGACCAGACAATCAACCAGGTATCTGGAAAATAGTGGAGAATGCTATAAAAAAAGACTTAAATAAATCATAACCAAAGCAGGGTCTGCTTGGGGGAGCTCTGAGTTGAAAGGAGTGATTGGTTGCACCTGAGTGGTTTCCTGAGTAAAAGCATATAAAGTGTAAGCATGATAAAGCACATGTAAACATCATAAAGCTCAGAAAGTTATGGTAAAGCATATTTAAAAACATGGCATACCATGATAAACTACAGTAAATGCATAGTAAAATCATGGGAAGAGCATGGGGAAACTGTAGAATTACCATGAAAATGTACCTTAGTAAACTTTTATAAGGGTCGGACAGTAAGCGTGTATTCAAATCATCTTATGGATTTTGATAATTGAATCGATATTGATTACATAGCCATTTACAATCAAATGTTCAAAAATGAATAAACGTTACCCTGTAGGATCACCTCTTTAGCGGAGATGAGGAAGGAAACATTTGAACTTTTTATTGTTTTTAACCAAAGATACTCTTGGGGCACACAGTTGATATTAACAAGAGTGTCCTTTTGTCAACTAACAAAACATTTGACTTTGAAGTGTGTGTATATTATGTATATTATTAAAATGAATTTAGCTTGCACATTGAAGTCATTTGTAGAGAAGCTATTTCCAGTATACATGCTTTTTATTTCTCCACAATCTCAAAGCTGGGAGTAGAGAAGTGAGCTCAGAAAAGGAATTTCAGAGATAAAGTTAAATAAAACACATTTTCTGACATATGGTTCCTTAACACAAATGGAAAATAATAATTCTAATGTTTCCTCACATTATTGTCTCTTCTAGTGGCCTTGCCGTTTCCACCAACTAGATTGAGGCAAGTGGAAGGTTCCCTGCAAAGTCTCTCTTTTTGTCATTGCTAAGAAAGGCGCTTGGTAAAAAAAAAAAAAAAAAAAAAAGCTTCCTGGCATTTCTAGCAATTTTCAGTATCTGTCACTAAATCTCTTTTATCTGATGGCAGATTGATGTGGTACAGTAGCTGCCATTAGGATTAGGAAATCGATGTCACATGCATTAAATCTGTCAGGTAAAGCCAATATGTTTCTATTTTCCCTAGCTGACTGAATCTGCCCTGTGGAATAAACTGTTTTTGGAAGTGTATACATGTATGTTGTACATTGAATCAGCACCTTGAAAAGCAACCAGTGAAGCAAGGTCTTTGAATAGGAGCTCCTTGGATAGACCACCTGGCTCCAGATACAAGCAGCATTTTAAAAGCAGGGAATTTGCCAGTTACATTTTCACATGGCTGAAGCAACCACAGCTCCCTGCAAAGGAATTAGATCACATCTTGCTTAACCAAAGACATACTTGCTCCAACATACTGAGCCAACAAACTACCTGCAGCAACAGAAGTGTAGACGTTAGGGCCACACAGAGCGATGAGTACAAACACATAATTCTAATGCGTATGGCCATTATGTAAAAGATGCATTGAATCAGTGCCTGGCTGTAACAGAGCAGTGACGACTGTCAATCTGAAGTCTAGAGATTTTTCAGATATTCCTGATAATTCTTAACCAGTATCTTACACCTTTTTGGTGGAATCTGGGCCCATGCTGGCCCATTGTTTCTTTTTAGAAGTACCCAGGCGGAGTGGCTAAATTACTTAGGGTTATAGAAATGGGGAGGTATCTCATAGTGAGAGAGACGGAATGATTGCAGGGATTAGCGGTGTACCCTCTGTGTTAATATAGCCATGAAAGGCAGACTTTTGTTTCTTTTCTGTTCCTGTTCATTGTTAGGTTGAACTATATTTCAAAATTAAAAGAAAGCCTAATTGTTTTGCACTTTACTTGGGTTTCTTGACTGCTTCTTGCTAAGGACACTCAATGCCCGGAACACATTGCCTTTACAGTAAAAAATATTTTCTTAAAAATCTAAATCTGTATTAAAAAAAAAAAAAATTAAAATGTATGTGCATAAATCTTATAGAATAAATATTTGCAGAAGATTTATCCTCAAACAATGTGCTCTGTTTGTATCAACTAATAGGACAACAGATACATATCAAAGGGGGGGAAATGCATTCATGCCTTTTCATTGGATGCAGAAGGCTCTTCAACATATATTGTAGTAATGGCTTTCTGCATAAGGTATTAATCATGTAACAGATTATTGATTAATACGTTTTTCATTGTATTTAGATTGTGTTTCAATGTGATTTTACAGTAAAGTTGTTTTAATGCATTTACTAATTCAGTTGCTTTTATATTAAGTTTCTATACAGTATTGTGTAAGTTTCGAGTTCTTTCATTTCCCAACGGCAAAACCAGCTACATGCAGTTTTGCATAACTTAACGACTCAAAGTCACAGATGGGTGTCGGAGCTAAACTCCAAAAGGCAGGAGAATAGCAGAGAAAATGTGAAATGGGGATGGGGAACTGAAAGACAAGATGGATGCACCCTGCTATGTACAACATGGCATGCAATGCGTCATGGACAGAGCACAACCCCTCCCCTTCCCCCGCAGAGGGCATGTGCAATGATGGAGTGGAAACCCCTATCATTGGACAGAAGTAAGACAAATGGGAGTGGAATCACCAGTTGCTTACAAAGGTATAAATAGCAAATCTTGTAAAAGTTTGTTAGTCTTTTCATCTCTTTTGAACTGACTCCGCGGATATCTGTGTTTTCAGGTACAAACATATGCACTGAGCTGTACTGAGGCCTTGTCCCAGTCAGTTTGAAACTTGTGCTCATCTGATTGTATTGGAGATATACTTTTCTTTTAAATAAAATATAATGGTTTTTGAATGAAAAACCATTTGTCATCTTTTTTTTCTAGTATATATATATATATATATACAGTACTGTGCAAAAGTTTTAGGCAGGTGTGAAAAAATGCTGTAAAGTAAGAATGCTTTCAAAAATAGACATGTTAATAGATTATATTTATCAATTAACTAAATGCAAAGTGAGTGAACAGAAGAAAAATCTAAATCAAATCCATATTTGGTGTGACAACCCTTTGCCTTCAAAACAGCATCAATTCTTCTAGGTACACTTGCACAAAGTCAGGGATTTTGTAGGCATATAGTCAGGTGTATGATTAAACAATTATACCAAACAGGTGCTAATGATCATCAATTCAATATGTAGGTTGAAACACAATCATTAACTGAAACAGAAACAGCTGTGTAGGAGGAATAAAACTGGGTGAGGAACAGCCAAACTCAGCTAACAAGGTGAGGTTGCTGAAGACAGTTTACTATCAAAAGTCATACACCATGGCAAGACTGAGCACAGCAACAAGACACAAGGTAGTTATACTGCATCAGCAAGGTCTCTCCCAGGCAGAAATTTCAAGGCAGACAGGGTTTCCAGATGTGCTGTCCAAGCTCTTTTGAAGAAGCACAAAGAAACGGGCAACGTTGAGGACCGTAGACGCAGTGGTCGGCCAAGGAAACTTACTGCAGCAGATGAAAGACACATCATGCTTACTTCCCTTCACAATCGGAAGATGTCCAGCAGTGCCATCAGCTCAGAACTGGCAGAAAACAGAGGGACCCTGGTACGCCCATCTACTGTCCGGAGAAGTCTGGTCAGAAGTGGCCTTCATGGAAGACTTGCGGCCAAAAAGCCATACCTCCGACGTGGAAACAAGGCCAAGCGACTCAACTATGCACGAAAACACAGGAACTGGGGTGCAGAAAAATGGCAGCAGGTGCTCTGGACTGATGAGTCAAAATTTGAAATATTTGGCTGTAGCAGAAGGCAGTTTGTTCGCCGAAGGGCTGGAGAGCGCATACGAATGAGTGTCTGCAGGCAACAGTGAAGCATGGTGGAGGTTCCTTGCAAGTTTGGGGCTGCATTTCTGCAAATGGAGTTGGGGATTTGGTCAGAATTAATGGTCTCCTCAATGCTGAGAAGTACAGGCAGATACTTATCCATCATGCAATACCATCAGGGAGGCATCTGATTGGCCCCAAATTTATTCTGTAGCATGACAACGACCCCAAACATACAGCAAAAGTCATTAAGAACTATCTTCAGCGTAAAGAAGAACAAGGAGTCCTGGAAGTGATGGTATGGCCCCCACAGAGCCCTGATCTCAACATCATCGAGTCTGTCTGGGATTACATGAAGAGAGAGAAGCAACTGAGGCTGCCTAAATCCACAGAAGAACTGTGGTTAGTTCTCCAAGATGTTTGGGCCAACCTACCTTCCGAGTTTCGTCAAAAACTGTGTGCAAGTGTACCTAGAAGAATTGATGTTTGATGCTGTTTTGAAGGCAAAGGGTTGTCACACCAAATATGGATTTGATTTAGATTTTTCTTCTGTTCACTCACTTTGCATTTTGTTAATTGATAAATATAAACTATTAACATGTCTATTTTTGAAAGCATTCTTACTTTACAGCATTTTTTCACACCTGCCTAAAACTTTTGCACAGTACTGTATATATATATATATATATATATATATATATATATATATATATATATATATATATATATATATTAGTCCCTTGATTTCTTCAGCTGGTCTTATTGATTTAATAAATGCTATATATAAACTGCATGGAGGCCAGGGCTCTGAACTAATCAAATAATGTCAGGTGTATTTAAGCCAGTTTGCGAGCACAACAGGATGTTCCTGCCACCTCCACTATTCATTGTGGTAATAGATGATCTGGCTTTAGCAAGTAAAGCCAATTGAATACAGATTAATAACACTGAGGCACTGACACTAAAACCATTATGGTGCACTGTATTTGCTGGCCTTTTAAATTCCACTTTCCTGGCCATCACATATGTTTTAAGTGTTCCACGGCTGACTCTAATTGCGTTGAGAGTGGCTTCTCATGCAGGACCAAAAGAGGTGAATGCATGAGAAACCACTCTTGATGAGATTAGAGGTTGCCATGAAAAACATATAAACATATAGGAGAGGCAGGAAAGTGTATTTTAAGTACACTGTATCTTCCAAATGTGCCTGTCAGTGCTTTTGTATGAATCTGGATTTAATTGGCTTGACTTACTAAAGCTGGATTTTAATGAAAGAGAACACCCCCCCTTATCTGTTAAACTCTTTCAATTTAGGTCAAAGCAGGTCTGTTAATTTATTCATTTAAACTTTTTGGTGTCCAGGGGCCATTTTTTCAAAACTTATAATCCCAAAACTTATAATCCTATATTTTGTGCTCAGGGTTTCTTTAAACATTTTGTAATTGTAATTATTTATAATCTGGATAAATATAATCCAGCAGTGACATTTTCTGAAAAAACAGATCAAAACGATCCAGGTAAAAGTAATCTTGATCACAAAATATAGGATTACAAAATCCGGATCACTTTGATCTGGCCCCAGGTGTACAACAATATTCAGTCATGACATATATATATTTGGATACTTTGTGAAAAAATATTACAAGCATGTATATATTATATATGTAGTGAAATTCAAACTTTACCATTGCTATATTTTTCTTTGGAATTTGTAGGAGTAGCTGAGGGTCATCTTTTAATCTGCTTATATAAATTATATAAATGCTCACTGTGTTAAGCGTCAGTGACATTCCAATTGCAAGACACCACTCAAAAATAATAACAGCAGTATTCAGAAAATAATAACTTGCCAGCTAAATGCATTGCAGCCCTGTGCATTAACCAGTTCTGATGCTTTATTAATAATTAGCAACCGGACACTGCTCTTCCATTGTGGAGCTCATACATCATGCATTACTGAATAACCGAACAGCAAGCACGTCAGAGACGATGGCAGTAACCACTGCTTACTTATGAAACGCTTCACATGGATGCTCTAAAAAAAAATTACTTTCAGTGGACTACAATGATTATTTTCGACAAACCAGAGGTGATTAAATAAATTACTTCAAAATGTTGTAGTATAATGGCCTTGCTGCTGCAGCGTGTTCCTAGATAATAATGCAACTAGGAAGTTCCATTATTACTTCATAACATGCCACAGCAAAGCCATTAACCCTTAATTTCAGTGCAGAATACGCACAGACAGTACTTCTCTGTGGAGGTACTGACTGGCTTTACAGGAAGAGTTTCCTTAATTGAAAATGAAGTGACATTTCATATTAAACACAAAGGGACAGCTGATTGAAATATTTTATTGGAAACTATGTTGTGTTTCTGAAACGAAGATCCTCCCTCTAATCATACATAATCAAACTGTTCCTATAAATAGCCTTTCACCTATGCCTCCTTGTGGTTTCTTTGATTGGTGTCATATCCCCGCAGGTCATGTCGGTGGTGTCTCTAATCGTAGACCCAGGGCACGGCAATCATTTTCAAAAGCTACGATTTCATTCTGCTGCATTCCTCATTCTACAGTTCCGGTAGACCAGCGATTACCAGTCCAGTCACTCTGTTGATGAACGTCGTTGTTCCATGCTCAAACTTACAAAGGTAGAAATGTAAATGTCGTCATATTGTTACATTTACATTTCCTCAAAATTTATGACATTCTGATCCCTGCTGAACGTTCCTTGTTTCATTAGCTTCATGCACAAAAATTCACAAAGTAACTTTCCAGATTTGTTTCAGCTTAACTCGTAGGCACAGCCTGTGACGCACTTCCAAATGGATGTTTCGGGACAAAGTTCTATTGAGGTTTGTGTATGTTTAATGCAATGATAATGAATGCGGGACAAACTTGCAACAATTCCATGACCGTTGCTTGGCGATGCGCACTGTCCTCTTGTGGGGTAAGGATGTTGTTGTTATTATCAGAATTGAGTCAATATTGTTCAAGAAAAAAAAAATATTCACACGTGAAATTTACAAATAGAATCCCGATTGATGATAGGTTATTGTCTATATGCTTGCTGTTTTAAATACAGAAATCGATATGCCAGAACAATATTAACATTTCCAACAATTAAACAAAGAAATTCATTCTACATGGCTTTTGCTTTACTCAATACAGTTAGTGTTTTTTTTCATATGATATACTCATCAGTTTACAATATCACTTCATTAATCGCACTCAATTATGCTCGGTCATGTAAACTACTCAAATTCTACCATAGAATCGATGGCTTCACTAATTAATGCAATCCTGTCTCCTTATGATGTGCGTAACTAACTGGGTGACATATCAACTTGCTACTTGCAAGTAATGTTTTCATTAACCACTACCTCGGATAAATGTCGCTGCGGGACATTCAAGATCTGTCCAAACTTCATCTCTTCTAAACCACCCATCACAAAGAAACGACGTTCGTCTCCACTGCCGTGGGTTCTTCGGCCTGGCAATCACCTCCGAAACCAGTTCCCTGATCCAGTATCGGAAACCCGCATCGAAGACCTTAAACTTCAATCTCAGGTCACATACTCTGTACATTTTAAGGCAGGTAAAATATCGTACTGTATTAATTGCCCTTTCTGCTTCTAGCTACCTATCAAGGTGTCCTGCGCAGTTCATATAGACCTCAAACTTCAATCTCAGGTTACGTATTACATACATGTAAAGCACGTACAATATCGTACTAATTGTATTTGCCTTTTTTTGCTCCCTCTAGCCACCTAACGAGGTCATGTTGCAGTTCAAAGTCTATCTTAAACAAGTAAATCTGATAAATTAAGGGAAGGAGAAACCATTCTCATTGCTCACACTAATTCTGTTCTCTGTCCCCACCCTTCCATGCTGAGATATCTGGCTTCCAGACCCCGATCCGTATCTCCGAACCTGCTGTTTCTAACTGCACAGAATATGCAAGACTCCAAGATCTCCATGCCATTCCTTCAAGATCGGAGCAGCACCACGGCTGCTTCAGGGAACATTTCTCCACACCTGATCAAGTCATTGGGGAGATGGACTTCTTTCTGGGGCATACAAACTGTACATTCGAAAAACAGCGCAAAAACAATGTGTAAAAAAAATAAAGAAAATTCTGAACTGGTAGGAAGGGTAACCCTTGGCCATGGATTCCCTTTTGGTGATTAGGGTTTTAATTCTGCAAGGTGAAGGAGGGCGAGGTGGACCTGCTCAAGGGAGAAAGTTCCAAACCCTTTCTATCTACATTTTTATTTACAAAAATATTATCGTAATTGTGGCTGTGCGATTAGTTTGTATTACAAGGAGGCTAGGCCTTCATTGCATTAAAGTTCAGCCAGCTCATGGGGCGGGGGAACATGGGCCAGAGTGCCACTTGTCCTGCCCGCTGGCTATAGCTGTCATCAATCAATGGTCATTGCATCACAGTTCAGTCAGCACAAGGGGTGTCTATAGAGCTCCATGGGCCAAAAGGTATATTACATTCCTTCATGAGCATGGCTCTGTCAAACGCAATAAAGGATTGTCAATTCAAATAATTTGTGGATATCTCCTTTCAAAAGGAGGGGGTTGTTAAAAGGAATTCATTTTGAAGCTTACAGTAAAGACTGGGAGCCCTGAAACTGTGGTTAATGTGGCTGTATCAGATTTGCTCCTGCAGCCAGTTGAAAAAAACAAAAAACAAAAAAAAACAACAACAACAAAAAACCTCAGATCTTTTCACACTCAAGGGATTGCCATAATTTGATGTAAACGCAGTGGATTTCCATTTTTAGCTCTCATCAGATCTTTCCTTATAAATCTCACATATCAAGCCATTTATCTTTCTCATTTCTATCCATCAATCTCTCTCTCTCCATCTCTCTCGCTAACCTTTCTTTTGTGCTGCATCAGTAACAATTTTAACAGCGTAGGTTTTTGGTGGCTTTGAGTAACAGGGAAATGCTGGGAAATCATTATTCAAAATTAAAGGCAAAGCATCATGCAGTTTTAAAATGTATCCTACCAGTGCCTGATGCAGATCAGTTATGGTATTCACATTAATGCCTTCTGTGCCTAAGGCAAACTCTCTCTATCTCTCTGTGTGTCTCCGTTGCCTGGTATCCTTAATACCACAGAAACTAATCAATACCATCATTAATCTGCACAACACTTGTGTGGTTGGTGGTTTTGTAAATTGATGTCATTGTATTATTGTTATTTAACTGTACCTATCCCTACTTCTTCTCTGTGTCTGTACCCCGCCCCGATCCTGTTTAGATGTATTGGGCTTGGACTAAAAAAGAGAAGGCATACAAACATACAAACATACAAACTGCTGACTCTACTTTATATTTTGAAATGCAATAACAAATAGATTCAGCATTAATGTACAGAAGCAGTGGTTGGGAGCCCTCCCACCGTGTTTTGCTGCATGCATATTACCTGAGCTGGGCAGACCATCTGTGCAAGCTGTGCAGCTGTAATACTGGGCCTACTCTTGTGTTCAATTTCTCCACAGGACACCTTTGTTCTTGTCCCCTGAGACATTCTTAAAAATATATACTCTATCAGGGTATGTAAGCAGTTACAAATTAACATATTCTTGTTTGATGTTAGCTTTGAAGCGCCATTGGTCTCATTTCGTTAAAGACTAATCTTTGTTTTCTTGGTGCCGGGGTTGATAAAATAGTTTGGTTCCCCACATTTGTGTGTATGTTTGTCACTGTATGCAATGCCATGGCAGTGGCGCTGCTTGGTCAACAGCTTACTTGCTTCCTGCTTGATATCCAACACATTAAACCCACTAAACCAACACATTACACCTTCATTTCATATTAGTCGTTGCTACCTGCTAACTGCTACCTTAAAAAGCCCTGTAAGGGGGGTATTTTATGTCTTAGTAATTGGGCGAATGATTTTAACACCTGCCATAGCAATAGGGTGTAGGGCCACCATGGAACGTGTTTAAATTATCCTGGAATGTTACCAGTTTCTTTCAGGGAAGGTGGGGTAAAAATCTGCAGCAAAGGTGTAATTAAAAAGGCAGAAACACATTCATATTTTCACTGGATACAGAAAACAGAAGATCTGTGAAGGACAGCTCAGTTACACAACAGAGGGATCAATTTAAATGACCTAAAGAGTGTCTAATGTTTCAGTGCAATGGTATTAAGATGTGCCACTGTTTCGATCATCAATGAAAACCGAGTGTGTGCTACACATGCAGGTGTTTTTGTTTGCCCATCCCCTCTATACTGACCTGCATATACCCTCTTTCTCTTCAGAAACTGTATTAACACATTGTACTTCCACATAGTATTTCACTTTTATTTTCTTAGACCACTAGATGCACTGAAATGTAGGCTACCAATCTCCAACCTGAAATGTGCTTAATAGATAAAATATTTCCTACGACTAAATCTGCTGCTGTGCAAGTATATCTTTTAAAAAAATAAATATAGGAGGTGCCTGTTATTACAGTTCTCGTAGGTCTTTGCTGGATGTTCAGAGGGCCTAATCACAACAGTTAAAAAAATAACAATAACAGGGGCTCCCCGAGTGGCACATCCGGTAAAGGCACTGGTAAATGCGCCCTATAGACTGGAGGTTGCCGGGTCGAGTCCTGGCTATTCCACTTCCGACCGTTGATGGGAGTTCCCATGGGGCGGCGCACAATTGGCTGAGTGCTGCCCGGGTGGGGAGGGCTTAGGTCGGCCAGGGTGTCCTTGGCTCACCACACACCAGCAACCCCTGTAGACTGGCCAGGGGCCTGCAGGCCTGCCTGTAAGCTGGAAAGAGCTGCATGGTCCTCCAACGCTGTAGCTCTGAGGTGGCTGCATGGCAGGCCTGCAGAGTAGAAAGAAGCGGACAGCTGACAGCACGTTTCGGAGGACGCGTGTGTCCGTCTTCGTCACTCCCGAGTCAGCACAGGGGTGGCAGCGGTGAGCCAGGTTGAAATAAAAAAAAAAGAATTTTACTTTCCAAATTGGGAAGAAAACAAGAAAAAATAATTGGCGATTCCAAATTTAAAAAATAAATAAATAAAGAATACTGAACTGAAAAAAGAGACCAAACCCACCAAGCTCAAGTTTTGACCTATCCTGCAAAGGAATCTTATAAGTCGTGTCAGTTTACCAGCCTACATAACTTAAAGCATTGTTTTTCTTTTTATTCCAGTAAAGAAAACCTGACACCAGTCTTAAGATTGCTCTGTTCTGGCTGACACAGTTCAGCTGAGTCAGTTTGAGAGAGCGAGATCATGGATAAACAGAGGGGATGAGTAAAATGTGCACGTACTGTTAAGAGCCTTTATATGCAACATGTGCAGGACTGTGTGTAGTTCGAAGAAGCAATATACATGTCACATGACCTGCAATCTTGCGTGTGAAGCCTGAGGGGTAGATGTACTAAGATGGACCAATCGCAGCACAAACATACCGCAATTTTCATTTTCATTGCGATAATTTTAAAAGTATACATTTTGTTGTATGTATTAAGACAAAATATGTCAATGAAAAAAGCTGCAATATACTAATTTAAATATTCTATAGTTGGGCCCCCACCTTCACCCCCAAAAAGCATGTCGTAATCATACAGTAGCCCCTCACTAAACCAGACATGTTTTCCCGACATAACGAGGTGTGCGGTTTAAAAACAAACAAACAATATACAGTACTGTGCAAAAGTTTTAGGCAGGTGTGAAAAAATGCTGTAAAGTAAGAATGCTTTCAAAAATAGACATGTTAATAGATTATATTTATCAATTAACTAAATGCAAAGTGAGTGAACAGAAGAAAAATCTACATCAAATCAATATTTGGTGTGACCACCCTTTGCCTTCAAAACAGCATCAAGCATCAATTCTTCTAGGTACACTTGCACACAGTTTTTGAAGGAACTCGGCAGGTAGGTTGGCCCAAACATCTTGGAGAACTAACCACAGTTCTTCTGTGGATTTAGGCAGCCTCAGTTGCTTCTCTCTCTTCATGTAATCCCAGACAGACTCGATGATGTTGAGATCAGGGCTCTGTGGGGGCCATACCATCACTTCCAGGACTCCTTGTTCTTCTTTACGCTGAAGATAGTTCTTAATGACTTTCGCTGTATGTTTGGGGTCGTTGTCATGCTGCAGAATAAATTTGGGGCCAATCAGATGCCTCCCTGATGGTATTGCATGATGGATAAGTATCTGCCTGTACTTCTCAGCATTGAGGAGACCATTAATTCTGACCAAATCCCCAACTCCATTTGCAGAAATGCAGCCCCAAACTTGCAAGGAACCTCCACCATGCTTCACTGTTGCCTGCAGACACTCATTCGTCACGCTCTCCAGCCCTTCAGCGAACAAACTGCCTTCTGCTACAGCCAAATATTTCATATTTTGACTCATCAGTCCAGAGCACCTGCTGCCATTTTTCTGCACCCCAGTTCCTGTGTTTTCGTGCATAGTTGAGTCGCTTGGCCTTGTTTCCACGTCGGAGGTATGGCTTTTTGGCGCAAGTCTTCCATGAAGGCCACTTCTGACCAGACTTCTCCGGACAGTAGATGGGTGTACCAGGGTCCCACTGTTTTCTGCCAGTTCTGAGCTGATGGCACTGCTGGACATCTTCCGATTGCAAAGGGAAGTAAGCATAATGTGTCTTTCATCTGCTGCAGTAAGTTTCCTTGGCCGACCACTGCGTCTCACGGTCCTCAACGTTGCCCGTTTCTTTGTGCTTCTTCAAAAGAGCTTGGACAGCACATCTGGAAACCCCTGTCTGCCTTGAAATTTCTGCCTGGGAGAGACCTTGCTGATGCAGTATAACTACCTTGTGTCTTGTTGCTGTGCTCAGTCTTGCCATGGTGTATGACTTTTGACAGTAAACTGTCTTCAGCAACCTTACCTTGTTAGCTGAGTTTGGCTGTTCCTCACCCAGTTTTATTCCTCCTACACAGCTGTTTCTGTTTCAGTTAATGATTGTGTTTCAACCTACATATTGAATTGATGATCATTAGCACCTGTTTGGTATAATTGTTTAATCATACACCTGACTATATGCCTACAAAATCCCTGACTTTGTGCAAGTGTACCTAGAAGAATTGATGCTGTTTTGAAGGCAAAGGGTGGTCACACCAAATATGGATTTGATTTAGATTTTTCTTCTGTTCACTCACTTTGCATTTAGTTAATTGATAAATATAATCTATTAACATGTCTATTTTTGAAAGCATTCTTACTTTACAGCATTTTTCACACCTGCCTAAAACTTTTGCACAGTACTGTATATATATATATATATATATATATATATATATATATATATATATATATATATATATATATATATATATATATACAGTACATATTGCTCAATGCATTTTAAATGTAAGTCATTGCGCTGAAATAACACTAATGTGTTTTGGCTAGCCTACACATTACATTATGTACAAATATAAATCTGTACAGTGGGTCTACAGTATACAGCACAGTAGTAAAATCAAATGAATACCTAGCGCACTTTCTTTTTACTTTAGACTATAGGCTACAGGTAACACAAAATAAATCATGCTGCTGCATTGTACACATTGGTGTACAATGCGAATAAAAGATTATTATAAATTTAAACTTAATGATTTTAACTTTTTTTTTTTAATTATTATTATTTTTAACTTGGCCTACTTAGTAGCCTAGACAATTAACATAAAATAGATCATGGCCCTATATAGACGCTCAGAATGAGCTTGAGGGGAGGTATGGTTACAGGGACCTCAAGACAATGATAAAGATTTTTGATTTGGATTCGCAAAGAATGCAGGTCTGCTTCAAGTTTTCAGTAGCAATCTGAGATATATGGCAATATTTTATGTATGCATGCATTTATTTACTGCAATTAATGAACAAATGACTCATTACTTTTGAGTTTTAGGTGTTAAACACAATTAAATCTTATAAATGTCCCTTGGCAATCACTGAACTTGACCTCTGCGTTTCTATTATTCTTGCCGGAGCAACACATTGTGCTGAAAGCAGCACCCTGTTTGACACACCCAATAGGTTACATCATTGTTAATTAGGGATTTACGAGGATGGATGGTTGTGTCAGCTCAAGTGAATGTGCAATGTCTGCAACAATGGAATGTGTGTATTTATGATTAAACATGTTGATGTATGTAAGAAAATTAGTGCCAAGCCATTATTAAATAATGAGTCTGTCAATGCCGATAACAGGCTGCATTTAATGAATTGTTACATTAGTCCAAACTGCTAGAAATGATTTGCTTGGTGGATGTTGAGAACACCATATTGGGCTTCTCTGTGGTACGTGCAAATATGTTTTAATGAGATAAATACAGCCATAGCAATTTGGAATCTGATTTAAGTAATAGTGATTAAGCAGAGTTGGGCCTGCTTGGTCTATTTAGCTAATAGACCACCAAGAGATATTCTGAGTTGCAGTGAGCAGTGTTGATGATTAGTAGGAAGTACTTTCACCCAGCATGGAATTGGAGGGCACTGTGCTTCTGCAAATTGAATATGAAAAAAAGAACAGATTTGTTAACCTTGTGCTCGGACTACATTCATACTGGGCATGGTTGGCATTGTGGATTGGCAATGGACATTTTACCTCTAGGTCTTGCTGTATTGAACTGATAGCTCTGACTATATCCAGGTCTGCACTATTTGAATATGCACCTTCAAACATCTAGCAAGGTCTGCAATTTGCTAGGAGCTGCACAGCACAGAGAAGGCTTATGCAATAATGTAGGCTTCTAATATATAATTTAGAGGGTTATACCGATATAAATAGGCTTTAATTTGTTTATTTGTTTATTTAGCAGATGCCTTTATCCAAGGCGACTTACAGAGACTAGGGTGTGTGAACTATGCATCAGTTGCAGAGTCACTTACAACAACATCTCACCCGAAAGACGGAGCACAAGGAGGTTAAGTGACTTGCTCAGGGTCACACAATGAGTCAGTGGCTGAGGTGGGATTTGAACCGGGGACCTCCTGGTTACAAGCCCTTTTCTTTAACCACTGGACCACACAGCCTCCTATATAATCATGCTCAAAAAGAAAAGTACAGTTCAGAAGGCAGTTGAATCGCCAGATGTCTTCTTCCTGGTAAAAATACTGTGACAGTAACAGTTCTCAAAACTGCTATCATTTACATAATTAAAAAAAAAACACCTTTATGTAAAAGATCAGTGCATGGAAGTCTCCATAGTGTATTGTTGTGTTTTAAAACATCAGAGAAGGTTTGCCTTATTTCCTTGGACAACTCTGTAGTGGTAGGTATCATTTGAGATCTGATATGACCCTAATTGTAGTTTGCCTCTTGTTTGTATGATTTCTGATTCCCCTTTTGTAGTTCAATTTAAAAAGTTAAGGTTGGTTTAGTACGTATGATAAAAACATGAAAACAACCCCTAACATAAGAGTATACAGGACAAAGGGGGTTATCAGAAATGTGGCATACATTTGTTACATTCAGTAGCTTTGCATGTGATATCAGGTATGTTATGTGAGTGTAATCCTCTTATCAGTATTGCTTATCAGTACTTCTTGAGTTATTGCTGGTTGAGTAGCAAGTCTGTTTTTCAATAATAGTAAAACAGCGGACTGGAAGAATGTGTTGGTGCCACCTATCCATACACAGCGGTGTGAGAAGTTGCCACAAGTAAAAGTTCTGGATTCTACGCAGGACAACGTGATCAAGTTGCAGATTGTAAAATCTGTCACTGTATGATGTACTTATGCTTATGACATTGTTCATGCATGTCAATGATCAAGGCTGTAACAAAGAAATATCATATGTTAATGACTCATGTCTGCTGATAATTGAATGCTACAGAATAAATAAATACAGCTTAGATTTAAATGAGTGGGTGGCACAATGTGAATAAGCATGGCTTAGTGAACATAAGCATATTAGTATTAAGCCCTTTGTAAATGACTGCCTTGATCAATGGATATATACAACAAACTGGCAGTCATAGGTATGCAGGCAACAGCCAAGAAACTACCACATATACAGTAGTGAAATGGACAATATTTCCTGTACCATCACTAAGGACTAATATTTTCAACTGCAAATGGTAGTTAGCCTGATGCAAATCTGATTTCTGTTATATTTAGGGTTGCCACCTGAACAGTTGCAAAATAAGGGACGCTGGTCTTGTGCGGCCCGCAGTGTTGTAATCGAGTCACAAAAATTTGGACTCAAGTCGAGTCGAGTCACAGGAGGTAAAGAGTCGAGTCAAGTTGAGTCGAGTCACAGAGTTTGCTCGAGTCGAGTCACCTATCTGGCTCGAGTCAATTCGAGTCATTAGTTCTGACAGTTCGAGACAGTTTGATTTAATCAGATTCATTTTACAGATTAGCAATCTACAAGTAAAAAGAAAAGAACATTTCAATTAAAAATGCCGCCCACTTTCTTCCAGTTTTCAACACATGTGCTGCCTCCCTTATGCATTTGTCGCGTCACTCTACTAATGTAATTTCCAGTTGGACCTTGGCACACTTAAACTCCTCGGTTAGAGCGGAGACAGGTAGCTGCAGTATTCCTTTACCATAAAGTCCCATTCTGCTGAGGCAGCGTGGAACTCCCAACCATTTCCTGATGTATGAACTGATTAAAGCTTCCAGCTTCTCTACTGTTGTCAAAGAAACCTTGTACACTGTCAGTGGCCACAGCAGCCTCGGCAGTAGACCAAACTGAAAGCACCAGAGTTTTAGTTTGCCTGGTAAAGCGCTGCTGTCTATGTTCTTCAACCCTTCCACTGCTTGTTGTCTAACTTCTCCCACACGAGCTGTGTCATTTAGATCCCCGTCTTACCATCTTCCAAGACTTTTCACTGGCTTCACCTTAATGTAGAACATTTTATCTACTACTTTACCTTTACTTATAGAGATGCTCCTTGATTTAGTTGGCTTGAATTGCATTCGTGCCCATTCAATGTTATTGGTTAATTTACCCAATAACCGATTAGTGCAGGCTACTGTTGTAGTCATGGTTGTCATGTTATCCATGTATGCTCAAATTGGTGGTAGTCGCATTCCAGAAGCCAAGCGCTCTCCTCCCACTACCCATTTTGATGCTTTAATGATTACTTCCATTGCCATGGTAAAAGCCAGTGGAGAAATGGTACATCCTGCCATTATTCCAACTTCTAGGCATTGCCATGTAGTGCTGAATTCTGAAGTTAAAAAGCTGAATTGCAAATCTCCAAAGTAAGCTTTCACTAAATTTGTTATTGTCATCGGTACACTGAAAAAATCAAATGCTGCTCAAAGAAGTTCATGTGGCACTGAACCATATATATGCATTAGCCAAATCCAGGAATGTCACATGGAACTCCTTCCTCTCCTTTTTAGCTGATTGAATTTGTTGCCAGGAAACACTGATGTGTTCTAAGCATCCTGGGAAACCTGGAATGCCTGCTTTTTGTACTGAAGTGTCAATGAAGCAGTTCTTTAATAGGTAAGTTGACAATCTCTTAGCAATAATGCTGAAGAAAATCTTGCCTTCTACATTTGATAGGGAAATAGGGCAAAACTGACTGATGCTTGTAGAATCTTTTTCTTTAGGTATAGGTGGGATGTCTGAAGGAATTGACATAGGCTCCTGCCTTTTTGAATCTGTATGTGTTTCCTCCAAATATCTCTCCAGCTCAAACTTAGATGCTTTTAGTGTGCCATTCTGCTCACTGGTGAATAACTTCTTTACAAATTTGAATGGGTCTTTATAAAAGTAAGTTCTTGCACTCTCCTTCTTTTTGTAGTTTTTCCGTAGGCACTCAGCTCTTCGCAATGTTGCAAGCTTATCTTTTATGACCCTTTGTAACAGATTGATACCCTTCTTCTGACTTTGTTCTGAATAACCCTACTAAAGTAAAAGACTGGTGTTGTAGCTGCTCTTTAATAAACACATGCAAAATACCCTAGGAGCACAAACAAAGTTTTTTGTTTTTTTGTTTTTACCGGTGTAATAATTGATCTGTTCACCCATTATGACAAAATCCACAGACCACTTCTTAAAAACTAATTGAAAACAATATAGTTCCATCCTCAACCTCCTTTCGTCTGGCAATGTTGATTGTGCCTATTCCCCAAATCATGCTGCTGTGGTCTGATAGACCCATTTTCGTTTTTAGAAATGTATTCATTAAAAAAGCAAAACGTTTTAAACCAAACTAACTCTAAAACATCTATCTAGGATGCTAATCAAACATGTCTAAAGCTGATTAACTCAGTTTGGGAATTCTGGAAAACAAAGATTCATTGATCTGTGCAACAGCTTCATTGATCATCTGTACCGTGTGCTATAGTGCCAGTGGCTGTAGGCTACAGGAATGTAAAATAAATACAATTATTAAGCTCCAGAGGGTTGTTTGTGTGTTCTTTTCTTGTAAAGTCCATTATTAAATTAAATTTCATGTTCAGTTTATAAGCTTGTACATGAGTTTGGATTCGCTAGTGGTAGTTTGGATTTCAAAAACAACCTACAATTATAGCAAAATATGGCTTTTTTTGCCAGTTCTTTTTTGTTTTCGAAAACAATTTTTTTTTCAAACATAGTATAACATCAGATCAATATACATTAAACCAGACAACAAACACTAAACCCCTTTTCTACCGCATTTAAGTTTTAAGCTTACGTAAATAAAAATCTATTGATTGACCCACCAAATAAGTATCGATTGGTAAGAAATAATAAAAAAGACCAAAAATGTTTTAAGTTATTTTAGACACAGTTTATTTTAGTTTGGCATTTCTCAGAGCTGGCAGGATGAAGACTGCTTATTTCTCTCTCTGTCTACTCCATATTTTTTGCAAACTCGACATGTGCAGGTACTCTAGATTTACTTTCCAATGCTGCTGATGCTCTTCTCTCTGTGTATAAGCCTTTTTCCATCCAACTTTTAAGCTGGGTAAAACTTATGCGACAAACGCTCTGGAAAAGGGTTTACATCGACTTTTAAGAAGTTTTTACTCGCATGACAAGCTCGCTCGCTAGAGATGGTTTTATTTTTTATTCGCAGCAACATTTTACTGTGACACTTGCATGTAAAACCGTAACGAGCGTGTTTCTGGTCCTACCGTCCTTCTTCGCCATTCCAGTGACGTCAAATAGTTTAATGCACATGCTCTGATTGAAAGAAAATGTCCAAACTGACATGGTTAGGGCAGGGGAAATTTAAAGTTAGAATGGAATAACCTTATTTCAAATGTAGTCGAATACACCCCAATAATTATGCCAACCCTTGTTTATGTAGAGGTAGAGGACCTCTAAGTCATTACCAAGATATGGGTTCTCTCACACAAGCCCCTTCAATTAAATGAAAGTCAACAGTCACAAGTGCAGTTTAATATTGCCTTTACAGAGCAGTTTTATTGAAGTTTCTATGGTTTAAAAAAGAAACACCAAATATTTAGGGTCTGTAGAGAAGTTAAAAACGATACAAAGACAACCACACCATGGAGAGCATGGAAAAGGACAGGCACAGGAAATGTGATAACTACACAAAGATAGATATAAAATATAAAATGTGAAGAGAAAAAGAAACAAATAAATATAAAACCACAAAAACACCAAGTGCAAAATATGCACATGCGCAAAATAAATGTGCAAACAAATATCAAATCCCCCAATAAAATCAAACGGCATAACTAATTCTTGTGTCTTCAAGTTACAGTGCAAAAGGCACATTCAATAATTAATAACGCTGACCGAAACACAAGGTGTATAAAATAATAAAAAGAAAAAAAAGAAATTCATATATTCTAGAAATAGGTTGATTTAAATAAAGGAGGGGAAGGTAAGTAATCATAAATAAACAATAACTAAATAGATTCCGTAAATAAAAAGAAGAGAATTGGTAAACAAATACATAAATACAGTAACTAAACAATAATACACAGTAATCAGTAATAAACAGCAAAAGTAGCGTTCTTTGCAGTGGTGTGTTTTCCCTTCAGGGATCCATTTGTGTGGCTCGCTTTCAAATATGTTACTCCAAACCCTCTTTTTTTTAATATACTGCTTCAGCACACCAAAGAAACAAAATTGTTTTTCAATAAATAAACGTGGTCGAAAATTTCTAATAAAATGTAATATCTAAAAATCTAAAATCTTTAAAGATATATTATTATTATTATTATTATTATTATTATTATTATTATTATTATTATTATGTAACTGGATCAAATTTAATTTTTGTTTAATTAACAAAAAAACTGTATGGAAAATCATCTAGCGAATATATTTTATGCGAGTTGGCAGAAAAAGTTGCGACACATACAAATTGGCTATGACATCACAAAACGTCACAGTGAATTCCCTTTGACTCTCTAGAATTTGCAAGACTCGCCATTTTTTCGCCCTTAAGTCACGACTATTTTTGTAGCAATTTTACAGAGTAACTTCTAAACTCGCTTGATAAATGGATGGAAAGGGGGCTTATGTTGTCACATATTCATCTCACTGTTTACGACTGTAAGTCGCCCTGGATAAGGGCGTCTGCTAAGAAATAAATGATAATAATAATAATAATAATAATAATAAAGAGGCAGGGCTTGTACGCATCAGAAGAAGGGCTGTGGTTATTGAAAATGAAACTGATAGTGCAATTTATTTTATCATAAAAACTATGACTCAAGTCAAGTGGAAGCTTTTGGGCCGGGACTCGAGTCATGTTGAGTCTTTTGAGCAGAGACTCGAATCAAGTCAAGTCTTTTCTTGAAGGGACAATGACAATGACTCGAGTCGAGTCGAGTCACCGAAAATTGTGACTGGAGTCTGACTCAAGTCGAGTCACTGACTCGAGTCATTACAACTCTGGCGGCCTGTGGGGGTGTGTGGTTGGAGTGTTGGTAGAGGAGGGTCATCAAGGTATTGTGAATTAACCATACTGTCAGGGCCAGCATAACCATATAGGCAGAACAGGTGGCTGCTTAGGGTGGCAAATTGAAGGGGGTGGCAAAAACGGTACATAATTACATTTTGTACTTCTCATTTCTTTAATCGTAAAACGTTCAACATCTTAGATCACTGTTTCTTGTTCTGCAAAACTTATTGCTGATGTTATGGAACCATATCATGAGCAGTGATGTAGTCTTAAATCCGGAAGTATGGGAACGCTAGGGGGGGGTGGGGTGATCATGCCGGTGCGAAATCTGGTCTGCCCTGGGAACAGGCTCGTGGTTGTTGAGCCTGTTGCTAAGCAAAGGACACATTGAAGTTCCTTGCATATTCAAATGGGGTGTAGCATTATTGGATTTCATTTGATTACCCTGACAATGACTGTTATAAAAGCACGTTGCTAATACAGGATAATCGAAATGTTTTACTGATTTTATATCTCTGAAATTCTCAGATGACTGTCCTGGAAATCGCTAGATTTGTAGCTAGTTGCTTTTGACAACAAATCTTGCCAAGTCATCCCTAAAGTCACTAGATTTGGTGAGAAATTTGCTAAATTGACAACACTGTTTGAAGGCGCAGAAAAAAATATTTGATTTACCCAGGGCTTATTATTGCCTTGACACAACAAGGAAAAGATATCCTTCATCGGTCCCCAGGCACTGAAATTAGAGCGGTTGTGTGCCATTTAAACATTTTCATAACACATCGGTAAAGATTCTTTAATTATTTAAAGTTAATTCTTAAGTCAAGGATCTGCCTATAGAAAAAAATACCGGAAGATTTGCTGTGCACGATTAGATACCAGTTTTATAGTAGTTAAGGAACGCAATACGGTACTGTACAAATAAGGTACAATGAAAATACGATGTGTTTGAAGTAACCTGCGTATCCTGTATCAATTGTTATTTCTAACTCTAAGCTCATGCATGGTGGTAGAATCCATTGATCATACATATTGTTATTGTAGAGCTGACAGTAGATGTCACTACCATTTGTAACCAGAGTGATGATTGTATATAGTTTTCTGACAATGTAAAAAAAAAAAAAAACATAATCTGGTGTACAATAATTTGTTTATACGTCGATTCAATAATTTATATATATATATACATATATATTTTGACAACCCTGGCGATGGCATCGTCCTGGTCATTGTGTTTGTCTTGTGTGTCTTGTTTGTTGTGTCTTGTTTTGTGTGTATTCTAAAGGTACAGGGCATGCCATTAGTATGTGTGTGCATGCATTAGTGTGTGTGTGCGCATGTGTATGGAGTGTGCGTGCGTGTGGTGGGTGGAACCCTCCCCCGAGGCTATAAGTAGGGGTGGGGTGGGGCGAGCGGGAGAACGCGTGTAGACTCGACTGGAGTGAGACTGTGAGGGACAGAGCTAAAGGCTGAAAGAGAGTGCTTATTTGTGAAGCAGTGAAAGAGCCCTGAGTGAGTCAAAAGAACATAGAACGAGAGCAAGTGAGAGTGTTGGAGGAAAGAAAGAAAAGAGGAAAGTGAGAGGAAGAGCAGAGAGAGCAAGGGAGGTATTTTTATTTACTGATTTGGCGTGAACCCCGGCCGAAACAGGGATTCGCTGTTATTTTATTTAGTGCAGTAATTAAAAGCAGCAAATTTGGAATCCCGTCTGGTCTCCCAGAGTCTTATTTCACTTCCAATGCAGCTCATTACAATAATATATATATATATATTTTGTAAAACAGTCGGCACTCACGGTCGTCCGCTGCCTCTTTAAAAAATTACCCAGCACACAGAAAATGGATTATAAATAAAACACCTAGCTCCGTTTTGAACACTAACTAAACACAACTGGAACCTAACTATAAAACAGGACAGCTAGGCTGTTTACCTGTTATAAAAACCAAACACACAGTTTAATGCAATTACAAATGGAACACACAGTTACCTTTCAATGACTGCTCGGAAACAGAGCACACCTTCTGCCTCCTTTTACCCAGCAGTCCAGTGCAGATGGACTGCACCTCTTAAATACCCTGCACCTGGTTCTAATTTACAATTACTTCCAGGTGCAGGGGATAATTAACAATAAAATAATTTAACAAAATGCGCATACGCACATTTTCTTTTGGCATGAATTTTTGGATGAATTTAACCCTCTCCCTGCTCACAATTTATATATATATATATATAAAAGTGAGGGCAGCAAAATTTTGTTTGCCTAGGATGGCAAAAATCCTTGTGCCGGCCCTGTACTCATGTTTTCATAGCTCCACCTGCGAGAGGAGAAAAGGTTTAAAAACACTCTGTAAAATAGAAATGTGATAACTTGTATAAAACCATAAGGAAAGGAAATACATGTTAGGTTGTTAATTATTCCTACATGTGTATTCTGTAGTGTTGTAACACTAAAGATGGGTGGGGAAACATTGAATTATTCTCATACACAGTGCTCAATAAAAAAATGTAATTGGCATTATGGAAATGCTTTGCATGTTTTGCAACACTTCAATTATTTTAAATAGTATTGTTTATATAACTAATGATTTTCTTTGAAACTACGGGATGCATTAAACTAAAATAGGCAGACTCAGATTGTTCTTTTAGCAGAGTTGGGGGCTCTAAATTAACATATTTCTAGTACAATCACTACTAGATCAATCCCATTTGTAGTTGATCTAATTTTTATAATACTAATTCATTGTATTACCATTTGTATATTACATTTGTTTTTACCAATAGATCAAAAGCACAACAGTTTGTGATGATATCATAATGTACATGTACACACAACTAGTTTACCACAACTGAATTTAAAACTGTACTCAGTATAAGACATTTACATACACACATCATTTTGGAAAAATTCAAAAGATTAAAAATGCTATCTGTACCAACTGTACCTTCAGTTGAACACTGGGGAACAAACTATGTCTTAGGTGACTGAGAAGTAGATTTAGATTTAACCCAGATATGCCTATTGTCCCACATATAGGTCACTTGGATTACAATTCAGACATATCTGGGTTAATAGTTTGAATATGCATGCATCTCCCATTGCATGCTGTTTCATAAATTATTCTGTGCAAAATGTTTTAATCTTTGTTAAAGGCTGTGGAGTGAGTTTTAAATGAATCTTTAGTTTTACACAACCGGGAGAATTCTTTTTCCCATTCTACCCTGTTACTTTGCATTTGTCTGCTGGTGGAGTAGAGGAGCACAATGATGTCATGTTGATGGTGTCCCAAAAAAAACCATGAATTTATGAAGACGGAACAGAATGCGTTGTACAGATGATCTTTACATTTATTTATTTTAATCACAAGGCTTGATGCAGGCATTATGGGCAGCAGGCAGACTTTCTGTTTTCACGTTGAATATCACGCAAATACTGATCCGTGACCCGGGTTCTCATCTCAGTGATGTAACAAGTAAAGAATCTGGATTAAAGCCATGAAAGCCAGCAAGGTTAATGATGAACAGTGGGACACTGTGGAAAATAGATACTTGGGTATTCGCCTCAAAAATGCATTGAGCACAACTGGCAGCACACGAGAAAAAGCGGACTAGGAAATGCAACAATTGTGACTGTTTGAAACGTGCTTTCAAATGTTCTTAACAAATTGATGCAATTGTGTCACAATTGCTGGCAGCTTTAGTACATCTCAAAATAATATTTGAGAACCCTCCATCATTTTCGGAACGCCCAGAATTACATATTCATCTATGTCTGAACCACAAAGAAAAACTGCTGCCGCATAGTATTTCCCAAAAAGTCGCTAACAGCATTGCGCTTGTTTAGTACATTTCACCCTAGACTTCCGACTCGTTTGCAACTATTAAGGCCAGCCGCAAGACTTTAGTACACCTACCCCTGCATGTTTTAAACGGAACATCTAATTCAAAAGCAGATCCATTATACTTAACGGCTACATAAGAACATAAGAAAGTTTACAAACGAGAGGAGGCCATTTGGCCCATCTTGCTCGTTTGGTTGTTAGTAACGGTAGCACCAAATGGTCGACTAGTCGACTAAATTTGAGTGTAGTTGACCTCAGCGCTGGTATTCGACTAACTGGAAATGTCACGTGACCATTCACACCATTTGCTAAAATGGCGGATGATACATCCAATATGAGTACTTCAGCATCAAAAGAAACGCAACAAACCAGTTTAGTGTGGAAGAACTTTAAAAAACAGGAAGACAAACATGAAGTACAATGCACACTTTGTCAGAAAGTGCTAAAATACAACCAAAGCATGTCTATGTATGCGCACCTCAGAGGAAAACATCCATTAAACCTGTCGGATGAAAGTCAAGCAACGAGTGGTACTGCAGTCAAGGCAAGTAATACGCAGAAAAGGCAGTCAAAAAATGTTGAATTTTCGAAGCGTCCAATAAATGAAAGACGTAAACAGGAAATAACAGAAAAACTAATAGCATTCCTTGTGAAAGATGTACATCCAAACTTAAAATCAAGTGAAAAGGAACTGATACCAAGGTATGATGTAACTCATGAGTCTGAGTAAAGATACTGACAGTTTCCTACACACTGGAAAATAAACCTTATTTTGTTTATAAGTTTAATGCCAGCAATATAATATTGTGTTTCTTATATGGAAGGCTTTGATTTTGTTACCCATGTTAAAAAATCACCAGGGTAAGTTTTTATTTATTTATTTTATTATTATTTTCCATGGTAGGCTATGCTATTGCATCAGAACAGAATATGAGTGTTTCTGTTGTTTACTGTAACACATAAGCATATTGCCTGAACTAATGATTCCAATCCGTTAAAAAAAATAAAAGTAATGTAATGTGAATATGAATAATTCTGATCATAGGCTAAATAATTCTGCGAAAAACTGCAATGTTGCCTTTTGCTATGCAGTACTATAGTTGAAGTTCTACCTGTTTTTGTTTATTTCTTAGCAGACACTCTTATCCAGGGTGACTTACAATTGTTACAAGATATCACATTATTTTTACATACAATTACATTATTTTTTTACACATTATTTTTTGCATACAATTACTCATTTATACAGTTGGGTTTTTACTGGAGCAATCTAGGTAAAGTACCTTGCTCACGGGTACAGCAGCAGTGTCCCCAACCTGGGATTGAACCCACGACCCTCCGGTCAAGAGACCAGAGCCCTAACCACTACTCCACACTGCTGCCCTACTGGTTGGTTTTACAATGACGCACAAATTAGTTTGTTACATAACTGCATGTTTTCTTCAGTTCGCTTTAATCATCAAAATAGAAGTCATTGTTTCTGGTAAAAAGGAGATCTTATGTAAGATTATTAATGTCCCTTTATCTAATCTCCATTTGTGACCCCTGGTCCATGTTTCTTTTTTTTCAGGTTGAAAAAGTCTCTTAGGTCGACATTGTCAGTACCTTTTAGAATTTTGAATGCTTGAATCAGATCACCGCGTAGTCTTCTTTGTTCAAGACTGAATAGATTCAATTCTTTAAGCTTGTCTGCATATGACATGCCTTTTAAACCCGGAATAATTCTGGTTGCTCTTTTTTGCACTCTTTCTAGAACAGCAATATCCTTTTTGTAGCCAAACACTGAATATAATGAACACATAAAGACATAATCACGACATCTACAAATATTTAATGCTTTTAATGTTTTCTCGTAAATGTTCTGGTGAAATAAAAAGGTGCACTGCACAGCAAGCACAATGCTGCAACACTAACCCTCCTAGGTTGGCCTGCGTTTTGAACAATAATAATTTCCACTTTTAACTATTTTTTAATTGGGCACTTGCAGACAACTTCTGCAGTGTAAGATACAATGTTGCTGTATTTCAGGTGTGATGGATGGCCTATTTATACAGATTGACTTGGTTCTAGGGTGATTTTATGCCAGGAGATATCTATGCTGGTTTAAAAGAAAATACCCAAGATCAGCAAGTAAATGAAGCAGTTACTCTCGAATTCGTTTGCCTCTCACTTTTTTCATGCATTTACTGAACTTTGAGTGTGTAGAGAACCTCTCCTTAGCATTTATTTGACAAATTATAGATGAGTCATCCTTGCCAATCTGCAATCATTTTTATCTTCCCACTCTACAAACTTGTATGTCTACATGGAGTACATTTTACAGAGCATGTGTTCACAGCATAGGATTTTGAACATCTATATTAATTTCCATGGAAACCATACCGTCTTTAAGATCAATAAAGCAGACAGTGCCTTGGCAGAAAATAAAAACATGAAATACAGGAAAACTGTTTTATTTTAAAATCACATCAAAACTAGCCTACTTTTGCATTCATCTTTTTACTGTAAGGTTGTGTCATAATTTGCATAACCCAGCATGAAAAGGGAGCTAACAAAAGCTAGCACAGATTTTTTTAACCCCCTCCCCAACCATGTTTTCAACATCAAAGTACGACACTGGATAGATGTGAATTTTCTTCCATTCGTTCTGTGTCAACCACTCCAAAACATGCATTCCCCTCCCCCTACTGTGAATCAACTCATCAAATTAAACTGCTTTAGCTACTGTACAAGTGGGCTCCAATAAAGCGATGCAAAACATCTTACAAACTATACCACAAGATTAAAAATGTATGAAAATTCATACAATGATAATTATTTTAAATTTTTATCTAATAGAGCAGTGGTCCTCAAAGTGGTGCCCGCGGGCAAATTCGTGCCCGCGAAGCCAGGCCATCGTGCCTGCAGCAGCTGTTCTTAAATTATGGGTCGTGAACACATTTCTGGCGGGTCGTAGCGTGGGAAAATAAATAAAGTTTTAAACACGTTTTCCAACAAAAGCGTCACAGCAGTCTGTTGACAGTGCTGCTCGCTTATGCTGTACCAATATCTTTTTTTTCCTGAAGGGCCTCTGCGTTATGGTCAACCAATTGAATATCTGCATTTTCTCTGCGGTAGCCCAAACAAGATTTATGTATGCAGTATGCCTGTCATTCCTACATTACCCCCCCCCAATCATAACATCTTTCATTTTAACAGTAAACAAAGTTACATTTGTTTTAAAAATCTCAGGTCTGCCTTCTTGCTCTCGAAAGCCTAGAATTAAAAGTACAGTATTGAAAACATTATTTAGGATAATAAATACCGATATATTTATTATGTTTGGCATATTAACTAAATAATTCTACTAATGTACAACTTTTATTTAGTTAAGAAGGAACTACAGGTTTGTTATAATGTAATTAGTACATTTTTCGTAGTCTTCCTTCGGAGCATGTCTATGTCTCGTGATAGAAACATGCATTTTGATTGGGTTGCATTACGTTGTTTCCTGTGTGTTGCCAGCTTGTTGACTGCAGGCTTGTCTCTCATGTGACCGCCTCAAACTGCAAGGCAACACGTAGGCAGCACATGTGTTCCTCTTGTTGCTGTCGACAAAAGTTGCCCGTGTGACCAGGCCTATTAGGATTACAAACAAGGGGTTCTCTTCAGTCGTCTAAAGGTAGCAGAGCACCCTCAGGACTATCTTCTTTCTTTTTTGTTTTCTTTTATTTAAACATTTTCTGCATAAAATCCCCATTTCACCTTCTCTAAGGTTTTATCAAACTGTTAATGATTATATCATATGGACATCTTTACATTATTCTCAGTCACAAGAGTTCCAATATACAAGATGTATATCGAGTACAATATTCTACTTTGACCAATACTGAGGGCATCATAAACAAAAGAGCTATTGCGCACACATAGAGATATTTAAACATGAATGAAAGAAGGTATATTTTATGGCTTTGTATCTTCTCACTCGTAGTGTCACATAGAAAAAGTGCTATATGCACCCTGACATCTTCCTCTGTTTCTGGCAAATATGTGTTTATAGGTGGGAGTCGCTTGTAACTGTGGCAAATAAAGTGTCAGGACTCTGAGGTTGTGAAAAACATTTTTGCGTGTTGACAGCTTGCCATGGCAATAACCCTTTTGTTGAATGCATAATTTTCACTTGTCATTGAGTTATTGTTCCAGCTTTATCTTTGCAATTCAAGATCCTATCTGCAGTTTGTGAAAACTGTGAAAATGCTTCCATGTATGACATATATGAAAAGTAAATTATATATATATATATATATATATATATATATATATATATATATATATATATTGTGAATGAACTCACCCACTCGGGTTCGTTGCCCCTTTAAAAATACGACCCAACACACTAGAATGGATTTTATGCGCTGGTGCGCTAATTTTAATAAACACAAAAATCAAACAAACACCAAATAAACACCTAGCACTAACCTTTCAGATCACTAACTCAAACTTTCAGGAACACCCTGACTACAAGTAGGACGGCTAAGCCGTTTTCCCACCAAACAATAAACAAAAACCACACAGGTTTAATACAGCACTTTTTACCTCACGACTGCCAGGAAGCAGAGCACTCCTTTCTGCCTCCTTCTCCTCAGCAGCCCCTAACAGACTGGCTGCTTTCTTTAAATACCCTGCACCTGGCTCTAATTTAATAATAAGCACCAGGTGCAGGGAATGATTCATAATAAAACAATTAACAAAACACAAAACAATTAAACAATAAACCAACGTGCATTTTCACATGTTTTTTTTTCTTCTTCAGGAGGCTTTAACCCCTCCCTGCTATCTCACACATCCCCCCCCATGTCTTTTCAAGACACCGGCCATACCACGGCCACCTCCCTCCACCCTTAAAAGACCACCCAGCCTCAAGTCCAGCAATGTCCATTGCCGCCCTCTTCCACGGGCGGACTTGAGGATGGGTCGGTCCTTCCGGCGCTGCCAGGAAGGGACCGCAAACCGGCGACTCGGGACCCCACCGGGCTGACAGGGCCGACTGAAGCGTAGGCCGGGGCACTGGAGGATGCAGCAGTGGACATAGGTCTTCCCCTGGGAACCGGTGCAGTGATGTCCGATCACCCAGGAGGAGCGAAGCAGCGAACAGGGGAAGCAACAGCAACGTCTGGCAGCAGCCCAGCGACATCTGGGTGCTCGGGGAGAGCGGAGCAGGGCACCAGGGGCAGAGCTGTGGCCAGTGCTGCAGACTCCTGGGCTCCAGGTCCAGCACAGGGAGGTCTAGGAAGACCGGCAGGGTGTCCAGGAGCAAGGGGTGAGGGACTGGACGCAGCGGCGCCGAACTAGACTGTAGGGGTGGTGGTCGGGGCTGAGGTGGAGGTATGCTTTTCACCTCCTCCCCTCCTCCCCTCTATATATATACTGTGGCAGTAGGTGAAAGGAAAAGCTGTTTCCTGTTTTAATGCTTTGGAGAAGAAGTTTTATTGATGGTTGAGACTGGACAGGTGGGCATGGAGACCCAGATTGGCACATTTGGAATTGTATCCCCAAAGAAAAGGGCGAATGGTTCGCAGGCATAAGGCAATGATCATAGCAGTAGGTCATGAAACAAGCATTTGATTAAAAACTGAAGTCGTGGCACAGAAAGACATATAGGCTGCCTGGAAGTTGGCTGTAAACATAAGAATCACCAGATTTTTCCAACATGCCTCAAGATCTAAAACGTTGCCTCAAGACCTACACCAGTCTTTCTTCATTTTTTCAACATGCCCAGTCATTTAAACCATGTACGTTCCCTGCTTTACAAGAAGAGCTGGAAATCACAAACAACGAGAAGAAGAAATAGGGGTGCCCAAGTGGCTAACCCAATAAAGGCATGGCCATGTCGTTATGCAGGGTGAGCCACTGTCAGGGGAGCACAGGTTTGTAGTTGTACAATTTTCTGCACAGGCCCTTCCTCGCTAAAGAAAACACCTTTGTTCAAAAGTAAAACAAATTTCATGTCCTTTCATTCAGCAACTTAGTTATCTATGTATTAACAATCTTGCATCAGCAAAAACACTTCACATCATATACTAGAAAAACTAGAAAACATTTTCAATGTCTGGTAGAATATTGTTTAGAAAAATGTGCCTTATTTCAATGAAATTACAGGTTTTCTATGCCTACTAAACTGATAACTTTCTTTACTCCAATAAATCTGTAGAATTGCAGTATGCAATTAGGACACAAGCAATTCACTGGCACAATGAAGATCATAGTTTTAATCTGTTTTTTCTTTCAAAACATTTTATCATATCAACAATAATTAGGTACTTCAATGTATTGCGTATCACTACTGAATACAACATAACATAAGACATCAGGGACATGCAGTAGTAATGCTACCATTTTCATTATATTCAAATGTATTAATAAGTATTCAACACTGTGTCATTTATGCTACATAGAAGAAATATATTTTCCAAGTTTATCTGTTTTAATTTTTGAGGATGAGTACCTCATTTAATAGGGTAATTCATAGCCATATAAATAAGTAGTTTTGAAATCTATTTTGATGAATTCAATACAACCTTGAAAGTTGTTCATAGTTTTTGACTAATGTTAAAGGGGGGTTTAATAACAGAAAGGCATAAGGCATTACAGCTAGAGAGCCTACATAAGGTGTAAATCAGGTAATTTATTACAGGGGAGTTAAAGCTGCAGATGTCTCAAAACCTAAAATTGATAACACTATAGGCATGTGAGATTTGTTGGTGCTATTATGGAATTTTGAGTCTAAACTCTGAGGACCTGTGAAGTTTTTTTTTTTTTTTACTGTGTTAAAAGCATCTGTACAGAAATATATCAGCAGCACTGGTGTAGTTTATAATCTTGCAGACAGGCATGGGTGCAGCACCACTCGTGCTTTAACCATTGGTCCAGTGCCCAAGTGGGCATAGAAATGACTGGATTGAGTGCACAGGTGAGCTTGTCCGGACATGAGCTGAGTACAGGCCTAAGCAAAGTAAAATTGTAATTATAAGTACATTCAAAGACTGCTCTTGTAAAGTGTAGCTCTGTCCTATTGTGTAAATAAACAGATCTCTGCTTGTAATACTTTAGTGTTGTCAGTTTTCCACCAGCCATCTGGGGGGCTTTTCCAATAGGGATTACATTAGCAGGCCCTTTCATTTGTTCTCTAAGCATGTAGGCAAATCTATGGTACAAGATGCCTTTTATTCATAAGGTAGGGTCACATTAAGGCACAGCCTTAGTGAAAATAACATAACATGTAACATGTACTTGTTACCCTTAAAGGTATCCTGATAATGTAAAAAATAAAATAAATCTTAAATCACCTCCTAGCAAATTCCCATGACTAAGAGATAATTGCTTTGCTGGTAAGGTGTTTGCTTTGTTTGTTGGAGGTTCAGTTATCTACAGTAGATAAGCTGATTCACACTGTTCAAGTTAGACTACAGTATTCCTGTTTTCAGTAATAGTTCCAAGTGACAGTAAGACATTACAAAATGTCAATTACTGTCAAAATAAAACATGATAGCACGCTGTCATATGAATAGGAATCATAATACTTACTTACTTTTAAAAGACGAGAAGCAAAATTCACTAATCTCTAGCCATTTGTCCATAACAAACTAATTATTCATCCCCCTTCTGTATTTAATTTTACATTTCCACATGTGATTCAGACACACTTTGGGGAAATCAGTATTTTGATCATTCAAAGTAAATTATAGAGTAAATAGCGTTAAATACCATTTTTATCCTGGTACTGTACTTTTCTTTATCTTTATTGCTTGATGTGGATACTGCCCAATCATTCATTCCATCATTCCAAAATGTCATGCAACCTGACCATTAAATAGCTTGCTCCTTAAGATATAGCATTGTACTAGATATGGAAAAAAAGCACACAGTTTAATACATTGACAGAATATACACTAGACATATACACTATTTAGAATATACACTATTTAAGGCATGAATGAATGGGAACTAATAAAGCCAGTCAAAGGCAGTCATCAAAGTTTGATGTGACACAATGGGAATTCGATGAAGGAATATTTATGTGTTTTCATTGGAATTGGATGTAATGATATAAATGATATAAAACTTAAGGAAAAGTAACAATTCCTCAAACAGAAAGCTACATAGAAAAGAGATGTTATGGATACTGAATCCTGGCATGAGACCTAAGCTGGATATTTCTGTTTATTTTCTTGATCCTGAGTTTAACGTCATAATTAGGGTATATAAAGTATCCCTGTAAACCCTGCAATGTGAGCTGGGGAATTAAATTAAAAAATAATGGGAAGAGAAGGAATAATAATACAATTAAAATCCAACCTCCCAATAAGACTAAAACATTGAGGAATCGGGTTTTAGAAAATATTGCTTTGTATGGGTTCCCTGTGTGAGAGTATGGGTATTTCCTTTTTTTAATTTGATCTGAACAATTCTTGAGTTGTTGTCTTGCTGTCTATTTAAATTTTTGTATTTATTTCCATTAACATGCAATGTATGCATGTTCTTTGCATGGTGTATGCTGAACATTGTACAGTAATATGTATTATATCTTGAGTAGTGTTAACTTTATTTGGTGAAAGAAACAGTTTAATGTGCTCTCTCTTAATCGCACACCAATCACCAGCTTTTCTACAACATACATTTTGAATGAATCGCTTAGGAATCCATTATGGCCTTGGTCCAATTTGCTTTTTAACTTACAGTATGTGATTGATTTTGGTCTAAGTTACCTGTTAAAGCTTTTGAGTCAGTGACACTGATTACAGATGTGCAGCCTACAAGCAGGTCCAGGTGGATGGGCGTGATCAGGCAGATTGCATTTTCAGACTCTACTGTAGTATCGATAGCTATGTAATTAAACTGGGCTCTTCCATCGCTTTCCTTGCACACCAAATGTTAATTTAAGAACTTCCCTTTAGAAAAGCTCTACAATGTCATAATTTCCTTCGAAACACTGACAATTGTAGCAAAAGCAATATGGGTCCCCAGTGATCCAATCCAGTCTTGCAGGACAGGGTCCTCTACCAATATGCTCTATATAAAATTTCCCAAACCAACACCAGCATACCTTTCAGCCTGTACCTACAGTACTGTAATGGGTATGATAGCACCATTCTATGCAATTTTCAGTCTAGCAGCCCTATATCTATTAATGTCCTTTAAATTGTTTCAACTGCAATGATTTCCTGGCCAAAACCTGATTGATTTTCATTTTGCTGGTACAAGGGCCAGCTCCAGCATATCTCACATCATGAGATGCCCTGATGTTGGACTCAGCGCAGTCAGCGTGAGATTTTATATACAAATCAATGTTATTTTATTTGTTTTTATCTAATATATAGTTATTTTACTGTGACAACTTGAAAAATATATACAGCATACAGCAGCAGATAAAGCACCGTCAGGTTCCTGTGGCTCAAATAAGCATGACTTATGAGACATGGATCCAGAAGCACAATCTCATTGAAATGAATTTGTTCCGACGATTTTATTATGAAGAAAAAAAAGCTTTCACAACATTTGACATTGCTGTTATTTCAGTTGTGTTATGTGTTGCAATGTTTTTTGCAAACTCTCACTATAGTGAAAAGTAAGGGGTTTATTTCAACGAATACTTTTGCAAGGCACTGTATATATATATATATATATATATATATATATATATATATATATATATATATATATATATATATATACAGTACTGTGCAAAAGTTTTAGGCAGGTGTGAAAAAAATGCTGTAAAAGTAAGAATGCTTTCAAAAATAGACATGTTAATAGATTATATTTATCAATTAACTAAATGCAAAGTGAGTGAACAGAAGAAAAATCTAAATCAAATCCATATTTGGTGTGACCACCCTTTGCCTTCAAAACAGCATCAATTCTTCTAGGTACACTTGCACAAAGTCAGGGATTTTGTAGGCATATAGTCAGGTGTATGATTAAACAATTATACCAAACAGGTGCTAATGATCATCAATTCAATATGTAGGTCGAAACACAATTATTAACTGAAACAGAAACAGCTGTGTAGGAGGAATAAAACTGGGTGAGGAACAGCCAAACTCAGCTAACAAGGTGAGGTTGCTGAAGACAGTTTACTGTCAAAGTCATACACCATGGCAAGACTGAGCACAGCAACAAGACACAAGGTAGTTATACTGCATCAGCAAGGTCTCTCCCAGGCAGAAATTTCAAGGCAGACAGGGGTTTCCAGATGTGCTGTCCAAGCTCTTTTGAAGAAGCACAAAGAAACGGGCAGCGTTGAGGACCGTGAAGCGCAGTGGTTGGCCAAGGAAACTTACTGCAGCAGATGAAAGACACATCATGCTTACTTCCCTTCGCAATCGGAAGATGTCCAGCAGTGCCATCAGCTCAGAACTGGCAGAAAACAGTGGGACCCTGGTACACCCATCTACTGTCCGGAGAATTCTGGTCAGAAGTGGCCTTCATGGAAGACTTGCGGCCAAAAAGCCATCCCTCCGACGTGGAAACAAGGCCAAGCGACTCAACTATGCACGAAAACACAGGAACTGGGGTGCAGAAAAATGGCAGCAGGTGCTCTGGACTGATGAGTCAAAATTTGAAATATTTGGCTGTAGCAGAAGGCAGTTTGTTCGCGAAGGGCTGGAGAGCAGTACACGAATGAGTGTCTGCAGGCAACAGTGAAGCATGGTGGAGGTTCCTTGCAAGTTTGGGGCTGCATTTCTGCAAATGGAGTTGGGGATTTGGTCAGAATTAATGGTCTCCTCAATGCTGAGAAGTACAGGCAGATACTTATCCATCATGCAATACCATCAGGAAGGCATCTGATTGGCCCCAAATTTATTCTGCAGCATGACAACGACCCCAAACATACAGCGAAAGTCATTAAGAACTATTTTCAGCGTAAAGAAGAACAAGGAGTCCTGGAAGTGATGGTATGGCCCCCACAGAGCCCTGATCTCAACATCATCGAGTCTGTCTGGGATTACATGAAGAGAGAGAAGCAACTGAGGCTGCCTAAATCCACAAAAGAACTGTGGTTAGTTCTCCAAGATGTTTGGGCCAACCTACCTGCCAAGTTCCTTCAAAAACTGTGTGCAAGTGTACCTAGAAGAATTGATGCTTGATGCTGTTTTAAAGGCAAAGAGTGGTCACACCAAATATGGATTTGATTTAGATTTTTCTTCTGTTCACTCACTTTGCATTTAGTTAATTGATAAATATAATCTATTAACATGTCTATTTTTGAAAGCATTCTTACTTTACAGCATTTTTTCACACCTGCCTAAAACTTTTGCACAGTACTGTATATATATATATATATATATATATATATATATATATATATATATATATATATATATATATATACAGTATTCACCCTGACCAATTCTCTCATATTACTGAATTACAAATGGTACATTGAAATTTCGTTCTGTTTGATATTTTATTTTAAAACACTGAAATGTAAAATCATTTATTGGTCAGGGTATGAATACTTTTGCAAGGCACTGTATATATATATATATATATATATATATATATATATATATATATATATATATATATATATATATATATATATATATATATCCTGATTATGAAATGAGGTAAATGCTACCTTATGTATGAAAAGATTTTGAAAACAATTTTGAAAACCTGTCAAACCTGTGCTCTTTTTCTCTTTGACTGAACTTTTGTTTTCAGAATAAATCTGGTTTACAAACACAGCCAGTGTGTTTTCCTGCTTGGCTATTCTATTTATTTGAAGGTGTCCGATTGGCATTTAAACATATTTGGCTTATTAACTCTGTTTTAATTCAATTTCAAGTTCTGTATTGTCCTAAACTAAATGAAAAAGCATCAGAACATAAATTATTGTATGCTTGAACAACATAGCAACTTATTTGGTATTACTACCATTTTCCTGTTTGATGGAGAAGCATCTTTATTCTCAATTGCTTATGTAATTTCTATGGAAATACTGTCAGTACAATAAAGGCATCACTTTATTTTTCTTTCATTCCCTCCCTCCCCCCCCAGCATGAATATTGTAGTGATCTGCATCACAAACTGTATGGGCTCAAGCAATGCTCTTAGTGTAAGGCACACTTAGAAGTATACTCTTATTACTAGGGAGATTAAAAACATTATATAAGTAGTTACATTGATGCCAAATTGTAACAGGGCGAGCAGCCCTGTACAGTATTTGTTTATTTTATTTTAGAACGGGGTCCCCTCCGCCTGTGTTATTTTGTGTTTGTTTGTTTGTTTGTTTATTTATTTATTGTGTTTTAGGACGGCGAAGCGCCACGTATATTATTATTTATGTATTTATAACGGTGTAGCCGTTTTATTAGAAAACTCGTGCAGAAGGTGGCCCCGTTCTAAAATAAAATAAACAAATACTGTACAGGGCTGCTCGCCCTGTTACACAAATATATAGGTTCAAAATATTTTCAGTATATTATAGGTATATTTTATGTGTTTATATTTAGGGCAGCAGTGTGTAGTAGTGGTTAGGGCTCTTGACCGGAGGGTTGTGGGTTCAATCCCAGATGGGGGACACTGCTGCTGTACCCTTGAACAAGGTACTTTACCTAGATTGCTCCAGTAAAAACCCAACTGTATAAATGGGTAATTGTATGTCAAAATAACATGTAAAAAAAATAAAATAATGTAATTGTATGTCAAAATAATGTGATATCTGTATAATGTGAAATAATGTATGATGTGATATCTTGTAACAATTGTAAGTCGCCCTGGATAAGGGCGTCTGCTAAGAAATAAATAATAATAATAATAATGTGTACCTATACTAACTGATAGCAATAGCATAAATACTTATAGAATCCATCCAATAAGCAACCCTGTCATAAAATGTATATAATGTGCTTGTTTTATTTAACGTTCTTATATATAATAATTATATATATATTATGATTCAGTTTCATTATTTCATTATGTCCTCCTTTAAAAAAGTGTATGCTTGTTTACATTCACCTACGCTAAGCGCAGCCCTCCCTAGGGCTTTTCACACTAGCCATTTTGTCCCGGGGTGACCCCAATAACCGATTGGTGCAGGCTACTTTTGTCATGATTGTCATGCCATCCATGTATGCTCTAATTGGTGGCAGTCGCATTCCAGAAGCCAAGCGTTCTCCTCCCACCACCCATTTTGACGCCCTAATAATTACTTCCATTGCCATGGTAAAAGCCAGTGGAGAAATGGTACATCCTGCCATTATTCCAATTTTGCGGTGGTAAATTCTGAAGTTGAAAATCAAAATTGCAAATCTCCGAAGTAGGCTTTCACTAAGTTTGTTATTGTCTTCGGTACACTGAAAAAATTAAATGCTGCCCAAAGAAGCTCAAGTGGTACTGAACCGTATGCATTAGCTCCTTCCTCTCCTTTTTAACTGATGTGCTCTAAGCATCCTGGGAAACCTGGAATACCGTCTTTCTATACCGGAATGTCAATGAAGCAGTTCTTCAATAGGTTAGTTGACAATCTCTGGGCACTCTTGTACACTCTGTACGGAACTCCATTAGGCCCAGGAGATGATGACGCCCTTGCCCTTTTCACAGTTTGTTCTACTTCTTTCCACTTAGCTACGCAGTCCTCCATTTGGTATTCTGGTGGATTGATAGGTGGGATGTCTGAAGGAATTGACATAAAGGCTCCTGCCTTATTGAATCTGTAACATAGTATTATTTTAGATCTATATACAATAAACCAGACAACAAACAGAACACAAGAAATGGTCAGTAAGAGTAGATGCAATAAACTATTTTGTTTTATTACAGCAAAATCACACGATTAAACACCGTAAGAGAAATTCAAAGCATTTTATTTCTACACACCCACCATGTAGTCCCCTGTAACAGGGTGATTTGTCCTGCCCAGGGGAAATGTAGTGTTGGTGTAATTTATATGTGGACACAGGTGTGTTTTATGTGTGTTTTGTGTGATTTTTGGAGTTGTTGTGTTTGATTCAGTTATTGTTTACCGACGGGCACTCAAGTGAGACTTGCTGCCTGCTGGGTTTGTTTGAGATGAAAGGCAGCAAGTGATTGGCTGTGCCGGTCCTTGACCAGCAAGTAGGTGGGTCTCGACTGAGTGTCTGTCAGCATAAAAACATCAGGTGGAGATAATTCTGGGCAACTGCACCGCCATGCTACACAAGATGGTGCATTGTGTTCGCTCAGGAAGAGAGCATCCTCTCTGTAGGCAAACTACAACTACGCAACCCTTAAACTGCGGACGGTGCTCGTGAAGGCAGTGCCCAGCCGAGGCCGTATGAAGAAGCAGGAGTCGCAGTAAGAAGACCGGCTCATTTTTGTACTGTGTTTTATTTTTTATTTTTGTACAGTCTTCTGTATCTTTCCTCTGTGCGCTACCATCGCTGGTAGCTTCACATGACCCGTTTGTTTATTTGCTTTGTGTTAATAAATCCTACGCGCCTGTGCCGCCACAAAATCTAGCCTACAAGGTTATGCTTGGTAAATCAGATTAAAGGATAAAACTGATATTTATTTTTAAAAAATCAATAAAAGGTAGCTACCAGTATTTAAAACACAATTAAAAATACATGTATTTAAAATAAATGCTGACTGATCTATACCATCCTGACTTTAAAATCATAAAATCATTATTTTCTGCTTCTATTAATAACAAACTAAAACAACCCTCATACATCACACATTTGCCTGAATTATTCTACTTTGTTTGCATTCCATCATAGTCGCTACATGTTAACCACCCAAGGATCTGCATATACACATTGGTATAAAACCGTACAAGCTTCTCAGCAAGATCTTGCAGCAGAACAGGAATTCCCAGCGGGGTCGGCTCTCTCAATCAGTCAGGCAAACACACAAAATGGCTGGTCACCGCTGCGCGGATCTTAAAAAACAGAAGCAGGAGCTAGAGTCAGCCAAGCAATCTCCCCTTCATTATTTAAAATAAGCACAATAAAATAATAAAACATGACCCGAACAGCACTCCCTTTTCGACAGTTCAAGCAAATAAATAAAACGCAGAGTTACCTTAAAAACAAAAACAAGAGCTAGACTCAGGCATCCAATCAGTCTCTCCCATACTGCGATATCTTTTAATCTACGTGAAGGAAAATTAACAGGCAGGACTTCCACTATTACTATCCCAATCACCAATCAATATTATGATAGGTGTACCAATCCACTATACATATTTTCTAAGACACTTGCACAGGGAGGAACTCAATAATCAAAACAAACTGTGCTCAAAGTAAATCTAATAAAATAAAATAACGTGAAAACAGAAATATATAATACAACTCAACACTACCATGAAAAATAAAAAACTCACACAAAAATCTATTAACAAAAACGTGCATAATATTATATTTAAAGTGCTTCAAAATGACCCCCGTTACAGCATGGCAATGTCAAAAGATCTCAAACACAACTATATGGACTGTATTTCTACATTAATCTGAAGTTCAGCCAGTTGTATTACACAAACCCATTTTTTCTGTTGCTGGCAGGCATGCCTTCACTGATTTCAAAGATTTAATCAGAAAGCTAACATAAAGGACAGGAAGGCTAGGACATTTCTGTTGTCCTTTGGGTCTGTACAAATTGATCAGTCATTCAGTAGCATGACCCAATCTGTTCTTTTCTGGTTGCTATTCTCATATAGATTGATTTGTTTCCTTTGAAAATATTCAAACAATGCAGTCTTTATGGTGTGCACTGTACCTATACTCGCTCCTTCCCTGGGCGGTGGTGAAGCTTATGTGTTTGATCATGCATGATTCAATGTACACAAATTATCCCCCAATCCTTGGGGGCTTAAGCTGCACACTTTATTTTTCTCCAACATGACTGTAGAATGTTACTTCTTTCTCCCAGTCAAACATTTGTTCTAGAATGCCAAAGGTGTTCCTTAAACACTTAAATGTCAAAGGAACAGATGTGCACTCAAAAGCAAAAGAGCTAAAGGTTCTGGTGTTCTTTTGATTTTAGGATTACAACCTTTTACCAGACATCCAAGTCTTGCTGCATGGTACTGTAAATTCTTTATTATTTAACAAAAGAGAGACATTATTTTTTTTATTGTCTTAACAAAGATGATGTCAAGGTAAAAAAAGGTTACAGTCTTCTTTGTTCTTCTTTATTTGCTTAAAACAGAATTTTAAATCAGTGTGTGTGTGTGTTTCTGTGAAGTGCATGTTGATCATTTTGTGATTGTGTCAATTAAGAGCGAATAAAGACAGAGCATGGCATCAAGTCCAATCACCTTTCTTAAGACAGGAGAATTAGCGGGATTAAAGAAATGAGAGGGGTACAAAGCTTGTATAATTTTTGGATATTCGTAATATGAAAGGCACACAGGCACAAGTAACGAGACAAAACCAAATGTTCAATCATGCTGTCTTCTTTAAAGTCTTAATTTGCTCTCTTAAAACACACACACACACACACACACACACACACACACACACACACTTTACTGACTTCTATGGATGGTTCAGTTAGAATATGGTTGGTTCTTTTGAATATTTTGTTCTCTGCATATTGTAATAACCTATTTCTCCGGTAGCTGACTGCATACCTGTGTCTGTCTGCACTGAAAATAAAGCTCAGCTCCAGGGTTCTCCCTAGAATTTTTTATAGCTGGGTGGCACAGCATTATAGCCGCGGACACTTTTACAGTACAGGGTGTTACCTTAAAATGATTAACACTAGAACCGCCATGCAGATCAGTTTGACCCATTTTGCATTTAAAATGTTAATTACTCCTCCGTTGTAAATCGTATGTGTATGTCCGTTTTTAACTTTTCCTAAATATATGAATTAAATATCCTGACGGCGCTTGATAGCCAGAATCACAAAAATGATAAAGTTATAAACAGTTCGACCTGGAACCTGCCACGTGGGTCAATGTGACCCATGAATTACAATACATGTCTTTTTTTAACATAACGTAAGATATTCTATTTTTTTTGTAAATGCAGCAAACAAGACATTCCTCCTCCTCCTATCACATGTGTTTTTTTTTAATTTCAATCCTTTCTTTGTTTGCAGACTGACTATCAGACAGAGATTGCTATGATTGTGGATTTGTCAAGATGCCAACTCAGTGAAAGCCTAGTTGCTTATTTTTCAATGTACCTGGGAGACAACAATCCTTCATTTTGTTCCAGAAATGCAATTGGAATTATACCAGAAGGAAATATTTAATCTTGAAAGTAGTCATTTTGATTGGAATATGGCAAGCTGCACTCAGATGCACAAAGTAAACTGAAATGACAGGTAGGATATGTGCCTAATATGAAACATATGTTATATATAATTTTTTATATTACTTTTAGAAAAAAAAACATTTAGGTTTTACAGGTTTGTATGTACCAGTTTACACGTGTTTACACAATAGTGTTCAATGGAACTGCGCCTGTGTTTACAACACAGCTCCTGGATGCAGGCAGTCAGCTGGTAGACGCGTACGCTCCTCCATAGAGTACAATGCAGCCGTCATACCAGAAGTAGTGCTATATTTTCTTTTCATGTAGTATTAGAAACAATGATTTTGTTTTTATAGTTTTGTGTGTACATATACCCGTTTACAGCTGTACACGGCTATACAGTGCCTATAGAAAGTCTACACCCCCTTTCAAAATGTTCACCTTTTGTTGCCTTATAGCCTGGAATTAAAATGCATTAAAATAGTTTTTTTTTATTTATCTACACATCCTACCCCACAACTTCCAAGTGAAAAAAAATATTCTAGAAATTTGTAGAAAATTAATTAAAAATAAAAACTTAAATAGCTTGGTTGGATAAGTGTCCACCCCCCTTGTAATAGCAATCTTAAATTAGCTCAGTGGCCTCCACCGGTGTTAAAATGTAGTGATTTACATGATTTCAGGATAAATTCAGCAGTTCCTGTAGGTTTCCTCTGCTGGGTAGTGCATTTCAATGCAAAGACTCAACTATGAGCACCAAGGCGCTTTCAAAAGAACTCCGGGACAAAGTTGTTGAAAGGCACAGATCAGGGGATGGGTATAAAAAAATATCAAATGCCTTGAATATCACTTGGAGCATGGTCAAGACAATTATTAAGAAGTGGAAGGTATATGGCACCACCAAGACCCTGCCTTGATCAGGCCATCCCTCCAAACTGGATGACCGAGCAAGAAGGAGACTGATCAGAGAGGCTACCAAGAGGTCAATGGCAACTTTGTAAGAGCTACAGACTTTTATGGACAAGACTGGTCAAAGTGTGCATGTGATAACAATATCCCAAGCACTCCACAAATCTGGCCTGGATTTTACTCAAGAAAGACCACCTTGAATCCCGTTTGAAGTATGCAAAAGAACACTCAGGAGATTCTGTAGCCATGTGGCAAAAAGTTTTGTGGTCTGACAAAACTAAAATTGAACTTTTTGGCCTAAATTCAAAGCGTTATGTTTGGCACAAACCCAACACAGTGCATCATCCAAAGAACACTATCCCTACTGTGAAGCATGATGGTGACAGCATCATGTTATGGGGATGTTTCTCATCGGCAGGGACTGGGGCACTTGTCAGGATAGAAGGGAAAATGAATGGAGCAAAGTACAGAGAAGTCATTGAGGAAAACCTGCTGCCCTCTGCAAGAAAGCTGAAACTGGGACGGAAGTTCACCTTTCAGCATGACAACAACCCAAAGCATACAGCCAAATCTACACTGGTGTGGCTAAGGAACAAAAAGGTCAATGTCCTTGAGTGGCTCAGTCCAAACCCCAACCTAAATCCAATCGAAAATTTGTGGCATTACTTGAAGATTGCTGTCCATCAACGCTCCCCAAGGAACTTGACAGAGCTTGAACATTTTTGTAAAGGAGAATGGTCAAATATTGCCAAATCTAGGTGTGCAAAGTTGGTAGAGACCTATCCCAACAGACTCACAGCTGTAATTGCTGCCAAAGGTGCTTCCACCAAGTATTAACTCAGGGGGGGTGGAGACCTATCCAATTATGATCTTTCAGTTTTGTATTTTTAATATATAATCTTTTTTCTCAATAAAAACTTTTTTCCCCTTAACAGTGTGGAGTATGGTGTGTAGATAAGTGGAAAAAATCCTCATTTAAATGCATGAAACTCTGAGGCACTGACACAAGAAAATGTGAAAAAAGTTCAAGGTGATGCAGACTTTCTATAGGCACTGTATGTACATACACGTTTCTTTTGAAATGTATATTTTATTATATTTTTTCACTGTTTGTAGTCGTGCTGTATATGCACTCATTTTAAAAATAATGCATTTTATGTTTAATTTTCCATTTTAATTTCGGCAATGCAAATGTTAGATATGATGTTCATGAATAAAACTTTTCAGTTGAATCCGATAGTATGTCTTTCATTTTCATAATGAAGCAGTTTAAAAATGTATGGGTCAAAGTGACCCATGTTGCGGTTCGAAAATCCGGCGGTTCTAGTGTTAATTATTGAAATACATGTTTTTTGCATTTCCTATTAACATTTTTTTTTAAAAACTTAAACATATGGTATTGTAAGGCTTTCAAATCTTTTTTTTTACCCTTATTTAGTTTCAGTACCCCTTTCACTGCCCCATCCTCACATTTTAGTTCTAATGTAAGTTTTCTTAACTTTAGTACAACTTATTTATTTAGTATTTAAAACTCAAAAGGACCTCCCCCCCCAAAAAAAAATAAATAAAGAAAAGAAAAGAAAAAAAATAATGACAGTATCTTTAAATCATGTCACATGTTTGGCTTCTCTCAGTTTAACAACTAGGTGGTTTCCATCACTCTAAAGTCATTAAAAAAAACTGCAAGAGGGGCCTGTTTTGAAATCATCACATTAATAAATAGATGTACTTTAATGCATTTAATGCTTTCCAACAATTACTTCTTAAAGACAATTACTCAGAAAATACGAGTATTGGCACACCCCTCATATAAATGATTTTGTTCACAATCACATACCATTCAGTGTAAAGCACAATACAATCTAAGGTTCACGTGTGAAAAAATAACGGTCTGTGCAGACTGCAGACACAGGTATTGGTTAACTGTTAACTTGTTACTTTATTAACCGCCCAACTGCCCATTTATTTTGGCAATTTCATGTCAAAAATTTTTTTGTGCATAAGTAAGCAATTTGGACAGTTTTCAAAACAATTTTTGCTTTATTTTTAAAAATACACACTTTTATTGTTATGAAAAATGGTAATATATTATTTCAATAGAACTTAAATAATAAAATAACAACAATTTGTTTACAATTGTAGCATTATTGCACATAAGAGGCTGTGTGGTCCAGTGGTTAAAAAAACGGGCTTGTAACCAGAAGGTCCCCTGTTCAAGTCCCACTTCAACCACTGACACATTGTGTGACCCTGAGCAAGTCACTTAATCTCCTTGTGCTCCGTCTTTTGGGTGAGATGTAATTGTAAGTGATTCTGCAGCTGATGCATAGTTCACACACCCTAGTCTCTGTAAGTTGCCTTGGATAAAGGCGTTTGCTAAATAAACAAATAATAATAGGCTCAACCACCCACAACCCTTATTACTCATCATTCTAATGGGTTACCTGCAATTTTAAACAAAGTGAGATCATTGGTATGTTTTTCTTTATCCCTGAATATTTACAGGTTGCGTTTCTGATAGGACTGAACTTACAGGGGGGTTAGATCTGCGGGAGCTATGATAAGTTTGGAGATATGCCAGTCTTTTGGATCTCCTTGATGTTGAGGGTTAGTGAATAATCCAGTAGACACCCAAGAGCTTTTTTGAGAATCAGTCCTGGTGGAAGAGGTGTTCAAGGACTATGGGGAAAGCTGGATATCAGAAATATTGCTTTGAAAAGTGACTCATCTGTGAAATTTGAGGTCCATGTCTGATCAGCATGACAGACATGCAGGAATGACAGCGAATGAGAGATATGCTGGTAGCAAAGTACTCAACTCATTTTCTTGAATTTTCAATAAAAAATATATAAAAACCAAACCAAAGACAAGCCAAAGCCTGTATTTATTAACTCCTGAATCCTAACTAGACAGGATATTGAACCTGGTCTGCATGGCAGTCAAAGCAAACGTGTATGCACTAAATTAAAAATGGTGATTATTATTATTATTATTATTATTATTATTATTATTATTATTATACAGCCGCAACTGGCAGCATGTACACACATTCATTCCTTAGGTGATGGATTTCTGTCTCCTGCAGAGTTACCTGGTTAAGAATAAGACACTGCCATTGATGGATTTACATTTTGATAGTACGCATTAATTAATTTTCATATCTTACTGCTAAAATAAAAGCCCTTGGTTACATGTACAAAGAAGAGACTGCAAAACTACTGAAATTCACCGGCTGTCTGAAAACAACTTGACAAGAATATAAAATGGAACAGTTTCCCTTAGAGTTGCCTTTGTACATCTCAATCTGCTATAGCCAGTATTTAAATGAAACATTTGGAAGTAGATTGATATACATCTGCATGTGCACTCCCACCAAAAAGTCACAATGTTAGCAATATTACAGCAATCAGCTACTGTAGTGTGTGTGCAGTATTGTGGACACATATAGGATGAGTGCATAATATCTCTTAATAGAACATACAAAGGGTTAACTTACTATATTATGGGATTATTGTTCCCCTATTTTTCTTTTTTCCCCTCCCCCCTCTATTAAGTATAAAAGGGTATCTGTTTCACCTTGAAACAAGAGCTGGAGCAGAAACAGAAAACCAACTGAAAAGGCAGGTCATATTTTTCATACTAAGGTATAATTCAGTTACTGCTTGGTCTCAAACATATTAAAGTTTACCTGCCATCTGCAGTGACCATTACAACTCCCTGCTCATTTTTGTCTGTGCACATTCTCCAGTTTTTTTTCTCTAATGACAGTGTGAAGGTCAGCAGGCCTGTCAAAAACAATTTAGCAGGTAAGAACATAGGGCTGAAATGGGTCTGATACGATTTCCCTCCTGCTGCCTTTTCACTTTCAGCTGGTTGTTTCACATAATTTTCGACACAGCAAAGTAGTACACAGCGGCCTCAGAAAAAGCTAGATACATTTCTTAAGATTATCGCAAGAGATTTTTACTTGCAGTATCACAGAATCTCTTCCAGAAGCTCATTTGAAGAAATCCGCTGCAAAGATGTATTGTAAAGACATGTTGGAGAAATGATGGAGTCAGGGATCTGAGCAAGGTATAATTTACTGGTGAGAGCATTTTTCCAGTCTCAGGTTGTATGAATCACATGGATAGAATATTGTTTGGGGAATTTACACTTGGCTTGTGTTACAATGCAAATGTGAAAAAGAAGTCTGAATTCAGTAAAAGATTGATGGCACTATCCAGCTTAGATGAAATGCTTGGACAAATATGTTTTTTTGCAAAGGTTATGAATGAATTCCATACTCTGTATGACAAAAATAATGTCTACAAATACATATTTAACTGGTCCAAACTAAAGTCAGGCTTGATTTATTTTCTAACTTTCAAAAAGGAAATGCCCCCACTTATGAAAAGACTCATTTATCCTTGAAAAACGCTTGGGGGGATTTTAAGACTTGTATTTCAGGTCAGTATTCATGCCCTGCACTCAGACAAACAGAGCTAATATACTGTGTAATATGCTAACTATATAACATTGCATTGCACTTTGTTTATACAAAAAAAGCAGAGTGTAGTGTTTATGTTGCTTAAGTAATAATGATAAAGGATCAAAGCATTCAGTGGGGATTGTTGACCAACTGGGGTGTTTGATGGCCGACACGAAGCACCATTTTATTAAAAAACCTCTAGCAGTTTTGGTCTTGGGAAATAAAAAGTTCTGAGTGTGCCGAGTACTTTCATCATACAAGTATCCATTAGGATTAGTCATTTTTACTTGTTATTTGTAGCACTTTTCTATGTAAATAATGCAATACATCAGTTTGTGGTCACATAGAGAGCAAGTCAGTGCAAGATGAAGCGGAGAGTAGTACTTCACAGATAGGCAGCAAATTAGGTCTTCATAATCAGGATTCTTAGAATGAACGAGCACGCATATAAGTATAATTAGAGGACCCTCTGCACACCCTTAGTAAAAAGTTAATAATCTGTTTAACAATGCAGCATATCAAGTTATTATTATGTAGACCAGTCCAATAAGTGATGTTATTTTAAATATGAACAAGATTTATCATGCATTAACCCTAGAGCCGCCGTGGTTATACTCATACCTAGAACCGCCGCGGTTATACTCATACCTAGAACCGCCGCGGTTATACTCATACCTAGAACCGCCGCCTGCGGTCATTATGACGGTAATATTTTAAACAACCTCAATATTAAAATGAAAGATAAACTATTGGATACAACTCACAAGTTCTATTCAAGCACATCATATCAAACATCTGCACAGCCGAAACATGTATTTAAATGAAGAATTAAACGTAAAAAGGTTTATTTTCTAACTTACCACATATAAAGCATTACTTCAAAAAATGAAAAAACTATAATAAAATAAACACTTCAAAATAAACTAGTGTGTAAACAGGTATCTGTACATACAGAACTGTAACAATGATTTTTTAAATAAAAGTAACATAAAAAAAGAAAATAAATCAATTCCCATTATGTAACGTGAATGTGCTTTCAGAGAAACTAACTTCAAAGTACCACCTAAGTAGAGCAATCCACACAGATGTAACACTTCTCAGCTTTTCCTGTGCTTTTACCACATACTGCTCTTTCACATTGGGCATAGATACCAGAAGTTTTATTTTTATTGCATTTAGCTACCTGGCATTGTTTTCTCTTGCGTGTGAATCCAGGTTGAGCTGCATTTGCCTGCTGCTTTGCAGTTTTCTGATTGAAATGTTTCTGCCGAAGATCTGTGGCTAGCTTCAAAATAAAATCTCTCTCCTGATATTTTCCCCGGGTGCATTCTTTGTACAAAACGAAAGAATTGATGGCTGCCAGGTCCAGTACATTGTAAAATACAGCAACTGGCCACCGGCGAGAACTGACTTTCACTGCGTACTGACGTGCCATCTGTTCTAGAATGTCCACTCTGTACTTTGTGTCATTGTAGAAATCCAGTCTCCGTTTTTTTCTTGTCAACATACCCGATGGCAACTGACGTATGAAAGGAGCTGAGAATAATTACATTCTTTCTTGGCTTGCACTTGTAAACAGTTAGTGTAGCATAGTCATTGTGTTTCAAAATTGCACTGGAGTACAGCTGTGGTTGCAAGTTTTGCGCAGATGGTGGAAGCTCTCTTCTTGCTTTGTTCACTGTTCCAACTAGGCTGTTTTTTTTCTTCAACTCTTTTGCCAATCATCATTTTGTATCCTATGAGCCTCTGCTACAGTACAACATTGATTGTGGTATAGTATTCGCATATCGATCAACAAATTCAATGAACTGAGTGCTATCGATGTTGCGTTTTACATATGGCGTTGGTTTTATCATAACTGGACAAGTGGTTCACTATGTATATGTAAAATTCCAAGTTTGACATACAAACAGACAGCCGCCATAAAAACAGACAAAACTCTCAAATGTGAGACATGGAAGTCTGCACCAATAGCAGCTACAAAAGCATTACAGCAGAGCAAGTTTACCAATACTACAAGAAGTAGAGATTAATAATACAGTGCTCCCTCGCTATAAGGTTATAACGTGCCTCAGATATAACGCTCCTACAGCATGCCCCCAATTCCGTATACCAGTGATTCGTGCAATATTTCTACAGTAAATACAGTAACTGTGTTGTTCAAACTATAAACAACTTCTTAGTGTAACTTCCGTTTCTGTCTCTCCCTTTTGATACAGTATCTGAACTGAAGAAAAGCTGCCTGGCACTTTATAAAACAGGCATCTTATTCAGCATTCATTTTATAACTAAATAAATATTAGGCCTATTACATGGTTGTCTTTCCTAATGTATTTACTTTTTTGCAGAGAGAGGAGCTGTGGCTTTCTCTGGGAGACAAGACTTTGCTTCAGTCCCGCTCCAGTAGCCGAACCTGGGACGAGTCCATTCCCTCTTCCCCTCTCCCGACCCGCTCTCCTTCTCGCACTTGGTTTGCTTGTCTGTCGCTTCGAACTGAACTCCTGACCGCCGTTTAGCCAGGCTATTTATAGAGACCTGGATTATAACTAGGGAGCACTGTATAACTTATTTGCTTTTAAATTGTTAAGATCTCTTTGCTAGGTTTCTAGGAGACAAAAACTATTGCGCCTAATGTTATTATTCTTATGACCATGACAATAATAACTTATGAAACCTGAGAGTACCTGAGCAAATAAATGGAAAATAGTGGTTTAGATGGGGCAAACGTGTGTTACTTTTAAAGTAGGTGATAAGAGATTAAAAAAAAAGAAAGTGATCTTACACATTTTTTTAACAGTGTTTACAACAACTCAATATACAGTACATTGTTGTGCAGGTTGAGAGTTTGTGTGTTTATTGTATACTTGTCTGAATGATTCAGGGGTGGGGGGGATCTTTTAAAGAAGTCTAATTCAGATGTAATCATTTTTTCGTATTCAATTTGAAGAATATACAGCATTATGATGAAATATTATTGAGGAAGAGATATATTTAAAATGTGCATTAAGCACATGGATGAGCCTCTTCCCTGTTTTTGAAGGTGGGGAGGGGGTTGTATGCATGAACTTAAAAAAGAAACCAACAATAGTTTTTATCCACCAAATTAGACTTTAATAAAATGGGAAACATTCTATAAACAGCTCAGGCGTCCAAGAATAGGGAATAGGGATCCAATAACACATGCTGTGCACAAATACAAGAGAACTGCAAATCTGTTGATATAGATTGAATAAAATAATCAAAGAGGCTGCTAATGCTCGATCAATAGCATACTGGATCATGAAATCTCTGGGAAAGAACATTCAACAAAGAGAGAAAGACAAGCCTTGATTGTGGTTATTAACTGCCATTATGGATTCGGTCCCTATCAGTGAGATGAGATAAGGTTAAAAAGCTCTATAATCATGAATGCAGACAAGCTTGGCTGGTTAAGACGCTTGCTTGCCATGTGCATGGTCGCCACTGGCTGCCCATTGTCCGCCTTGTTACAAGAGCATTCATAAAGCCAAACAAAATGTAATCCCTTCATGAGTGGCAAGGGATCCTCTGTAAACATTATAGAATGAAAATACTGTAAAATCCTGAAGATGTAGTATATTGACGGCCATCTTGATGGAAAGGCGTAGCTGTAATACTGCTGAACAACTCTATTATGATCAGCTGTGTTATACGTGGTGATTGGATAGAGCGTGGCGCCGTGCTGATCACAGGGAGGAGTTTAGCAGTACAAAGGGGATGCAGCTACATGAGTTCAGGCCCTTACGCTTGTTTTTGTTTTGGCAGGCAAGCACCATGGGAGCTGAAGCAACAGAGCCAGCACTGCCACCCTGATCATCTACACTGTCACATCACTGCAACCTGGTACAGCACCACGGAGCACGTGTACTTGCACCTTGGAACAGTGTTTATTGTCTATTATTTTATCATTGTTGGGACTACAGACTCATTGTTTACATCCTCAATACCATTGATGGTAGAGGGGATAGTTTTGGAAAACTAAACAGGACAATCACTGTACATACACCCTCTTTGTGGATATTATATCATTCCTGCACCACTCACATCCTGACAGGAATCAATAGAAATATTATGCAAAGTGCACATGGCAGTGCAGTGAGAAATCAGTACCACATTTTAAGTGCTTGAAAAAATGCCCAAAGTTTCTTTTTTCACATTTTGGTTTTTAAATTCAATATTAGGTGGAACTCGGGAACATTTGTCCTATTTTGACACATTCTTGAGCTACTGAGAGTTAGCAGAATGGATATAAAACCTGCTGATGTATGCTTGACATTCCATCAAGTAGTTTCAGGAAATGATCATTGAAAGTTCATAACCCCTTGACAGTTGTTAATATAAAGTTTGTACTTGGAGTACATTGTTATCCTTTTCTACTGGATTTAAGTGCTAAAGCATTAGATTAAATTATCCTTCTGAGTCATTTGAAAAGTCATTGTGTTGTACTGTATGTAAATTTGCATACTTGGTACTGGACTAGTAGCCTAGTAAAACAGACTCATAGTTCTCTGTCTAAGTAAAATGACCTTGGTGACTAGATATAGTGTAATGTTAAAATCCCGTATTGTACAGTTGCAGACAAAAGTATTGGCACCCTATGCTTATTATACCATAATTTAAGGTAAGATTAAGGACAAGCATTTAGTAAACTTTAACCACTTTATAATAAAACAAAAAGCAAAATACACAATTTCTAGTCATTTAACAAATAATCTTTATCAATAAATAAATAAATAAATAAATAATTTTAAGTATTTGTTCCTGACAAAAGTATCGACACCCCTGCTTTAGTATTTCATGTGTCCTCCTTTTGCTTTTATTATGGCTTTCAGACATTCATGATAATTCTTAACCAGTGTGTTACATCTTGTTGGTGAAATCTGGACTCTTTTTGTCTTGCATATGTTAGGACCCCAAGCCGAAATACGACCCCATCAGCTTGGGGTTAATTGACATTTTTAGAAACCCGAAATCTTTTCGTGCTTGGCTTGGGGTTGTCTTGCAAATGACCCCTTCACTATGCAGAAAATTCACTTTACCCAAAGCCGATCTGAAGAAGATCCGATACCAGAAGTAGATACCGATCATCCAAGATGCAGATGAACATCGGGCCCTTTAAAAATATATGAAATAAATAATCCTTTTCTGGCCCCCAAGCCTTTTGTTGAAGTAGATGAAATATGATCAGTACAGATAATGCAGGGTTTTTCTGGGGTAACGGGGGGATTACAAATGTGCACTGATCAAAACAGGAATGTACCCTGAACATGAAGAGCATTCACTCAGTATGTAACAAAATCCCATTATTGATTTACTATTTTTTTGTGAAGGATTTGTATTTACCATTTACAACACGTGAGGTCCCTGAAGACTGGAAGCTTGCAAATGTTGTGACATGATTTAAAAAGGGGGATAAGACAGACCCAGGTAATTATCGACCTATAAGTTTAACTTCCTTAACATCCAAACTGATGGAAGCAATATTGAGAGGTAAGCTTGAAGACTATTTACACAGCAACAATATTATAGGGGAAGGATCTCGCCAATGTGAAGAGACAGTTAAAAAGGCAAATAAAATGTTAGGCTATATTGCAAAAAGTGTGGAATACAAGTCTAGGGAGGTAATGATAAGATTACACAATGCTCTAGTTAGACCCCACCTAGAATGCTGTGTGCAATTTTGGTCACCTCAGTGTAAAAAAAACATCATTGCACTTGAGAAGTTACAGAGGTTACACAGAGAATTATAAATGCATGTAATAGCCTACGAGGTGACGTAGTAGGATCTAAAACCATGGTAACATCAAAATATCCCACCAGATGAACCAGAAGGAATAACTGACAGTGAATAGACTTCTCAGGAACCAGATGTTTGCACACTTGTGATGAATGAACACACTGATGACCAGTTATTTCTCGATTGGGAGCCCGCAACTTCCGCATAACCAGGTGAAGGCAAAGCAGCCCCTGAAAAGGAAATACAAGAATTGAATGGTTCAAATGCAGTCGGTTACGATAGAGAAATCCTAAATTCACGACAGAAGCAGCAAAAATGGGTGAAATTAACACATATTTGCACAATAAACCAAAGGTATAGGAAACCAGACTGCATCTACAAGAAAGCTCACTAAGGCTGTGGACTGACAAACTAAAGCTTTAGAACAGCAGACCAGAGCTCTACAGATGATGTCAGCCAATATATCAAGTGGACATGAACACACAGCAGCAGGAATCACAGCACTCCACACTTACCCGCGCTCTGGAGGAGATCAATACTATGAGCAGAAACAGCAGCAACACATCATCCACCACAGAGGAGGCTACTTCAAGGGCAAACACAGCTGCACCCTCATCTCCAACTCCAAAGACAGAGAGGAGGGATGTCCAAGCAAACACATCAGGATGCTCCTGGGAGAAAGTCAAGAAGAAAGAAATAATAATCAAATGCTTCTCTAGGTATGCAAACAATTTCCATAGTGTTTATATAATGTTAACGTATGTACGTGTTTAAAAAAAAATCATTCTGCAATAATTACTGCAATGTAGAAGGCAAAATATGCACTACACTCATTGCTATGGATACGATTTTGTCACAGTACCAGGAATATGCTTACCTATTTAATTTGATGTAAAAGAAAATGTAATAAAAAGGCATTTTTCCTTCAATGCATATACAATAAAAGTCATGTTGTACAATGGCATCATTTTCTATTTATGCTACTTTTTAACAAACCAAATGTCCGCTCAGTGATCGCGCGTGCAGACATGTGCTATATTATACTGACAGTCTGCTGGACTGCTTGGGTCAGCTACAGGGGTTAAAAGCCAGGGTCTTAGCCCATAGCCTGCATCACCTAATAAACAATTAAACAAGATTGTTATTGAAAATGAACTAATAATTACAATTTTCCAACAACATTACCAACTTGAATGTAATAACACCTACCCAACAAACATCCTTCCCTGTATTTTCCTCTTTCAAAATCTTCAAAAAACCCACTGTGACTGTGTCGCAATATCAAATTATTGTGGGCACTACCAGGATTCTCAAGGAATGAAAATACTTCCTATCCTGGAAAATACACTCCCTTTCACTTGGTGGTGATAGTGCTATGTGAGTTCAGTCAAAAGCACCCATCACATTGGGTAAGCCAGCAACCTGGCAGAAGCCCACTTTCACTTCCTGAACGGTAATCTGTGTGGGAAACTTAATATAATTCCCTGTGAGCTTCAGCAGGGCATGCAGTACCTGCTGGAGACACCTTGAAAAGGTGGGATTGGGAAACCCCAGCAAATGCACCTACGGTAGATTGAAAAGAGCCAGAGGCTAAATAATGTAATGAACACAGCAGTTTCACTAGACCAGGCACTGCATTACTCCTGCCAGTTGTTGACTCGAGATCAGTGACATCTGTGCTCAAGCGAAAGCTTCCCACCACCTCCTCCTCCTCAGAGAGCCCAAGAAGAGTTTGTGTGCTCTGAAAATGCGCTCCCTTCTTCTCCTCCTACTCCTCTGTTCATTTTCTGTAGCTCTTCGGATCCTACCCATACGGCCTCTGTATGCAAGTCATGATGCTAGAAAGATTTCAACCCAGAAAAATAGGTTTAAATAGTGCACCTATCAGTGGTTAAAGCCTGGTTTCCAAACTAACTAATTATCGCTCACTTTAAGGTGCACACTATGATTATCACCCTTTAGTAAATATGGTGTGAATAAAGCATATCTCATTATTCAGAGCGGGGTGCCTCATTTAAAAACATTATCATGCATTACCATACACATCACATATTCATTCTGATGACCATAGTGTGGCACAATACAATCAGTGTGCACCATAATATGCCCATTGTTTTGTGCGATAATGAATACAAGGAACAGTATTATATATGAATATTTAGCAAGATTGTTTATCTGTTCATCAAGCATGTTCATTTGGGGTTTACTGCATGAACTGCTGCTGAATAATAATGGGCTGAATTGTAATTGGTCAATATTAATGAAAGGTCATGAACTACTGTTCATTTTTGGGTAGCACTTTGCAAGTTTCTTACTTGCAAATACCACAGCATCTGACCGACAAAACTTTACTCATTAAGTATTATACATCAAGTGTAAAGGTACATTTCACATTGAAAATTGAAATAAATTCACCTGTCAGGGCCAAGTGAATAAATAAGTTTGAACAGATTCTCAGGTTTTTCTGAGGAATCAATCATAAATAAAATAATTTATTGGATTATATTAGCTTTATATGTAGCAGATTTTATTACCTAATTCAATAAATTGTATTGTTTTAAATTCCATTTGTACCACTTTATTTATTTCTTCTTTTGCTTTATTGTAATTTTGTTCATTTTGTTGTTAATACTTAAAATTAGAATGCATTAAACATTGTATATAATCTCTGCTTGTCCTTAGTGGCTACTGTCTTAATTTTGTATCAGTCATTTGAGCTAATGAAACTGTCTAGGAGAACTAATCAAAACATGAGCTTAATTAATCAACAGCTGGCTGTCTATAACTCTTTGTGCTGCACTGAATTGATTGCGACAACTTTTTTTATGCAAAAGCCAAATGTCTGCAGGGAGTGTGTGCCTATTGTTCTATCTTTGAGACCTTCACCTCAAAACACTGCTGTGGAAAACCAACTTTGCCCACTGATAATATCAATACTGAATCAATTTGAAATAAATGTATCTTGATTTAGATAACACTTAAATACACTTCTCTTCTTGGTTTGTAATGGATAGTATGGTAAGATGCTGTTATCCTCCTGCCCTAAAACTTCAACAGAACTTGAAAAAAAAAAAAAAATTAAATTCAAATAATGATTTTTGTTTGTATTTGATTTCAACAATACATGAATGGCATACACTGATTTCACAAGGGGCATGACAGTGGTTGCAGGGGCAAGCGTCCCTTAACACAGTGGCTCTTTAGCTAACGCATCCATCAAGATCCCAGGTGATACCTGTATTAGGTTGACATAAATTCGATTTAGCAGCTAAAAGGGAAAAAAAATCTGAAAAGTGCCAATCCCGCAGCCAACATATACCCCTGGAAGGTCAATTGGAGGCCCCTGTCAAACACATGCACAGTCACATCGGTACCAGGCACTGCAATGCAGTACAGAGTGACCAGACACCAGAAAACAAGGTGAAAGGTAGACCTCCATGGTGTAATGACTATTTGTTAACTGAAGAGCCTGGCGCTTTTTTGTTTTAACAGAGTAGACAATGCATTGTTTTTTAAACCTGCAAACTGGAGTTCGATCCTCAGTCACTGCCCCATGTTATTTAAAAAAAAGCTAATGTACCTTCCCAACAGTTCTTAACGGGTTCCCAGTGTGTAAAGTACCACCCTTGCTGGTTGAAAGGTAATATATTCTCTATGTATATCACAATGTTCTCACCACAATAGTGTAATTGCCCCGATTGGTAAGTTCTACACTGTTAATCACTATGAATAAGACACATACTTACTTCTCAACTATAGAGCTTGCTCTTTGGTTGAATGGAAAGACCTTCGTCTTTGAAATAAAAAGTTAGCAGTTTCATGTTTAGCCCTTGCCTTTAGCATGTAAACTGGATTGCAAGACATGTGATTCTCCCTAAAGTTTCTGTGGATCCTGGGGGACGGTAAGTGGTCACGGTGACAAACCTGACATTAAAATTCCCTGAGTCAGGGTCTGTGATAGGAGACTGTTTTTTTAACACAGTCGATAACATATCTCCAAACCTGGATCTTTGTTGCCCTGGTGGCTTTCTCCTAATAATGGTTGGGGGTTATCGTTGTTAGCTTCCTGCACAGGGGAAATCCAATGGTTCAATAATAAACTATATACACTTTTAACACAGCAAACACTTTTATACAGTTTTGCACATGGTAGTAACCTGTCTGTATTCTGAAACTGTCTTCCCTGATGACTCAAGCCAGTAACTAAGTGATTGTGCTATTATTATTGTTATTATTATTTATTTCTTAGGAAACACCCTTATCCAGGACGACCTACAATTGTTCACAGATCACAGTAAGAAGTATCGCATTACAAAATATCACATTGTAAAATATCACATTACAGAATATCACATTGTAAAATATCACATTACAGATAAGAGCAGTTATAAAGTACAATAAAATCAGTAGCAAATAAGATCAAATTCAAATAAGAGCAAACTAAAGAATACAGTAAATAATGACATACTAGAAGTTGCAGGCAACTTTATGGTTTCAGACTTATGAAAATGGAAATCATATGAACATTTTGTTAATTGGAAAGCATAATTTTAGAGTGTGCATACTATCAGTAGCTTACAACTATTCAAACAGAGCAAATGCGTTAAGAAAATGTCTTTATTTATAACAATTAATGTACATTAGTATATGACTTTATACACCAAGTTTCACATTTATGCAATAAGCGGTTTCACAGAAGATCTTTGAATATCGTCAAAAATGCATGGAAAATCCAATATGGTGGCCATACCATGTGACATGTCCGCACCATTTTCACTCCGGTTCAGGTCCTCATAGGCTTTTACCCATGTATGAAGTTTCGTGAAATTCCGAGCAACTTTTTTGACACCAGATATTGATTGGTCCATGTCTGCCATCTTGGATTGACGAAAGCTCACCAAATGAATAACTTTTGATGCTCTTATGTTTAATAAAGTACCTGCAAAGTTTCAGTTTAGGAGTTGCATTTTAAAGCGAAAACATAAAATGCAAAATGGCGACTACGCGTCACGTGCGGTCACCCCCAAAAAGTGATATTGCGTACCGTCATCAACATATGTGTGAAGTTTGAGGGCAATAGCTGCAATGCTTCTCATAGTTTCATTGGCTTCAAAATGTGACTTTTGATTTTGGTCCATTTTGGTGGCAGAAGAAAATAATAATAATAATAATAATAATAATAATAATAATAATAATAATAATAATAATCTTTACAAGAACAATAGGCTTCCAGCCATTCTGGCTTCGAAGCCTAATAAGAGTCAGTTTGACTGAGAGCAGTTAACTTATAGAAAACAGCCACACCACAGGGGTCACTGGTGCGTGGTGAGCCGAGGACACCCTGGCCGACCTAAGCCCTACCCCCCCGGGCGGCGCTCAGCCCCTGGGAGCTCCCGTCCACGGTAGGCAGTGGAATAGACTGGACTCGAACTGGCGATGGGAGGGTTTTTTTAAGATGGGTATGATGCAAGCCTATTTGAAGCCAGAGGGGAAACAGCCAGGCAGCAGAGAGGTGTTGAGAAGTGAGGAAATGAAAGGGAGTAGAGCAGGGGCAGCAGCCTGGAAGAGGTGAGTGGAGAGGGGGTCCAGAGAACATGTGGTGAATTTATGGCTCTGGAGCAGGGAGCAAAGATCAGAGTCAGAGAGGAGCGAGAAGGAGGGTAGATTAGTAGGGGTTGCAGAGTGAGCAAAGGATAGGGGGTGGGTGGGGAAGGAGGCGAGGTAGTGAAGAGTTTGAGGATGTCTGTGATTTTGGAGGAGAAGAAGGAGGCAAAGTTATCTGCCGAGACTGAGGATGGTAGAAGAGGTGGAGCTAAGAAGGGAGGAGAAGGTAGCGAAAAGTTTATGGGGATTGTTAGTGTTCAAACCTCTTTAATATCTTGAACTCGGTAGAAAAGCTAAAGAATCTGTTTAAGCACGATTTATATATTTTTTAACATAAGTTTTATAATCTGAGTTAAAAGTTATAATGGAATGGCACAGTGATAGCCAAAAGTTTGAGTACTGAGAGTGTTAGGTATGTGACATGATGCAAAATTAAAGCCACCACTGCTAGCAATATCGCATACCTTAACCGTGCCTCAATGAATTGCAAAGCACCACAAAGAGAAAAGTCAGCGTTTTATCCATTAACCTTCTGTGACTCCAATAAAGTGTTCTCTACTCGAGGATTAGCAGCTTATTAGTATTTTGAAAGAAAGGACCAGAGAAAAAATAAGATGAATAGAGGAGAATATGAAAGACCAGAAACATGAGAAAGCTGTTCTAAAAAGGGTTTAGATTGGAATCGCATTTGAAATACCAATGCACATGTTTAACCCTTGATCTTTTCAGTTCTGTTGTAAGTAGAATCTTACTCCACTGCAGTGCCATTATATGAATTGCAAGGTTATACACTACCGGTCAAAAGTTTTAGAACACCTCAATTTTTCCAGTTTTTATTGAAATTTATGCAGTTTAATGTCTCAATGTACTCTGAAATTAAAGCATAGAACAAATAAACAATTGGAGATAAAAAAGAAATCATGGAATCGTTTTGTTTAACAAAATTGAATCTAAATTTTTGACTCATCAAAGTAGCCACCTTTTGCAGATATAACAGCCGAACACACTTGTGGCATTCTTTCTACAATGGAAATCAAATATTGTTCGGAAAGTTCTTCCCAACACTGTCGCAGAAGTTCCCACAAATGTGTTGCACTTGTAGGTTGCTTTGCTTTCACCCTTCTGTCCAGTTCATCCCAAACCAGCTCGATGGGGTTTAAGTCTGGAGACTGTGCTGGCCATTCCATGATTTGAAGCCTACCGTCTTGTTCTTTTCTTCTAAGGTTGTTCTGATATAGCCTGGAGGTATGTTTTGGGTCATTATCTTGCTGTAGGATGAACCCCTGACCAACTAGGCGTATACCAGAGGGTATTGCATGGCGCTGCAAAATGCTGTGGTAGCCGTTTTGGTTCAGGGTGCCACTCACTCTGTGCAAGTCGCCGACTCTGGATCCAGCAAAAGAGCCCCAGACCATTACGCTTCCTCCTCCATGTTTGACAGTTGGTGTCACACACCGAGGAACCATCCTTTCGCCTACTCGACGGCGTACAAAAACCCTGCGTGATGAACCGAAGATTTCAAATTTTGATTCATAGGTCCATAAGACCTTCTTCCAGTCTTCAGTAGTCCACTGGCGGTGCTTCATGGCCCAGGCAAGCCTCTTTTTCTTATTTTGCCATCTTAGCAATGGCTTTCTTACTGCCACTCGACCTGTCAAACCTGCAGCTCGAAGTCTTCTCTTCACAGTTGAAACTGAGACTTGCTTACTTCGACCAGTGTTAAGCTGTGCTTGAAGCTGTTGTCCTGTGAGCCGCCTATCACGTAAGCTGTTGACTCTCAGAAACTTGTCTTCAGATTCTGTTGTGGCTTTGGGTCTGCCAGACCTCTTCCTGTCAGAGTTTCCTCCAGTTTCCAAGTGCCTTTTGATGGTGTAGGAAACTGTACTCACTGACACCTTGGCTTTCTTTGCAGTTTCTCTAAAGGAAAGACCTACACTTTTAAGGGTTATAATGGTCTGTCTGTCTTCCTTTGTTAATTGCCTTTTTCTCGCCATTATGATAGCAATATACTACTTCCTGCAGTACAATACTGTCCAAATAATGCTTAAGAGGGTGTAGTAACACAGTCTGTTCCAACACTGCTTTTATTCAGACAGAGGGTTTGTAAGTAATCAACAAAAGTTGGGACACCTGTAGGAATTGTTAGCATCAACTTTCAAGGCTTAATTTACTTCCATTGCTGCAGAACAGCTGTAAGTTGTTAACCCATTACTTGTTCCCTGAAAAAGGCCTTTTTGTATAACTCTGAAATGAACATTATTTTTCAGTTTTTGGTAACCTAAACTTTTTTTTTTAACCTCTGGCAGTTTACCGCTTACCTTTGTACCATTTCAGGTTATTCACTGGACTTGAACTGCTTAAATTTCAATAAAAACTGGAAAAATGGGGGTGTTCTAAAACTTTTGACCGGTAGTGTATGTTACATAAAATGTGTAAATATTTTAAAACAAATGGAGTGTGGAGTAGTGGTTAGGGCTCTGGACTCTTGACCGGAGGGTCATGGGTTCAATCCCAGTTGGAGGGGGACACTGCTGCTGTACCCTTGAGCAAGGTACTTTACCTAGATTGCTCCAATAAAAACCCAGCTGTATAAATGGGTAATTGTATGTAAAAATAATGTGTAAAAAAGAATGTAATTGTATGTAAAAATAATGTGGTATCTTGTAACAATTGTAAGTCGCCCTGGATAAGGGTGTCTGCTGAGAAATAAATAATAATAATAGTAACATTCAAATATGGATACAAGCACAGATATAATCTTAAACTCTACAGCAAAGTGAACAAACTTCAGACTGGATATCTGGATGGTTTATTCCTAAATTATGTTTTGTCTTTTATTTCAGATGCAACACTGTGAAATAACCTCAGGGCTTTTGACGACAGGTTTGTCCAGGTTTGTGTACCAATGTTTTCCATAAGGATTCAATTTCAGTTTGTATTGTGTCTCAGTGTCTGTGGTAATTATTTCCAGTGACAATTTAGATGAAAACAGCACTTTACGTGACCTTTAAAAGGAAGAGCAGCTGTTAGTTAATCTTTGTTCATTTAAGATACAGCTACAGCCTGTATCATCACAAATGAAGGAATGAAACTCCCTTGTCATTGGCAAGAGTTACTATTGCAGTAAAAGAGCTGGTTGTAGACAATGTTATTCTTTCTTTCTTTCAAAGGATATTTGGCTGATATATATATATATATATATATATATATATATATATATATATATATATATATATATATAGCAAATTTTATACCCAAAACAATCTGAATTGCTGAATTATAAGAAAAAATACTTCAACTTTATTTTTAACACAGATCATAGCTTATACTTGTATCATATGCTAAAGCATTTAAAGTACAGTAGATTCCAGTGGTGTCGTGTTTGTTTCTTGATTTCTGCACTTTTGACACAGTGATTTCCACTTTTGGAAACCTGACATCCTGCAAAGAAGATAATGGTCTCAGATGATATATCTTGGTCGCTGATTCGTTGGTGTGTGTTATAGGAATGTGTTTCATGTTTTGACGGTTCATCTGTGGATCTGTCACTTGATTAAGCAAGTTGAACAAGATGAACCAAAGGTCTGTACATCTGGGCTAAAGTCTGCAATAGTTTGTGATACTCGCAGAGCACTCAAGTACAGATTACAACATCAAACCGAACTTGCAGCCCTAGAATAAATCTTCAACAGTCATATTTGATCAAGCTTTGAATTACCAGTACAGGATAAAATATAATAGCACACATTATTATTTACTGTATTACATTATTATTTACACATTTCAATCAATGAACATGACTTATGTGCACTTACATATTAAAACTTTTCATTTTGAAAATGTTGTAAAACATTCTACCTGATAACAATTCTATGTCCTTACAACAGTATATAAACACAAAGCGATATTCTTCAAAATAACATGTTTTATTGTGCATGAAAACCTTTCATGTATTAAATACATAATAAAACAAACAATATAAAGCACCATAAAACAGGATTTTCTATCCCAGCCACATCTGTGTGATGCTCCCTCTTTTTGCAGAACCCAGTCAACAGTTTAAAGCCTTTAAAGATCAATATTGCAGTGCACCATCTGTTCATGTGACTCATCTTGATCTCTCCCTTTATGGAAACACTCAGAAGTAGCACTCACTGCAGTTGAAATGTGAAAAGGCCTTCTCAAAGCGGTTGTGATTGGGTGATATGTGCTCTTTTACCCTTTATTTAATCATGTTTTTCCTCTGTATCCCTGATGATTTCCCCTCACTAGCCCATGGAAAGGGACAAGCCAAGATACAGATATCACTCCCTACTGGTCCCCTGCCAATTCTGTGACGACCCTCCACTCCATGTGGTAGTACTGTTACCAGGAGAGCCACTTGAGGACCACAGGAATTTCAGTTTCTAATATCTGTGCTGTGCCCACAAAATTTAAGAACCATGTGTCTGGCAGGATAAAGAAGAAGAACACCAGTACACAGAAACTGCTTGGAACAAAGCCATACTGCCAGCTTTGCTGTGCTCCTCAGGTGGTCTGTTTTTTTTTTTTATTTCCACAGCATCCTGAGCAGTAATTAGATTCAGATGCTGCTGTAATAGATGATTTTGTACAGTTGCGTGGAAATGAAGCAGGCTCACACAGGTTTTGCAGGTTGTATAATGCAGTGGTTTATTAAGCCGGGACTCTACACTTGACAGGTAAAGCGTGCTGCTCTACCAGCCAGTGGTACAACTACAGCTGAGCAGCATAGTGCTACACACTGTGACAAATAATAAAAGAAAAGAAATCCCAAAGCACACTGTTTTGGCCATGTGCTACAGCCAGCTAAGTGCAGTCTCTGGTTCTTTTTAGTCCCACTTTTCTTTGGCTCTCCTTGGCTGTTTCTTCTTCTCCAATCTGTCTCTCTGTTCTTCTTACTCATGCAGTAGACTGTTCATGTCAGATGCAGCTACTTATCACCTTGCCCGTTCAGGGCACGCCCCCCTGGTGCACCAGCCACCAACCCTAGCATATATGGCTTCCCACTCTCGATCCCCTGATTTGTGACACAAATGCTGTCCCACTTGCGTGACATGCCAGCTTCTGGTTGATGGTGATTCTCCAGTCTCTGACATCCCTGAACACCTGTTGCAGTTGAACCTTTAACCCTGGGTTACAGAACCTTCCCGAACGTGGTTACAGCATTCCCAGGGTCATTACATTATATTGCGTTGAAATCATTTTGTGAGGGTTAGATCTAGATAGCTGAGTGAGTTGTGTCTGAAGACTGGCTGGTAAGAATATGTTAATATTTTCAATCATGTTCCATTACCCACAAGTTGCTTTACTTTGATGTCTCCTTTTCATATTATTATTGTTTTCAGTATTGACATGAATGTTTCCAATTATGTCTAAGGACTGTACATATATACTGTATATATACATGTTCTTGGTACCCATAATCTAGCTGTGGAATCTATAATAACACTTAATATTGTTATCTTTTCTATTATGTAGCAACAACAACAACAACCAATTCAGATTGTTATAGCAGGAAAACCCTTATTATTGGTCATCAGCTGTTAAATAAGTGTATATGCTTCATTATGTTCAAGCTATTATGGAATTTTGTGCTTAAACTTTACATTTGAGGAGCTGTGTGGTTTTGTATAGTTTCCTAATCACCTGTATTCAGAAATATGTCAATATAGGTTGGAAAAGCAGTGCTTTGATTGTCCATATCCCAGAGTAGGACAGCTCCAAAATTCGAATCAGACTGGAACTTATAATGAGGGCCGACAACACAATCAACTCTGAAGCCATAACCCAGTACTTACTGAACTTCCAACTCTATTCACTGTAACCAAACACCACATTGCATCTTCTCTGTTGGGAGATGGGGTTAGAATGTCAGTCTCCCAAAAGCCCAAACCTTAAAGGTGCACAGCTAGTATTTTGAGAGAGAGAGAGAGAGGATCATTACAGCATGTATGCAGTTCAGTTGTATGCGTGTGGTCAAGTGAACTGTTATGGTGCCCAACATTTTCAAATGGGGACAATATGCGGAGAGATGTTTATTTTGCACACACATTGCTTTTGCATGCTTTGTTTTCAAGCAATGGGTGCTTTTTATTAACTTCAAATTGTGGCAGGGGAACTAGTAGTGAACAGTGAGTGAAGTATATACATAAAATGCCAGGCAACTATATACACACAATGCAAAGAAATATAACTATATTACAGTACATGAAATGCCAGGAAATATAACTATTAACCAAATGCCAGAGAAGATAACTATATAAATATCTCAGGGAAGTGAACACATTTTGTTATTTTTCAGTCATATTTGCTAATGCAATTTATAGCAGATTTTACTTCAGCTACCTCTGCTTGAAATTTAAACGTATCTTAATATTTTTAATTGCCTCTAAGCTGTCCCTTCAGACGGGGCTCGAGTCTCAGATTCTCATGCTGTCTAAGCTGATCAATAGAGCAAGTTGCCATGGATCTGGGAAAATCAGGGCTGTAATTGTTTTCACAGTAAAAAAAAAAAAAAAGCTTATATCACGGCTTAAAAATAGGTATTTCAAGATTAAACATAATATTTATTAAATTATTATCTGACAAATGTTCCTAAATATTTAAATGCTTACCTGAAAAACAGTAAATGCTAATCTGTAATGTATTTCGATTTTTATGTCCACCTTTTTAATGACATTCTATTTTCACTATCTGTGAATTTTCAAACACAATAAAAATTAAAAATAAGGTAAAAATAACAACAGGCACGTGAAATGTCCCCGTTTTGCACTGGACAGAATGATCTTTAGCAGAAGTATTTCTGATGTTTAATGTAGCTGGTGTGCTTTTGGTTGAAGACATTTTAAATAAATCGTGCAGCTTTATGGAGTGTGTTCAAAGTAAACCGAACTGGGTGCCAGGTTCCTTAACGCAGTGTAAAAGGTAGTGCATTAATAAGGCAAAAATTTTCTGTATTTATTTTTAAGTGATAAAAAATATGTATATTTACACTATTTAGGAATGGGAATTTTCACTGGGAATTACATGTCACACGGCAATGGGTACATTTCATGGAAACTGTAAAATCTGTGAAAAAAATACAGCTTAATCAATGGCCTGTAGCAGTGCAGCTCTCCAGCAGATTGGAGACATTTTTAAAAGCAGTTCCGTTATTTTGAATCCCCCTGTCTGGGCTGTTGCTGCACAGACACCTCAACGCTCCCTTTGTCCCTGCTTGTCAACCTACTATCTGAAGTTGGAAAACAAAACAATTTGCTTTTAATGTTTTTAAGTCTTTACAGTTGGCAAAAGCTGTCTCTTGCGAACTGCAGACAAAGCAGAATTAATTTGGAATAATTTATCCTAATTTGACTGGCTGGTGCGCGTTACTATGGAAACAAGAAAAATTAGTTGGTTCTACAAGTTCAATCTACTGGCCATATTAAAATTGAAGGTTGCATTTTGTGACCTGGCGACTTGACTTGACGCACCCTGGATAACATATAGGTCCTCTGAGAGAAAAAGCTCCCCAGCCTGGACAATTGGATTCCTAGAGGGCAGGATATTGGCCCGTTCTCCAGAACTGAATGAGGGATACCAATCATGGTCGTTACACTAGTGATGACGAGGTAATTTGCAATGTTATGTATATTGCTTGTTGTAAAAACCTCAGCTTTTTCCAAGTCCATGTCTTTGGGGCTCAAGTAGCCGAAAAAGATATAAAGCATACTAAAGAAAGGATACAAAGCCTTCAGCTCTAGGTCATCGGTTCAAATCTAGCAAAGGTCAGTAGTGATTGAAAGTTGTATTGATCTAGTCGTAGTTGTCCTATGTGAAATTAGTCCTTGTGGCCTCAACCCAATTCCCAATGTGTGTTTATTTTTATTACAATCGAACAATACGGGCTGCATTGAAGGTGGATTGAGAAGGACAGAGAAAATTGCTTATAACAAAACCAAATAAACAAACAAAAAGCACTGCCTGTTTCATATTTCTGTATCAAGTGATTTTCTTACTATTTTTGGCCTAAATGACCATATTTATGTTTCACTCTCGTTCTTTTTCTTAACAGGTTCATTCAGAACAATACGTGATTTATTTATGGATCAGTGTTAGTAGAAACTGTATTTGCTATGCAGTTGTGGAAGACATTAATAAATCCTAAATAAGCACCCCTGATTCAAGTTTAGGGCAAGTTTCTTCTAAATCTAATGTCTTTCAATGCCTGTCCACTTGATTTAGCAGGTTATGTGATGACCCAGTTGTGGTGAGGTAAAATATGCATTCAAATTAAAAACAAAAGCTGATACTTGTTGTTTATTAACAAACAGCTTTATTACTTCAGAAGAAAAACATTATCGACTTCAAGTAACTTTATCTTTATATGAGTGGTGTGACAAAGAGTGGTATCTACTTTGGCTTTTTGTCACCTTTCGGGAATTTTGACACTGTCTTCTTATGTGACACAAGCATATAGACAACAGCACGTGAACTTTAAACAGGGTGGAATATTTAACTCAACTTCTCCACAATCCTAGCTAAATAGTGGATGGCTAAGCCATTTACCAATAACCCAAAACACCTGTTTGCAACACAAGTACAGTATATTGTGAACAATACCTTCTCTTGAGGTTCGTCAGTACTGGTCCATTTGCAGGTTGTAGCCCTCATACAGACAACCAGTACTCATTTTCAGACCTTTTTAAATATCTCCTTTTAACCATTCCCAAGTGCTTCTCATTCCCGGCTTAATTGAGAATGCAAGGCATTCTGGAATCTGTAGTCCTGACGTCGCCATTTAAAAATGAGGACTACATTTTTCTTTATCACCTGATTACGGAGGATATAGCCTGTGTGCTATTCGCGGGCTTATGCATTTACCCTCTATAACCTTTACCTACACTCTATCACAGTGCTTTTGCAAATACACCCAAGGGTATATCAGTGAGAGAGTCTGTTGATAATTCAAGAGATGCTGAGATTCCCTTGTGTCAGAGGCCTTGAACTTGAATCCAGGAACTTGAATTCTGAGGGTGGACCTGATGTAGATAGGTGGAACTGAAATTGGAGGGCGAAAGCTGACACTGGTTTATAGTGACGATGCAGTGAAGTCAACTTGTTAGCTGGGTACAGTATATATTTAACTGTTGTAACACACAATGAATTTCTGTCATTTATATAAAAAGATAAACAACCTAAAAACAATGTTACCATCATTTCAATGTGCCTCAGATTCAGATAGGAAGGAGGCGGCAATATTCATACACTAATCAGCTGTTCATAGCCTTTGTTAACACTTTGCCCAAACTGTTGTATGCTTTATGCGTATAATATTATCTGAGTAAATGGCACAAATGGCCATTTAAAATGCTAATTGGAAGTGGAGAAACAGATTGCTCAGCAGATGCTTATTGTTTCAATCTGATTTGTGGGGAGTCTTCTCCAGAAGGAATGCCATCTTTGTACACTATTACTCAGGGAATCAGTTCATCTTGGAATCAGTGCTGCATGAGGACCTGCTGATGTTGGTCCTATCTAGGATGAAACATTTAATTTGTTCCACTGAATGGTCATTTTTTGTAAAATCTGAGATTTAATTAAATACAACAGTACACCAGGACCTGTGATTTGAGTTACCTATCCATGTTGTGGATGCTGAATCATTTGGGTGATTTAAGACCCAACTTGACAGTTTGGAGATCAACCATCCACTAAGAACCGGACAAGCATTGATGACAAATACTTAAGAATCATCTCATGTTTTTTAGATGTCACTAAATTCAAACAAACTTCCAAAAATAGAAATGCATCCCAAGCACCCCACTTTGTTTATCAGCAATTAAATAAAGATGCTCTTCTGTACGAAAACTACGTGATGTTTACATACCTAAATGATACCTCATTTCCTGTGATATTTTGTATTTACTCACTTCAAGTCACTTACCATTATCTTGCTTGATCAGCCAAATAAAAAACCTAATCTAAAAAGACAATTATGCATGTTAATAGCATTATTAATGAATGCAGGTAATGCAGGAGAGAGAGAGAGAGTCTTTGCTTGTAGGTGAAACTGGATAATGGTAGATGCACAAATGAGAAATGCCCTCATTGTGGTGCATTTATCACTAAAGAAGTTAATATTAACAAGAGATATTTTCCTTCAAAATATCACTATTTTATTTCCTTAAAAACAACTAAAGACAGTAGAACATTTAAAGCCTAAATAAGCTTAAAATGTCCCTTAACTTGATTCAAATAAAGTAGTAACACATTTTAAAGGACATTCAATACCTTTGGAAAGGAGAGGGTGGTATGACAGCTAGAACGGTTGTTACGATTGGTGTGATTAGATTCCCCAGCAGACTGAAAACATCTCTTTTCAAATAAGGTTGTATTCCTCTAACATGTATACCTTTGCCAATCCACAGAGATGTGATTTAATTTAATAACTAGATCCATGACTGACTGCTCTCTGCAGAAATACTGGTTCTCTCACCCCAGGCTGTTCTCCGCAGTTCAGTGAAACCACCACAAAGCCTTCTTATTACAATACTCTCTGAAAGTCAGGCAGTAATTGCTGTATTAAGATATAATGGAATACGTCACATTTTCATTCAGTTATTATTAAGCACAATTAAGTCCGGTGTAGGCTTAGAACAGAATGCATTAAAACATTAAATGGATTCATATTAATATTTAAATATGTATGAACGTTTAAAAGTAATATTCTGCTGCAATAGCATTTTCAAAATCAGTTTTTCCAATAGAAACAATATATTTTTGGTATATATTCGGTTGCTGCGGTTCTATCACTTTTATAGTGTCTTCCCATGAATATTGCCCTGTTTACTGAGCCGAGATATTCTGTTTACAGCTGGTAATGTGAGCGAAGGTTAGCCAACGTTGGTTATGTCTGTAATAAAACAGACATAACATGATTTTTCTTTCGTATCTTGACTTTTCGTAGGTTTTTGTGACTTCGTAGACCTACCCGCAATGTATTAAAGTAATTTTCACTCATGTAATCTACTAAAAATGAGATGCAAATTCTGATCTCTACTGTATAATGAGCAGTAATTATGCTGTTCGTAAACTTGCGGTGATATTACGGCAGCCGGTAGACTTCAAGCAGATAAAGGTTCAGGACCATAGACACAGCCAAGTTGCGCTCCTCTCAGCAAGGAGTCCTAGGTAGAACCAGATTTGCTGCAAACTGAAGCTGGTTATAAAGGCAGGGCTATGAGTGTGGTGGGCTTTGATTTAATTCATATTTTGTAAATAGGATGAAAACATTTTTTTCTGTAAGATTACATTAATGGTTTGAATACAAGATAAAATGAGTAGTATTATCTCAATTAATTGCTTCTAAAGAACTTCAGTGAACACACACAGGTGGTAAATGCTTTGTGAATATGGCCCTATATTTCCAGTCAGCAATCGCCTCTATCCTTATAGTGGCTTTTGAAAAACAAACAATAAGTATGGTGAAGGTAACTGGCATTTGTATTTTGTATGTATTAGCATTAAGAAAATGCGCATTGATATCATACTTTATTTTATGTGGCTTCTATAATGTTTGCAGTGCCATAATCAAAATGGAATCCCAGTCTGATAAAAGCACTTTATAGCAGGCTTTATAGCAAGTATTCATATTTCTTTTTAAAAGTGTGATCGAGTTGGCTGCAAGTTCCATATTTCTTTTAAAAAGTGTGATCGAGTTGGCTGCAAGTTCCATGATAATGTGATACGATGTCTGTCAGCAAACTAAAAAACTCTACAAGATAAACACTTCAATCTCACTGAAGGCTGGTATACTGGAAATAAGAGGTAGAGTTATATAGATAAGCCAATAAACTTAAAAAAAAGGTTTAAAAAAATAAATAAATAAAAACTGTACTTCTTTCGAAATAGCCAAAGAAAAAGTCCACATACAAATTGTTATCTCTGTAGAATTATTATTTCTTTAATTTCTAAAATGCATAAAATGGAGTATTCAGTGCTGAAATCCCAGGCAAACACCTCAACTTCAACAACACCTCAAGCACTGCTATACACATACAACAACATTCTTCTATTTTTTTTTAAATCCCAGGCTGATTGGATCAATGTTCAGCACTATACCAGTTCTCAACAGGGATCTTATATCCCTGCAAATGGAAAAAAAAATGTAATAGTCTGTCTTGCAGAAGTGGTTGAATATACAGTTTGAGTAATTCACAATTTCCAACAAGGTGATTCACATCAAGAGTAGATATCACAAGCCTCCTATATATTCAGGGAATGGAAATTGTTCTTCAAACTGGACCAGCTAGCAATCAATAGTTCTGATGACTACAGATCAAGCTCATTAGGTTTACCTTTCCTGGTGGGATTGTATGGGAGCGTGTATTGAGTTACATTGATCGCTTTTCATTTTCAAAGCGGCAATTACAGGCTGACCTGACTAATGCCATCTCTAGGTTAGGGTGTGTGTATGGAATGTTGTTAAAAACAAACATAATGATGGCTTAAACTGGAAGAACATAACATCCTCTCTTATGGCCTGGCTCAAATACAATTTACAAAGTGCTTAACAGATTGTCCGATGCTGGGTAGAAACAGTCGCCAGTTATACAACAGTTATAGAGTAAAAACAGTTTTTAAATGAACATTAAAGCTTCTGATATTATTAGTAAGCATTTGGGATAAAAGTCACAATTATCCTGCAAATGCCTTACTTTCCAAGTGTGTCCTTTCTCATTGCAATGTATGCATAGATTATTGGTTATATTTAAATGATCTAAACTGTGGTGGATTTAATAACTCTGTTTAGATCATTAGATCAATAGACCCCATGTATCTCTGTGCACCTGTGGAAAATCCAGGCATAGTTAATTAAAAAATATAGCTGTAAGAGTCACCAAACAAGATTTTACAATAGCTACAGGGGGAGCAATAGCCAACACCTGAAGGTGTGACTACAGCTCTTCGCAAGTTTGGCTTCCATTAAAAGTAACAGACCTTCATTTCCTGTTGTGCAGGTCCAAAGGGGTCAAGTGCATTTATAGAAACTGTATTTACTGGCTATAGTTTGATGTTAAATGATCATTCAAGGCCTTATTATTTTGTAATGACCTTTGTCTGGCACGTTGGTTGTGAACCCTGATGTGTAACTACATGCCTGGGGCACTTAGTATATCTACAGGACAAGGTGACCAAGGAACCAAGGTCGTAACCCATTATACATAGGACAATCATTTGGCCCTTGTGTGACTGAGTTTTCTTCAGGCCTGTGTACCCTAAGTTCAAGGTGAAGACCAGAAAATAATTAGATAGTTATCCAGCTATCCATCTACATACCGTTCGCACAAGGTCATTACCCTTAGATACAGTGCCTTAGCTCATTATCACCCTTAGACAAAAACATACCCCTGGATTTGACACTAAATTGCCAGACACCCAAGCTGCCACTCCATCTCCACACCCATTTGACTGCTTAAAAATACTGGAAGTCCCCAGGGTTCATCCGAGTGTTGTTTGTTCTGGGAACCCAATGCACAGCTCCAAATCTGCTTCCCTCTGGAGTACTGTCAAATACAATCAGAGCCCATAGCACTGACACTGCTGTATTTCTATTTTGAAAAGAAAAAGCTACTGCATTTCTCGTATAATTGGATACATTTTTATTTTTGAGGCAATGTGACAGGGTTGGCTGATGCTCAGACAGGCAAATCAGGAATCGCACAAACAAAATTGATGTGATAAACTGCTTTCTGTGCAATTTTATATATACAAAAAACAAAATAAACACTTTCACAAAATCACTCAAACAAAAGCTCGCCTACAGCTAGCACAGCTAGAAAGTTGTAGCACACAGTATAACAAACATTGTATTAATAACAATATAATAACAACTATTTTCTCATTAACATTTCACTTGTTGGCACTGCTGGTCCTACAACCATAACACATTTTCAGTTAGGGATATGTTTTAACCTATCCCTCCCAAACTACCAATGTTAATCTTTTTAGTGTACAGAGTCTTCACCTTGTTGGTTAAAAGCCTATTTCACACACTGAGATAAATACAGTACAATGTTAATACAGTATGAGTGAAATACAGAAATTGTAATAATGTGTGATAATGGCAGCTGCACGCAAATCGATGACCATGCACACTGCAGGTGGTTTTCTCACAATTTGGAATGCCCAATTGCTTTTCTCCACACTGCAGCAATTCCCCACATGGCTCAGTCAGATCTGAATATTCAGTGAGCGTCCTGTGATCCTACGACCAAACCAGCGCCCTTTTTTTACCCAGGAACTCTGGAGTGGATGTCAGCGAGCTACCAACCTCTGGAGGACAAAGGCCAGCCCTGCAGGTGTCCGCTCTGAGCTCACTAGGCGCCTGGCCAGCAGGGTTTGCTGAAGAGCGATGAGGAATAAACAGTCCCTGACGGTTTTATCTCCCTATTTTTTGTTATTTTTTGTTGCCTGGGCCAAGGCGATGCATCGTTCAGAGTCCCCAGCGAAAATCATCCTAATTTGCACAGCCAGGACACCCTGCACACCATGCGGCTGCGCTTCTACCAGGTGAGCCACTGGGGACCATCCAGGTCTTTTTACCTCATATCACAGGTTAGAATCTGTAAATGCATTGCATCACACAACAGCTGCAACTAATCAGTAACAGGATGGAGGCCAAGATAAACAAAGGAGCAAAAGGAAAACAAACAGGCAATTACAAAGCAATGTACTAAATAAACTGAACTAAACTGAATACTGATGTCATCATCTACAACTATAAGTAGCCTGTTGTTATTTGGTAATACAAATACACTTAAGTTGCCAAAATAGTATCCCTGTGATAAAACAGCATGCAGAATGTGAAGTGTTTCTTTGGTCTTCCACTGCCATCATGGCTGAAATCAACAGATTGTGGTGGTGATTGCTGTCATTTAGAAATAACATTCAAATGTGTTTGCATTAGACCAGTTATGCAGCCTAGGTGATGCCAAGGAAAGGTAATGGATTATTAGGGGCATTTTCAAACTACAGTATATTATTATCTGTGTTAACTCCAGTGCCAAACAGCATGTTGTGAATCTACTGATTTAATGTGTTTGATTTCATATCCAAAGTAAACGTGTATATGCTTCAGGAATAAAAGCTGGTTTACATGTATCTACACATATTTATGTCTGACTATTTTTGGTTAATCAAAACTGACACTCAACCTACACCATTTTTTTTTAGTTCTTACACTACTTATAGCATAAATGGCTCAAAAGCCATCGTAATTTATTTATTAACATGTATTGATTTATTACATTTTTGCAATCCTTCTGAGTGGTTCTGGCTTCTGTTAACATAGAATTATAATATTGTTTTCCTCTATTGCTATCTTTTTTTCTTCTGAATAAGATACTCTTGCAGGTCATAGCTTAAACTCCATTTTGTATTAACATTCCTTTGTTTGGTTCTGTAAGATATAGTCCCCCTAAGACAGTGGATCACAGTATTACTAGAAGGGTCTGATTAGATGTGTGGCACGGTTCTTCATACCTGACCCTTAAACTGTTAACAGTGAAGAAAGTAACCCGTGTGATACAACTGTGCCAACAAGAAATGTGTAAAGCCTTATTTCGGGTACAGAACTGGAGTTCTACAACAATAGAATACTGATTTAATAAAAATATAAAAAATATAGAAGTATTGTAATTGTACCATGTTAAGTTTCTTATCTAAGCTTTACATTATAGCCATAGAGTTTCATAAAGAGTTTTAAAAAATTCTACTAATTAACAAAAAAAATCTGGGATATATATATATATATATATATATATATATATATATATATATATATATATATATATATATATATAATTTCTGAAATGTTTTATTTAGGCTGGAAATCTGATAACAAAATTCCCTTTGAACAATAGGGAACCAAGCTCAGCATTAATAATTGAACAATTCTGATCTGAAGCAGTATAAATATCCCCAGGATTAAAGCAATGACCATCATCAAAGATTAATACCCCTTAATACCAGGAGGACAGAAGACAAATTGAAATGTTAACGAGAAAGGGAAGCAATATGGGGTAGCCTTAGCCTTAATTCAGCTCAATTTCACTTCTGAGGGTGATTAAGATTTTCTTTGGGGGTGGTAATCTGGAGTAAAAATGCCACCATGGGAGAACTGTTGACTCCAGTACCCAGTGTCATGTATTTACACACAAGATGGTGGACAGATTAACTGTGTCAATATTGTCTGTGTCATGAGAAAAATAACGTAGTTCATGAGCTTGTGAATAGGATTTGCTTTGATCATCACATGGATGGTTGACCATGAAAAAACACACAATATGCTGTGGGCCAGAACATAGTATTCCCTCAATATCACTGACAAGGACTAATGGGTGTTAAAATATTTTTAACAACTGATTGATAAAGAATTGATTATGAGCCTGTATTATACTATTGATTATAATTATGGTTACGATTTTGGCACAGTAATTTTAAGTACATTTCATGGACGAGGTGCGGCAAAAAAAAAGAATTCACGCAAAGTTCACCAAATAATGTAGTTTTAGCTCCATCAACATACACAAAAGCTTTTAAATAGTACACCAAAACCAATAGTATAAAGACTATTGCTTTTGACTACTGACCAGTTTAATTTTTACTTTGGAGTACAAAACTTACAGTGCATACTTCAGACTCCGACATCATTTCTGGTCGGAGTCAAGGATCTCCGACCCAGTGTGAAAACATTGTTTCCTTGCAATCTTAAACTTGCTTTAGAGAAGTGTGTGACAAGGAGTGCTAGCTAAGTCAAACCATTACACATATTAATTAGTTAATTGTATGTAATTAGGTATCCAAACAACAATTCACCCTACAACAGGTCTAGCCCGCTGACATGTGGGGCTGAAACCCCTCATGATATTGTGAGAGATTAATTTACCCAGATCAGTAATGGTTAGAATAACATGGCTGATGGATAGCTTATTTTTCCAAATATGTATGGCATTATACTTTATTACAGGGATTAAGGTTATGGATGACAAGCCTTCATTTTTGTGTGCCTAAAAGATATTGTGCAATGGGTAATCTACAAGGACTCCACAGTCAATGTGATTTCCTTTTTAAGTTCTGCAGCTTTAGTATTGAACGTTTATTAATTAAAAGTTAGAAAGCTATATTGGTGCTATTCTGAGTCCTAGTTCTACCCCAATTGGGATATTACTGTACAATTCAGCAACATCAGAAAACACATTTTGGTGTGGTCTTGGTTCTGGTTTTGTGAACACCCCACTGAGTCATTTTGCCAGATAGAATGCATAAGTCTTACTTTGCACCCAGTGGTTTGGAAATCAGTGGCTGCAGACCTTTTTCTTTAATATAAATTTTGCCACAGGCAAGTTTCATCTCCAAGTCATTCACAGTTAATGCTTCAGAAAATAATGAAGCACAAGCTGGTTCACTGGGAATAAACAGTATTAGTGGTGTTACCTAATTCATATTGGATATGTTAAATTAGAACATATTTAAAATGATATCCTCCAGTTTCTGTAAGCAGACATATTAGTCAGAATCACTGTCGGGTGCTAAGGTGTCATGGGCTAGTCGACGAAACACCAAGGATGGAAGGTGCCCACTTGAAGACCCCAGAGAAGTACCCTACTCAGCTCAGTCCAGACAGTTGTCATGCTGATGCACCCAGAATGGCAGCCAAAAGAGCCTCTGGCAATGCGAAGGCTAGTCTTTTTTTTTTGCTGCCTTCAGTGTACAGTGGCTGAAATGTTGGACATATAGCTTGTATTTTCTGTTGCATCTGTGAATGAGAATCTTTTGATTGGCTTGGAAAAGATGTGGTTTTAATTTGACCAGTATGTTGCATTACATCACTCTTCAGTTTTTCATAAGTCTGAAAACAAGCAAGAAGGAACTAACCTTTAACAATGGGCATTTCAAATAAAATCAATGAAACCTATTCAGTGGCGTCATGCAATTTCTAGGGGGGCACAATCAAAAAAGCAAGTACTTTTGTTATCAATGATGGGTATTTGGTGCATTTAAAGACACATGTGTAGTGTATGTTTTGGTATTTTTAAATCTACATGTAGTTTATATAACTGCTGTACATAAATGTATAAATATTCAATGGTATTTTTCCTTTCCTCCTAGCATCTGTCAGTTAAGTTCCAGCTCTACTGACTGACTTCTCTCTGCTTCAACTGCAACTAGCATAAGGTCATTCAAGTGATGTTGTGTCATGGTTGTTCGTAGATGACTTTTCACAAACTTTAGAGCTGAAAAGCTTGTCTCATTACTGCAAAATGTCACTGTAAGTGTCAGGACTAGCCGGTATAGCTTTGCAATTTGGCTGTATGCATCTAGAAAAAGATCAATGTCTTTCACTGTTGTAGGCAGATGTGACTCGCTCAAGTCTGTGAATGAGAAGTTTACTGCCATCTGTGGATCTACATCTCCTATATAGTAAGCTGTAAGCTGCCTCAGTCTGCAGATTTGCTTCAGCTGAAGGAGGTGTTAGGCTATTTATGTGTTTTAGCAGAGGCTATGCTTCAGTGCAAAACCTCTCAGGGATGATTTCATTGCATAGATCAAGAGTTGCAAAATAGAATTTGATGTGAATTGTAACCTTTTAACTAAGTACAGTTTCATTCTCCCACGTGTGATCCACTCTTTTCAAGACTTTTCTTCTCCATTCCTCCAGAAACTACTTCTATTTTTGAAGCTGTTCAGTTTCAGTCCATAACTCCTGAAATGTTTCATCTGATCTTAGTCTCTAATTCAGATCTGCAGTCCTCGATCATTTCTGCTGCTGTGCTGATGTGCATGTCACTTGTCTGAAGATATTTAGACACCACACCTGTCACTGAAAGAATTGTGCTGAGTGCTATCAGGTAAATATACAAATCAAAGTCAAAAGCTTTGCTGAGTGCTAGGGCTGTACCAGATGTGTCTCTGACAAATGCACTATCAACCTGAATGTGTTGTAGTGTCTGTGGAAAACAAAGTGGTGCAATTATCAATTCTGCTTGACCATCTTGTTGCGTTCATTGGTTTCAGAGTTTTGGTAGAGTGGGAGCCAGTCTTTCAAAAACTCTTCCTGTACTGCAAGAAACAGGCCATGTCTAGGTAGAATTTTCCATAAATTTGTACAGCTGTTCAATGCTCAAAAAAAGTTACGACTGCAAGTAATCTTTCAGCACGTGTCAGCAACAAGATTTAATCTATGTGTATAGCAGTGTACAAAATATACTCTTTTACTGCCTGAACACTGCTGCATGCACCTGACATAGCTGCACAACCATTGTATCCTTGGCCCCTTACATTGCAGATGTTGAGTCCATGGTGCTCCAGAGTCTCACAAAGATAATTTGCCAAACCAGCACCGGTTGTAATTTTTGCGTGACCTACGTACATGAATCAGGCACTCCTATAGTTCTGCTTCTTTGGTAACATACCGTATAACAACTGACAACTGATCTTGCCTGGCAGAATCAGGAAAGCAAACTAAAAAGTATACAGCCTGGTTCACTTCCTCATTGATTGTATTCCTCCCCTAACTGGCAACACACATTATCATCTCATCCTGACTCTGCATTGAGAGGTAGTTTGGAATACCTTTCGGGTTCCTGTGCTGAATCTAGGTGTTCCTTAAGCACTGGGTCATAGCGTTCAACTAAAGTGGCTATCTCCCTAAACAGCCCTTTGTTATTTGAATCCTTGGATTCATCATGGCCTCGAAAACAGGCATGGGTAGCAGTGATGTTTGTCAGTCTTATTACTGATTGATGCCTACTCTTCTGCTCTTTTGTTCTTAATTCTAGTTGCTGAGCCCATTGTGCTGATAGCTGATAGCTGTCAAAAACAGTTGTCATTTTTGAACATTTTCTGTATGTTGCTGACTGCTGTTATGCTTTGCTAGTCCTCTTCCAGTCTCTAACACAACTTTCCAGTCCCGGAACCCTTCTGACGGAAAAGATCTGTCATAGTTTGCTGTAGCTGGTACAAATATTCTACATAGAAAGCAACAAGCTGCATCTTTGATCATGTTGGTTCCACACAAAGTGTAAGGGTAAGCATCTCAAACAGTCTGGATGGGACCCTTGCTGATGCACTCATCCCTTGCAAGTCGATCTTTTGCCACAATAAAATAAATTCCTGTTGTGTCTTCATGATAAAAAAAAAAACTAAATAAAATAAAACTGCTTACTTGTATGTATTGCACTTTCAGTAAATATTCTCACGTTTTGCAGAGTCACACTTAACAGTGAAATTGATTTAAAAAAATGATTTAAAGTTCCAGAATTAATTTCTGAAAGTATTAATGATGTGAATTTGGCTACATAGCTTTCTATTTTAATGACCCTTATCCAATCCTAATCACGGTCTGTGAATATTAATAAAAGCTATGTCACAGCGTGACTATTTAATTCACAAGCCCAGTCTCTGACCGGATTTTATTTTTATATATTTAAAGCACAATTTACTTTATCTTTGTAAACTGTGTGGAAAGCACATCTCACTTTTGTCAACAAAGTTCAGTGAAGACAAATTGAGGACATTCGTGCTGACAGCTACTCATAACTAAAACAAACAGTAAAAAAAACTTCACAAGGTAAATCAAAGACAGCAGCAGTCTTTAAATGGAGGCTGTGTGGTCCAGTGGTTAAAGAAAAGGGCTTATAACCAGGATGTACCCGGTTCAAATCCCCCCTCAGCCACTGACTCATTGTGTGACCCTGAGCAAGTCACTTAACCTCCTTGTGCTCTGTCTTTCGGGTGAGATGTAGTTGTAAGTGACTCTGCAGCTGCTGCATAGTTCACACACCCTAGTCTCTGTAAGTCGCCTTGGATAAGGGTGTCTGCTAAATAAACAAATAATAATACGTACTAAAGTTTTAGTAGACTGATCTGATATAATTACAAGTGTATTTGTGGCAAACTAAACTTAAAAATAGAAGTGTAGCTTACATGGTGCTCTCGTCTCCAGCCCTCCATCATCACTGCTTTCATTTGTGTCTTCTTTGTATATGTACACGCACTGGCTTAGATGAATGTCGGTTATACACAATTTTATCCTTTAGAAGTTCAGCTTATTATTTCTCAATTAACATGTTCCAGTTCTGCTTACACTTTGGTGCTTATGTTTAGCATGGTGTGTTGAGCAGGTTTATCAGAACAGGCCAGCATGCCTAAGCTATTTTCAGCACGATCGGGACATTTCACATATGTTTTGGTACATATGCTATTTTTGCGGCATGGCAAAGATTAGCTGCTTGACCTGATGTTGGTGTTGCTTCTTTGCTTGCAACAATTATTTCTGCAGATGGGAGCTAAATGTGAGAACTGATAATGATGTGATTCAACCAGAACAGCATGAATTCAATTGCAGATGGAAATCAAGTAATAAACATGGAAGGCATTGCTGGCTGGACCACCAACAAGAATCAAAATACAAGTGCTTGACATAACATCCTTAAATAATGTACCGCAATAAATTTGTTTGGTCATTTTGCAGTTCTTGTGCGTTTCTCATGGTTACACTTTACTATATTTTACAATCCTGTTTTTTTGCTTTACCATACCTCTCTGTGGTTTACAATGCTTACCTATGCTTTAATACACATTGCTATGCTTTTACAGTGGTAAACTGTCTTGATGTTTCCATTTCCAAAAATGTAAAAAAATGTGTACTAATCGTAGGGGAGAGAGTGACTGGATTTCAACAAGGAATAATATTTTATTTAACATTACATTTCGGTCTTTTAATCACTCAAAAAAACACTTCCTGCAGTGCAACCTTTCCTCAACCAGTCTTAGTTTCAGTACATGATGCACACATGCATACTAGCAGTAGAGGGGGTAGGAACTATCGGAGGTGGATGGAGCTGTAACTGTCTTCTACAATCCATTAATTAAGAATAAGCCCCAGGCCCAAACAACCCAAATCAAAACTCCATGTAAACACACCCCTAATAGCAAAATACAAAGAAACAGTGATAAATAATTACTTGCATATATGTGTACAAAATAAACTTAAATAGAACCAAACAATATAACACCATAAAAACTCAACTAAGCAAAAGTAATGTCATTGGAAGACAGGAACCACCCATATACACCCCTGCTATCTCCAATACTCCAGTAAGTGCAAGCAGGAGAATTAGATTAAAACTATATATATAGTTAGCTCAATGAGCCAGCTGCCCAACGTTTCGATATGTTGTACATATTTCTCAAGGGAGCATGTGTTTGAATCAAAGCATTGGAGGTATTTATAGGTTTTTGATGGTATGACAACTACTTGTTATTGTTTATATTCAAATCCATGATTTATTTTTACATGATGTAATGGTGTTCTATATATTGTGGCATAATTTTTACTTTTATCTTTAAATCTGTATTAATTTTAATTAACATTGTTTTATATAAACTTATATTTGTATTATCATGCAATGCTGGCTTTGAGGATCAGCCTTGATTTGGCCTCTCCAGCGCATCAGCATGCACAACTTTTGAATGAATTTTGTTTATTTATTTAAATGTTATATATTTATTGGAGTTAATTAGTTCATTCTTTTCTGTTGAGTCCCACTGGCATAATTGTGTTCAGTTTATTTATCCATTTACTTTCTTTTATTCTTCTATATGTCGCATTGTCTAATTTTAGCTGTTCTAATACTACAAACTTTACATCATTTATGTCATGTCCTTGACTGGTGAAGTGCTGTACTATTGGTTCATTCTTTTTTCATTTCTAATTTATGAAAGGTGGTTCTGAGTTATTTTATATAAAGTTGTTCCAATCTCTCCAGCATATTTTATTTCATCACATTTTTCACAGGCTATTCCATAAACAACATTGCTAGTTTTAGTGGAGGGCTCAGTAAGCAGTTTAAAGTTAAACCCCAATTTCTGTACTTTAACAACTTTGAACCCATTCAATGGATTTGCATGAAAATTTGGATGTGTGGTCCCTTTGGTTAGATCTCTTGATGTGGGATATGTGGATTCCAAGATCCAGATAGTCTCCAGATCCAAAACGGTTTGGAATTTTTGTCTGACAATTTTAGGGTACAAGGGGACTGGCCCAGAATAGTGCCTTTTTCTGGTTTGGTGAAAAAATATTAAGGGAGTTGAAATTTTGGTTCTGAGCATGCTCAGTACAGCTCTTGCAGTAAAATGTTTGAAAATGTTCGAAAAAGGAATTAACCTCATGACAAAATATCCTTTTTTGCGTCTAAATTTTTTTTTTTGTCCGAAAAAAATCTTTCTTCGTGAGGCAGACATTTTGTTTTCAGCTTAAAAAAAAAAAACTGCCTGACAATCATATATCTTTAGTAAACCATGACATGTCTGTTTATAATTGAGACTCCATAAGATTGAATGTAACGTTGTCTTTTCATTTTGTGACAGGGAAATGTGTTTATTTTATCTGTTAAAATATTTTTTCACCACTCGTCTGACAAAAAAGGAATTGTTCTCACAAAAAAAGCAGCTGCTCTGGCAAAAATAGAAGTACTCTGGTGAAAAAGGAATTTAGAACGTCATTTCTTTGGTCGTGAGAAGGATCTTCTTTCATGAGGTTCTTTAGTTCTCTCAAAAAAAAATATTGTGGCTAGCCACTGGCCGAGTCCTCGGGAGAGGTTTGCCCAAGACAGACTGCACTTTCCGGGGCAGCAGCATGAGGTACCTCCCTTACATTTGAATTGCTGATATCTCAGCCTCTGTTTAAGTTAGAAATACAAGAGAACCCTCATTTTGTTCCTCTGCTCTACTGGGATATGGGACTGGTAGGTTTGGTTTTTGGGGGTCGTGTATATCTGGGCACTGCTTATGCAGGTCTAGTAAGAGACAGATGCATAATAGTGGTACCAACATCACACTGTACCTCTATGAATTCCACTGCCATGATCAATGTCTAGTATGGCATCCACATGTTTGATGTGCGTCAGTTTGTTGGGTGGGAGGTGGGGAACTGCATGCAGGGCAACATGAGGGGAAGTGTATATGTATGGTAAATTGTGAGACGCAGGTGCATGACAGAAGGACTAGCATAACTTTCTGTTGTATGGAATTGCAGATGTTCAGTGGCATAATACAGTCTTTTGCAAGGGAGGAAGTGGTGGTGGGCTGGCATTAGCATTCATAGTAACATGGATAGGGGGAATGGGAGCACTTTAAGAACAGGACACCCATGTGACAGACGTATGACACATATTGTCACCTGCAAAACTGGAAGTGTATGAGGTACACTGCTATGAAACAGTGTTTACATGGGTGAGTGGAATGTACTGTGTCATGTCAGTTTGAGAGGGCAGCACCAACAACATGGATCAACCAAGAGTTTTTCAGTGTCATGCTAGAGGAGCAACAGAATACAGATTAATGGGAGGGATAGCCTCACCGTCACAGTTGGGCTGTATACGTTGTGCTGTAATACCAGTATGTTCTGTATTCTCCAGTGTTTCAGGACTATTTAGGCAGATAGCACACACATGCGTTATCTACAGAGAGTTGTATGTTGTCCAACTTAACTGATGATGGCCGTCTGTGGTTGTTTGTGTTGCCTTGCCCCTTCTACTGCTTGCATTTCCCTACTTTTGTGGTTTTAATATAAAACCTAGCTGATGCATTAATTAAGTTTTTCACAAAGAATATATATATATATATATATATATATATATATATATATATATATATATATATATATATATATATTAGTTGAAAAGCAAAATAACAATTCAGTTGATCATACACAATACAAATTAAGAACAAGTCCTTGTCCCGTTTTTTATCCTCTTCGAAAGACTTCACAGGACGAACCTGTAATCTTCAAGTGCAATTACCAGCTTTACAGTTTCTAGCGTAACCGTCTCACTAGAAAACTTATATAAAAAGGTAAATAACCTGCACAGGTTCATTCCATCCACTTAATCATCCTATTAAGTATTTTTGTTCTTTATATTGACACGGAGGGAAAAGGGAATTTCCTAATTAAAGCACTGTGTATAGGATCTGTGTGCGGGCTGCCTTGTAGGCAATTGACTACACTCATTCTTTAAAACCCACCGCCCCTATATTACACATGCATCATTGTGTTTTCATGGCTTCGGTCCCAGTGTAACAGGCAGTGTTGTGTGATGCACTGCTGTTATGGATTCTGTAACCTGTCTGTGAGATGAGATGAGGCACTGAGATTTTATTTTGCATGTTAGTTAAGACTCTTGCGGTGTGCAGAGTCACTGGTTCACGCCTAGCCTCCGCCCGGTTACTCCAGTATCAAAGTCTAGTACTACATCTGCTAGGTAAGCCACAGTATGTGTTGAAACATATCAATCAATCAATCCATTTTATTTTTATATAGCGCTTTTCCTTTAGAACATCTCAAAGTGCTGTACATAGCACAAAATACATCAGCAATTGTTAACAACATCAGATACCTTAAAAAAAAACATAAAAAACCGCATTTAAAAAACAAACCAATTTTTAAAAGAGAGAATACAAAAGCCATTACAATATATAAATACATGTGAAACATCTATTATAAGTTATACTAAAAAACAGTTCATTACCAAAAGCCAAGGAAAACAAGTGTGTTATAACTAGTGTAGGTTTGCATTTTTCTAGAATCAGAGACTCTCACAAATAGTGGCAGTGAGTTCCAAAGAGCAGGAGCACAGGAAGAGAAGCTGCGATCTCCCAATGTAGCGCAATGAGCTGATGGAACAGCCAGCAGCCCAACTCTTGAGGAGCGTAGCTGACACCCAGGCACATAACAATGATATGAAGGACCAGTTCCCTGGACAGCCTTAAAGGTCAGCAAGAGGATCTTAAAAATTATCCATTTTTTTTTTGTGCCTGTCAATATTCTTGCAGCAATATTCTGGACTAACTGTAACTCATGTACCAGTTTAGAAGATAACCCTTACAACAGTGCATTGCAGTAATCAATTCAAGATGTTACAAAGGCATGAATCAGAATCTCTGAGTCTTTTTGTGAAAGGTGAGAATGGATTTTGGCAATATATTACGTAGCTGGTAAAAAGATGATTTAACCACTGATGAGACTTGAGCCTCAAAACCAAGTCCCGAGTCTAAAACAACTCCCAAGTTTCTGGCTGAAGTTGATACAGCAATATCACGGCCACAGGACATCAACGATAGTGATGTAGTTTGGAATGGTTTCCTAGTGCCTACCAAAAAAACTCAGTCTTGTTAAAATTCAGCTATAGGAAGTTGTTAGTCATCCAAACAGTAATATTATCCAAGCAGGCCGATAACCTAGAGTCAGTATTCATGGAACCAGGGGTTAATTCAATATAGAGTTGTGTGTCATCCACATAAGAGTAGAAATTCAATCCATGTTCTTTAATTACACTACCTAATGGGAACATATAACGATTGAAAAGAAGAGGGCCAAGAACTGAACCCTGCGGGACAGCAGAAGACACATTAAACATATCAGAGTCAGCACCACCACAGGACACTTTCAGTTGGACAGATAAGAACAAAACCAAGAAAGCACAGTTCCACTCAGTCCAACACACTTATCTAGTCAGTTTAATAAGACTGAGTGATGTTCAATGATATCAAAGGCAGCAGTGATATTTAACAGAACAAGTGCTGATGTGCATTATCTGCACTGATCAATAGGTCATTGACTATGAGTACCAGTGCTGACTCAGTACTATGTTGCTTGGAATACCTTGTTTCCGGAACCCCGATTGAGATTTTTCAAAGAGATGATTAGTAGAAAGATAATCAAGTAGTTGTCATTGAACTACCAACTTAGAAGGTCGAGAGAACAGGTCATGGATCGTGAGTGACTTATTATATCCACAATATCAGAAGCTTCAACTACTGAAAAATGTTGGAAGTTATTTCAGAAGTGGATGTGATGTCTTGCGCATTACAAGGCAACACAGAACTTCTAATGGCTTTGACTTTGTCTGTAAAGTATTAAAGAGGGTAGAAGACCAAGTATGATATTTTGGTTGAATTTTACTTAATGTCTTTAACAATAGTTTCGTTTTTCAATGACCCTCGGCTTCAATATTGGAATAGTAAGTGGTTCTGGCTGATGCAAAGCAGAGTTATAAGCAGATAAATGTTCCCTCCAGATCTCCCTATGGTCAGTGCAACCGGAGCTCCTCCACCTACGTTCAAGTTTATGCCCAGTTCTTTTTAGGTTTCTTAGATGGTCAGTGTACGGAGGCGAGGAGTGAGTACAAGATACCAGTTTTCAGTGGAGCAACATGATCAATTCTATCAGTAAGTTGTAGTTAGTAATTGCCTCTTCAACACATTTTGGTGCTGTATTAAGAGTAGAAGATGAGTGAGAGTCCATAAGGCTGGTAACAGATAGTAAGCCTTAAGGACGATACATAATCAGTCTAGAGGTCTGTCTTTGAGGAGGTAACAAAGTCACTACATCAACAGCGATTAATAAAATGGGAATAAAACATGATAATAAAACATATCAAGCCCAGGGACCTTATTGCCAGACCTGTAATTAACTATCTTCTTCTTCCTCTTTTTTTTCTTCAGATAACATATAAAATGAGAGAAAAAAAGAAACAAAGCAATTTTCCCAACACCAACCTTATGCATCTAATTACAGAAAGTGTTTGCTGGACTGTAAGATTTCAATATTTATGTTGTGAAATATGGTGACCTTTTTATTTGTATTCTTCATGTGAAGCAATTTGTATTCTGTTTGATGAAATAATATTTTAATGACATTCAAAGGTTTGCAGCAATTTGCCAATTACATTATTGCCTTTTAAAATGATTGTAAGCTCCCAAGAAGCGAGATTATAACATGTATTTGAATTGATTTATGTGGTTGAAAATGTAGGTAAGGACATAATGAATATGAAGATTGATGAGATACTTTACAGTCCATTGAGTAAACCACTTATTTGTAAAGATATCCAATAAAGGAGTGCAATACAGGTTTACAATTAGACATATACTTTACCATACTGCAGGGTTCCTCAACTGGCGGCCCACAGGCCTTCCTTTTGGCCCGTCAGCTGTCCTTCATTACGAAAGCTGAAATTGCTGATAGGCAAGGTTGTAATGTCGCCACTATCTACAGGGTATTTGTGTCCTCTAACAAGCTTTTTTTTTTTTGGCAACCTAATTCAGTCAGCTGATTGACCAAATTTCATTCTGATGCAATTTTATTTTGGCATGCGTCACAAATCCCATTTAGCTTCGTGCGATATGAAAACAGTGGTATGGAGTAATAATATTTTCTTTAGTGCAGAGATACTGAATGAATCTGAATGTTCTGACAAACATGGCTGCACATTAATTCGAAGGCAAAAATCCACATCTGTATCTACAATGGTATTAACACAACATCAACAAAGTGATGCTTCAGATTTGGCAAGGGAGTCAGAATCGGGGGATACAGATGCAGGTAATGCACATCACTTGAAAATGCTTCACACTGTCCAGACACTGGCCAAACTAGCAAGGTAAGTGTTACGTATAGTGATCAACGTTTTGTTTTGTTGTGATCCTATTTTCTGTTATGAGAAGAGTAATAATGAAAAAAAAAATCTTCTTCTTCTTTGTGCAGCACCCCCTTTTCCACATTTATTTCTTGAACAGTTTATTTAAGTTAAATTTGACAGTTTTCACTTGTGTGAACAGTTTTAAAAAAACTCAGTAATGCTATTACTTTATGAAAATGTGTCATTTGCCAGTTTGTTTATTGCAAAGAAACTACAATGGCGGGGATAAAGAAAAAAAAAGCGATGTCTACTTATGTGTTTCTGCCTGAAATACACACATGAAAAGTGCATCATTTCAAATTTTGACATCCTCTGCTTTTATAGTTAATTTAGTGGAGCAAAATAAAGCCTTCACAACCTATTCTGGAATATTACAGTTTTACAAATAATCGCTTTAATTTTGCTAGATTTAGGTGAGAATTGTGCAGCATGTGATTGGAACGTGAAAGTGAAAGTAGTTTTTGTAGTAATTTAATTTAAATACGTATTGTACTAAGTTATTACAGATTAACCTATTACATTTGACCTGGTGTCAGAGCTTTTTTTTAAATCTTGCAAAACACCAGATTTTTGTCTCCAGTTTATTATAGAAAGGCTTGGGAAGTTGAGAGGGGCTGCTGTATGTTTGGCTTTATTATAGAAATACATGAAAAACTGAAGGGTATATGTCTATATTTTCTTTATTTTTCATAAGATAAAGTAAGTATTTTTAGGAAAAAATAGCAATGCGGCCACCAGTAAGTGTTCAGGCACAAGAAATTAACAGAAGAAACCGAGCCTGTCAATGATCTTTTATTTGGCTTAAAAAAACCTGTTTGGAAACAGTAAGAAATGCACCTACTGCACTTTGGATATGCACTTAAGTTTATTTTCCCTCTGTTTACTGTCATGCTATGAATTTAATTTAGAAACTTTTCATTTACATTTAAACACACTGGAGTTAGAACATGCATATTTAGACACAGTGCTACACTTTTAATCAGGCGCATAATAAGATGCTTATACAACATAAATAAAACGATCACTAATTGACGCACTTTCATTGGTTAACTTGAATGCTTGCTGAGCAGTCATTTTTAGAACATTTTCTGGTTTTAATAAAATTAAAATGAAGAACATGCTGTTTTAATAGCATTGCAGTGAGATTTGTATAATTACTTGTTTGTAAGATGTCGTTTGAATATTGTCAGAAAAATATTAGGAAAAAATATATTTGCTTTCTATTTTTATTATTAAATGGCGATCAGACATTGTATCATTGTAAGTAGTTATTTCTGACATGTATTAGTTGATTGGTGCAAGTGTAGTGTTGCAAAGTTCTGTTACTGTATGTAAAATATGATTGAATAGTCAGCTTTTCATGACCATGGTTTGGACATTGCCTTATCTGGCCCACCAGAGAATGTAATTGAGTACCCCTTCCATACTGGCTATGATGTCTCCTATACTGCAGATGTAAAATTAAAATCCTCCTTCCCTGCCTGAGAGGTATATATATATATATATATATATATATATCCATGACTGGTGGAGTGACCAATGTATATTGGAAATGTGATCCCCATAAGACTATTTATTTATGCCCATTCAGCATTAATTATTATTATTATTTATTTCTTAGCTGACACCCTTATCCAGGGCAACTTACAATTGTTACAAGATATCACATTATTTTTACATACAATTACATTATTTTTTACACATTATTTTACATACAATACAGTATTAATTGCGTGCCCAATTATTTTGCCCCACTTTTTCTCTGTCCAATTATGCTCCCTCACTACAGCAAGTCCCTACAATGACTCAGGAGAACTGAAGGTCAGTGAGCATCTTCCAATCCCATGATCAAGCTAATCACCACTTTACACCCAGGAGCTCGAGAGTGGATGCCGACGAGCTACCAGCCCCCACATTGACCAACAGAGACAGACTCCCCCCCGGTGTACCAGGAAGGGCAGTGTCTGCAGGAAACCACCACTGGAAGGCAAGCCAGTCATGACAGAGCGTGCCCCTCAGCTGACTGAAACATATAGTGGCACTCAACAAGATACAATGGCCAAAATGACATGAGCCTTCAGCATGGACAAGACAGCTTCTTCCACGCAAACAATGTGCTGCAAACGGGTTATATAGTACATGTGCAGTGCAAGTCCAAAACCATTGAGACCTATTTTATTGTAAAGTGGAGCAGAAAGACTGTAACATTCTGAACAGTATTGTTAAGTCCTTAATATGACACATCTCCTAGATTCACAGGTTAAGATGCCAGATTTGAGCTGACAGTAATTTGGGGTCTGAAAGCATTTCTAGCTGTGATGTTTCTAGCACAGGGTGATTTGGGGGAGAGGGGTGGCTCATCTTTCCAATTATAATATTAATTAATTTGTCTGTACAAGAATAGCACCAGTCTGTGAAAGAAAATTAAAGTTCGGAGATCACTCAATACCGATTTGGTGCACATGCTGCTGTTCTCTTGCTTTCAGCAGTAGGATGTGCATAAATTAAAATACATTGAAATAAAATGCAACTGGACAAGACATGGTGAGTACACTGTTTGGCAAAATATGTGGGCTTTTAAAGTTACAAGTTCCTCTATCAGAACTGTACAGAAACAGATGCGGCAGTAAAACACAGCCAGCTTTCACAAAATGAGTATACCGTTCATAAACACAGGATCATAAGAGGTGACCCAGGGCAACATTATGTTTAACCTTGAGAATTGTTCAGAAAAATACAAACAAAAAATGTTGAGAATTCAACAACAGATATCCCACGAAATTAGCAAAGAATGTTGTTATGAAGGTCATTTTTCTGCAATGATGATGAGATACCTAGCCTTTTGTATGACCAAAAATGCTTATGAAAAAAATACTGTGAAATCTCTATTAGCAGTTGTTGTTTGTAAGGAAGCCCACAAAACCGAAAGACAATACAATGTCAATTAAAGTTAATTAACAACAAAGCCCACATGTGTCTGGATCACATATCATTCCACGTGACTGACCAGTACATCTGTTTACATTATCACTTCCCCAGTGTGTAGGTTAATCAGATATCTACTGTAAAAACATACAAGAGAGAAAATGCATGGAACAAGAACTGATACTACAGCTTAAAAAGGGCATGTGTTTATAATTATAAGCAGGACAGACCTATTCAAGAAATCATACCTAACCTTGTCTTCTTTCCCCCTCTCCCCTCACTATATTTCTGTTGTGTAATAGATCAGGATTAGATGTCCTGGAGTGCCATTCCATTTCAGGTTTGGTTCAATTTAATAATTAAGGGCATGGTTGAAACCAAGACCTGAACTGTAATTGCCCCTATGCTACAGTATCATTATGACATCTTCAGTGGAGCACCTGACTTATTTATCTATTTTATGTATTTATTGCATGTATATAGTGCCTTTTATACAAACGTATTGCAAAGCACTGTACAGTACATAGCAGAAAAAAATAAATAACAACTGACACAATCAGACCACTTAAATAACAGATTTAAATAACAGTATACACATAATACAAAAGCAGCAATTTTAAAGTTACATTAAAACCCACTAAAATAAGAAAGCCATTTTATAAAAGTGCATTTTCAGTCTTGACTTGAAAACTGTAAATGTCCCAGCTTTCCTGATGAACGAAGGTAGAGCATTCCATAATTTAGGAGCTCTACAAAAATAAGCCCTACCTCCCGTGTTGCTTTTGTTGACCCTAGGAATAACCAGCAGCCTCACATCTTTTGATCTCAGAGTGTGGTTGGAAGATACAGGCTCAGTAACTACTGCAAATAACTAGGTGCTAATCCATTCTGGGCCTTGGAGGTTAACAGCATAATCTTAAAATCAATTCTATACTGCACAGGGAGCCAGTGTAAAGAGGCCAAAACGGGTAATATGTTCACTTTTCCTGGTTTTAGTCAGAATTCTAGTGGCGGTATTCTGAACAAGCTGCAAGCGGGATACCACATGTTTTGGGGCATTTTCTTTTCTATCTGTTCACACAGTGCTCAGTGGCACATCAACAGATTGCCTTTTTTGTGGTGGGGCACGAAAGCGAGACAAATTAGGTAAGTGCTGAACTAGATTGAGGGCTAGGAGTGTCTCCCTGCTTTTAGAACAAAGTTGAACTGTTAAGAGAGATGATATAAGGAAGCAGGGGTCAAACACTAAGTTACCTGTTTGGTATGGGGCAATAATCCTTACACTATCAGCTATAATAATAAACATATTAGTTTATGAACATACATGCATTGTATCAGGTATTGTATTAATTTCATTGTGTGAGATTGTCTTGAGTGTTTCCATAGTTTTGCACTGTTTCTTTTGTGTGTGTGTGTCTGCAGAAAATAAATGCATGAAGACACACTGAACTTGTGCAGTAGTGTGATGTGTGATTGCTTTTTTCAGTGTTGAACTTGTCACTGAATATCAATAATGGCAGTACTGTAATTGGAACTCAAGACAGGATCTGTGTTATGTGGGCTATATTTAGTTTTGGTATATGTATGCCACTCTACATCTTTCGTTTTCATTGATTACATTTTTATTACATAGGATTTGAGAGCCCTGTGTATATGTTATTATTATTTATTATTATTTATTTCTTAGCAGACACCCTTACCCAGGGTGACTTATAGTTGTATACAAAATAAAATACATGTGAGTTATTAATGGCATAAAAAAATAATTGCAAAAATAAATAAACCATCTCAGTAATTGGCCCACTATGGGTCAGGGAAGCTAGATGTATATCATTGATTCATATTTTATTTTCTGTATGTTTGCATTTGCTTAGAAATTGCAGGCATACTGTACAAGAGTATTTTAATGTGGGCCATGCTGTCAAAGCATTTTCTCCAGTCTTTAATAAACTCATTTTTTTTAAAGGAGAAATTACCCATTTGTTCTAAAACTGAAAAACAAACAGCAGCATATGTCTGAAATAAAAAAAATTATACAAAAGGTGATTCTAAATAACAAGAATAATGCATTAGTGAAAATCACTGTGCTACTTCACACATGACCATGACCTTCATGTTGTTTGCTTGTGGCTTTGTAAAATAAATAGGTGCATTTCTTCTTTATAAAAATAAGATAAAAGTAACACATAGAAAATATGCTCTTGTAGCAGGATAGTGTCAGGAATGAGACTCAGAGCCACTAATAGTTAAAAGCACTATTGCATATTAAATAAATAACAAAACACACGGACAAATAAACAGGCACAACGGTTAAAATAAGAGGTTTAAACAGAATAATACAATATACACTGATGCATTCACTGCCACTGACCAAACAGACCCAACACAGCACACACAGTGACACTCACCTCTCCCTCTTCCACAGGAAGGATTTCTCCTTCCTATTATACCACTTGGCTGGAGCCTAATTAACCATTAATCATTCAATTAAGGCTTCATCCACATTCTCACATGTATTCTGGCAGGGAGGATTTTAACCCCCTCCCTGCCAACCCTATATATATATATATATATATATATATATATATATATATATATATATATATATATATATATATATATATATATATTTATACTAATGGCTTTCGCCTGCCACACCCATATACAGTGTATCCATATACAGTTTTCATTCTTGCAAATGAGAGGTTATATTAGTTATATCTGAAACATTCTAAACAAAATCACATGCATGAATACATGCATACATACTGTGGTAAAGTATGGGGAAGGGTTGTAGAGGGGAGGTACATTGGTCCAAGAAGACAGCGCAGTGTCTATCCATTGTAGCGGTGATCAGAGGGATAAATGTAGTCCTTACCATTTTAACAGAGGTCAGGACTACATGTCCCAACATGCACTGCTCTGGGTAAATTGAAGCAGTAGAGAGAATCACTACGGTCATAAGAAGCGGTCAAGATGACTATTTCTTTTGTCTAGATTCCCCAGCATGGTTCCTTTTTCCAACTTTAAATAAAAATACTTCGCAGTCACGCGGTTTCAGCCGCGTACACATCTGCCGTGTACTTCTTCCTGGTCTGTGACGTCACCACACACGCCACTCAAGCCTATCCTTGTGACAGCATGTCACTAAAGCTCTGTGTTTTACATACACAAATACACAAACAAGACTTAGAGGTGTTGTTTTCCATAACCTCAGTGCTGTATACTAAGCTCTCAACAGAGTTATCTAGAGCTGCTGTTTGTTAGATCAATTGTGTAGACCCAGTGTAGTGTGGAGATTAATACAATGCATACTTCTCAACAGGCATTGTGCATGAATCATGTGCACCAGGAAGCCAAAGCTATGTCGTATTGTTTATTAATGTTACAGTTGACTTCCTTTGTTTGATAACAAAGCAACAGGCAGGTCAGGAATAGCTTAGCATTGTTTTGTGTCTATTTGATTAAAATGTAGCATGTTTACATCTCTCAATCAACCGTGTATCATCTTCTTGCATAAACTTTACCCTATTCAGATAGCTTTGAAAATATTATCCAATGTTCACAGAGGTATATTTGCACAATACATTTTCTCATGTTATACTCTGTCTGCATTTACCACAGTTTACCATGATTTGCCATGTTTTTTTTAATATGCTTTACCATACCTTCTTGGGCTTTGTAATGTTTGCATTGTGCTTTACCATGCTTTCTCTATTATTAAACTGTGATATGTTTTTACTGTGGTAAACCTGTGCAATGAAAGCTTTCCTAAGATTGTTTCTCTGCCTTGAAATGAAAATAAAGATATGCATTTTAAACTTATAGGATTATGTATAAGGTGTAAGAAAATCGTGATTTTATTTTTTATTTATTTTTTTAAGAAGTTGCAGCCACTGTGTATTAAATGCGGTCATAAATATAAACTGTTTGCATGCATATATATACTTGCTTTCAAGATGGATTTTTGTTCATTTATTCAAAAACAACAATAAGAAAAAAACATACAAATAGATAACCAGGACATAAGTTCTTAAGACTCTTTATCACCATTTGAAATAAAACGCTGTATGTTGTGTTTCATTACAAGTGAAGAACTGCAGCTAACAATAATGACGCATAACATACAGTACTTGTATAACAGTAAAAGCTCACTCACAAAATTGAACAGCCACTACAGTATTTGCAAAACGGCAATAAACCTTTAGTCACAAAATTTAACAGGAAGTAAGTACAGCACTTGCATTGCGTCCCACAGTCTTCTTTCCTGTTGCTAACCATAGCAACGGGAAAGAAGATCACTGATTGGCTAGAGAGGATGACAAGGCATACCAACCCCCCCATTGGAAAGACAATGTGAGAGTGATGTTTCCTTTTATGTTTCAGCATTATTTTGCAACGAAATTACATATAAATAATAGAATCATTGTAGTCACATTAAAAGTTGCGGTTTGTGTTAAAAGTTGCGGTTTCCGCAACAGATTCACTGCCCGCGATTTTCTTACAGCCTTAATTATGTATGTATGTTACAGTATGTATGTATGTATGTATGTTATACATTTTGATGATAGGATTATAGGCTCCAGCTGACAGCCTGGAATATCCATGAATACTAAATGCAGTTTGTATGATCAGTATGAAAATGAACTACCTCCACATGATCAAAAATGATCTCAAAGAATAAAGAATAATACATTATTAATGACTACATGATGCTTGTGTTGATTCTCTTAACAGTAGGCTTGTTCGTTGAATGCATTTCAATAGTTTGCTTTCACTTTCTTTCATAGGGTTCAAGGAGTGCTTACCAAGATTTTAAAATCTATTTCCTTCCTACCCCCTTCTCTTCTGTTGATTTTGGTTCTCTGCTTATGTTTTATACAGTACCTTCATTTTAAGTAAGCACAAATGTCAAAACAACAATGTATATGAAAAACTGCTGCAGCCTTATGGTACCTAATTACTTCACTTCCAGTGTTAAACTGGAAACCTCAGGTTATATACAGCGTTGTATTTCAAATATCTGCATATAATTCTTTCATGTAAAGAAACCACATCCCCTTGTGCACTAAACTACTTTAAAATGTACTTTTCTCCCCATTATAGTAGATTGGTGTTGATTCAAGACTAAGGCCTCAATGCTAATATCCCTTAGGGACTCCATTACAGCAGGTGTTATGTCTTGGAATAATTATTTACATCCTAAACGCAAGGTGCATTAAATGTATGTAATCACAAGGGATGATAATAAAAGGTTGTCACTTTATCCTACAAGCTTGGTAATGAGAAGAACAATTGTGATCAACTAGTATTTACAATTATAAGAAACCAAGTACAGTATATTATTGGTAAAGCAAAAGTAATCCTTATAAAAGTGTATCACAGTCATTCTGCAGTTTTCCCATGCTTTTCCAATGACTATACTATTTACATACATCTCTGTGCTTCAAAATGCTTACCTATAATTTACCATGATTTCACTATGCTTTATTACACTTTGATAAGCTTTTACTGTGGGCATTTTTTATAAGAGGCGTACTGGTAAGTTACATTATTTTATAGTTACTTCAGCAAAAACATAATATATTTATATAAATGTTAAATGCAAGGCGTTAATGTATGGAGTTCTTTCCTGACATTCACAAGTATTAACAAATATCTAATTTTATTTATCCAAATAAATAACCTGTCACTTTTGACTTTCAGCAAGTAACCTTGTAGGAAATCAATAGAAAAAAACAAAACAAAATGGACCATAACACCAAATTAGAATATGTTGAATCACCTGTTATTTATTCTGTTATTAAAGTAGTCATTCATTTCTACTAAAGGTATCACTGTAAATCAGCCCTTGTGATTCAATTATTAGTATGCTAATTAGACACTGCAGATCTGTATCAGCTGTCCAAGCAATCACTGAAAAACTGTCCATAAGCAAATTGATATCTGCCTGACTATTAATGGTCTGTTAAATCCAAACTTATAGGGTCATAGACGAAGTCACCTGGCAACAGGAGCATGACATAGACATTATTAATGCTTAAGGATCCATGTCCATTGACTTCAGCAAGGTCATTGATACAATGGGGAAAAAGCTGTCCATAAAACACCTTATAAAAGCTTATGTGAGCAGTAATTTTGAAGTTTCCCCAAGCTTTTCCCATTTTTATACTATGCATTTACTGTAGTTTAACATGGTTTGCTATGTTTTTTTTTATATTCATTACCATAGCTCTCTGGGCTTTACAATGCTTTCACTATGCTTTAATACATTGTGCTAGGCTTTTACTCTAGTGAACTTTTATCAGGTACTCAGTGCTCAAATGTATCAAACCGATGGGCAAGCCAGAATATTCTCATGACGTAAAATGAACAAGAGAGACAGGGGTACAATACTACCATAGAGTGCCACCTGATGTTTCATATCCCCTTCAGGCCTTGTAATTTGTAATAATATATATATATATATATGCACACTTGATTTTTCTGAATGATCCACACTACCCAGAAGTCCAAAATTAATTTTGCTTTTATTGAACAAACATTTAAAAAAATATATTCATGAAAACTGCTGCATCCACATCAATGACGCTTTTCGACTACAAGAGTCTTCGTCAGGTGGTGAATATTATTGTTAATTGGAACACAATCTCTATTTGTACATCTCATTGTTAATCACATTTAATCACAATAAATCAATTCATTAAATTAACTTAGGGCTTAAATCTTCTTTTAAAAAAGGACCCATATAATAATTGTTGCATTATAAGAACATAAGAAAGTTTACAAATGAGAGGAGGCGATTCGGCCCATCTTGCTCGTTTGGTTGTTAGTAGCTTCTTGATCCCAGAATCTCATCAAGCAGCTTCTTGAAGGATCCCAGGGAGTCAGCTTCAACAACATTACTGGGGAGTTGGTTCCAGACCCTCACAATTCTCTGTGTAAAAAAGTGCCCCTTTATCTAATCTCCATTTGTGACCCCTGGTCCTTGCTTCTTTTTTCAGGTCGAAAAAGTCCTCTGGGTCGACATTGTCAATACCTTTTAGAATTTTGAATACTTGAATCAGATCATTGCATAGTCTTCTTTGTTCAAGACTACTACAAATCACTTCTAAACATGATTCAAGAGATACTCATAATCTTACTGTCTTTTTCATTCTTAAACACTCAAGTGTCTCAAACAGTAATTTTGAAGCTTACAAGTGATGAATATTCAGACATTCTAATTGTAAATAGATGAAATTCATATCTATTTATCTATCGATCGATCGATCGATCGATCGATCGATCGATCGATAGATAGATAGATAGATGAATTTCATCTGATGCCTGAAGGTTTAAATAGAAAGGAATAGTAGATAATTACATCATTAACCATGTAGTAAATTACATCAAATACACCACAAGCACTTTAAGTAGGTTTAAACAGTTTAAACATAAGTGATGGTAGTGACCATGGCATTAAAAGACTATAGGCACCTCCACTGTTTGTTTTCAAACACACTTTCCCTTGACAAAGGTATGTTAAACATACCAAAATGTTGGGAAGTTGGCTCTTTATATATGTCTCCCCAACTGTCATATTTTAACATTCAGAACACACATGCTGTAAAGACTATAGAATCCACAGAGCCTTTACTCAAGAGTATTTTCAGCATTTTTTTCTGGCAAGAGAAAAAAACCTGTTAATGTGGTAGAACACTTGTTTTATTTAAGTTTTGCAACATTAGCTGCTGTGTTCTTTTGTATGTGTTAATGTCACTGTGGCAGGGTGGAGGCCTTGCACATGTTAAAATATAAATATTGTTTGTGTGGCGGTGTGTTTTATTGTATACAAAATATGTATGTATTTTGAAATTAAGCTTGGCAGGGATGGGGTTAAAACCCCATCCCTGCAAAAATGTATATGCAGTAAGTGACCAGGATTGATTAATTAATTGTCAATTAGACCTGGCCACATGGCATAAAAGAGGACTATGAAGCTTTGTATCTTGTTTCCCAGGGTGTCAGAGGGCTGTCCAGCAAAGCCATAATCATACACACCTATCTTAATTGTTCTTTCATACACACAATGAAATCAATACACCACATATTAAAACAATGAAGTGGACAGCTTAACCGAGTCTCAGAGGCAGCCACAATGCCTCCTGGGAAATGATTCCACAGACCAAGGACCACGAGGGCAAACAATACTAAGTGCACAGAATTTATGTCATAGTAAGAACTGTGTGCTGATTTCATAACATAATTGCACTGGAATGTTCTCGGGCAGCAGCACAATCATGTATGTGATTTACAGTGTTTTTAAAAAAGGTTGGATCAGATTCCTCCTCATAAAAGCCTTTATGGTCTTTGATTCAATGAGAAGAAGAGGAGTAAAGAATCTACCTAACAAAGCTAGAGGTCTCACATCCAGGCTTCACCGTTGCGAATACACAAACACGCGCACACATGCACACACACGCACACACACAAACACAATACATACACACAAACACGCGCACACATGCACACACACACACACACACAAACACGCGCAAGTATGCACGCACACACACAAACACATGCAAGCACACACACACACACATATATACCGAGCATCAAAAGAAACTTCTCACTATTATAACACATTTATTTTCGAAAAAAATAAGGTATATAAATGAAGAACATTGACAAAATGTTTTTGGTTTCTTTTTAATCACTTGATCATTCATCCTTGACCATGACACGCTTGAGTGACTATGACTGAAGTATATGCACTTAATCACCTAATTAGTGAGACAGTTGATTGGACACTGGATATGGAGTGATTTCAGCTGTTGAATTGCAAGCTTGAATAAAAGCAATAAAGAAAATCACAGAAAAAAAAAAACAATATGCCACTTCTGTCAAGAGAGAAGCGCCTTCATGCAATCGGCATGTTGGAGGCTGGACTAGGGCAGCATACTGTGGCTCTCCATCTTGATTGCTCACAGCCAGCAATTTCAAACCTGACGAGATGGTATAACTAGACACACTCTGTCAATGACAGGCCACGAACTGGGAGACCAAGAGTCGCAACACCTGCCCAAGTCTCAGAAACTTCATATGAGGATGTTAGCTATATCCTTAAAACTGAGATGTCATATTGATATGGGCTTGTATGTATTCAATATTATTGATCAATATGCCTGGAACATTGTAGAATGATAGATTACATTCTGGAATTAGTTGTTTTGAGCTGTAGTTGAAGGCCAATCCAAAGTGAGTTCAAGCTGGTTTGCAGTTAGAGCAATGTTCTGTACTGCAGAATATGTGCGCTAAGCTTGTTAGGTGTGGGCAATTCTGTGAAAGGAAAATAAAAACATTAATATAAAAAAATAGTTGCAAACAGCTACTTAAAACAGTGCCTATGTTGTTTGTTAATGGCATTGTAGTTTATACATGTTTTAGTATTTAATGCCTTCTTAAATCCAGCCATATAGCTCCTAAACCAGGCTGTTTACTCTTTAGTTTAATGGTCCTTTTATAAAACATCTATAAATGTATTAGTTAGTATTAGTTGTTGATGGTTATCAAGTGCAATTTCTCTGGTTGCATGTATGGGACACAGCACTTGTTGTCCGGTCCCTTCTAAGAGTGACATCATAGCTTCTCTTAGAACGCAACGCAACGCAACAATCCCTAAATGAAAAACGAAAGTTAGGATTCCTTCAGATCTCCTAGGCATGTGTTTCTGTATATTTCCCTGTTCTAATACGCGTTTAATTATGTATTTGTTATTCCTGTCCTCATTAAGCCACAATCCCTTTCTGTATTCAGCGTTATTTTTCTGTTGTTTGGCATAAGCAATGCTTAAGTAAACTATGTCTGTCCATCAGAGAAATCAACTGACTCAGGGTATACCAGGAAAACATGCCCCACACCAGGACAATGTCAGTGGTTGTCAGAACTATTTTTTTATGATTTGCTTAATGGCAAATCATTTTTTAAATACTTCATAAGCCAAATATATGATTATAAATGTCCAGGACAAGCCCCCAACGTGCAAGGTCTCGTAATGAACATTATCGTCCCCATGAGCCCCCAGGATGTGAGGTCTTGTGAAGAATATTATAATTCAGATACCAGACAGGCATCTAAGACTTCAGAACAAAGGGGTTGCCTGTTGATTCAAAACTTTGTTTGATTTATGAAACATTACAAATAATATTGATAATTATTGGTACAAATCAATATTGAGTTCTTAGGTTCAATCACATGATTTAATAAGAATCAGCAGATTCAAGAAAGCCATCTAATTCAGTAAGGAGTTTATTAACTGGTATCTAAAAATACCTTCATACTATTCAATGGTATAACATGCCCTTTGATCTCTATGTTCACAGTTATGTTCACTGGAAACACAATATTAAGAAGGGTCTTCATAGAGCAATGTCTTTTGAGGACCATCCAATTATAGTCCATTGCAACTTCTTGCTTTGTTTGAAGAAAAAGTAAAAAGGAACCAAGTGCAGGCCTGAAGGCTGCTGTTAGTCCAAAGGACCTCAATGATGGAGATGATGAAGAGGAAGACTTGTAAGTTTGGCAAAGCCCCAAGTTGTGGAGACAATGACAATGGGCTATTCTTAAAGGTCTTTATCCAAATTGACATTCGCTATTTTTTTTCAGAAAGCAAAAACAAACAAACAAAACAAAACACCTAATAAAGTTACCAAACCCGAAATAAACAACACAGACATTTAAATTAGGGGCTTGTTAAACGGTCTCAGGTTTTTTTTTTTATTATTTTTTTTTATTTTAGAGTTGTAATTTCCTTTCAGAAAAATTGAGCTAATGACAATTTGGAGTAATTAGCTTTGAGAATATAGCTCAGTGTGCTTCTGGAAGTAGGCTTGAATCAAAAAAGTCACGGTGGAGCTTTACCCAATTGGAAAAGCTGGTCTATAAATAGACCAGTAGCTTCAAGACTTGTAATTGGTTAAGATTTAAAGTCATCTGAATTTACATATTAAGGCAAGGTAGGGACTTCTTAATGTTTGGGCTCTGGGAGGTCCAACAAGTTGTGACCCTTTTTGGTGGGGAGCTTCCTGGTTATGTTGAGGTGCCAAGCCTGGTTTCTTGTTGGCCTTGACAGAACAAATGGAGCGTGTCTGTCTGTGCTTGTCAAATGGCAGTTTAAAGGCTTAAAAGCAAGGATACAATGGGACGTATACAGTAATGCATATGTTGTTCAGAATGAAATAGATTTGTAAAACATGCATTAAAGTAAAATACAGTATTTTGCTACACAAGGCCAGGCACAATGTTATTTATTGCTGTTGTCTGGTGTTTTTGTATTTAAGTATTGACCGTACTCAAGTACAGACATACTGTAAACAGATCTCTGACAGACCTTCTTTGAGGCTCCTGTTACCGGTATAAAAAACTACACAAGCACTGATTACAGTATAAGGCATACATATTTATTATCTGTCTATTACTATTTCAAAGTTGAAATAAGAGATCAAAACATGCTTTCTGAGTGCTGGTGATGTTCAGCTCAGTTTATTACTCAGTGGGATTCCTCTGGTATCTTTAAATACTTTTCATGACATTTTAACTTGTATATCTTCATATAATCCCTACAGAATGTGGGGTAATTTAAAAGACACACAGCTGCCTACATTCCAAAATGACAAAAAGGCTTTATTTGCTCAACATCAATCACCTACAGCATAAACAGGAATATCTATATTACTGTCGTTTTGGCATTTAGGAAACATTTGGATTTAAGAAATCCTCTTTCCGGCTAAATATATCTTGCAACTGTTGCTCAGTAGTGAAGTTATGTTTATGCTCTATGTAAAGGCAAATACTGTACTGTAGTTCCATCCTGGAACACATGCAGTTGAGACTTATTAACCCTTACCATACAATTTGTGTATGCGGCGTTCACTGAAACTTTTTTACCAGCTGGCCCAGTGTAAAAAAATAACTTACAACGGTAGGGGGCGCAAATATTCTTGCTCGCCCCGGGCGCTAAAATACCTAGTTACGGCTCTGCTTCCATTTAAACATGTAACTTATTGTGAAACTGAACAACAAAGTTCTAAACATCATTCGAAAACGTATTAAAAGTTTTAGAATCTTCTCTATGGAGGCACCTTGTCTGTCTGTCTCTCCGTCTGTTCAACACTTTTTTTCTCTCTAGATTATTCAGTGGTGATGAATCTTTATCAAGACGTTCTTTTGCAGGGGTTATAAACAGTATCAGAGCCTGCCAAAGTTCTGTTCTTACATGTGCATATAGAGTAGTCGATAAAAGTTATAGTGAGCTGATTTCTTATGTTACTATTAGCTCACTCCTTTGAATTTACAGCAATGGCGGGGGATGCATGTCGCATTGCCCCTGACCTGATAGTTTTTGTTGTTGCTCCGTTTTCAGTTTAGCTCACTGGGTAGCCCAGTCAACAGCCACTAACCATGCACTGTGTTATTTAAAGGTGTGATCACCCTATGCATAAAAGTCTATGCTCAAAACACTAGGTCTATGTAATCTGTAGAATGCTATTCTTTTGGGATACTGCAGCTTTACGATGCAGAGATTGTATGTATTCCCAGCTCACTTTATACAGTCAAGCAGGTATTCATCTGCCCCCCTATGGTTGCTAGTTGCACATTGTCATAAAAAAATAAAAATAGAAAATTCAAAGGGTAACATACTTACTGGGATGGTGGATAGTATGAGATTATATGTGTGCAGTCTATGTTACAAACACTCCCCCCCTTTATTAAGCAATGTGATTAAACGATACTGCTTTAAATGTAGATTAAATATAATCATTGTACACTTATTATCACTGGTCAGATATATTCTGCAACAATTCGTATGGCAGGAGTGTACACTACTCTCCAATACCTATCCAGAAACCCTTTACGTTTTGGAGGGCGGTGTACATAGTCCAAAAACAGTAGCAGTCTGCATCCCAATAAAACCTACGCTTAATGCTTGACACGTACAACCGCGCACAAGACAAAACGAATCACGAATTCAGCCAACAATTATTTTAAGAATTAATGATCGGTCGTATTTTTTTTTTTCCAAGACGTTGGAGATACAGAATTCTTTGTCGACTTCAGGATTATTTTAACTAACTTGATCACAGCGCGTTCCAGAAAAAAAAGTAGTAGCCTAATAATAATAATAATAATAATAATAATAATAATAATAATAATAATAATAATAATAATAATAATCTTTCTAAGATTAAAAGCAGAGAACGAGATGTCTCCATGCCTCAGTGGCCAAAGAAAGAAGAAACGGAACATTCCCTATTTAACTTGTTTAGCCATGTCTTCCACAAAGCTTATTTTTCTATTATTATAAAATAGATTAGACACGCTAATCTTCTTTTTAAACAGAGGCCACTAAATTGGCCAGTCCTATTTGCACTATATATGCAATAGGTCTAGGCACAGTTTGATTGTTGTACATTAATAATAATAATAATAATAATAATAATAATAATAATAATAATAATAATAATAATAATAATAATAATAATAATAATAGCAGCAACAGCTAAACTCGAAGCATGCCGCATTTAAATAATCTGGGATTATAAAGGAGAGAGAAAAAAAAGACACCGGCGTGCTTGTGCAGGACCTGCGCTTTCTTTGCCAGCACGCGCTGTGCTGTCTAGTTGTGCCATCTAGAGTGCTTTCCGGAGATCACTGCAGCGGTGTCTTTCTCCATCTCTTGCGCGCAGCCCCTCTCAGCTGATCTCTCTGCGAGGCATATTAGTGTGCTTTCGTGTAATATATAATGAACTTGAAAATTAAGGGTTCCAGCTTGGTTGCACTCTCGTGGAGATCTGGGAGCACGTCCTGTCCTGTACGGTCGGCGGCTGTTAAAGTTTCCAATGGCTTAAATAACTGTAAAACAATGCACGCATAGTTACAATTGTAAATAATTTGGAGAAAAAAAAATTGGATTCTAGTGTTTGTTTATTGGAATATACGCATGGAACTACGAAGGTTTTGAACCTGGAATTGGGAACAAACTACACAGCAGTGTTTGCAGGCTGACGCTGCCTCTGATGATCAATTTTCCATGTCATCAGTTTCCTTAGGATTCTGGAAAGGATGGACCTCGTTGGATTGTTGTGAGTTTATATATTTTGTGTAAAAGCTGAAAGATGCGCAATAACAGTAACCCTACTGGCATACAAAGGATACACGGTCGTTTACAAAGGTAGGGGAAATGTTTTTATACATTTGTATGAATCATGCTGCGGCTGAACGCGTTGTCCCTTAAAAGTATTCTAAGTAGGCTGATATATGCATTACACTTCAAATTTGACTGGTACATACATACTGCTTGCTGTAGTTCTTAAAAAGTAAGCATTTCAAGCTTAGGGGATTCAGGATATAGCTGTGAAGTTTAAATGAGGTTAAAACATACCACATTTCTACGTTCATCAAATGTCATACTACAAATACCATACTACATATCTTAAAATGTAGTATTGGCGTGTGTATATATATATATATATATATATATATATATATATATATATATATATATATATATATATATATATATATATATACACACACACATGTGTCTGTATTACATGTTGTATGACTGTATGTTTGGTGCATATCTAAAAAAACAAAAATGGGGATGGGGCGTGTAGTTTTAAGCCGAGTTTTATTTAGCAGTATAAAATCTGATAATGCCCCTTCTCAGCAAATTAAATTCATTAGCACAGTAACTAACCCACACGCACTCCGCCAGTTCTTATTAACGAGAGTCCAGTCCAGGAGGGACTTTCAGAATACACATGACCTGCAACTGATTCAAAGAAGAATATATGGTTTGGTGTGAACTCTTTCGTGGGCACACAATAAAGCCATACTTAATGCTAGCTTACCTTTTTGCTTTTTTCACATTTAAGGTTTCCCAGTTGTATTACTGGATTTACAAAGTAAAAACAGTGTGTTGTTCTTTTCGCTTTTATGTTTTATTTATTTACCGCATTTTCCTTCAGGTCAAATACCCGCTACATAATTGATGCAGGCAGATCAATTAATACATAATATACTAGCCAAATTGACACTTTTCCTGTTTAAACAATGAGAAACATTAATTGAATACAGTGCTTCTGTAATGTTTATCTCAGTAGAAAACACTGAATTCCTTACATGTTACAGTACATGCTCACATTGTGCATGTGAAGCATTCTAGCACGGGGTGGTGGGGGGGGGTTAACTGCGTTTTTTTTTTTTTTTTTTTTTTTTTAAAGAACGTTTCCTGGAGAATATGGCAATGCAAAGACAAAGTCAGTTTGTCACATGGGTTCAGATGGGTTGTTGTACCGTGAAGAAAGGGAATTATACTATACTGCATCCCACAAATGTATGTTGATCTCTGTATTTTACTTTCCGGGCACAGTGGGGCTGGGGAAGGAAACTTTTATAGGATAATACAAATCACGCAGTAGGCAAGGTGTAAGAATGGCAATTTGCAGACCCATTTTTTGCAATTAAAAGAAATCACTGAATGTACAGTTCAATTCAGTGTTACAATGTATACATGAATCACTGTACTACGACTACAACAACAACACCAATAATAATACATTCACAACATGCTACACTAAGGAAACGTTTTTTTTTGTGGTTTATTGTAACATAGTGTTTTTTTCTTAATTAGGGATGTAATAGCTGTTAATATTGCTTGGGGGGGTGCAAACCCTCCAGGTGTTTTTTGAAGGTTAAATAGTTTGGGAAGCCTAGTAAAACTAAAAGTCAATATCAAGGTAAATACAAAACACATGACGTCGTTGTTAATGTTCTTTGACATGCACACACCTCTAGAGGGCTAGCCGTCTTTAAATACAATGTTGAACGTTTTCCTATCTGTTTAATAAGTAAGGTTTTGCGTTCTTATATTGTGGCAAGTACTATCAGCAGAGGCAGCTAGAATTGTGACTTAAGCAGGGCAGGTGGAAGATAGAGGCAGTGAAGGAGAGAAAGGGGTCTTGAGGACAAATACATAGCAGGATAGAAAAGGAAGAAAGGAAGGGGTGGGAGGAGGAGTAAATTGTGTTGCGGTTAGAGCACTTGACTGGTGCGTATTAATGAACTGCACATGCTCAGTATGCTTTAGGGGTGAAGGCAGGCCAATATAACGGTCAGATTTGCACACTCATGTTGCAGTTATGTCATGCCTTTCCCATGGTATTCTAGGAATTTACCATGGTTTGCTGTGTTTTTTTTTTAAATTTGCTTTACCAAACTGTTCTATGCTTTACAATGCTTACTCATGCTTTCACTGTGCTTTATTACACTCTGCTGTGATTTTACTAAAGGAACTTTTTTTTTTTTAGGGCATTATAACACAGAATTACCTGTCATTAGCATAGCATTAATTTCACTAGGCCCTTACCATTTTGCTGTTGACCGTTTCATTATTTAGATTTTATTTTCACTTTGACTCCAATATGATTTGGATTTAGTTTAACCCAATTTAGTTCATGACACTATAGATTGATTTCCTGTGCAGAAGGTATGAACACTTCCCTCACACTTCCTTCCCTGCACACAAGACTATCTAGGGTCAGGAGATGCCCAGTATATTTTGCACAGAAAACAACGTGCTAATGACGTAAGACATTTAAAAAAAAAAAAAAAAGACTTTTAAGATTCATTGTTTTCTGTTACCAAAGTCTGACAAGCTACCATACACTGTTCAATTGAATTGTGTGTTCAATAAGAAATTGTTTAAATATAATATCAAACAGTGATTGTAGGAATTATGCTTTTATATATGTATCTAAGTTCCCCTAGGGAGGCATGTACATCCCTTTCTGTTTTCAATGTATTAAGATTAAATACCGTATTCCTTTGAATGTAAGACTTCCTTGAATTTAAGATGCAGCCCAAATTTCCCACCCTCAATTTGAGGAAAAAATAAAACATCAAATAAAGATGCATTTACAAAGATACAACCTCAATTACACATTCAGGACGAAGAATCCGCAATGTGGATGATTTAAATTGCAATTGAACAGAAGATTTAATGATGGATGATGAATTTGGCCGACTAGCGAATACACTGATGATATCATGTAGTCTAGTGCTACAGATAGGAAGTGGCAATTAGGGCCACCTCCCAAAAAACAAAGCCGCTAAACCATGACTGGATAAAATGAAGATGGATGAATGTTAACACAACAGCCACAGTGGCGCACTGCCACCTACCCCCAAAAGATAGGAAAGGGATGAATGAAAAGTAAGCTGCCGAGACATGGGCCCGCCGCCCAGAGCATGACTGCACTGAGGGAGAGCCCAGCCTCTCCAGCCTGCCACACACCCTGAAGAAACTAAATATGAACCACTTGGCACTCAGGTAAAGAAAAAAACCCTACTAACTGGTACTGTTTGCTAGAACTGAGCCTAATAACGAAACGTTGAAATTGCAAAAGCTTCACTTTGAATTCCTCAGGAAGCTAATGACCTTCTTTGAAAATGTCTGCCTGTATGTCATGGATGATTCGAGATACTCAGGCAGTGACGTTTTTGTTCGTCTTTTCTCTCTTTTGCTGTTTATTTGTGCATCACTATACACAAATTTAAGACACAGGCCATTTTTGAGAAGAAAAAAATTGGTTTAAAAAATGTGTCTTAAATTCGAAGGAATACAGTATATGTCCTATTGATGCTATCATAAAGCTTTTTTACATTCTTGCCTGATGCTGGAGTGATTGAATGAATGACCATACAAAGGTTTTTTCTGTATTGAAGGTTCCTTGTGCGTACTTCCTGCTGTGCATAACAGGGTTGTGATTGTGATATGATCTGTAGAGGCAACGCAAATGGAAGAATAAAAAGCTTTCAGAAATAAGCTGCCAGAATTCCTTTAGAATAGATTCAAAGAAAAAAGAAAAGAAAAATGGAATCCTGTAACCTTACCTTGACATCATGTAGTAAGAGTGGAGGACTGTTATTTTGTAGCCCTTTTGCAGGATTTCTTTGAATACCCTGACCCTTTGCATTAATAGCTCTTTCCATGCTTCATGCTGGGGATTAAATCACTGAGCTTCTTGTAGGGGAACATAGCCAAGATATCAAGCTCAGCCTTTAAGAGGACTGGAGGCTTTCAAAACTAACAAATCCCCTAGTCTGGGTGGCATATACCCAAGTGTTTAAAGAAACAGATATTTCACAAATCAATCAAGACAGGGGGTGCCCCAACTACAGACCCATCAGTCTGTGCGCCATAACATGTCAAATCATGGAATCAGTGGTAAGAGGGTAACTAGAGTATGCATACAGCAACGGCATCAAAGGAGAGCAAACATGGGTTCAGAAAAGGGCGCTCCTGCCTGGAAAACCTCTTAAACTTCTTCAAAGAAGTCACTGCAATGATGGACACAAAAAGAGCCTATGACGAGCATATACTTGGACTTTCAAAAAGCCTTTTACAAAGTACCACGTAAAAGGCTAATCCTCAAACTGCATTCTGTGGTAATACAAGGTAGTATATGCAAGTGGATACAAAACTGGCTAAAATGCAAGAAGCAGATAGTTCTTGTAAGATGGGAAACCTCTAATCAGGGAAATTTACTCGGTGGGGTGTCGCTGGACTTCCATTTTCTATATAGGTTTTAAATGTGCAACACTGAAAGAACCACACGTCTTCTGGGTCAAAGCATTATACTGACTGAAAGCATGTCATTTAATAGGTGAAGCAGATGATTGGAGAATTTCACTCTTCACGTGAAATGACCAAGGAAGAGCAACACTACCTGAAGCATGGCTTGCAAACAGAGATGTCATTATCCTAGTGTAGTACCAGGTATCTGGTTTTTAAATGAATATATATATATATATATATATATATATATATATATATATATATATATATATATATATATATATATATATATATATATATATATTCATTCACCCTAATATAATAAACATTTCTCCAGGTCCCATGGGGTTCGTTACAGGAAGTTAGCATATATATATATATATATATATATATATATATATATATATATATATATATATATATATATATACAGTACTGTGCAAAAGTTTTAGGCAGCTGTGAAAAAATGCTGTAAAGTAAGAATGCTTTCAAAAATAGACATGTTAATAGATTATATTTATCAATTAACTAAATGCAAAGTGAGTGAACAGAAGAAAAATCTAAATCAAATCAATATTTGGTGTGATCACCCTTTGCCTTCAAAACAGCATCAAGCATCAGTTCTTCTAGGTACACTTGCACACAGTTTTTGAAGGAACTCGGCAGGTAGGTTGGCCCAAACATCTTGGAGAACTAACCACAGTTCTTCTGTGGATTTAGGCAGCCTCAGTTGCTTCTCCCTCTTCATGTAATCCCAGACAAACTCGATGATGTTGAGATCAGGGCTCTGTGGGGGCCATACCATCACTTCCAGGACTCCTTGTTCTTCTTTACGCTGAAGATAGTTCTTAATGACTTTCACTGTATGTTTGGGGTCGTTGTCATGCTGCAGAATAAATTTGGGGCCAATCAGATGCCTCCCTGATGGTATTGCATGATGGATAAGTATCTGCCTGTACTTCTCAGCATTGAGGAGACCATTAATTCTGACCAAATCCTCAACTCCATTTGCAGAAATGCAGCCCCAAACTTGCAAGGAACCTCCACCATGCTTCACTGTTGCCTGCAGACACTCATTCGTGTACCGCTCTCCAGCCCTTCGGTGAACAAACTGCCTTCTGCTGCAGCCAAATATTTTAAATTTTGACTCATCAGTCCAGAGCACCTGCTGCCATTTTTCTGCACCCCAGTTCCTGTGTTTTCATGCATAGTTGAGTCGCTTGGCCTTGTTTCCACGTCGGAGGTATGGCTTTTTGGCCGCAAGTCTTCCATGAAGGCCACTTCTGACCAGACTTCTCCGGGCAGTAGATGGGTGTACCAGGGTCCCACTGTTTTCTGCCAGTTCTGAGCTGATGGCACTGCTGGACATCTTCCGATTGCGAAGGGAAGTAAGCATGATGTGTCTTTCATCTGCTGCAGTAAGTTTCCTTGGCGATCACTGCGCTCACGGTCCTCAACGCTGCCCGTTTCTTTGTGCTTCTTCAAAGAGCTTGGACAGCACATCTGGAAACCCCTGTCTGCCTTGAAATTTCTGCCTGGGAGAGACCTTGCTGATGCAGTATAACTACCTTGTGTCTTGTTGCTGTGCTCAGTCTTGCCATGGTGTATGACTTTTGACAGTAAACTGTCTTCAGCAACCTCACCTTGTTAGCTGAGTTTGGCTGTTCCTCACCCAGTTTTATTCCTCCTACACAGCTTTTTCTGTTTCAGTTAATGATTGTGTTTCAACCTACATATTGAATTGATGATCATTAGCACCTGTTTGGTATAATTGTTTAATCATACACCTGACTATATGTCAACAAAATCCCTGACTTTGTGCAAGTGTACCTAGAAGAATTGATGCTGTTTTGAAGGCAAAGGGTGGTCACACCAAACATGGATTTGATTTAGATTTTTCTTCTGTTCACTCACTTTGCATTTAGTTAATTGATAAATATAATCTATTAACATGTCTATTTTTGAAAGCATTCTTACTTTACAGCATTTTTTCACACCTGCCTAAAACTTTTGCACAGTACTGTATATATATATATATATATGCTAACTTCCCTGTACATTTCTCCATTTCTCCAGGTCTCATGGGGGTTCGTTACTTCCCTGTAACGAACCCCCATGGGACCGGGAGAAATGTTTATTATATTAGGGTGTTCACTATAATAGGATTAGGCAATTAGCTGCATTAGAATAATGAAGAAACGCCCAATTTGAACAGAACATCAATATATAGTATAAGATTATTTCACATTGATCAACATTTAAACGGTATGTTTAAAATAAAACAGTAAAGAAATGAAAAGCAAAATAATTTGCACTTACATGCAGAATACAGCAATTACATGTGCTTGCTCTTGAAAAACATATCCAATGCACTGGCTGCAGTTGCCTCCTCACGTCCATTGCCTAGTTGCAGTTTGTGTGAGATGGTGGGCAGGCAACGATTGCATACGTCATACATGATTCGCACTACAATAGGTTGAATTAAACTTACCTTCGAATTAGCCAGCCATGGTCCATAAGGCTAATTTCCATTGAGAAAATCAGTTTTTGCTGTTGGGATCGTTAAAAATGGGGGTTAGTTATAAGAAGTGTTCATTATAGTGAAGTTAGCCTGTATATATATAATTTACAGTTAATCTGTAAAATCTGTAAATCTATAGATTAAACGGTAAATCTATAGATTCACCAGCTCATCGGCCAATCTATACATTAACCAATAAATGTATAGATTTACCAGCTCATTGGTCAATGTATAAAATAACCAAGGAAATGTGGTAAATACAGTATATACATTTTCCAACTCACAGGTCAATTTATAACATAACCAAGGTGGTGTTAGTTAATGAATATAGCTATCAATCGATTAATATTTATTGTATATAGCGCCTTTCATAGTGGACCACCATCACCATTACAAGATAGTGAGGAACAATGCATAATACATTAAATACAGTGAAATACAGGGCATATTACATTAAATACAACATTAAAAAACAATGCAAATACATTACATATAGGCATAATATATTAAATAAAAGGCTAGGATGTGAATAAAAACGTATTTAATTAATTTAACTAAGAAACAAACCTAACCACAGCTGCACCATTGAACTATAAAATAAAAACCTAATTACTGCTGCGAGCTCACTCCACGCGCACTGCTCACAAATCAGTAATTAGGCGCATGGGGAGACCAAACACATCATTGAAATGGTCTGATAAGTCTTGATTACCCCCATCACTTCAACAATAGCTGCTGCATGCATTAACTAACACCTTGGTTATTTTATAAATTGACCTGTGAGCTGGTAAATCTATACATTTACCAGTTAATCTATAGATTTACTGATTTGACACACACACACATACACACACACACACACACACACACACACACACACACACACACACACACATATATATATCATGTCTTACTGAACTGCACATTTGGTGGAGACCAATATAACAAATGGAAATGCAAACAGGTAAGCTTTTATGTTTGTTTGTTTTTAGCTACAACCACTTTACTTTAAGTATTAATTCGCTTAAATAATAATAATTCAGTACCATGTCTGACTGTATTGGATTATTTTGTCCTAGGGTTTCATAAGTTATCCATTCCCCTTTATTAAAAACACAAATGGTGATATGGTCAGAAATATTTTTTCAGCCATCTGTTCTGAAGTTGGACGAGCAGCTTTCCTGATAAATTGGTTTGTGGTTCTCTATTACTGCTTTATGACGACAGATATATGAGTAAAAGAGCTGTAAGAATAAAAAACGGACATTTGGGAAAAAAAGAGTTTGGAAATACCAGGTGGTCGTAAAAAAATATGAATCTGCTGGATAATAACCCAACAAGAACTGTCAGCGTTATAAATGAAAATACAGTATTTATTTCAAGGCTGTATTAAAAAAAAAAATGAAGCTAAGTAAATAAAGGAATTTACTCTCGATGAGCACATGACAGAACTTAGTACAACGTGTCTGCCTGTTTGTTTGTCTTTAGCTTATAATTAAAAGATCTGAAGTTTCAAAACTTACTTTGGAAGGATGGACAGCCCATGACCTGTCAGTCTCCCAATGACCCATTGCATTATTAATACACCCACCCCTCGTTATATCACCCCTCGCTATACTGTGGATTTGGATATATCGCGGTCCTGGAGTTGGCTCCCCATTTTTACTAACTGCGTATGTCTCAGCTGCAATATACATAGGCACTTAGAATTACTGTTCATTTTATTTTGTACTGCACATCACAAAAAACAATATACAGCAGTTTGGAGTAGTGGTTAGGGCTCTGGACTCTTGACCGGAGAGTCATGGGTTCAATCCAAGGTGGGGGACACTGCTGCTGTACCCTTGAGCAAGGTGCTTTACCTAGATTGCTCCAGTAAAAACCCAACTGTATAAATGGGTAATTGTATGTAAAAATAATGTGATATCTTGTAACAATTGTAAGTCGCCCTGGATAAGGGCGTCTGCTAAGAAATAAATAATAATAATAATACAAAACAATTAAAAACAAACCATTAATATCGTACTGTTACAAGTATTGCACATTAACACAAAGCAAATTAAATATCTACTTGCTGAAGCGGTTTTTATTTTAACCAACAAGGTGTTCACGTGTGGCAGCAATGCACTAGCAAAAGTGACAAGGCAGTGACGTCAGCTCCCTAGCAACAAGCCTCCTATGTTGTTGGGAATGGATTATTTCAATGCAGCGGGTTTGTGCATTTGAGAAAGGAGAAGAAGACTCATGTGAAGTTGATGAGAAGCAATTACAAATTAAAACGGTGTGCTGCATGTTATGCGAAAAATGAGAACAAGCGGGTTGCGTAGAGGACTTATATTGGACCCTGACCCCCCCTTGATAAAACAAGGGAGTGGTTGTACAGTATTTGTCAGCCTATTTGTTTTTCTATGGGTCTCTCGCTATATCGCAGCCCTCGATATATATAGCAGATTTATATTGGACCCCGACACCCACGATATATCGAGTGGGTGGTGTATAACAAGAACAACAGCAATGCTTAGTTTTAAGAGGAATACATTAAATATTTGGTACTTAGTAAGTACATACACATTCCTTTTGTACTCACTGCCACGGAACCGTACTTACATAACACCTAATTTGCATTAGTTTAGCAGTATTTGTAATAAGTTAGCCTACTAAAATTGATCAAATTTGTTCATTTTTTATTTTCAAAAAAGTACTGTATTGGCATTTGAAAAAAAAAAAACTAAGTACACTTTCAATACGTTTATTATTCCAGAAACCAAGTTTAAGCCTTCTTTCTACTGTTCTATGTAAATTTACACAAAGGATGTTATTCGACTAGTTTCTGAAATAAAGACTTCATAAATATAACTGACATTTCATTAGGACTTTTGAGAAAAGCTTAAACATGAAAGACGTGGTTTTATTTTTTTTAATTTCAGAAAAAGTCGGTAAGAGCATGGCTGTGTGCACATGAGAGCAATAGGTCTGCAAGTTTGGCTGTTTTGTACAGATTAAGGGAATGGAATGGTAAGAGAAAGTTACCAAGTTGACTCTCCAGTCTCCAGCTGTGCTTTGTGTTATTCTCCCTGTTGATCCCCATCTGCATTTAACATGGCTTCTACTGAATCACCTCATTGGCGTCAGGCCCTAGCGCAAAAAGACAGAAGACAGGGGGAGGGTCTGGTATGCCGGACGGTGGGATTGTGGCATGGTTGAGGGGGTCCAGTGAAAGAGATACAGTGAGTCAGTAGACTGACCCCTGTGGTCTAAAGTAGGTAGTTAATGTAACAGCCATTCTCCAGGTTAGTAACTGCTTGTAAAAAAGCCTGACTCTTTTCAAGAATATTGGAGTTCTGGCCTGGTACGATATATTTAACTGTAACTCCACACTGTAAAGGGACTGGTGCAACATCATGTAAATTAACACACACACACACACGCACGCACATACACTCACTGCCCAATCCTACAGTACAGTAGTGAGATTCTCCTATGCTAATCTTGCTCTCACACATTTAATGCATAGGCTTTTACGAGGGATTTGACAGATGCCCTTCTTTTTATACTAAGAATTAACCATAAATCAGCTATTGTTTTGTATTATATTACTTTATGGGCAGACCTGGCATCTATTTACAGTGAACAATTATGGAATGACCTGAAATACTAAATTTAAATGAATGTCTATCAGTCTGCCCCAGTAAAGTACAGTAGTAAGTCTGTGTTGGAAATAGTGAAAGGTCCCTGTATTGAACACATGCCTTCAGATCTGAGACCCAGACAGTATATAAATTGACCTGCAGTATATTTGTAGTTTTCCCCATTGCTTTTTCCATGGATATAATATGTATTTACCATAGTTTACCATGTTTTTTTTTTTAAATATGCTTTACCATTCCCACTGGTCCTTACAATGCTTATCTATGCTTTACCATGCTTTAACTATGCTTTTACTCTGAGCAATCCCTGTCAGCCAAAAGCATATAAGGGGGCCCTTTATACTGCGGAACAGTTTATAATGTGGTACGGTCATATAAGGGGGCCCTTTATACTGCAGAACAGTTTATAATGTGGTACGGTCATATAAGGGGGCCCTTTATACTCATGGAATAGTTTATAATGTGGTACGGTCATATAAGGGGGACCTTTATACCGCAGAACACAGTTTATAATGTGGTATGGTCATATAAGGGGGCCCTTTATACTGCGGAACAGTTTATAATGTGGAATGGTCATATAAGGGGTCACAAATGGAGATTAGATAAAGGGGCATTCAGAACAGAAAATAGGAGGCACTTTTTTACACAGAGAATTGTGAGAGTCTGGAACCAACTCCCCAGTAATGTTGTTGAAGCTGACACCCTGGGATCCTTCAAGAAGCTGCTTGATGAGATTCTGAGATTAATAAGCTACTAACAACCAAACGAGCAAGATGGGCCGAATGGCCTCCTCTCGTTTGTAAACTTTCTTATGTTCTTAAGGGGGCCCTTTATACTGCGGAACAGTTTATAATGTGGTACAGTCATGGCTCCCATTTGAGTATTCTCATTATAATGCGGAATACAAATATCAAGGTCTTATAACTATGGCTTCCGACTACAGCGTTATAAAGGGTACTACTTTTTCATTAACAATGGTGCTTACCATTAGTCACAGACTAACACACGAATGTACATTGTAACAAACATAATTGCAGGTAACAAGTAAGTAAAACATATTAACAATAATTGTAATGCTTCTATTATTATTATTTGTTTATTTAGCAGTCGCCTTTATCCAAGGCGACTTACAGAGACTAGGGTGTGTGAACTATGCATCAGCTGCAAAGTCACTTACAATTACGTCTCACCCGAAAGACGGAGCACAAGGAGGTTAAGTGACTTGCTCAGGGTCACACAATGAGTGAGTGACTGAGGTGGGATTTGAACCGGGGACCTCCTGGTTACAAGCCCCTTTCTTTAACCACTGGACCACACAGCCTCCTTCTGCTGGTTTTATAGCATTAATTTTTTTTTTCAAAACAAAATTGGGGGAAAGTTTTGCACTTTAAGATAGGGCCTGGTATGTTATCTATTGGAGGATATACAGGTAGTGGACAAAAAAAATGGAAACACCTGGGTAAATGAGGGACACCAAGTATATTGAAAGCAAGGGCTTCCACACAGGTGTGGTTCATGCATTAATTAAGCAAATATCATCCCAGCATGCTAAGGGTCATGTATAAAAATGCTGGACAGGCCTGTTTGCCTATAATTATGGCTAGCATGGCTGCAAGAGGAAACCTCAGTGACTTTGAAAGAGGGGTGATTTTTGGGGCACGTTTGACAAGAGTTTCAGTGACCAAGACAGCTCAACTTGCTGATGTTTCATGAGCAACGGTGTCTAAGGTGATGTCGGCATGGAACTCAGAGGGAAAGACATCATCAACAAAGGGCAACAGTGGGCGGAAGCGCATACTCCAGGATCGTGATATCCGTGCATTAATTCGAAGTGCAAGGCAAAACAGGCGAGCAACTGCAGATCAATTGAATGCAAATTTCAACCTGGGGCACGAGCAGCCAGTTTCATCAAAAATGGTCTGCCGAGAACTCCACAGAGCGGGATACCATAGTGGTCCAACGCCCTATTAAGTGACTTTACATTGGTGTTTCCATTTTTTTGTCCACTGCCTGTATATACATACCTTCGTACATCAATGAATTGTTCTGTACGGGTGGATAAGCGTATCCTGAACTTCACGTGAGCTGCTGCCTCTTGAGTGCCCAGCTGTCTGCCTATTCCTGGAAGGGTGGCTGTCACAGAAGCTCAGCAGATGTTTGCTTGCTTAGTTTTAATAGGCTTACACTGCTTGTAGCTCTGTTGCTTTCCTTGTGAGATAGCAGCCATTTTCCTTCTATGCTCTTGTGTTGGCAGGTGGCAGGCTCATCAGTCGTACTTCTTGTTTAATTATTGTGTCATAGGTTGCAAAATAATTTAGCAATGCACTGTAAGATGTTACAAGGTATTCAAACTGTAATTCAGCACAAGCAATGCATTTTCCAGGATGAAGGAATATTAATTCTTCATAAAAGCAACGCTGTAATAGTCAGGGTTAAATGAAAAGCTTCTTCAATGGGTTTCAAGTGATAGCATTCACATACCACTGAGGTATCTCCACTGTTAAGTAGCTGTAATTTACTTGGATTTGAAGTTTATCTAGCAAGGCCCTTGTGGAATACCTTAAACAGGAGAACTGATGAGCCTGTCAATTGAGAAGCCTCCATGAGATATCAGTGCTTAAGAGGTGCGCAGTAACATGGAGGCTGAATTTCCACCACCAGTGTTTGTGCTCTCTTAAGATTAACATGGCAATGCTGGCCTCTGAGTGGCTTATTAAAGGGTTTCCTGATACAAAGCTATTCTGGGGAATTAAGGGGAGATCAATCTGGGATACAGGAGCCTGTGTTTGAGCCGGGTATCCTATGTGGGCTTGCTCATCAGCGAGACGATTACTGATATACCTACTGACAGTGTTAAAGCAGAAATTTTCAACTTAAAATAGAATACCTACTATTCATATCTTCTAAGGAAGTCAGTTATTATGGTATGTTGCCATATGAAGCAGTAAAAAGTTGATTACAAAATTGTACATTTATTTCCTTGCCTTCTCGTTTTATGTAAAATACATCATAGAACAAGTATGTTACATAGTAAATTCAGAACTGAAGCTTTCTGTCAGTGGTTCTGTTTTAGCGACAGATCTACCAGTCTTTCACTTCAGGGTAGACAGGTGATAGAAAAGATTCATTTTTAGGTCCTAGGATTGGCTGCTATTTAGATAATTAAAATAGGGTTTGTTTTAAAACAGTATTTCATGTAGATTCCTCTAAGCAAGTATGCTATTGATCTAATAATAATGGTAATGGCATGCTTCAATTAAAAAGAAAAGAAAACAGTTTCACATTCCCTTGCAATTTTCTTACTTTGGCAAAAAAAACCAAAAAACTTTGGCACTGTGTTAGCTATCCGCAACTGTGTTCAAGCTGCACAAAGTAGTCAAGGCTAAGATATACATGTATAACTCCTGATGATTATGCAGCTTTTTATGTAAACCTGCTAGGTTTAAAACCTGTAAACATGTTTGCCAATGAGATAAAACATCTGTTTTTTTTTTAAACCTGTTCAATGTCAGTAGTAATTTCTAACTGATGCATTGTTTAGTACGTCATCGAAGATTTTGGCACACCGTTTTAAAACCTCCATCGGCAGAGTTACACTTTAGTTACCATTTACTGATAATACTTCCCTTATATTAGCATCCAACTGAATAATCTGAAATGTGAAGCCCCTTGTAAGTGGTAGCTAAGAACATCATTTAATTAAAACTTTACTAGTAATGCAGTAATGCAATGTTATAGCAAACACATATTTCATTTTAAAACATTATCTGGTACTACACTAGGTTATAGAAAGTTCTTAGTTTGCTTGCCTTTTAGAAAGCCTGTTTACGGTATCCTCGATCTGTTGAGAAAGGGGTGGGAGGAGCACAAAGGCTCATCCAAAAATGTAGTGCAGCATGTGCTCCTACTCAGAGATTGCCTAGATTTGGTCGGTTGTTTGGCCCAGGACAACCTCTAATCGGCTCAGCACTGGCAAGAGCAGCATAACCACAAAAATGCAAGAATTCAAACTTTTTCGACCAGGAGACAAAGTAATGCTGCTGCTTCCCTCATTAGAATCGATATTATGTGCTACATGGCAGGGGCCATATGAAGTGATTCGGGCTATAGGTAAAGTGAATTATGAAATTAGACAGCCCGATCACCGTCATGAACGGGAAATTTATCATTTAAATGTATTAAAGCCTGGCAGGCAAGGGAGGCCTTACTTATAGCCTGGGCGAAGTAGAGGATGATTTAGGCCCCTGTCCAGAGACCCCTAGACCTAAAGTAATTTCGATGGGGTTCAGCAATGTTTTTTCTGACTTGCCTGGTAGAACTAACCTTGTTGAAAATGACATTATCTCTCCCTCAGGTATCACAGTACAAGAGAGACCTTACCAGATCCCAGAAAGTCGACGAAGTGGCGTTAGCAAGAGGTATGGGTGATGCTCGAACTTGGGGTGATTGAGCCTTCCAGGAGCAAGTGGTGCAGTCCAATTGTGATAGTGGCCAAAAAGGACGGCACCAACCGCTTCTGCATTGATTTCCGTAAGGTAAACGCTTTTGCCAAGTTCGATGCCTACACCATGCCTCGGGTCGACGAACTTCTAGATAGACTGGGAATGGCAAAGTTTATCTCTACTCTCGACCTGACAAAGTGATACTGGCAGATCCCCTTAACCTGCAGTTCTAGAGAGAAAACCGCATTTTCAACACCAGAAGGGCTGTTTCGCCTTAAAACCATGCCGTTTGGGCCACATGTTGTGCCAGCTGCCTTTCAGAGACTGATGGACCAGGTCTCACACCGACATCAGGAATATGCGGCAGCGTATATTGACGATGTGTTTATTTAGAGCTCCACCTGGCGAGAGCATCTGGCTAGGGTTACGGCTGTCCTTCAGTCTCTAAGGGTAGCCCGGCTGATAGCTAACTTGTGAAAATGTGCGTTTGCCAAAACAGAGACACAATATTTGGGATTTTTAATGGGGAATGGAAGGGTGAAACCCGTTGTCACCAAAATCTAGACTTTGGTAGACACGGCAATCCCCATTAACAAGACTCAGGTGAGGTCCCTACTGGGGTTAGCCGGTTATTACCAAAGATTTATCCCTGACTATGCCACAGTGATTAACCCCTTAATCGACCTCACCAGAAAAGGTGCACCAAATTTAATTAAGTGGTCAGTAGAATGTCAGAGGGCGTTTGATATTATTAAGCGGAGACTATGCCAGTCCCCCACTCTCATCACACCAGATTTCACCAAGAGATTCATCCTCCACACCGATGCATCGGATGTTGGTTTGGGTGCGGTCTTGTTCCAAAAGGTAAACAGATTAGAACACCCGATACTGTACATCAGCAAAAAGATGCTCCCTCGGGAGCGCAACTACTCCGTGGTTCAAAAGGAGTTTTTGGCCATTAAATGGGCTACACACTCTTTACGATATTACCTGCTGGAACATTAATTTTATCTTGTCACAGACCACGGCCCACTCAAGTGGTTAAGCACAATGAAGGACAGCAGTGCCTGAATAACTTGGTGGTATCTGGCATTGCAGCCCTTCATGTACCACATGGTACACTGTGCGGGGAAAGACCACCAAAATACAGAATATTTTTCCTGGGAGGGTGGAGTAATGGGAAAGGTAGATTCAGCCGAGTGTTCCTTCGGCTCCACTCTTTGGTGGTAAATCTCCCTCTCGACCTGTGAGGGCGCTAAGTAAAGGGAACAGAGTACCCTGGACCGGGTTAAAAGGAAGTTGCCATCTAGAAAGGGGGCAGAGCTCTGGTACACTAAATCATTGACCTGGAAGGGAAACAATGTGGCAGCCGCGGATTGGAGAAGCGGTTGCAATCGTTAACCAAGGGGTCATGAGTGACGGTACAAATAGGGGACAGAGCGACGTGATCTGTTCCTTTGTTTATGGAACAGGTACGACCTGGAAGAACCAGTATTTGTGTATCGTATCGTGAGTGTTTTGTTTGTTTGTCTCCAATTGTTACTTGGTTACTTGTTATTATTAGCAGATGGCTAACACGTTCACGAGCTGTCGCCAGAGACTAGCACTAACCCGGACATCACTGCACCTGTAGCACGATGTATTTGCACCATGAGCACTAAAGCACTCACCCAGGACTGGTGACCGTGTTTGTATAGTGTGGATGTAATAACTGTGTTTATTATTTGGGACTGCAAACCCGTTTTATAGAACAGTGCAATACACGTTGCTGTGTATTGTCTGGGATTATTGTTTAAGATCACCAGACCTGGATTACAAAATAAATCGTTTTCTGATTGGATTATCACTGTTTGTCTCTTCCTTGCGCACCGCATCACTCCTACACCTGTACCCTGCGAACCACTTTGCCACAGACCCCCAGAGCTGTCACCTCCAGGACATTCTTGTAAATGAAATAAAGCAGCTCAGAGAGCTGTCAGTGCTAAAATACTTTGAAATACTGTACGTTCTAGAGGGAGAATTTAAGAAGCAAGACGTAAAGGCCAACAATTCCCAAGCAGAGCATTGTGTTTTTGTGGATTTACAGCTCAGTAATGACAACCTTTATAACCAGAGAAAGGGAACTAAGCTGTGTTGTAGCAGAATGTTCTCCACATATAATGCAGGCTGCCCAGGGGGGACAGCTTTTACAGACTATCCAGTACTGTAGCTCTGCAGTAACTTGGTTGCACTAAGTCTTGAAACTGAATACTAGATGTTTCTTACAGCTTGTGGTGGAGTGTCCCGCCCCTATATATATTTGTGCGCTGTTTTTGTATTATTGTTTGCGGCGCGGATAAAAGCGCCGTGTCTTTTGTTATTGTATTTTTAAAAACTCTGTGAGGATGCGTGGCTGATCAGCTACTGATTATTTAACTAGCTGACAGTCACGCATCCTTACTAAACTCGTGCAGACTGTGACCGAGGGGTAATAAGATAATTAACAGCTAGTTAACCCCTCGGCCAGAGTATAAGAACCTGCAGCTGTCCATGCTGCGGGGTTGTGTGTACAGAGGAGAGTACGGGGAGCGGAGAGAGCGAGGAGAAAAAAAACTAGTTTTAAAAACGACTGCTAAACAGTATTTGTTTATTCGTTTGGCCCTTGTGCCTTTTTGTTTTGTTGATTGTTTAAATCTTTTGTTTTGTTTGTTTAGTTAATAAATACGCTGTGTGCCGTAGCATTCAGCTTCACCCGCCCATCCATTGTTTTGGTTCAGTTACTTCCTGGTCCGTGACGTCACCACACCTCACCACTGCAAGCCATCCTGCCACACAGCTTGATTTAATGGCCTTACTGGGATGCAAAAAAACGCCTCTTGTTGCATTGCAGTTGAGGTATTTTGTTGGGTAACACTTTACACGGAATTGCAGTACTGTTTACATTGTAAATACACAAATGCAAGAAAGGGGTAACATAAAAGATGTTAGAATTTCCATTTTGTGAACTTGCAGTTACATTGTAACAGAGCCACCATCTGAGCACTTATTGCATTATTACAGCACAATTAAGTGTTTCTACAGTATATACATCATGGGGCTAGATTCTCAAAGCTACTTACTCAAAAACACAATTTGTGATAGAAATACTGTTCTAAAACAAATCAGAAACAACACCAGCTTACTTATTACTGGTTTGGCAACTTTAGTGTTTTAATTTCTTAATTTCTTAACTGCACTAAGATTTGGTGTAAATGACATTACACATCTAAAGTGTAACCTTGTTTTATGTTGTGCTTTGGTTCTGCAAAGCACAACATAAAATAGCTTTTTTTGTGACAAAATTGTCTGTCAGGTGTGTCCACTATCAGTAAAGGACCACCTGGCACTGCCCTAAACCAACTTCCCACAATCTTTACTGTATAAACACTATCAAAAGGTAATGAAAATTACACAGGTCTCAGTGCAAGTGTGCGTTGATGTTTGTAGTTGTGCCAGTCCTTTTTCAACCTCAAGGCAGACCCAGTCTTTCTCCAGTTGCAGAGTGCAGTCTGAACAGCTGTGTGTTCCAGCAGTGCCAGCCTTTTACAGTTGACCCTGGAGCAAAAGAAGCCACTGTGCAGCAGCGGTGTCAGGCTTCATAGTGAATGAGAGAAGTCAGAGAAGGTATTTGGCATTGGCATCTCTGTGCAGCCGTACCATCTTGGATTTGATTTTTGAAACTACTCAGTATGTCGTCGGAACCTCCAAATGACACTGTGTGAAATGAGAAATGTTTCTTTGACGTGATACCAAAGTCTTGCCTGCCCATGTACATAAAAGATCAAACATATCAACAAACATATCAATACGTTTGGATGACCCACAAGTTTAGACAGACAGGGTTAATAATGCACATAATATCATACTGAAGTAAGTGGTCAACACTGATTGAGGGCCAAGGAGTTGTGAATAAAAATATAAAAACAATCATGATTACAGTATGTTAAAAAAGATATAAAGATACTAACAACAAAGCAGGCAGTAACGGTAATGAGCTCTGTCATGATCTAACGGTAATGAGCTCTGTCATGATCTAACGGTAATGAGCTCTGTCATGATCTAATGGTAATGAGCTCTGTCATGATCTAACGGTAATGAGCTCTGTCATGATCTAACGGTAATGAGCTCTGTCATGATCTAACGGTAATGAGCTCTGTCATGATCTAACGGTAATGAGCTCTGTCATGATCTAACAGTAATGAGTTCTGTCATGATCTAATGGTAATGAGTTCTATTATGATCTCTACAGTATATTCAGTAGCACTTTAAAAGCAGTGTCATTACTGAGTGGCACTTTTATACGTAGGGAATTACTGGGTCCAGGAATTTTTTCTTGTTCTTTTTTTAAACATAGAAACTAATTTAGTAACCTATATATGTTACCCTTTATGACATATTTCTGGCTGCTTACTCTTACTTATAATGTATTGCAGTTGAGTGCCTTTTGCAGTAATGGTGTTTTTATTTGCTGGTTCTGGAGACATAACTCATGAGAATATAAAAACAAAAAGTAATTTACAGCAGCCCCATGTTTTGTGTGTGTGTAATATGCCACATTTGTAAAATAACTAGGTTTTTAATTTTTGAAACATGGTAAACATATAAATGTGAATTATTATTTGTTTATTTAGCAGACGCCTTTATCCAAGGCAACTTACAGAGACTAAGGTGTGTGAACTATGCATTAGCTGCAGATTCACTTACAACAATGTCTCACCCGAAAGACGGAGCACAAGGAAGTGACTAGCTCAGAGTCACACAATGAGTCAATGCGTGAGCTGGGATTTGAACCAGGGACCTCTTGGTTACAAGCCCTTTTCTTTGACCACTGGACCACACAGCCTCGACAGAATCACTGTTTACATTCCCTTTTTAGGTATACCTTTATAAGATGATGATTATTTTTATGTATTTATTTATTATTAACGATAGTTTTCTTTCTTGCATTTGTGTTTCCTTGTAAATAAATGATGCTGTGCCTTCTGGGAATTCAAAACCCAGGCTGGGACTCAATTATACTGATTATACACATTATGTTATGAGAAATTACTGCTTGAAACTGTGTTTAAACAGAGCATTACACTGCTGATGTTTAAGTCATAATATGACAGTAAGCTCGTTCCATATGTATTTTGTGTGATTCATCAGCCTAAAGCATAAAATGGTCTCATTTTGAACATTGTATAAATAATCTAATTACATCGAATTACATTTTAAATAACATATGTTAAATATAATATTTGGTAATAGATTAGCGAGATCAATGTGGCATTAGTCATAAGAATAAGAATGCTTTTACATTTTACGTTAATATATGCCAAATAAAAATCCCAATAGAAGTACCCCTTATTTAAATGCAAGAAAGAAGTTAAGCAAATGTAAATTTTCTGAATTCATGTCTGTAGATGAGGTGGGCCCCGGGCAATGGACCTCCAGAGTGTGTGTGTGTTTCCTTTTATGTGGAGAGTCGGCAGGTTTAAAATCGTATAATTATAATGGGCGTTATGATAATAATAGACGTTATGATACTGAGGCTCGACATAAAATGAAAGTCTCAATTGTTGGAAAATTAATGTGCCAATTATAGAATGTCGAGATTAACCAATAGCAATCGGCATTACAAAGACCTGGGGAGGACGGAAGCCAATAGGGAGTAGAAGAGGTGGGACTAAGGGAATAGGACGCAAGTAGGAAAGAAAAACAGTTCTGACAAGTTTCACTGCACTGCACACATACAGTTTAGCGTTTCTAGCCCTAAAGGCTGCTTGAGTAGGATAGCTGACACAGAAATAGTGCATTTACTCATAGTTGCAATTTTATTTCTGTATGTGTGTGGGCCCCCCTCTGGCGTCGGGGCCCTGGGTGCTAACACCGGGCCTGGCGGAGGCAGTTACATATGTAAACACCCACACTTAAAAGCTCAAAAAGATTTGTTGGGGAGTGGCTTTGATTCGCCGATGCACTGTAGTTGTGAAAGACACCGTAGAGCTTATTTTGTAAGTGTACAGGTGAAAAGCTAATGACAATGTAGACATTCGTTACTATAATTAATTAGCTGTAGTTTTTAACTGTATCTCCCTCTCTGTAAGCTTTCCGAAAGTGTGCCGAACACTGCATAATCCCTTTATCTTTCAAAAGTCGAACCATTGCTCATTCTTATTCTTTTGGTGGAGGGAGATAGTGTTGCTTGTGAAGCATTTTGTTTTGTACAAAAAAGACTTCTTCTGCATGCCAAACTGTCCTTAAAGAAAAGAAATGCTGCTGTCAATAATCTCAAAACCTGAATAGATTCCACAGGTTGCCTAGGTTTTACAGTATGCATGCTGTGAACAAACTCAATTACCCAGCAGAGTTGGGTTCTCACAACCTTATCTGCCCTGTCTAATGGATTGCACTGCCCATTGGAGCCTCTTGGAGCTCAGTGATTCTGTCTCTCACAGAACTGAAGATTTAGAAGTCCTTCTTATAACTGCTAAACAAGCAGTCTGTAGAAACTGTCAGTGGCATTGCAGGATTCCACACTGCATGCAATAAAGCACTGAAAGAACAACTAGTCTGACCTAGTTCCAAAATTTAAAAAAAAAAAAACATCCATGCCAAACCATCTGCTTAAATTTTCCAACACCAACTACTTATTAGACCCCAGCCCCCTACCCCCTTTACCTAACTCATAATCATCATTTGTTTCTCAATTTACGAATAGCAATTTCCTTCATAATCCTCACACTAATCCCCAAACCCAGACAATGGTCAGACCGATACATAAGTAATGAGACTTATATTGCTTATTTTAGAGAGAGGTTCAGATGATAAAGTTACCATGTTAATGGCTTGGCTGTGACTACAGCACAATCTGCAAAATTAAATCTGTTCCACTAAACCTCTGGTAATAAACATGGCGATCTGTGACAATCTCCATTACACGAAGGTTCATTAGGGTGAAGTAGGGGTTTGAGAAACCTCTGGGGGGGGCTGAGGCTCTTTCTGCATCACACAACGCTGCCCATTATACTCTTCCCCTTTAACCTCGTGATCAGCTGTGACATCACACCACAGCACCAATAATAGGACAGATGCAGGGCACGAAACCAGCAACCACTCGCACCACAAGCAAGCAACTTAATTATGACACCAAAGAGCCAGGCTCTTAAACCTCATCTTACCAACATGGGTCAGAATCTGTAGAGGCATACACAGACACAGATAACTAACCCACTTATTTATTGTGGTATCCAGCGGCTTTCTACAAAGGCTTGCCTCAAGTTTAAAGGAAAATAACAAATCTAGTTAATATCCAACAAGATCAGGCTTTCGCCTCTTTTTCTCCTGTGTCAGTCTCTTTTCACTTTATTATTAAATAACTCAGAATATGCCCAGGCAATTCCTACTTGTTAAGTATAGAACCTCTGGACTTTTACACCACTGACTTTCACAGTAACACATGGAATTGTTTCTGCTCTTCATTGTTTGCCATGCATACTAACCATTTAATCAAATACTGAGACTTTTTAAAGCTGATTGTAGCACTGCACTGTGCCCTAAAGCATGCATTGCACATCGACATCTGCATTGTGATAGCACTGAAGCCTGTGAAACCTGCTTCCCCGCCTCACACAAAAAATAAGCATCTACACATGAGAACATAAATGATAGGGTATTAAACTGGCAAGTTAAAAGAAAAATATAGAGGACATTAAGTACAGCATCCTTTAATTCCTGCACTTTCTGTAGAGAATTCCCTGAGAATATATTCACAACTTCCTAGTTAGCCTGCTTGTCTTTCCAGGGTGCATTTGTTTGCTGAAGTGTAATAGATTTACATTTAGACTACCTTAATCCTTCAGGCAGTCTAAATGTTTATTAACCTGTATGGCTTCACTTTATCAGACTCCAATAAAGTATGGTGTAACACTTGAAATAACAGTCAACAGTTCATATTCAATTAAATAGAATTTGAATGGGAATAACATCTGAATCTGTTCTGTAGTTTCTATTTTTATGTAATTGTATTATTTTATATGTTCAGACAATAAAAGTGTCTCTTAATGTGGAACACTATGAAAATAAGAATGCAATAACACATGACAGAGTGTTCACATATAGTCCAATACCTGCATGCCTTTGAGGTGTTGTTCAATGTTAAACAGCTTAGGCCAGCTGATTCATATCCTCTGTACAGCATTTCCTTTTTGCAAACTCTATCTCTTTATTTGTGGTTCTGGGGTGGTGTTCATACATCACAGTCCCTACATTAAAAGGGCTACAGAACCCCCTGTACTGTTTAAAACAAACCCATTACTGCACCTTTGCTTTATCCTGTGTTGTGTGCATCACGGTGCTATATTTTTCAATGCAGTCACAGTTGTTTTAAAGCTATTATTCACACATTCCTGGGTGATTAATGAAAAAAAGCCTAAGTGAAAAGGCAAATGCAAATTAAATATTGATTACAAATCAGCTATGTTTGGTCTATGGCTTTAATCTCATAATGTCATCATCCACAATCATTTTACGAGGTACATTTTTTAGTAATCAATTCAGAATTTAACTACCACCTTGCAAGATTGAAAGCAACCTTAAATTAAACCAATGTGATCTTTAACAAAAATACACACCTTTTTAAATTCATCGTCCCTTATCCCTACCTCCCTGTACCAACCTCATTTTATGTGCGGGAGAAACACCCACAAATACAGTCACACTGTATAGGTGAAAACATTACTGTGTATTACCTTTCAGTTCAGGGCGGTGAGCGTCAGATGTAGTAGCCACTAGAGGCCGCTAGAGGGTGCAAAACAAATGGTGTTGGAATAGTATGATAGTGACAGAGTTAGTTTTATGGGTTAGGTTTAGGGGTAGGGGTAGAGGTTAGGCTTAGGTTTAGGTGCAGGGGCAGAGGTTAGGTTTAGGGGTAGGGGTAGGGGTAGAGGTTAGGTTTAGGGGTAGGGGTAGAGGTTAGATTTACGGATTAAGTTTAGGGGTTAGGTGTAAGTCACATATGTGGCGCAGACTGAAATATGTGCATGGACAAATAAATGTTGTTGCTGTTTTGTTTAAATTAATATAATAAAGGTCAAGGATGTTGTGTTTTTGAGTGTGCGAGTTAAGTTAATTTGCACCCTCTAGCGGCCTCTAGTGGCTACTACACCTGATGCTCACTGTCTGAACTGAAAGGTACTACGCAGTAATGTTTTCACCTATATTTCATAAATATATTCATAATGTTTGTATTTTCTTCACATTATTGTTCGTAAAATGACCAATTAAAGCTTAACAACAAAAACATTGGCATAATTTTCTGTTTTGTGTGAGTTAAGTGGACCGTACCCATATGCAGATCATAATCTGATATTTAAATGAAATTGTCAGGTGGTGAGTGGTGTGGGTGATATGATTCATGTCCAGGCAGTACTTTTAGTTTGAAAACAGTCTGTGTTGTGAGGGACGTGCTCAGGGGTGTGTGTTGGCTCCGTGGCTGCAGCTCCCTTTCACTCATCCTCAGCAAACACAAAAACCAAAACAACAAATGCAGCACTCCGGTCAGTAACTGCAGCATAAGGGGCCGTACTCACATAGCTGCGTCCTGGCGCCATGGTCTACCAATCGCTGCCTGACCCACAGCTGATCACAATGGATTTGTTTAGCCAACTTGCAGCTACGTGCTTCCTCCAAAATGTCCGACTTCCGGTTGCCATCTACCAGGGGACAGGTTGCAGGGGGACAGGTTTATGGTTACAATCTGATGTCCCAGCTGTACTGGAGAGAGAATGTGTTTGCGAGCCCTTTTGAGCCCATAATGGAGTGTGCAGGGGGAGAATTAAAGAAGCTATACAATAAAATAAAAAAAATTGCATTGGAAGAGACAGGCACTGATGGCTTGACTATGAGCTACTCATCTTACAGCAAGGTAATGGTGCAAAATATACACCAAGACTATCATTTTGTTGGACAAGAAGTTAAAAGTAGGCTTTGAAAACCCAGTTCTCCTAATAATTGTGTCTGGAATAACGTTAGCAGAGAAATAACCAACACTAACTAGTTATATCAGTCTATTCATAATGTAAGGAATGAGTTATATCACAGAAAACTCTTTGCAAAATTGTATTTTGGCTTGCAGGCTGTGATCAAAGTTAAGGGTGATTATTTTGATAAAAGCATGATTTAATGTATGAACTGAAGTTTTGAGTAAACATTGTTCTCCCTCCCTCATTATCTGTCAGTTTGACTAACGCTTGCACACTTTTGATTGTAAAAGCAATTACAGAGAAAGAGACCGAGATTGTTGAGAATGAAGATTTATATATTTCTCTGTGACTTGTCAACAGAGTTACAATGGAAGTGCTGAGGAGTACCTGGGGCTTAATTAAATTTGTTTTATTTTTGTGTGGTCTGCCTGTACAATGATATGATACAGTTGGTTTCCATAGTGATGTAATTACTGCACATTAGTATTAGTTTCAGAACCATAAGTTGACTCTGCTGTTTTCTTTCTTTATGTTTTATAAACTCACCCCTGTTTCAACCCAAATAATGTAAAATAAGTTATTTTTTACAACCTATTGTAAACCTATTAATATTAAACTAGTGATGGGCACCAATAAAAGTCTTAATTTCAAGAAATACAGTATATATATATATATATATATATATATATATATATATATATATATATATATATATATATATATATATATATATATTGTAAAAGATCCGACCTCTTTGCGGTTCGTTGCCCCTTTAAAAACACGGACCCAACACACAAATGGATTTTTTTAAAGCGCGGTTGCGCTATTTTTAATGAAAACACACAAAACAAAATAAACAAAACAAACACCTAGCTCTTCTTTGAGCACTAACTAAAACAAAACAGGAACCTAACTTAAACAACAGGACAGCTAAGCTGTTTACCTGTAACAAAAACAAACAAAAATCACACACACACAAAAAAAAGGACTCGCTCTACCTTTTTTTTTTTCTTTTAAATACGGCTGTACCCACACACCAGCACAGTCGGGCTTCTACCCTCTTCAGCAGCCGCCCTGAGCAGACTGACTGCTCTCCTTAAATACCGGGCACACGCAAATGATTAAACAATAAAACAATTAAACAAAACAATTAACACAAATCAAATAATTAACAAAACAAAACCAAAATGTGCCTTACGCACATGTTTTCCTCTAGGGAGGAATTAACCCCCTCCCTGCTGTCTCACACATCCACCCCCATGTCTTTTCAAGACATCGGCCATACAACGGCCACCTCCCTCCACCCTTAAAAGACCACCCACCCTCAAGTCCACAAATGTCAATTTTCGCCCTCTTCCACGGGCGGGCTTGAGGTGGGTTGGTCCCTCCGGCGCTTCCAGGAGGGACCCAGGACCGCGAGGAGGGACCCAGACGGCTTGTCCAGGGCGACCACAGCGCAGACCGGTGACCGGGAGCCAGGACTGACAGGCAGAGGCGGCGCCTGTGGACCTGCGCAGCCACCTCTGGAATCCCAGGTGGAGCGCAGCACCAGGCAAGGGAGCCGAAGCAATCAGCAGGGGGAACGCTAGTGACCTCTGCCCTCATGTAGCGGCGCCTGCCTCTTGCGCAGCGACGCCTGGGATTCCAGGGGAGGGAGTAAGGACCAGGCAAGCGACTGTGCCTGGCTGTACTGCGACCTGGGAGCAAGGTCCAGCGCAGGGAGGTCTGGGCATTCCGGCCAGGTGTCCACGATGACGGGACAGGGAACCTCCCTCAGCAACGCCGGACTCACTTGCACGGTTGGTTGTTCTGGAAGCGGCAGCTCCACCCCTCTGGCTCTCGGGATGGCAGCTCCATCCCTCTGGCTCGGGATGGCAGCTCCATCCCCTCTGGCTCTCGGGATGGCAGCTCCCACTTTTGCAGCAGCAGCTCCAGTTCAGTTGGCTCCCGCTCCTGTATTAATAACGGGGCCACGCCCAGCTCCTGCCTCTGCCTCTCCATTTTCTTCGTCTGCTCCTCCTGAGCAGCGGTGTTCTTACTGAACCTCTCTATTAAATCTTTCAAATCCATTTTTGGGTCATTAGGGGCGCCCCCACTCGCTGCCACCATATGTAAAAAATCCGACCTCTTTTCGGTTCGTTGCCCCTTTAAAAACTCGGACCCAACACACAAATGGATTTTTTTAAAGCGCTGTTGCGCTATTTTTAATGAAAACACACAAAACAAAATAAACAAAACAAACACCTAGCTCTTCTTTGAGCACTAACTAAAACAAAACAGGAACCTAACTTAAACAACAGGACAGCTAAGCTGTTTACCTGTAACAAAACAAACAAAATCACACACACACAAAAAAAGGACTCGCTCTACCTTTTTTTTTTTTCTTTAAATACGGCTGTACCCACACACCAGCACAGTCGGGCTTCTACCCTCTTCAGCAGCCGCCCTGAGCAGACTGACTGCTCTCCTTAAATACCGGGCACACGCAAATGATTAAACAATAAAACAATTAAACAAAACAATTAACACAAATCAAATAATTAACAAAACAAAACCAAAATGTGCCTTACGCACATGTTTTCCTCTAGGGAGGAATTAACCCCCTCCCTGCTGTCTCACAATATATATATATATATATATATATATATATATATCAAAGAGTCAGCTGCCCTGTATATATATATATATATATATATATATATATACATACACTGTATATATATATATATATACACACACAGTCAGCACTCTGATATCCGTTACCCAGATAGTCGCGTTTTACCGCCCTTGTATTAATAAAAACAATCACCATTATATATATACGTGTGTTTTTGTGTGCGTTTTTGCATTTTTTTGTGGTAAATAGTGAGACCCCTGTGCAGTTATACAGCGCTTCTCCAGTTTCACCTGACGAAAATGCGGCCAAAACAAAGCGAAGAGACAAGCTCCGGTAATCATTTAACAGTTTTAGATACTGTGATGTATTATTATTATTTTTTTAATCTTTAGTGATCTTTAGTTGTTTTGTGTATTTTCATTTGCAAGTTGACTTAGACATTAGGGCCTTATCGAGCACTGTATTCTGCAATTTTGAATTCTGACTTTGTCTACTGTTTTAATTCTGGAAACTGCGTCGTTTTTTTTTGTTTTTTTATAAATCTTTTGCTAAATTGCATTACCTTTTATGTTGTATGCAGTTCTGTGGATGGGTAACATTTTGATTTCATTTTGCTGTTGGGTCGTTAACGGGGAATTTTACATAATGCTACAATACGTATCAGATTTAAAAGTATGTACTGTATTACAATCCACGTGTCCTCTCTGTTGATATTTTCATTATCATATCATTCTGAATTAAAATATTTCTGTCGAAAATATAGTACTGCACCAACAAAACCAACACAGTACATCTAAAAGGAAGCCTACTTATTTTGAAACACAGTCCAACCTATTGTAAACCTATTAATATTAAACTAGTGATGGGCACCAATAAAAGTCTTAATTTCAAGAAATATGGTATATATATATATATATATATATATATATATATATATATATATATATATATATAAAATGTTATATTGCAATTGTGTGATTACATTTTCATATCATTGCCCACCTCTATATTAAACTATTAAGACCACAGATTCATGCAATTGGAAGCTTGCAATGTTTAAATCCTGGTTGCGTTGAGTTGCCAAGCTTGCCTGGGGATTTATTTCCTGTGGACTAAGGGTTTGTTTGACCTACACCAGAGCAACCCCTACTCATGGGTGGCAGATGAGACCAGGTGGTGACCAACTAAAAAGATGATTGGTAGCTTAACAATAACAGAGATTGCAAGGGTGAAAGCAGCGAGGAGGCATTCCAAACAGGAGATAAAACAGGTAAAATAAAGAACATTTTAAAAATATGTAAGTCCCCAGGGCAAACTTAGCAGAGTGTTTTGTAATGCTAAACATGTATTATATTTGTTAATACAGTATGTAGATTCTAAGGCCCATATGCATGAAACTTACCGTCTCCTTTATCGTGTCAATTTTTTACCGTCAAAAAACACTCATCGCTAGTTGGAATAATGTGCCCTTGGAGACCAGTTTTTTCATAAGCATATTGTTTGTCTGATTCATAAAGCAGTATAGTGCCATTAATTGACACTTACCGGCATCATAATTACCACGTGCCTCAGACCAGGCTCATTTCTGTGTTTAGGAAAGTGTGTTTAATTATCCAATAATTAGGTAATTTAAGTATCGTGTTATTTGTAACACAACATATTTTTTCTGCCATTTAACAATTAATTGTATTTTAATGAAACTATGCGGTGCTGTATTTCCGTGCCATTTGTCATTGAAACTAAAGTTTTAAACATACTAGATCTTATGACGGTCCAGTGCCGTCTATACTTGTGCACTGGAAAGGAAACGTGTGCTAATATTAGAGGATCATTTTTTTCTCAACCAAAAGTAAAATATCACGAACTTTGACAGAAATTACACTTCTGGTGGTTTCAGTTTTTTATTCAAAAATCGTACACTGCCCCTAACCTAACCTCTTACTTGCGTCCAGCAAATTTTTAGTAGCCATAATGTGATGGTGTGAACAGAGGGTGTATGCACTGACATCTTAAGTAGGGGGCACAGTTTATTTGTACACCTCTGACAATTGGTTAGATAAAATCTCTTCGTAACAATCTTTGATGATAAATCACATCTGAAACCATTACTGGCTGGTAAAATAACCGGCCTATAGTTTTATAAGTCCCGCTGTAAATACTGGCCAGTCATTTTTTTAATGGGTGGAAATTACAGTCTGACATTGGCCCCCATATAAAAATGTCCATAGCCGTTTTTCAGTTTACCATGTCAGTCAATGCACTTACTATGCATTACAATCATTTGAAGTTACCACAGGGTTTGCCTTGCTGTACCATTCTATTTCTGCTTTTTACCATGCTTTTACAATGTATTATTTCACTTTGCCATGTTTTCACCTTGGTGCACCATAGTAAAATAAGGGGACCGGATAACCTTTGTTGCATTGATTAGTTGTTTCGTGATCAGAACCTTATTTTTCTAAATAAAGTAGAACAGCCATAAAGATGGACAGCCAGGGACCCTCGATCCTAGCTAGGTAATTGTTATTTTGCCTGGAACAATAACAGAAATTAACATAGTAGTCTGTTCAGCGGTGGTCTGTAGGGACAGGGATTGTGAGGAAGTACAGAGAGAATGGGGGCGATGGGGCACCGTAATCTCTCACGTGGAGCACTTTTCAATGTGACTTGTCAGGCACTTACAGCGTCCTTCTTGAAAGCTGACACATCGCAACCCCTTTGATGTGAGAAGTAAATGAACTGAGAGAGAGAGAGAGAGAGAGAGAGAGAGAGAGAGAGAGAGAGAGAGAGAGAGAAAGCCTTGACAGAATAAGAGCTGGAAGAAGGGGCAGGCAGCCAGAAAGGATATTACATTCCAGAGATTTATAGCCGTGCTGGCTTCACGAATGCAACAGATTTAATATTCTGTATGATTTATTCACTGTAGAAGTAATGAATGATTTGTAAGATTTAATCTTGAGCTGATCCAATGACTGGATCCTTTTGACTCAAATCAGGCTGAAGGTCTGATTGAAGCCTAGTAAAGGTTGGTTCGAGAAAAAAAAAACTGAATTTCTGTAAAGAGGAAAGCACGGTCTGATTTTACATTTTATAAAGTAGTCAGTCACAAAGTATTTACTACAGCTTTTAAACTGTGGCATTTTTTTCTACCAAATATATTCAGATAGTTGATACAAACTTTTTTACAAAACATATGCTGTTGTTTTTTGTCAAAGGAAATTGGATCTTGCGCATTGTCTGTTGAATTTGAGGTCAACATAAAAGAATCACAAAATAAAGTTTGATATTCTTGAAAGACTGTTGTTAAATAATCCATCAATGACCTATAACAGTTGGATGAATTTAAAACAATTTGTTCATAAAATATACACTGTAAATTGTGCACACTGTGTACAATATTTTTTTCTTCTTCAAAAAAGCTCTTAAAATGTGTTTTGATCATTGTGGCAGACTAGGGGGAGGAGAAGAAAATGTAGTGCAGGATGGGATAAAGAACTACATCTCCCAGAATGCCATGGGAGTAAGCCAGGTACACCTGTCTCCCATTAAAGTAATTAAGACCTGCATAAAAGGGGTAGAAATAAGGTGACCAGATGTCCCGTTTTGGACGGGACAGTCCCACTTTTGGAACACTGGTCCCAGTGTCCACAATAGCATTTAAAAGTGGCTGTACAGCGCTGTGCAAATCTTGAGAATTACGAAACAGTCAACATTCATATTTGCAACCAATCACAGAGAATTGTGGGAGGGTTTATCCAATGACTGTTGATAAAACAAATTGGTGCAAAGGCAAGGTACTGCTCTCCTGGGTAAGGTTCAAGTCTGTTGCTCTTGTTTGTCCCTCTTGGTTGGATAAGCTAGCAGTGTGAACTCCTAGCTTTCCTTGTCACTAGCTGCTTCAAGAGGTGAGACCATGGTGGTGTAACATTAACGGTTCATACAGGTTCATACATGTGTAGCTGTGGGACACAATTGTAGAAATCAACGCTACTGTCATACAATGTGACAAAAGTATTTGGAAACATGTTTTCTATTGAAATAAGTCTATATTCATTTTCACCACAGGTACCCTTACGAAACGTATGTGAGAGAATAATAAAAAATAATGTGTCAACTAGTTATTTTCAGATTTGCAGGACAAATCTTTTATTAATTTGTTGACCCCTTATTTTTTTATTTCTGTGTTAAATTTATAGAAGTATATTTTATCCTACAAAGTTGAAGAAAAAAGAGACAATGGAGTACTCATATTTAAGATGTATGCTATTTGTTGCAAATGTGTAATAGCTATATAAGGTATTTTGCTTTATCACTGCTATTTAATAGAAAAAAACAACATATTCATAAAAACATGTTTTTCCTTCAGCAAAAGGGGCAAAGGATCAGGTATCTATTACAAAAAAATAGATTATGAAGGAACCATTTAATAAATAGAAATATTGAGACATAATTAATGTTTTCATACAGGAAGGACCTGATTTGCAGACTGGACACTGGAGGACAGAATAGAGAGAGAGAGAGAAAGAGACCCATATGCATGAAAAGTGGAAAGTGGAAATTACGGAGAGGAGAAGATGCAGTTTCTTAGACAGAAAACTGACTAGATTTCCAGGAGTGAGTTTGGACTCACTGGTAGAGGATAGCACAAAGAGAGAAGTTTCTTAAAAGTACAAATAAATGGAGAGATAAAAGAGAGAAACAAAGTTCCCAAGACAAAGCAAGTTAGAGGGATATCTTGAACATGCTTTGTAAAAGCAAAAACAGTAGTTAAGTGTTAAGTAGTTCATTTTGAGAAATTCTTGGCCTGTGTTGTCATCATACCTAAACGAAAGTGTGTATGCAATGAAGAACTGAAAAAAGAATTCACTTTTTTGAGGAGAGCAGGACCAACAGATTCTGATGTTTTTTGTCAACACTGCCAAGCCGCTTTTTCCGTTACCCATGGTGGACGCTCTGATATACACAATCATTTGGATACAAAGAAACATAAGTCAGCTGTACAGGCAGGGAGTTCAAGCAAACAGCTGTCAGACTGCGGGGAGAAAGAATTTGAGTTAGCTGCTACTGAAGTCACCTTGGCATACCATAGGGTTTCCCACAGTCATAGTTTCCGCTCTATGGATTGCTCCTCTAAACAAATTAAAAGAAGTTTCAGACCAAAATAGAGTCCACTCCACTTACAATGACAGAATTCACAGCTGATTTAAAGGAGGTGACATTTCTCTCTGTCGCCATGGATGCATCAAATCGAAAACATTTGAAATTGGTGCCTATCCTCCTTCGTTATTACAAGCCACTTGAAGGAATTAAAGTTCTTGAAATGTCTTCTTTGCCTGGTCAAACATCAGATTTGATGTCTGAATATCTAATCAGCACATTGCAAAAGCATGGCTTGATGAACAAGGGTGTAGCTTTCTGTGCGGACAACATAAACACCAATTTTGGAGGAGCAGCAAGAGCTGGAACCAACAATACTTAAAAAAAAAACTAAAGGATCACATTGGACATGAAGTAATTGGAGTGGGATGTGCTGCTCATATTATTCATAACACTGTGCAGTGCAGTAGATTGTCTTTCTCTGGATGTTGAGGCTATGGTGGTGAAAATTTACAAGTTCTTTTACATATATACAGTTAGAGTCAAACAACTTAAACAGTGAATTTGCAGAGGTTGGGTACCTGGATCTGTTTGGGCAGAGCAACACTAGGTGGTTGTCGCTAAAGGCAGCAGTTGAAAGGATCCTTCAGATCTTTGAAGGATTGAAAGCCTACTTTTTATCGGAAACCAAGTGCCCATGTGCAGTGCGAGGCTTCTTTGAAAATCCATTGTCTGAGGTTTGGTTGTGGTTTGTCCATGGGCAGCTGTCTATGTTTCAGGCCACCATCCTGAAAATTGAAAAGCACACCACTTCAGCTGTATTTTGGCTTTGGAATTGGAAAATATAAAAAGTAAACTGAAATAAATTAGATCTGAAAGATTTCTTGGGTCGAATGGTTAGGGTTAGGGTTAGGGTTAGTCCATGATGAGATCAAGACTGATTTCATGAAAGCCATTGTTTCTTTTTTCTATGACACTGCTCTTGCATATTTAGAGAACTGTGGAAAGCCATACCAAGATTTGTATAACTTCACATGGATTCTTCTGAACAAAGTTCCATTGTGAGAAGAAATACAAATGGCTTATACAGCAATTGGTTAATTTACACCTCAGTATTCTGCTGATATTAATGAACATGATCTGTTTGATTAAGTAACTTGTGTTAAGATGTATGCAAGAGAGAATCTGAACAGCTGGAATGACGCCAAGACTTTTGAAGATGAAAGATGGACTCGCTTGTTTAAGCATTTTGACAGCAACCAGATTACCTACAAGAACATCAGTGTGATTGTGGAGCTCATTCTTGCTGCTCCTGGAACGAATGCCCCTGTAGAACGTGTGTTTTCTTTAATGAACTCAATGTGGTCCAGTGAAAAACGCAACTACAAATGTCCACTGTCAAAGCCATGCTGATCACAAGACTTGTCCCCAGTTTTATGACAAGATTGCACAAAATAAGAATGCACTATAGGATTCAATCAGCTGATAAATATGTAAAGCAAGATTAACCACTTAAGGACTGTGTATGCATACACAAATACTGAATGTGATTGATCTCCTTGGCTTCCTGAGCTTTGTAGTTCACTGTAGGGCCACTTTATGGCTCATTGGGGGTGGGGGGTGGGGGGGGTTAAGCTGTATTATAGTTAAGAAAAAAGTCAAATGTGTATCTGAATAATAATAACCCTTTGTTGTAATCAGTTTTTGTAAATTAAAAATCTTGGAAGTTTATATTATTGATTTGCTACTGTGTAATGTAATAACTGTACTTGTTGTGAAGAAATGAAATTATAGACAGGAAGATAATTTTATTCATAAAGAAAGTTTTATGACACTGAATATCACCATGATTGTGATCAAACATTGCCAAAGTGAAAATAAAAACTCTGGCCCTCAAGATATATTCCAGTCAGGGTTTTTGTTCCAGTAAGGTCCTTAATGAGTTAGTTGACCCCTAACAGGTCAAATTAACTAACTTAGGACCTGGTTAGAGTAAAGATCTGAACTTAAATGGATCTCGAGGGCCAGAGTTGATCACCACTACCCAAGGTAGAGCTTACCCATAGTTTGGAAGTTAATCACGATATTTCCATACTGTCCCATTTTAAGGATTTCAAAATCTGGTCACCTTAGGCAGAAACCCTGTAGTCAGGGCTATTGTGTGCCAGGCTGTGTGAAGCCATGTGTTCCTGTGTGGTTTAAGAGAAGAAAAAGAGTGGAAACTTTTTTGTTTGTATTCTAAACCGTGAAAAAAAGTACTTTTTTTTTTTTTTGTAACTGGGAAACGGCTTAGCCATCCAGTGTTTAGTTAAGGAATCTGCAAAAGTCTAGTTAGCGCTTCAAAACGGAGTTAGATTTTGTTTTATTTTTTTGTTGTTGTAAATAATAGAAGTGCGCAAACGCGCTTAAAACTTAAATACTGTGTTGGGTCAGTGTTTTAAAAGGGGCAATCAAATGCGAGTGAGGATCTTTCACATCGTCTAAATGTTCTTACTGTACAGGGTTACTGTACATTGCTGATTATAATTACATACAGTATATATACCTCACATGTGGGAATTAGGCAGGTCAAGCAAGCTGCCAGAACACATCAACGCACGAGGCATATATAATATAATATTCACAGAGCTAGGGCTGGGTGGAGTAAAGCCCTGGTACTTGAAGTAGGAATTATGTGCTTGTCTTTAGAAAGAGAGCATGATTTCCCTATGGCTCAAAGAGGTGAGATCGAGCCGATCAGCCTCCAAGGCTGGGAAGCAATCTTTACTTCCCCCGAGGAGAAATAAAGAGAAGAAAATAGGACAGATCAAAGAGAAGTCTCTCCCCCCTCTGAGACAAATCCGTAGTGTGATACAGGAATGCTGAAAACAAAGAATAAGATATTGTAACAGGGGTGCTCTTTTACTGTGTGGGTATCCACTGAGAGATGAGAGAGAAGTACAATCCCATAAATTAATCCTAAGGATCCTGGTCAAACACGTGGTGGTCCTCAGGTTTGGTTCACTGGTTCCCTGTCCTTGGTTATCCATGCAGGCATGAATCTTCATGCTGGTACACAAGAACATGAACAAGTGAAGAACAAAGAACAAAGAACAAAGGTAGGTGACCAGTGTTAACTGATCATCAATTATGCAATTGACAAGGGGTTCCTGAGTGGCGCATCCGGTAAAGGCGCTCTGATGGAGTGCAGGATGCGCCCTATAGTCTGGACGTCGCTGGTTCGAGTCCAGGCTATTCCACTGCCGACCGTGGACAGGAGCTCCCAGGGGACGGCACACAATTGGCCAAGCCTATATGTTTGCTACTATTCGACTTTCTTTTTTTTGCCAAATCGATGATTAATATCGATGTTTATTTTAGAAAGATTGAACGTTTTTTTCAATCTTTATTTTTCATCGATTCAAGCAAAGAATGCGTGAAATTGACCTTTATGATTTTAAAAAAATATATACTTTTTATGCCATTGAGAAACGTCTCATTTATCGACTTTATCATATTCAACATGGTTACCAACATTCTAATTGAAATAATGGTTGGTCACAGCTGAGCTATACAGTTAAAAATGGTCTCAAACTGTAGGAAACGCAGCATATAAAAGTGTATTACACAGACTTGTATAGCATAAATTTACGAGTAAAAATAATATGCACAGAACAAAACATTAGGTACTTGAACAGAATTTAATGGGCTGGATTTTACTGAAGTATACATGGAGACGACATATGAATGTCCTGCCTTGAATAATGCAAATGGTGAAATTTAAATGCCCCAGGAGCCAAGAAGTTCCTATTTTGAAATGGTTCAATGATCTGGAAAGATTGATTTCAACAGCAGACACACAGCACGTGGCGAGAATATTGGTGTATGAATTTGCCTGTTCCAACCATGTCTTGTTTATTTGTCAGGAATATAAAATGTGCATGCTTGTTTTGGTACGATTGCTTCGAGGGGCAAGGCAGTGCTGAACAGTGAGCAGGATCAGATAGGTCTCAAAGGTAAAAGTGAAAGCTTGGTAAAGCATAGGGGAGTCAGAATAAAATGCAAAGCTTCACGTAACGAACATTAGTGTCCTGCCTAACCTTGGACTACTTAACCCTTTAAGGACCAGGATCGTGTTAACACAATCATACCGAAGTGGGCTTCTAGGACCTCGATCGTGTAAACACGATAAAAAAGTCACTTTTGTTTTGATGACTTACAGGGCCACCGTACTTTGCAGTACAGGGTTGAAACACATATCAGTGGATAGGGGAGGGACTGACATTCACTTCCTGATAAAATTTTGTTTTGTGTGTGACGTCACTGAGAGGGGCATTCAGTGTCTAAAGGGTGGAGACAGTTTGCAAGCAGCCGGCAGAGACAAAAGCAGAAACAAAACATCACAAGAACTTGTTTAGAGCTAATAAAAAAGGAGAAACAGTGTAAATCTGATGTATTTGACTTATAATTATATTAGAACATTTATTCTGTCTCAATTGTTTTACATATATGTTTTTGCAACATTTATAAATATCAAGAGACAAGTTGATATAAACAGATTCTATTTCATGAACTAAATGTATGCGGTACATTTTTTTCCCGTATTACTGATAATAATGGAATGAATAACTATTATTTATAAATATTTATTTTGAGAAAATAAATCGAGAATAGTGTCCATTATTGCTTATAAAGACCTTGAGAATAAACGTCTGTTATGCCATTGCAATCACTCAGGTAAAACAATGTCTTGTAATTTGCCCAAACATAAAAAAACGTTGGTACCAGATAGACCAATAAACTGAACTTGTTAATAATAATAATAATAATAATAATAATAATAATAATAATAATAATAATAATAATACAGAACTGGATTAACACCAGTCTCCCAACCAATTTCTCAAATGAATTATGTAGAAAGTATAGCAAACTAGTGTTTGTTTTTGCCATTAGAGAAACTCATTACACAAACAAGGTGAATAACAAGTGTTAAACTCCCAAAATGAGCCAGAAAACTGGAAAGAGAAATGTAGAGGTTTTTTTTTTTTTAATGAGCTATAAAACAATGTGGAAGTAAAAATAAAACAGATGCAACAAAAAAAAAACTGATAGTTGCAAATCTCTGTTTTTAACAAACTGCAAGATCGATAATCTGCACAATGAATGTATAAAAGAACAAGCCACATAAGTAGGTATTGTGCCATTTAGTGGTTCTGCTAATTTAGCTTGATTGAGATGTTTTATTCAGAATCAAGTCATCCGTCGGTATGCTGTGAGTAGTGATTAAGTGTGCCTGACATAAATGAATACTTTTCGTGTGACACAGAATAGATGAATCAATTGTAATGGATTGTTGTGACAGTGCTAGGTACTGTATGAAACATTGCATAGATTTCTCCAAGGTTAAATACTTCACCCTGTAGCCCCATGCACTACATCCACATTATAGTCCAAGGTAAAAGCAGGGCATCAGATACAGATTGAGGGGCTTCAGAGGCATAATCTGATGTTGCATGCAACGTGGCATCTTAACCACTTTCCATAATGAAAACCATTCAGAGAAATATACACAAAAATAACAGGAAAACAATAGCAAAACGTACCATGACCTATTGTACAAAGTTCACAGCAATGCACCACATTATTTATTAATACTTGACATATATTGTACATGGCAGATCGACCAGATTCAGCAAAAATCTATCAATTAAACTGTGTTTATTTAGGGCCAGCTCTTATATACATTCAGATTCTATATTTACATATAAGGCTGTGATACTACTGTATTAACTATTAAACTGCATGTTAACTCCCTGTAATCACACACCCACAATGCATTTACTCCTTTGGGAGGTGAGGTCAGATGTCAGTCTACAAAAAGCCTAAACCTTAAAGGTACAGAGCTTGAATATATATATACTGGACCATGCAGAACCATTATCAGACCATCAGCTCTGACATCACAATTGATTTGAAACAGGTATTGCACAGCAGTGCACCTGTACCCATGTGGGACTATGTTTCTGCAGTGTACATTGAGCTTACAGCTTTATCATCAGACTGCTCTAATTTTTCATCTCCCTAATCCCCACATTTTCTCATTCACTAAATGAGAGTACTCTGGACTTTACTGTAAATGACTGCCTTGTATTAACATCTTGATCCTAAAATTACAAATGCTCATAAAATGAAGAGCTTATTTCTCCTCTCTAATATTAAATGCCATACTCTGCCTCCAGATTTTTTCTTTCCTTCTCATTTGTTTTAATTGAAGCCATCTCAGGGTGTTATCTGCTTTAAGAAATGTTTTTAGACAAGAATAAAAGGCAAAATGTGTGCACCTTTTCTGCAAATACATATTAATGCAGGATGAGATACACCTAAACCATATCAGTGCAAAAAGATCCACAAACTGCTGGTGAGCTGCTAATAGTTGGGAATTGGAATTGCCACTGACTAGCCTCTTACTGGGCACCCTGTAGGCATTTAAAAGTCACAACAAATAGATTAATTATGGAGAGTAGACAACAAAAAGCCTACTCCCTACTAACATGGTTTCTCATACAGCTGAATGTATTTCAAATTCTCACTCCTACCATGTGTCTATAGGGCTGGGGGGACATTCTCATGGTGCACAGACAAACTCTACAAATTGAGAACTTTTTCTGTCCAATATAGATTGTAGACCAAAAACTGCCATTGCTGGGCCGTATTTGTTGTTGTTGTTGTTGTTGCTGAATACAATATGAGTACAGTCTTGGTAACAGGATTATCTAGTCTCAGTAAGTCGCCTTGGATAAATAATAATAATAATAATAATAATAATAATAATAATAATAATAATAATAATAATAATAATAATAAATAATAATTATAATAATAGTTCTCTTTTGCATCAATGTTGTATTGAACATCTGTAATACACTTCAAAATATAATTCTATTTGCAAATTCACAACTCTGTTTAATTAAAAAACAACTGGGGAACTGCCGTTTTATTGTTATTATTGTTTGACAGCCAGGATAGGGTTAAAATGCCCCATCCAGATAAAATCGTGAGAATGCATGGTCAACAGCAAGCGATTAGTGACACACTGGCTGTTGACCACGCCTATGAGAAACCCCGTGCCGAATGTGTCAGAGGGGTAAACTAGATAATTAATAGCCAGTTAATCCATCTGCCACAATATAAAAACCCACAGCTTTGGATGAACAGAGAGTATGTGTTCAGAGACAAGAGTCGAGCGTGTTAGAAAGCAATTGCTACCCGTGTTGGTTTACACCAGCACCATACTTGTTTTTGTTTCGTGTCTGTTTTTGTAGCTGTCTGTTTATTTTGGCCACTGCCGTTTCATTTTGGTAAAGTGTTTTGTTTTGTTTAAACCTTTTATTTTTCAATAAAACTCACGCATCAGCGTTTCCATACCACAGTACTGTTGTGATTTCCTTTCTGGTCTGACATCACCACACGCTCCAACATGTCACAATGACCCATATGCCACATGCACAACTCTGGAAAACTGTGTAACTTTAAATGTTTGAGGAATATATGTGATTAGAGTACCACCACAATCTGATAAAAACACTGCAGTCAATCTTTACCTCTCTGTATAAATCCTGATGGTGGTTTCCTCGGCCTAGATTATTTTTTTATAGGATTTTTTCTTGGCAAATTCATATAGAGATATTCTCTGGAGATTAAAAAAACCCCACAAGAACACGTGAAAATTACAAACAAGAGGAGGCCATTCAGCCCATCAATCCTAGACTGGTACTTAGTAGCTGAAAAATCCCAAAACTCTGTCAAGCTGGATCTTAAAGGATCCAAGTGATTCAGCCTCAGTAACATGACTAGGTAACCCATTCCATACCCTCACTATTGTGTGAAGACGTGTCTCCATCCCTCTGTCCTAAGCAGGTCTGGAAAATGTATTGAGGTGATAGGCTGTAGGAACGGTGCTAGGATCCTTTGTGTCTACCTCTAGACTTATGTTATATTATAAATTCTGGCATGACTTCACTTGCATGAGGCTTGCTCATTAAAAAAAAATAAAGACAGTGATACATTCAGGAATATCAGAATATGTATTAAACAAATGCTTCCATTCAGCCACCCTGTTTTCATCCCTCAGACCCAATACCCAATATTTTTTTTATGTTTAAAAAGAACTGTGATTCATAGAAAATGTTTGACACTGAAAGCTTCCAATAAAAAAAAAAATCACAGTGATATGTCATTCTGTGATGGAAGTGTGGCTGTATGGCTGCTAAAAACAGCAGCTAACCTAATGGTCTTAAGGATATTTATGAATCAGATTAAGTCTTCCAACGACACATGGGCTTGGGCCAGTCGCTGCTCATTAGCAGCCTGCTTAGCAGAATCTGTTGCCTAGCTACATTGCTTCATCCTGCAAGCAGAACACAGAAATATTTCAAAAGCAGAGGAACACGATCTTGTAGCAGTGTGCCAGGTTTGTGTCGGATTGATGTCGTCTGCAAGGAAATTTTATCATAGGCAGAAAGCAAAGCACTGATTGAGGTTAAAAGGGCAGGACACCTGACTCCTAACTCACATGACAAGAAGGAAGATGATTCTAAGAATCTACGGTTTAACAAAGGTACTAATTAGAGATGCATAAAAAAAGGAATAATGTAAAACACTTACATTTTTAATTAAAACGCCACCGGATTTACTTTGTAATTTACTCCAGTATTTTTTTTTTAATGAGAAAAATCCTAAAATAAATCATTTGTTTAAGTGCTGGTGAACCTTCACCCTGCCACATGAGGTGCTACTGCCCCTGTTACAGGTTTAAGAGGAATACCATCACCCCTTCACCATTATCAAATCTTGTAAGAGTCCACTCAGTTCAGCTACTGGATTTTTTTGGTTCTAATTTTGTCACATTAACAGTTGTTTTTTTCTTCCTTTTTTTAAAATATAGGAGTAAATTACAGGCATGTTTTATAATACAGGTAATACCTCAGCATTTCTCAACATGTTCAGAAGCATTCACAGCAATAAATCACCTGGTAATGTTCAAGTATAGTATCAGTGCAGGATTTAACCAATCTGAAGGCCAGTAGAGAAACAAATCAGTTAAATCAGTGTATGCTACAGACTTCTCTGGGGTTTTCAACAGGGTTAGCTATACTTTCCTGGTGTTTTTTGCACGAGGGGCATGCATTACCCTAACAGTACTGTGGCCATTCTCCAATGGTGCTATGCTTGATTAATAAAATTGTTTCATACTTAAAAAATTAAATCAAATTAGTATTATTTTTTTTGTCAAACCTCTTAAACAGCATGTTTGAAATAGATATGTGCATGGAAGAATGACAATAATCTGAAAATAGCTTCCATCTATCAACTGAGATGAAGGGCAAATTTTGGAGAGAAAAAAACAAAAACAACTGAAACTATCAATTTGCTGCATTATAATTATACATTAATCATTACGGTACAGTGTTGTCAAGCTTTTAAATTGATCTATTAATGAATGTTATGGCCACCCTGTTGGACTGCTAACATAAAGCTGCGCTGATTTATTGATTTCATACAAGCTTTTAGTGACATTTCAGATTTTTTTTTTTTACCTTTTTGTTTTGAAGCAACCTTTTTCTTTTTTGATTGCTGTCTAAATGCTGCTGGATCGTAGCTCGACGTATGTGATCCAATGAAACATTACAGGTTGTACAAAACAGTCTGCCACCAGTAGAATGCAAAATTATTGTACACAAACCGCTGCAGTAATTATTGTAGTTTTTTATTTTTTATTTTTTATTCATCTTGGACACTCGCTTAACAATACCAGTTGAGCTCTCCTAGGATACTAAACCCGCCCCGGATGCCCATATCTACCAATCAGTGAGGAGAGCCTAGAGTGGTTATTGGCTGCTGTTAAGTGTCAATCAATGAATCCTTAATAGGAATTAAGATTATTTTCCTTGTTCAATTGTAAAACTTTGAAGAAGCCTCTGAATCTGTTTAGTAAAAAAGCTGACTTTATTTGTCTAATTTGAAGCCTCCAATTAAGTGAACATTATCCTCTGATCTGGAAGTTATTTACAGTGCTCTGGTACCAGTAGCTGAAAGGAGGTGAGAATGATGTGGGTGCATTTGCTGGAGGTTTAATCTAGCACATAAACATTGGTGAGCAATGATGCAGTGTGAGAGTGAAAAAGAATAAACACAGAAAATGTAGTGTCTTTCCATTATTACTCAGCAAAGGAGGCTGTGTGGTCCAGTGGTTAAAGAAAAGGGCTTGTAACCAGGAAAACCAAGTTTAGCTGCTGTAAAGTGAGACTTTAGTGGCCACTAAAAATGTAAAGAATGGTTTTCACCTGCCGTTCTGCACCCGCTATCAAATTAGCATTTTGCCATCCATGTAAATGATATTGAAATACATTCAAATGAAGAAAAGAGCATGGAATTGGGCAAGGATCTGGAATACTAAGCGGGCGCAAACATTATAATGAGATGTAAACATGTTTCCTTGCACTTGGGCAGTTGCTGACCCTCCAAAAACTTTGCACCTCGTCTTACAAGGTGCAAACCATTGTAGAAGCGAGTAACTAACAGCTGTATAAAACCACACACCTTCGGAGACCTGTCATTGGCCGCAGGATGGCTGCTGTGGTACACTTCCTGATACGGCGACGCTTGGCTCTTGTTGAGGACAGGCAGGATCTCCAGACCTCTAAGATGGAGAAGACCCAGGGTCACTTTGTTTGGATGCCGTGGTAAGGCTTTATCGTCTCACTCCGCAGGTAATCCTAGACCTAATAGCTGAATTTCCCCTTTTCATCACCTGGTTGACTGTCCTCCTGGTAACACTGACAGCACTGACTTTCTCCACCATAGATGACCATACATAACATGCTCTTCAGATTGAATTGCTAGATTTATTATTATTTGTCTTTTGATATTATGATCTGAAAATGGTACATTTTTAAATGGTTTAATTCATCAGAAAGATAGACCAAATGTAGCTGTATGCACTGCTGTTATTCTCATCACTAGTTTGGCTTCATATATTTTCTTTTCCTAAAGAAGAATGTTGCGTTCTGCTACCTGGATTGAGTAATGCAACATAAATACCAAATGCGATTTGGGCTTGAAGCTCATCCGCCTATAAAATCCAATAGGACTAGCCATTTAGAGCAACGTGTTTATAAATTACAGCTCTAAGGTTTATTGATGTCATAATAGCTTAGTGAATCGAATTATAATTGTGATTCACAAAAAATGTCACCTTTAAATCTTTCCAACAAATAAAGTGCATGATTAGTAAATAATGGCCTGTATACTTTAAAAGCCTGAAAAGTTAAATCTGCAGTTCAGAGGAAGGGAGGGCTTTAGTGAAAGGGCTGTTTTAAAAAAAAAAAAAAAAAAACTGGCAAGATAAACAGTGACTGCATTACTTAGATCCTTTGACAGCACACAATCTGCATCACATTTTTTATGTATGAACTGTTGATAACTCTGGTTTGGGCTGTTGCCAGATGCACCATCAAGCTAACACTGCAGTAAATCATGCTGAACAGACTTTGCTCTGGTTGCACTGGGGGTGTTTAACATTTTTCATTATGTGTGCATTTAGATACTGGATGTGGTACTCCCACCTCCTTTTCCTTTATATGCCATTCTTCGATTCAATGTTTTTCATGTATACTACCAAAAAGGACAGTCACTGCTTAGCACATAAAAGCAACATGAAGTAAGGGATCACTGCTACCTATGCAAGAGTGCTTGATGGTCCAATTTACCTACTAGTCTGGGGTACAGAATAGCACATTTGCAGAATGAGTTGGATCAAAATCCAGTCACCATTTCCAATGCAAACTGTTCTGCTCCTCTATGGCTAGAACTTGTTAACACAGTATGGGTGATCGTGTCATGTTAAGAGAACACTGCAGCATTTAAAAATTTTTTTTTTATAATTTTACAAAATCATTACTTTTGAACTGTTGTCAAGCTTATACATTGCTTTATTAATGAATGCTATGACCTGCAAACTCGCTCTCTGACTCCTAACATCCTTCTGCATGGAGATGATAATGCTATGTTGCTGTATTGATTTTCTACAACTTGTCAGTGACAATTTTATATTGCTTTTGACAATGGTTCCCTTAAGGCCTGGTCACACAGGCGACTTTTGTCGACGGCAACAAGGGGGCGACAGATGTTGCCGGCTTGTCGCCTCGTGTGACCACCGGCGACATGTCTCCCACTTAGGACGATGTTCTATTTTTCAGGCAACACGAGGTCAACGTTTTCAATATTAGCCAATAAAATTTGATAAAATTTAATAAAATTTGTGTCACATGACGATAAGGCTAGACCATAACGTCAGTCAAACAGCGTATATGATACATTCTGATTCCTGCATTTCATCCAGTTAATTATATGTATTCTATAGATATGCAATACAGTGTGTATGTGGATAAGCGAATGTTAATGTCCATGATTACAACAACATATTTAAGTTATGAATACAATTCTACAACAACAAAATACATGTGTAGCATATTTTTTAAAAAGTTTTATTTTGCTGAGTATGCAGTATGTCTGTCATGCCTACATAACCCCAAATCATAACATCTTTCATTTTAACAGTAAACAAAGTGAAATTTGTTTTAAAAAATCTCAGGTCTGCCTTCTTGCTCTCGAAAGTCTAGAATTAAAAGTACAGTATTGAAAACATTGTTTAGGATAATGAAAACCTGTATATTTATTATGTTTGGCATATTAAATATATAGACTTAACTAAATAGTTCTACTAATGTACAACTTTTATTTAATTAAAAAGGAACTACAGGTTTGTTAATGTAATTAGTCCATTTTTCGTAGTCTTCCTTCGCAGCACGTCTACGTCTCGTGACACAAACGTGCATTATGATTGGGTTGCATTACGTTGTTGCTTGTGTGTTGCCGGCTTGTCTTTCGTGTGACCACTGCAAACTGCAAGGCAACACGCAGGCAACATGTGTTCCTCTTGTTGCCATCAACAAAAGTTGCCCGTGTGACCAGGCCTTTACAGTTACCTCATTTTAAACATTTCCAAGGAGTCAAACCTTGTCTTTGGATGAGGACAAGGTCTCCAGGTAGGCATGAAAACAGTAGTGTCCAGTTTTCTTATCAGATATCTATTTTTGGTCACTACTGTACAAGATTGCATAGACACCCTACTTCACCTCAAAAGTTTGCCAATCAGATAACTGTCAAAATAAGATTTAGGCACAGGGTCCGGTATTGTGTCCCGTAATACATCAACACAGAGTTTTTTCCTTACCCCGTGGGGAATTGTTGTTTATTCTGTCACAGCATGCTGGGTCCTGTTATGTTTCAGTTATAATGCCAGCAGCAGTTACCTGTTTTTTTGTTTTTAGCAGCATGATCATTTTGAAAAACCTTTGCGACGCAGCAAAACCTACTAGGAAAAAGGTAACCAGAGCAGCTATAAGCATCCTCACAACTTCTGTTACAGCTGAAATCTATCATACAATATTGCTGAAGTATGCTGTACGACCAGTTCTTTAGGGGGGAAAAAAAGTTTCCTTCATATACCATGTTAAAAGCAGTCACTGGACAAGTTGGCAAGGATTCAGAACAACACGTGTAGACAATGTGTGGCGCAGAGTTGTGGATTTAACAACAAAAGTTATCTATTAAAATGCGTGACAGTTTTAACTAAGAAACAAAAAAAAAAAAACGAAAGGTTGTTTTTGTCAGCTATCAAATAAAGAACAACATTTTAAAAGGGTTTCTGGCACTGTGCCACTTTTTTGTTGCCATATTCAGATTTGAAAAGCTGTTCTGGTATTATTAAATCACTTTTGACTCACTGCTCTGACTCAGGGCCTGATCCATATTACTAGCCACTGTATTGTGTGAATGGCACACTCAGTTTATCTGACACTTATGCCGCATTCACACTGCATTCTTAGGTGCTTCTGAATGGTATTACCAGCGTTAAAAATGATACAAGGGCATAGAGTTGTCTCATTTACCCTGCCTCAAAATTTGTTTAAGGGATTTGACCCAGACCTTGCTTAGCAACTTTAAGTCTGTTAGGGATTTAGAATACTTATTGTATGTGTTGATGTGCTTGCTGAGTTTGACAAATGTGTGAACACCTATATCCACACATATTGTGAATATTATGTTTTAACTATTCATTTTATCTGGTAGGAATAAATCCCAAATAAAATGATTATTATTTATTTGCCGGTTATATACAGTAGCAGGTTAACTTGGCTTTACTGAAAGACACCAAGGGGTGTATAGTACAAGTGTAGTAATGGCTTTCTGCATGAGGTATTAATTAGATTATTAATTATAAGTTTTGCATTATGTGCATGTGTGTGTCTTATAATTAAGTTGTTTTTAATCATTATGTTTAAATTGTGTGTGCATGTGTTGTTTGTAGTTGTTTTAATGTGCTTACTCTTTAATATGTTTTTGTATTACGTTTTAATGCAGTATTGTCCAAGCTTAGAATACACACATTACACATGGCTGACCCTGAGACCGGGGAAGGTGCATTAAAGGACAAAATGGATGCGCCCTGCTCAAAGTAGCATGTGGCGGACCATGAAGTCAAAGATAACCACCCCCTTTCCCACAGAGGAAGTATGTGGTAGCCTCGCTGTGTGTGATGAGATAACGACTACCTCGATTATTGGACAGAAACCAGTCGGGTTGAAGGGGAGTCAACAGTTGTTTACAAAGGTATAAATGTCAAGTTTGTTAGTCTTTTTATCTCTTTTGAATTGACTCCATGGATATCCGTGCTATCTGATACAAACATATGCACTGAGCTGTGCTGAAGACTTGTCCCAGTCAGTTTGAAACTTGTGCTCATCTGATTGTATTGGAGGTATACCTTTCTTGTATATAAAGTGTTTTTTAATCAAAAACCATTTATCAGCTTAATTTTTTCACTACACAAGTAACTCTGAATACAACCAATAGTAGAATACAAATAAGTAAAACATGGTGTATCACTTTGTGTACCCAGTGGCACACCCAGTAAAGAATGTTATGTGGTGTGCAGAGTCAAATCCCCACTGTAAGAAATTGCTGGAAGATGCAATGAGCAAAAATTGATGTCATGTTTGATTTCTCAATTTGCTAAAAGGAACTTTTGTAAACTGCTAATGAGTGAAGTGTTGATATATATATATATATATATATATATATATATATATATATATATATATATATATATATATATATATATGGTTGTAAGAATTGATAACACTTAGGGCTTGGTTTTGGTAAAAAGGTAAATAGATAAAAGTAGTTTTAAGTATTTTGCTTTAAAGGTTTCTAAACTAGTGACTTCTAGTCAACACTGCTTAAGAATTCTCATGCCTTGACCTGTGATATTGCGATTTCTTGGACTTAAACTTTAGGGGTCGATTGCAGTGTACCAGTGACTTAGTCCGCATCAATTGGACTAAAAAGCGGTTTAGCAAGTCCTGCATATCTGTACTAAGTTAGTCCTGATTGCAAGTTTACCAAACAGCAAGTGGTTTAGCTAGTCTAGCATTAAGTTCAAAATTTGTTGTTTACATAATACTAATTATACATGTGAGGTTTCTGTCTGTTAAATTGAATACATCAAACATGCATATTTTTATTATTATTTAAAAATAGGAGTATCTTATTGTGTGGCACTTTATTACAGTTTTGGCAACATTTTTATCAACAATACGAGGTAATGATATAACGTACGTAGTGCAATTGTCAATTTTATATAATAATTTAAAATATTGTATATAGTTCTGTATTCTGTTACATTTTAGTGATGCCTTTCATGTGAGACACTGGGTTATGCGGGTCTACAGTACCGTGTACTGAGCATGAAGTGCTTCATGCGACTCGGCATCAGCGAACGAACCTTACTGAACAAAATGCTTCATAAGGCTTCACATTTCATTTGAATAATTTTCAGACATCATTTCAGAGAATAATGGCGCTGTCTTCGTGTTAAAATGCGCTGTATAAATGTAGGACAAGCAAGCTTACTAAGTTAGTCTTATACTTCATAGTACTTAGTCCACCTGAACAGGATCATCTCACGTCTGATTTGGTGCGCTGCAATCAGGATCTTGTTTAGTCCGATTTAGCAGATGATCCATCTGTGGTGATTATCATCTGGTACGCTGCAATCGGGATTAACAAGAGCACTAACTTTAGTCTAAGCAAGTGAACTAAACCTGCTTAATCCACTAGTTAGATGCATCAAGTGGACTAACTTTGGTACGCTGCAATCGACCCTAGGTGTTTTATTTGTGGTCTTGGTTACACCCCTTTTTATATATAACTCTGCAGCAAGGTCGGAATCTAAATGTTATTTTAGAAATCATTGTCGTACCATGTCCTACCAAGTATGCTGGCTTACACCGTCTCCAAGGTGAAATCTACAGGAGTACCTAAATAAAATAATGTTTTCCATAACTTTTTTTTTCATTTCACCAATTTCACAGTGTTTCTTTCCAGACATTATGATCCATATAAATGTATCTTCTATAATCCAATATGCACAAAAAAGCAATACCCACTGTAAAAAGGACAGACACAAAACAAAAGACATACAATGTAATCTGTATATCTTTATTTGTCCAAGGCCCCCAATGTGTTGTCACTGCTTGTTAAAAGGGCATAGTTGTTGTCTGTGTTGTGTTGGAAAGATTTCCCTTAGTGTAACAAAGTAAACGTGCACAGTAAATTAGCAGTTTTCCAATGCTTTTCTTGTGGTATGCTATGCATTTATCATAATTTACCATGGTTGGCCATGTTTTTACCAAACTGTATTGCAATATGCTTTTACTGTATCTCTCTGGGCTTTGCAATGCTTACCTATGCTTTGCCATGCTTTCACTCTGCCTTATTACATCGATTGTAAGCTTCCCAACACTATTCTTGACCTGCCTAGAGCCATACGACCTTGAAATCTGACGTCCTCAGATCTTGCAAACTATCCAGTTGAGTCTGATCAATGCTTTCAAGAAATGAAGACAAGTAGACAAACCTTCCGGCTATTACCTTCATCAGTGGTCCTGTGGTTAAAGAAAAGGGCTTGTAACCAGAAGGTCCCTGGTTCAAATCCCAGCTCACTCACTGTGTTACCTTGAGCAAGTCACTTAACCTCTTTGTGCTCCGTCTTTCAGGTGAGACATTGTTGTAAGTGACTCTGCAGCTGATGCACAATTCACACACCCTATTCTCTGTAAGTCAACTTGGATGAAGGCATCTGCTAAATAAACAAATAATAATGAGCATGCATATGTTTTACCATATGTTTTGATTTGTTGATGGCTTGAACGGATAATGTTTAAATTTCAACAGAACACCTTGTGGAAGATAATAACTACAAAAATGAATGTGTTCTTGTAAAAGTTAAACATACATTTTGTTACACATTGTAATTGCCATGCTTGGCATGTGTACCACTGCCAGACCATACATATTCAACTTGTACACATTTTCATTGTCAGACCATGGCGTTTCAGAACAATACTCAGTGATGCTACTTTGTCAAGTCACATCTTAGAGGATCCCAATGATTCAGCATTTACAACATGGCTAGGTAATTGATTCCACAGCCACACCGGTAGGTGTTGTTTTAGAGATATGAGGTGTCCTGAGTTTCAGAAAAGGGCTGGCTAATTTGCATCTCTTATTTGAGACCTACAACACAGCATGTCTCTGTTGATCTGTAAATGTTTCCAAAAAGGACGATGAGTTATCAGGATTCATTCATCAGCACTCTTAATCCATTACCTTTCCAGAGCTTGCTGTTTAATAATGACAAGTAGTTTTTTTTTCAAGGTAAAAAATAATTTCACCATCAATGTCCATTATGCAGCCTTAACAAATGATTTTGTTAAAAGGTACACCCATATGCACCTTTACATTTCTCCTAAGGCAGTTCCAGCTATATATATATATATACAGTGCCTTGCATAAGTATTCACCCCCCTTGGACTTTTCCACATTTTGTAGTGTTACAACCTGGAATTAAAATGGATTTAATTAGGATTTTTTGTCACTGATCTACACAAAATAGTCCATAATGTCGAAGTTGGGAAAAAAATCTACATATTTTTCAAAATTATTTACAAATAAAAAACTGAAAAGTCTTGATTGCATAAGTATTCACCCCCTTTGCTGTGACACCCCTAAATAAGCTCTGGTGCAACCAATTGTCTTTAGAAGTCACATAATTAGTTGAATGGAGTCCACCTGTGTGCAATTAAAGTGTCACATGATCTCAGATTAAATACATCTGTTTCTGGAAGGCCCCAGAGTTTGTTAGAGAGCATATCTAAACAAACAGCATCATGAAACCCAGGAGCTATCAAAACAAGTCCGGAATAAATTTCTGGAGAAGCACCAATCAGGGTTGGGTTATAAAAAAATATCCCAAACTTTGAACATTCCCCAGAGCACCGTTAAATCCATTATTAAAAAATGGAAAGAATATGGCACAACTGCGACTCTGCCTGGAACAGGCCGTCCACCAAAACTCAGTGACCAGGTAAGGAGGGCATTAGTCAGAGAAGCAACCAAGAGGCCAATGGTAACTCTGAAGGAGCTGGAGAGAACCACAGCTGAGATGGGAGAAACCGTCCATGGGACAAATATAACCTGGACGCTCCACAAAGCTGGTCTTTATGGAAGACTGGCGAGAAGAAAGCCATTGCTGAAAAAAACCCATATCAAATCCCATTTGGATTTTGCCAAAAGGCATGTGGGAGACACAGCAAATATGTGGAAAAAGGTTCTCTGGTCTGATGAGACCAAAATTGAACTTTTTGGCCTTAGCGCAAAACGCTATGTGTGGCGCAAAGCCAACACTGCTCATCACCCTGAGAACACCATCCCCACGGTGAAGCATGGTGGTGGCAGCATCATGTTATGGGGATGCTTTTCATCGGCAGGGACTGGGAAACTGGTCAGGATTGAGGGCAAGATGGATGGAGCCAAATACAGGGAAATTCTAGAGAAAAACCTGTTTCAGTCTGGAAGAGACTTGCGACTAGGGCGGAGTTTCACCTTCCAGCAGGACAATGACCCTAAACACACAGCCAAAGCTACACTGGAGTGGTTTAAAAACAAGAACCTGAATGTCTTAGAATGGCCCAGTCAACGCCCAGACCTCAATCCGATTGAGAATCTGTGGCAAGACTTGAAAATTGCTGTTCACCAACGGTCCCCATCCAACTTGACAGAGCTTCAGCAATTTTGCCAAGAAGAATGGGCAAAAATTGCAGGATCCAGATGTGCAAAGCTGGTAGAGACTTACCCCAAAAGACTCACAGCTGTAATTGCTGCCAAAAGTGTTTCTACCAAGTATTGACTGAGGGGGGTGAATGCTTATGCAACCAACAAATGTCTTTTTTTTGTTTAATTAACTTTTGTGTCACAATAAAACATATTTTGCACCTTCAAAGTGTTAAGTGTGTTGTGTAAATCAAATGGTAAAAATCCCAATTAAATCCATTTTAATTCCAGGTTGTAACACTACAAAATGTGGAAAAGTCCAAGGGGGATGAATACTTATGCAAGCCACTGTATATTTATATATAATTGAATTCATAGAACTCTGATATAAATGTTTTACTTGCACTTATGAATATTTTTTTACTTTGTTACTAGTGAGTAGTGATTTACTTTCTCTCTTTCTCTCTAATGCAGCTCATAATGGGCATGTGAAATTTATACATATAGTGGTAGGCACAGTCAGCTATTACAATGGCGAAATATTGTGCGGTACTCGCTGAAGTCAATGTGATATGCAGTTTTGTTAACCGCTAGAGGGCGTTATCTGACTACAAACTGGTTTGTTACAGATCACTGGTTTGTTACAGAGCACACGTCAGTATATTCTACTGTTTTTTGATGGTGTGTGTTTTTTTTATTTATTTAATTGCATGTCAGAACGACCAGATTCTATATCTGGTCAAATATGCAATGAGCTCCAGATGCCAACTGTGGGTTTAAGCACAGTCTAAAACGCTTTGGAAGACAAAGAGCTGTGGGTCATTTTATAGTGTCAAAGATGACACAAGAACCTAGTTACAATATGTCTGTACTTGTAACAGTCACAAAGACCACTGTGCTGTTGTTGAAAACATCATTATTATTTTTAATAAAGAGAAAAAATGGCGATAGGGTCAGTTAGATTTTCCAATTATGGGAAGATTGAAATAATTTATCAGAGACTGAATCTTTGAAATGTGACTTGCTTTTTAGCCCAGCTTTTTCTTTTTAATTACATTTTGCATTTTTAGAAGAATATCTGTAAGATGTAGGATTTATTTAGTATGAAAAGGCTATGAACTCATTGTACTGACTGCTGACCTGTTTAAACTTAGAATCTTAATGGAAAATCAGTGAATTCCTGAAATCGTTTCCATTATTAAAGTGACAGTGCCTATTTGTGATTCACATACATAAATAATACGAGTGAAAACTATTTCAAAATAAATTCTTGCATTCAATATTTAATAAATGGCAATGAAACGGACCATTGATGAGTCTTTAGGCTGTACCACCTTACCTTGATTAAGTACAAGCGCATTAAAAAGAAAGCAAATGGTTTAGAAAACAGACACATAATCCTTGTTAATTTTCAGGTTCTTTTCACTGTCGCTAGCATTCCCCATGGAGACATCTTATAAATATGCTTTAAACATGCACATACTATATTAATCTCGTATTTCAAAGCACTCCTCTCATTAATTTAAAACCAGTTAATTGGGTTCCATTCTAATTCCAATTTGCTGTTTAAATTTCAGTCTGCTGCACTGAGTTAGACTCCTAAAGAAGGTGGAGGGAACTCAGAGTGAGTTGGAGGCTTAATGTTTGCTTGCGAATGTGATGTATTTCAAAGTATGTATCCTGAGATAACATTTTTCATAATCTCTTACATCTTTACAATATTATGGACTCCTTAGTACATTTGAACATATACACATTAGTTTGCTTTATACAACAGTCTACATAGTGGGGATTACAACTTTATCTAACGTATGTCCATCTAAACCATCTTAATTATATAGATTCATGCATAACCCAGAAAAGACCCAGTATGGTATGGTTCAAGTTCCTGCTTCGTGCTCACCCCTGCTACTCCTATTTCTGTACTTGTATCCACAGCACTGTCTACCTCTACACAAAGCATTCACATTGTTTCAGGAGGGAACGCACTGGAATCCAATTTGTGAACGAAATTGGTTAGAGACCGTAACCTCTCCTGGAATTACAGACATTGTTATATCAGCATCGTAATAAGATATTGTGCAAGCAGCATAATAGGCTGTGGCATCCCATGGGGGATTTTTATCAGGGTAATGAATTCCTGTCAAAAGGAGAGCTGAGCCTAATGCAGCTTCATGTGAGTGGCACTCCTGATTGATTGCCTTATTTAACTCCCCCTTTACATAATTCTATGCAGCCCTATGCACTGATGGGTTCTGGACAGGACTAGTTTTCTACAAGGAGTGTCCCTTTTTGTACACAGAAGCATTTTACACACCTGGGGCTAAAAGCTACTTACTTAAAATTGTCATTTGCACAATTATTTTCAGAACAGAAAAACTCACCAAATAAACTTACCAAGCCATAAATAAACAACTCAGACTTTTTAAATTTATTTATTTATTTATTTTTAAGTAGTCTTGAGCTGTTTTTATTTGTTTTAGAATTATTTTAAAGCATACCGATTTGGAATCCATTTGGCATCCAAATGAAAGTCAGTGGCAAAGAGATTCCACTTGTCATATTAGAATGGGCATCTGTGTGCTAGGCACACGTGTCAATAATTCAGACCCCTTAAAGACATAGTGCCACTTTTATATCGACCATCGCCTACTTTAGAAGTAAGCTGACATGTATTTATTTTGGGGGGTGTAACAGGGCGATGTTACATACGTGGGTCGTCACTGAATAATACTGAATCAGACACAGAGCAGTGGGTATTGTCACGCTGCACAGGCACGCAGATATAATAACAACACAGGCCCTGAATCGAGGGTACCAACAATGGTAATCCTGGTGCTGGATTTAATAAAGAAAAGAAAACAAATCTAAAAATAAAAGTTTGCCCATAAATGGCAAGCGCTACTCCCTCTAAAAGGAACGTCCCGCTCCAGGAACCTACTACCAAACCTCACTGTACTTAGTTTGGGATTAAATACCCTAAACTGACCTACTTCTGGGCTCCCAGAGTCCCAGCATCCTCACAACGACTCCGCCTCTTCAGACGGCCTCGCCTGGGCAATGCAGTTGCCTCGAACTTTGGTGGCGAACTGCTGCTTTCCTAAACAAACGTAAGTTCGCCGGGCACGCCCCCCATCCCCCAGCCAATCAGCTCAGCTCTGGGCAAGTCTTTCTGTTTAGCAAAGCAGCAGCGCAGCTGAAGCAGCGACAGGGTCCTCCCTGTAACACGGGGTTTATAGTGGCTATGCAATGACCTTCATCAAGTGTTGGGACATCCAACTTGAAATATATTCTGAGGGAATGTGTATACCATTCATTGAAATACTGTTTAGCAGGAAAGCTGTAGTAAGTGTTTGCTTTTATTCTGACAGGTGAGAGAGTCACCTAATGAAGTGTGGGGTATCCTACAGCACATGACATTGCATCACGTGACACCAAGAGATAAGAGATAGAGGAGCTAATGCACAGTTCATCAGCGCAGTGTTGAAGGTAAGTAAAGAATGTAAAGGTCTATTCTTTGAAACATTTTGTTTTCACCTGTATGTCATCATTACACCTACTTCCTCCCTGAAGTGGTTATCTATGAGTCTGTGTAAGACCAAAAGTTCAAGTCTCCACCATTATGAGAGCTTAGAGCATAATTTATACTACTGCTGTAAAGCTGCAGTCGAGAAATACACTTCTCTTAATACACTAATAAATATGTTGACAGTTAAGCTATTACTATATGTTGGCAATACAGCTATATATATATATATATATATATACAGTACTGTGCAAAAGTTTTAGGCAGGTGTGAAAAAATGCTGTAAAGTAAGAATGCTTTCAAAAATTGACATGTTTATAGATTATATTTATCAATTAACTAAATGCAAAGTGAGTGAACAGAAGAAAAATCTAAATCAAATCCATATTTGGTGTGACCACCCTTTGCCTTCAAAACAGCATCAAGCATCAATTCTTCTAGGTACACTTGCACACAGTTTTTGAAGGAACTCGCAGGTAGGTTGGCCCAAACATCTTGGAGAACTAACCACAGTTCTTCTGTGGATTTAGGCAGCCTCAGTTGCTTCTCTCTCTTCATGTAATCCCAGAAAGACTCGATGATGTTGAGATCAGGGCTCTGTGGGGCCATACCATCACTTCCAGGACTCCTTGTTCTTCTTTACGCTGAAGATAGTTCTTAATGACTTTCGCTGTATGTTTGGGGTCGTTGTCATGCTGCAGAATAAATTTGGGGCCAATCAGATGCCTCCCTGATGGTATTGCATGATGGATAAGTATCTGCCTGTACTTCTCAGCATTGAGGAGACCATTAATTCTGACCAAATCCCCAACTCCATTTGCAGAAATGCAGCCCCAAACTTGCAAGGAACCTCCACCATGCTTCACTGTTGCCTGCAGACACTCATTCGTGCACGCTCTCCAGCCCTTCGGCTTAACAAACTGCCTTCTGCTACAGCCAAATATTTCAAATTTTGACTCATCAGTCCAGAGCACCTGCTGCCATTTTTCTGCACCCCAGTTCCTGTGTTTGGTGCATAGTTGAGTCGCTTGGCCTTGTTTCCACGCCGGAGGTATGGCTTTTTGGCCGCAAGTCTTCCATGAAGGCCACTTCTGACCAGACTTCTCCGACAGTAGATGGGTGTACCAGGGTCCCACTGTTTTCTGCCAGTTCTGAGCTGATGGCACTGCTGGACATCTTCCGATTAAGGGAAGTAAGCATGATGTGTCTTTCATCTGCTGCAGTAAGTTTCCTTGGCCAACCACTGCGCTTCACGGTCCTCAACGCGTCCGCTTTGTGCTTCTTCAAAAGAGCTTGGACAGCACATCTGGAAACCCCTGTCTGCCTTGAAATTTCTGCCTGGGAGAGACCTTGCTGATGCAGTATACCTACCTTGTGTCTTGTTGCTGTGCTCAGTCTTCCCATGGTGTATGACTTTTGACAGTAAACGGTCTTCAGCAACCTCACCTTGTTAGCTGAGTTTGGCTGTTCCTCACCCAGTTTTATTCCTCCTACACAGCTGTTTCTGTTTCAGTTAATGATTGTGTTTCAACCTACATATTGAAATGATGATCATTAGCACCTGTTTGGTATAATTGTTTAATCATACACCTGACTATATGCCTACAAAATCCCCTGACTTTGTGCAAGCGTACCTAGAAGAATTGATGCTGTTTTGAAGGCAAAGGGTTGTCACACCAAATATGGATTTGATTTAGATTTTTCTTCTGTTCACTCACTTTGCATTTAGTTAATTGATAAATATAATCTATTAACATGTCTATTTTTGAAAGCATTCTTACTTTACAGCATTTTTTCACACCTGCCTAAAACTTTTGCACAGTACTGTATATTAGTATAGCTATTAATGTAAAATAGTTGAAGTGTAGCTAAACACATTAAGTAGGCTGAAAATGACCAACAACCATACTTTTGGGATATGCATGCCACAGGTCAGGTATTTACTGAGCATTTTATGTCAGAGCTGCCGATAGGCCGCTCCGGGGAGTGACGTCCTCAGTTGCCTACCGAGGGAATAAGTTGTCACTTCGTGGAGATCACATTCTTTTTTGCTCTTTGTGAAAGAGCTCTCACTACGAGTTTTCTGGTAGTTCCCCTGCAATTTATTGCTGGAAGTTGGCTTGCCACTTCCCAGAATCGAAACTCAGCTTCTTAGGACTGAGCTATAAACACTGCGCAACTGCGCACCATTTAAATTTATATATATATATATATATATATAGGGCAGCAGTGTGGAGTAGTGCTTAGGGCTCTGGACTCTTGACCGGAGGGTCGTGGGTTCAATCCCACGTGGGGGACACTGCTGCTGTACCCTTGAGCAAGGTACTTTACCTAGATTGCTCCAGTAAAAAAAAAAAAAAAAAAAACTGTATAAATGGGTAATTGTATGTAAAAATAATGTGTAAAAAATAATGTAATTGTATGTAAAAATAATGTGATATCTTGTAACAATTGTAAGTCGCCCTGGATAAGGGCGTCTGCTAAGAAATAAATAATAATATATATCTTTCTTTCAACAGCCTACATCGCTTGGCGACTGTAGTCTGCTTTTTCTAACCCTACAGCATCTGCTGTCTGTGTGTATTTTGCTCTGCTTTTGCAGCAAAACTAAATAAAAGAGAGAAAAGAGACACATGTATTCCTCCACCGGGACCCTACCCTACCCTTCAGCTTCTGCTGTGTGTGTTTGTTTTTTCACTGCCTTGCAGTTTAAAAAAAAAAAAAACAACAACAACATGTGCTCCTCCACTGGGTCTGATCCAGCCCACTGTAGAGTAGACTCCACGGATACATTGACCTACCCACCTCGGTGTGTTGGGTCTTAAAAAAAAAGTAAAAACTCTCTCTTTCTTTATTTTCTATATATACTGTCTGTAGGTTGTGCTCCACTCCTCTTCCCCAGTTGTGTGACTGCACATGGTCCAAACTAGACACCCGGCCCAGTAACCTCGGTGCTCGGTGCCCTCAGTGCTTCTGCGCCCTCAGTGTTTTTGTGCCCTCAGTGCTTGATGCTCAGCGCCCTCGGTGCCTCAGTGCTTCGCCGGTGTTGGTGCTTAGATGCTCCCTGCATCGGTACCTTCAGTGCATCTATGCCTTAGAGCCTTGGTGCCTCTGTGCTTCAGCGCCCTCGGTGCTCCAGAGCCTTAGTGCCTTGGTGCTTCGGCGCCCTAGGTGCTCAAATGCTCCTTGCATCGGCAACCTTAGTGCCCTTGGTGCCTCGGTGCTTCGCACCTCGGTGTTTGGACGCCCATACTTCGGTGTCCTCTGTACCTCAGGGCCTTAGTGCATCGGTACTTAGGCACGCTATATGCATCTGTGCTTAGCCCCGGCATGTCAAGATGTAGAAATTTCATCCTTGCACGTTCTGTGGAGGGATGCTTCCGCCACAGGACAAACACCTCTTTTGTGTCAGGTGCCTGGGTATGCAGCATGCCTCAACCACCTTAGGAGACAAGATGTTTTGCTCATTCTGCACTTCGAGCCCTTCGCAGAGCATACCCTGCTCGCAGGCTCCAGTTCATCAAGCTCGCAGCCGCTCAAGATCTCCCTCAACGGTAAGCAGACAAGACACTCGAAATAGGCTAAGGACATCTCCGAACTGTGGAGCCAGATGGCTCAGGTTCTGGAGTACCTGATCAGGCAGCAGGCTCTTCCCCCTGCTCCTCCCCGTGCTCCTGCCCCAGTTCCGCCTCCGGCACCTCCCCTGCCCTCACCAGTGGTTGCCCCAGATGTCTCAGAGCAAGAGGTGGCAATGAGTGAGGAGGAACAGGACGCGGCTTCCTGGGATGGTGACTTTGCACAGAAAGAGACAGAGATCCATGAACTAACCCAGGAGACGGGCCCCAGCTCTGAGGTTATCTCAGAGACTGGCACCACCACTCTCTCAAGCTCAGTTTGTGCGCTTATGGAGCGAGCCTCCAACTTCCTCCAGGTTCCCTGGAAGGCAGCACCTGAACAGCGCCACTCTGTTTTAAGAACGGCGCAGGCTTCAACCCCCCGGTCCTTTCCGGTGTTCCCGGATTTTCTGGAGGCGGTACAGACTGGCCTCGGCGCCGAGTGTCTCCAAACAAGCAGCCCCGCTGGCTTCCTTAGAAGGTGCGGGGGCGCTGGGTCTAGCGGAATTCCCGCCAGTGGATTCTACCATGGCGGCCCTGGAGGTTTTTCTAAGGACATTAGTTTGGTGGTAGCGAGACATCCCTCATCTGCTGTCCGCTCACACTCCCTCACGACGGCTTTAATTACTTTCCCAAAAGTATGGTTGTTGGTCATCATCGAATTGAAAGGGAACGTTAGGTTACGGATGTAACCCCGATTCCCTGAAAGAGAAGATGACCAACAAACCTTGCGAGGTCGCATCACTCGCATTCGCGGGTTCGATGCAAAAAAGAGAACGTGATCTCTGCAGAGTGACTACTTATTCCCTCGGTGGGCGGGACCGAGGACGTCACTCCCCGGAGGGGCACATCGGTAGCTCTGACATAAAATGCTCAGTAAATACCTGACCTGTGGCAGGCATATCCCAAAAGTATGGTTGTTGGTCTTCTTCTCTTTCAGGGAACCGGGGTTACATCCGTAACCTAACGTTATGTCTTTGTTTAGCTTGGTAAGTTAGCAAAAAGAAAATACATTTTTGTGTAAAACTGAACATGATTGTGGGACACTGCAACTTTAAAGAATAATACCAATTAGCCGTCCTTGATGAATTATTTTTCTTCTTCTTCTTCTTCTTCTTCTTCTTATTATTTTGTGTCCTGGTTGTGCAATAAGATGTTGTCTGCCCATGGTCCTCAGAAAGTAGTTAAAGCACTGTTGTTTAAAGTACAGGGTGAGTCATGTGAGTTTTCATCATGTTCACACCAAGTTGACGATCTTAGCTGGGGACCTACAAGGGTTTCTGCATTGGCCTTTGTAATGAATTGGTGTTAAGATTGGCTAGGGCAAGTTTATCTCATTTCTCTCTATTGACCACTACTAGTCAGGCACCCAATGAGCTCCCCCAGAGACATGCCAAACTATGGTTCAATAGCTTAGGAACATACATTGCTTAGGTTCAGTGGGTGACAATAGACAACTGACTCTAAAGTGGGAATGGAGGTCAACTGTTGATCTTCAGTTCTCCTGAATGACAAGTGTAAGCTGGCAGTAATTACACTGTACTTGCACACATGATTACTATAGTGTAACTACAATGTAATGAAGTGTTTCTCACACTACTATAGTGTAACTACAATGTTAGACACACATGATGTAAAGTGTTACCCAAAACAATATTGCTTCCCATTCAATCTGTTTCAATTGCATGATTTTATAGTTATTTATATTTTCCCTAAAGGCTTTTAATTTAAAACGGTACTTTAGTCTTTCCTCCAGTTTATGGGTGAGGTAGTTTCATTTATGCCGATACTGCCTTCAAGTGGCAATTTAGTGAAACTTGGTCATGCTTGGTCACAATTTATTGTTTGTAAATAGATTTCTGTAGTATTTTGTCACCTACTATCTCCCCCTCCTGTTTTTGTAGAGCAGCTAATAGCCACGTTCCTCCATATTGATTACCATATAAATTTAAAATATAAAGCTATGTTTCAGCATAAGATTTATTTAGTTATAAGAATTTTGGTCCTGGTAGTTTTCGGGGTTTTTCTATTGAATCTCAATTAATATTTTGCTATTGTATACCAATCTATCAGTTACAGTTTTAAATTCCTTTTTATATTATTATAACAATTATCTGTTCAGTGGAAATACCATTTTAAGTATGCTTATTGTTGTTGTGAACTTAAACTGAAACTCAAGGCAATTTTTTGAATAAAAAGGAATTAATAAGAAGAGGATAACACTACTGGGCTTAATATGGAAACATATCTCAACCAGAATGACCCCATAACAAAAACCTTTAATTTAACAAATCCTACTAATAGCAATACTCCAGCACATGTTCACATGTATTGTTGTAGAAGTCAGTTTAGAAATAGTCTTCATATTCCAAGTTGCCTGGTACCTCATATAGCTGTTATGTAGGTCAATAGTGCTCTACTTATGTCATGATGAAGATACAATCATTTGGTGTTTGTACAATATATGACAGTATAAAATAGCATCATGTTGAATTACTGTTGAACAAGGAAAGGCTGCATTTCTCCTTCTTGGGGTACTTTAGGAATGTGTATGAACTCGGCAACTTTGTATATCAAACTAACAAGTCTAGCGGAAAACACTGCACTACATCTGTAATCAATGTTTACTTTTAATAATAAAAAAGCTTGATACCATTAAATTGATCATTGCCTGCTGCTAAGGAAGTGTCTATTGACACCCCACCGGGAATATTTATCTGTAGTAAAAGACACTTGCATTTTAATAGAATAGATAATACTATTCACGAATTTGGGTTTGGGTTACCAATATGTCCAAGTTAATTCTCAGTGTGATTTGTAATTTTTAAATAGTTAATTAAAAAACAGTTTTTCTAAAATCATGTTTTACTTTTGAGGCCTACCAATAGAACAGTTTGTTGGTATAGATCCCACTATATATCAAAAGACGGAATATATTTGGCAGGCCCATTAATGAGTACAGCACATCATTTATCATATCTCTCAGTGCCAACAGAGCTTGAGAGACAGTAGTCCCCCAGAGGGAAGCAAAATTTTAAGTTATTGGACATTTTTAACAGCTGCTGGGAGAAAAAATGTTCTCCGTGGGAACACTAAGGCAATCTGCAAAAATATTTAAGTGTTAACAGCTGATAAACACTCACATTGTCACAGGTTATTGCTTAAATATAGCACACTTACACTTGAACTCAGAATGCTTACAACCTTGCACTTTAATATTGAGGTAATGGAAAGAATGATATCTCATTACTCCTTTCTTTTTCTTTAGAGATTCACTTGGGGAATATAATTGAATGTGGGTTGATTGATTTGACACAAGTAAGAACGGTAATTGCAAAACGAGCAGACAAGAATCGGTACTGCCACATGATTGTGCGAAGAAAGCCGGTGAACCGTTTTTTTTAAAAAAAATTTTTTAAGAGTTATATTGATTAATATTACCCTATAGAATGAACTAATTTGGCTTCATAAAGTCAAATGAAATGGCTTCGGGTAAAGTGAATTGTCGCAAGAAGGTCATTCACATTTCTAAAAATGTAAAAATAACCCCAAGCCGATGGGGTTGTATTTTGGCTTGAGGTCCTAACATATCAATGTGTTTAATATCAATGTGAATTATTATTATAATTCTGTATATTAGTGTGGCAAGATGGCTTGCTGGTAACGTCAGACCAGGGAGGTGACAAACACATACTGGGGTAAAGAAGCACTGATGTGCACATTTACATTATAAATAAAAGGTTTAAACAAAGCAGAAACACTTTACAAAACAAAATGGCACTGTGGCCAAAATAAACAGTCAAAACAGACACGGAACACAACAAACAAGTATCACGCTGGTGTGTACCCAGCACATGTAGCAATTGTTAATTCTCTTAGGGTTTCTCTCCTACTCACGATTCATGTTCTGCCTCGGAACACACAAACTCCATTCAGCCAAAGCTGCTTTTTTTTAATATTGTGGCAGAGGGATTAACTGGCTATCAGTTATCTAGTTTATCCCTCGATCACATTCAGCTGGAATGGGGATTTTAACCCCATCCATGCTGTAAAATAATTAACAACAAAACAATGTTCAAACAAAGACAGTACCTTTAAATAATAATACTACAAATACCCCAAGTACCCCGTCACAATTAGCAACACAATAGTTTCATAAAGGCTAGAAAACACTGCATAACTATGTACATATCCATCATGATCACTTTGAAAACACAACAATTTAACTTCAGCTTTTTGAAGATGAGCTTCAACTAATTTTAATGGAAAAAGACATTAAAAAATGTAGGCCCAACTTTTATTTTCTACTAACCCATGGAAACTTCTCTCACAGGTGCACCATGGCGAAAGGGATTACAGTAGACATGTATCCAGACTGCTCTGACCAGACCCAATTTATTCTGATAATCAAAGGTTGTATTGAATATAGTTATACAGCTTTTTTTTTTAAGGATGAATAAATAAATGATAAATCTGTGTTTAAAGTGTTTGGGCTCAAGTTCAGAAGGTTTTTTTTCTTTTTCTTGACACATGTATCATATCAGGGGAACTGAGGATGATGACATACTGTAGAGTGGGTGAGAAAGTAACATCATCAGACCCTGAATAAACCTTAACAGCTGTCAGTCAGAAACTTTTTTTTTTTTGTATGGCATAGATACAATTGCTTTGAAAATGCAAAAATGGTGCAAGCTTGAGGAACACCTACTAAGAACAAAGTTTTTCAGATTTATCTATATCATGTGTAGAATGTGGAATTTTTAGGGCATATAATGCTGTGGGCATAAGTGAGCTGGGGTATAAATTAGGTGATGAAAAAAATAGCAACATAATTTATTAAAGGAGTTCATATTGATCAGATAGGATACAAATTATTTTAGCACAATGTTCTGTCCAGGTTATTGATTTTTCAGAGATGTCTTTCCTCCAGGCCCTGTCATTGCTGTCTGATCATAAAGGTGAACAGTGGTTTATAAAACACTCTGTGGCACGAGGCATACTGCACAGTACAAAGTACATGTAGCATGGCTGCTGTGTGGATACTAAAATGGATAAAATTGTTTTTTTTGTTTTTTTTTGATCAACGAATCATAATCAGAATTTTAAAGTCTTACGAATCACAGCAGTGATTAAGGAAGATTAAAAGAAGGTAAGGTGACATTAATAATTGTATCCTAACAGGGATATGCAATTAGCAGAGAAAAAATAGAGCTGTTTAGACAGGGTCTTTTGAGTACTGTTTTCTTTACATTTACTATATATTGTGTAGCCTGGATATTTTAGGGGGATTGAAAAATAAATAGCACAGAGCTTTGTAACTGATTTTGAGTTTATCAAGAGATTCATTAGAAAAATCAATTTGGTTTAAACCCTTTCAATGAAACAGTCATTCACCATCTTACGAACTGAGGGTTGTGTTCAGATGCAGTCCAAATGAGGTCAAGTTTATATTTTCCGTCCAGGGGCAAGTTACACTGAATTTTTTATTTTTTATTTTTTTATTTATAATAGTAGTCGCCAATGTTTTTTTTTCTCCCAATTTGGAATAGCCAATTATTTTTAGGCTCAGCTCACAGCTACCACGCCCGCACTGTCTCGAGAGCGGCGAAGACAAACACACGCTGTCCTCCGAAGCGTGTGCCGTCAACCCACCGCTTCTTTTTCACACTGCAGGCCCACCATGCAGCCACCTCAGCGTGCTCCGCCTCCTGGGAACTCCCGTCCACGGTCGACAGTGGAATAGCCTGGACTCGAGCCGGCGATGTCCAGGCTATAGGGGGCATTCTGCACTCCACACGGAGCGCCTTTAACGGATGTGCCACTCGGGAGCCCTTACACTGAATTTAATTGGGGGGAAAAAAAAAGTTTCCAGTCTATTTCCTTCCAGCAGCAAGAGAAATGTTGATGATGCACAACAAGGACTACACATCAAGTTTCATCTGCTGATTCAGCAGAAGAACAAACAGAAAGGAAAAAAAAATACTGGGTTGTAGAAAATACTTTTATAAGAGCACAAAGCTTTGCCATTGTAGTTTTCAGTTGCTTTGAGCGATTCAAAGCATCATCTGACATGCACCATATCAGCTTTTTTTTTTGACAACAGTTCTCATTGGCAGATATGCTTAATTCCAAGTTGTACAAGGTTAAATGCTCATACTGTTGGGCGATGTGTTAATGGCACTGTGGTCATGTTGGTTCAAGCTAGTCAAGTACCATACTCTGAATCAGGCGTAACTAATACATGTTTCCATCATGAATCAACACAGCAGCTTGGTGTGCCCTTTGTTCTGCCAGGTAAAATAACCACTGAATTAAATGATGTAATATAAAAAAATGTACAACTTGTGTTGCTATTGGTATAAACAGAACACTGAATGACTGTTCGTGGTATGTTTTGTATTCCTCCTAGGAGGATGCCCTTACATTAACCACTCACCCATAGGCGCAGAGTTTTGAAATTCCTGGGGGGGTTGGGGGCTGAGTTAGTCATCACTCCCACTGCCCCTCCATAAATATAAAACCACAAAAACACCAAATACAAAATAAACACATATGCAAAATAAATGTGCAAACAAATATCAAATCCCCAAGTAAAATCAAATGACGGGACCAATTCTGCGTCTCCAGTACATGCAGGCCGTGGTGGGTTTCCACTTTATTGTCAAGTTACAGTGCAAAAGGCACACTCAATAATTAATAACATTAACCGAAACACAGGGTGTATAAAATAAGAAAATGAGAAATGACATTCCAAAAATAAAATGTTGATTTAAATAGAGGGGAAAGTCAGTAATCATATACAAATAACCAAATAAATACAGTAAAGAAAGAGAAAAGGATCGGTAATCATAAATAAGCAAGTAAACAGTAAGTAAACAACAGCAATAGGTAATAAACAGTAATCAGCGCTCACTTCCTCGGCCAGACTGGCGAGCATAAACCATACAGTTCCCCACAGCTTGCCACAAAACCTATAAACAATAATTATTTAAACCAGTAGAAAACAATATGAGAGATTCTTTAAAAGGAAAACAAAAACATACCTCAGGTAAGATGTTAATATGCATACAAGTTGCAGAAATCTCACACAGCTCACTCGACAATTTACCGAGCCTGAATGTCTGCAAACAGCAGCGCTCGAGCCCTGCGGAACGCACCGGAACCGAGTTCCTGCACTTATGGAACATTTTCGAAAATAAATAGAAATCTTTTCCAGCAAACATATATAATATAAATATATATAATATAAATTCATGAAGACTTTTTACTTTTCGTTAATATATGTCTGAAACACTAGTCTTACCATATATTAAAGGTAAGAAAAGTAAAACTTATTTTGGGTTCGTGACCAGACCACTGATTTTATATAGCTACACAATATTTAGAAATTACAAAAGCAAATGTAAAAAGAAAAACCATAAGAAAATATTAATGTATTTAACTTTTACTCATTATCTACCGTGGGAAGAGAGATATCATTTTTTGTTTCTATGCTAGTATGTGCTGGCCGCGATTTACACTTACAGTCGCTTCCACATGTGCTTCAAGTTCAAGTTCTTATCTGCATGTGCCCGGTCCTGGTGCCTAATTGTTGGGAGCTGCATGTAGATCTTTGCCTAGGCATGTTATATTATCAATTTTGAACAATACCAGTATTTTTTTTATTCACTAAAGTTTTACGTTGTATGAAGAGATAAGACAGTTAAAATAGTTAATTAATTTATTGAGAAGAAAAGCAAGTCGCAAATTACAGGTGGAACCCGAGTTTCTTCATTTGGAATTTAAACTTGTACAGAAGCTGTTCAGAAAGCTGTGATGTGGTAATATCGCTGATTTCATTTCAAATGTCATAAACTGTCAATCTTCGTTGTTGTTTTGGGGGAAATATCCACACAAATGTAAGCGCAAAATTAGGACCAACAGCAACAAAAGTATTGCAACTTGTTTTCAGTAATGCATTCAGTTTATAGTTTTTTCCTTTTTTAATGTTTTTAATAAAAATGTAAGCAATGAATTGATATGCATGTGCATACAAATAAAACAGCAGCGCTTCACTTGTTTGACTCAGTTTTACATTTATTATACTTGTAAATAACGCTTCAGTACCGCTGTCAGATGTGCTTGGCAGAGTGACGTTATAGGGGCTATCAGAAAAATACTAATTTTTAAATAAACCTTTAGAGTCCAATACATGTACGTCTATTGCTGTTTTTGTAAACATCTGAATGCTAATTAATACAAACCATTGCTATGTTCCCCAGCTGTTCAGATGAACGGGCCAGTATTTCCATTTTTATAGCTTCTTAATTAGTGATTGCAAAAAGGTATCTACAGCCTGCATTCCGCGTGGTCCTAGTGTCCCACAATTCTACAAGTCCATCAACATCCTATGAAGGCTGAGCCCCCTTTTTTAAATTCTGGCAGGGGCTGGGGACCCCGAGCCCCCCCATAGTCGGCGCCTATGCACTCACCTCTCTCTCTCTCTCTCTCTCTCTCTCTCTCTCTCTCTCTCTCTCTCTCTCTCCAAGTGTTCCAAACAAAGAACAGCGGACAGGCAGCCCAAAGTATTGCTTTAGTATGCTGCAGGGTTAGCAACTCAAAATGTGACTGTTTCTTCTCATGCCATTGTTAATAGATATGTTCAGGTCTGATGTATTAATATGCAGCATTAGCAGACTGTGTTTATACACTCAACCTCTAGCAGTACTTTTTCGTTCCCGAACAAAAGTTGTAATGAATGCAAAAATGGTCATTGAACGCTTCATGTTTTAAAGATCAAAGGGACAATCAAGCTGAAACTAATTTTGTAATTTTGTTTTATTTTATAATTAAAAAGAAACTCAAGGGTGCAGAAGTGCAGTCCCCTTTGGGGCACCATAAACAAATCAATGTAAAACTTTGTGTTTAATTTTAATACAAAGGCAGGTTTGGATTTTACAGGAGGTGTAACTTACATAGATCAAGGCTGTGCTCTCTCCCTTTACCTGTTCCCCTCGCTCTGTTTTAGCAATTACCAATTACCCCTTTTTTGTCCCACTCTGTAGGAAGGTTATTAAGTCACTTTTTACTGCTGTGGTGGAAAACCCATTTAGCTCTCTAGATGAAGACCCCAATCAATTGTCAACATGGTTCTGGGACTACCGCTAATGCATGGAATGATTAATATGGGCAAAACCAAGATCAAGATAACATTAAAAGCAGAATGCAAGATTTTCAAAGAAACACCCTTAATTTGTATTGTGATTTTCTCTAACTTTTTAAACAAGAAATCAAATCCAATATACAGGTTTCCAAAGCTCCTTTCAATAGAAGATTTCTAAAAGGCAATTTGCACTTTTGGTATATGAAGCCCGGGTAGTGGGGTAGTTGTAGCAGTATCAGCTCACACGCATATTAAATATCATCACCACTGGCAAAAGCTTTGAAGATTTGTTTTTGTGGTAGTGGCAGGTACAATGATACTCAAACACATTTATTTTCCCTCATTATAAGCTGCATAAACTGGTAAATTACTTGGTTTGACATCTATTTATTTGTTCAAGAATAATTGAAAACAAAATGGTCCCCTGAGATAAGTAATTCTCTTTTTAAAGAATGTCTTGGGAGGACTCTAAGCAGCAAGTAAACATCTGTTATGGAAATGACAGCCTTCATACTACAACAGACACAACACTTGTTACTAACACTTGTTACTAACAATTCATTGTCTTAATGTGATAATGTTAATTATACAATGGCAAGGATCATCCTCCTATTCATTTAAATGATCTATGAGAAGCAATCTCTATAAACTTATTTTTGTTAGTGATCTTTCATTGCAAATGACCTCATAGCCATTGTATAATTGCAATGTGTGTCTTTGTGGGATATTACCACTTAACAGGGAAGTGCACCACATTTGGAGATAGCTTCATGGCTCAGACTCTTTGGAATTCTCTCCCAACTTTGGTGCATGATGCTCCCACCATCGCTCGCTTTAAATCAACTCTCAAGACCCACCTGTTCTCTCTTGCTTTGCATGCTCTTTAAGCCTGATATCTGCTATTAGCTGCTGTGTTGCTGCTACTATTTTATGTATTATGCACTTTCCACTGTATTTAATGTATTATGCATTTTTTTACTGTATAGCATGTATTATGCATTTCTCTGTATTTAAAATATTATGGATTTTCTTGTTGTTACTGCATCTTGTAAAGCGCTTTGTGATGGTGGTCCTCTGAAAGGTGCTATATAAAATAAAGATTGATTGATTGATTGATTAAACCAATAATGTTAATGCAGTACAGAAACCAGGACCAGAGGACACTGTTAGAAATTAAGTAGATATAGACTTTGGATGGAGGGAAGGAAACACTTCTTCACACAGTGAGTGGTGAAGGTAGGGAATGGGCTACCTAGTCATGTTGTTGATAGTGAATCACTTGGATCCCTTAAGACAACCACAGATGGACCAAATAACGTCTTCTAGTTTGTTCATTTTCTTATGTTCTTAAGTAAAAGACCTCTATGATTAATTCACCTGATATAAATAAAATTTAAAAAAAAAACTATTTTGCATTGCTTGCACCTTAATCTTACTGAAAATCTAATATTTGGCCTTAGTGAGCAATACCCAAAAATAAATTAATTGCAGACATCTACTTCTTGTAACTTTTCTTCCTCATCCACAAAAGCAAAACTTTTGCTACAAAAGATTTTTCCTAAATGTCTTTGTTTTCGAGAAATTGTAAACTTCCATTGGGATATGTAAACTTTTGACTACAACTGTACATCGACAATAAACACATACAATAAACTGCCATTGTAGTCAGCGGATTTCTGGGCTCTGATTTTTAATCTCTGTTGTTTTACGTACTGTATAAGATCACTTTGTCTCTCTACCAGTACTGCTGTATGCAGGGAACAGACTGTATAAGATCACTTTGTCTCTCTACCAGTACTGCTGTATGCAGGGAACAGACTGTATAAGATCACTTTGTCTCTCTACCAGTACTGCTGTATGCAGGGAACAGACTGTATAAGATCACTTTGTCTCTCTACCAGTACTGCTGTATGCAGGGAACAGACTGTATAAGATCACTTTGTCTCTCTACCAGTACTGCTGTATGCAGGGAACAGACTGTATAAGATCACTTTGTCTCTCTACCAGTACTGCTGTATGCAGGGAACAGACTGTATAAGATCACTTTGTCTCTCTACCAGTACTGCTGTATGCAGGGAACAGACTTTTATTGATCATTTTAAATTCTAATGCACTGTAAGACTGACAGTAATAGATTCATTAACAACCTAGCCTATATTTATACTGTAACACACTCAGGTCTCTCTGAATTCCTGGATGTATCCTCAGATCTCTTTCTTGCTTCTATTGTCCCTACTTCAAAACAAGTTAGGGTCCAAGCTATTTTCAGCTGTTTTAGTGTTAGATTTGTGCCTGTAACTCTTTAACTATAAAGGTTACAGGTACATGTCAATGCCATACATTAAATGAATGTGCACACGCTACGCTTCCCTGTTACGTACAGATAACAAAAAACACAGTAAAAGAGATGCTTTTTAGAAAAAAATAACATTATTTATTGTTTATAAAATGTATTTTAACATGGCCAGCTCAAATCCGACAGTGTACAGTGAAACAGGCAGGGAACATGGACATTTGTTTTAACAAATTGGATAATAAATAAAGGAATTATGGCCATATATACAAATTGGACCAAAAGCAGCCAAAAAAAACAAAACTGAGTCAAACAAGTGAAGCACTGCTGTTTTATTTGTATGTACATGCATATCAATTCATTGCTTTCAATTTTTTTAAACATTAAAAAAGGAAAAGCTATCAACTGAATGCATTACTGAAAACAAGTTTCAATACTTTTGTTGCTGTTGGTCCTAGTTTTGCTCTTACATTTGTGTGGATACTTCCCCCAAAACAACAACGAAGATTGACAGTTTATGACGTTTGAAATTAAATCAGCGATATTACCGCATCACAGCACTGTATTTTATTTATAAAGTAATGTGTTATGCCCCATATTAACAGAGGTCCATATTGCTAAAAATAAATAAAACAAGTATTGTGGAAAAAGTAAATCCGAACACACACACACAAGTAGGGCTTGAAGTTTTCAGGTTTTATTTTTAATCAGGTGAAGTCCCTTTAAACAAATTGAGCTGATTCTGTTTTATAATTAAACTCAGAAAAAGCTGTTAATTACAAAACAATCTTTGTTTTTACCTTCATATCTTGCCTGAGCCTAATTCTGGTCCTCTTAATTTTATTTCAAACAGAGCTGACAAATTACGTAATTTGTTCATCCCCGATCCTACTTTTAACTCGCATTTCATTTTTGCAGTCGCCTAATTTAACGTTGTGTTTTTGTTATTTTCCACACTAGTTTAACAGAGATGTCCTGACAGATATTTGGAGCATGAAAATGAATACCTAATGCGGAGTGTACACTGATAGCAAGTCCATGTAGTTTGGTATTACAGCATCCACATTTCTGATAAACCGCACTACCTGATGCGATCTAATTAGAACCGGACTCGAGACTACCTCTTGAGGTGGTCTCAAGTCCGGTTCACGAGTACGGTATTAAATGCTGCTAGTGTGGACGCAAACCGTATTTAGCACCTTTAAGCCGGCTTAAATGCAACTAATATGGTTTAAAGGCATAGTGTGGCCAGGGCTTAAGTGTAAATCACACTCAGCACATACTAGAATAGAAATAAAAATGATATACCTCTTCCTACAGTATGTAATGAATAAAAGTTAAATACATTAATATTTTCTTATGGTTTTTCTTTTTACATTTGCTTTTGTAATTTCTATATATTGTGTATATAAAAACAGTGGTCCTGAACCCCCCAAAAATTGTACTTTTCTTAACTTTAATATATAGTAAGACTAGTGTTTCAAACATATATTAGCTAAAAATAAAAAGTCTTCATGAATTTATATTATATATATATATATATATATATATATATATATATATATATATATATATATATATATATATTATAATGTTTGCTGGAAAAGATCTCTATTTATTTTCGAAAAGGTTTTAAAAGTGCAGCTACTGGTTCTGGTGCGTTCACCAGGACTCCAGCACTGCTGTTTGCAGACATTCAGGTTCGGTAAATTGTCAACTTGTATGCATATTAACAGCTTACCTGAGGTATGTTTTTGTTTTCCTTTTAAAGAATCTCTCATATTGTTTTCCACTGGTTAGGCTTCCAAGCCAAAGGCTGGGGAAGCCTATTGTTTTTGTTAGGATTATTATTATTATTATTATTATTATTATTATTATTATTATTATTATTACTATTATTATTATTATTATTTTATTTTTTCTGCCAAAACATGCTCAAAAACTCACTAAATGCGGTACACTGGTAGATGCCTATGGATGATAGTCGGTGATATTCAGCAAATTTGCGCAAGGTTCGGCAGCCATACAGGATTTTGCCGAATTTGTTAAAATGCCTATGTATCGGAAACTGCTTACTGCAGAGTTCTGAAAATTGCTTTACATGTTGAGGGATAGTCCATGATTAACTGTTGTTAATATGAAGTTGACTGGTTCTGTGGTTTGGCAACCACATTGATTTAATGACATAAAATTAACATAAAAATATAAAATCATCAAAATTCAAACATCTTCTTCTCTTAAACCGCTTATCCGATTGAAACAAAAATTGGAATAAAACATCTCAGTATGGTCATCTGTTACGCTTGTTCAAGGGAAGTTGCTACTGTGAAAATCATGGCGTCCACGCTGCATGACATCATCAACATACGCAACTGGCTATAAAACTGCCTATAACATCTTATCGGCTGCACCAAAATGCACAAAATTTGACACGGATGTAGAGGACTATGGGATGTTGTGTCGTGGTCAATATGGCGGCCTTTGGTCACATGGTGTGGCAGCCATCTTGGATTTAATGAAAAGTTTGGACAATATTCAAAAGTCTTCTTCTCATGAACGGTAAATAGTACAGCTGTGAAAAATTTTGTACATAGTGCGCTCATGTCCACGATTGATTGTAACTTAAGGAAAAATGGAATTTTTCACCCTGAAATGACACATTCCCACCACTGGGGACAGCTGTTAACATGGAAAAGTCTGCAAAGTATAGAAAGAATATAGCAAGGTATAGCAAGGTATAGAAAAAAAGTATGTTTGTAATTTATTAGATGTGACTTTTGTTTTTTTACAAAATATGAGCACTATAGGCAATGCTAGTAGTGTAATGTGTAATGCATAAATAGTTTTATATAGTATGGTTAAGTTCTGCTAAAGGTCAAATTTAATAATGGCTGTAAAACGTCCCATAATTTCTTATTGACTGCAGATAGTTGTTATATAAGATGCAGAGTTCTGATTGAAGCCAAAATGAGCATAAATGATCTAAGTATGATTATCTTTTACAGTTGTTCAAGGGAAGTTGCTACAGTACAAAACATGGCTGCTGTGGGCCAATATGATTTCAGCATTGATCATCTAACCAGTGATTCCAATATTTTGGCCAAAATTGACACAGTCAGCTGTGTCCAAAATGATTTGTGATAATTTTTCATCTATAACAACCAATGCGCTTAAATTTCACGCTAACTGCTGGGAAGCCGTAAAGTTGCTCGCAACTCTAGTTTAAATAATTATTGTTTATAGGTATTGTGGCAAGCTGCGGGGAACTCTATGGTTTATGCTCGCCAGTCTGGCCGAGGAAGTGAGCACTGATTACTGTTTATTACCTATTGCTGTTGTTTACTTACTGTTTATTTGCTTATCTATGATTACCAATCCTTTTCTCTTTCTTCACTGTATTTATTTGGTTATTTGTATATGATTACTGACCTTCCCCTCTATTTAAATCAACATTTTATTTTTGGAATGTCATTTCGTATTTTCTTATTTTATACACCCTGTGTTTCGGTTAATGTTATTAATTATAGAGTGTGCCTTTTGCACTGTAACTTGACAACAAAGTGGAAACCCACCACGGCCTGCATGTACTGGAGATGGTCCCGTCGTTTGATTTTACTTGGGGATTTGATATTTGTTTGCACATTTATTTTACATATGTGTTTATTTTGCATTTGGTGTTTTTGTGGTTTTATATTTACAGAGCTTCAGGTTTGAATTTGAGATGCAAGCTCAATATGATCGTTTATTACCAACAGTGCCAAAAACGTAAAAACTTTGTACAAGCTTCAAAGGGATTGTTTGAGGCTATTTGAATTCTTGCTGCAGCTTTGCAGCTCTGGTTCTAAGAATCTACTTTTTATTTAAGCATATGGTTTTATAAACCAAATAGTTTACTCAGGATAGCAGGAATGCCTCATTCCTCATTCCCCAGCTATTGCAAACCAGTAGTTGCTGGGATTTCAGGCTACTCTCACAAATTCTTACCAACAATCTCCTTTAATCCACCATCAACTGCTTTTTCTTAAACATTCAAACCATCTTTCTTTCACTCTTGCATCAAATTACTCCTCTACAACTCTCGGGGGGGGGGGGGGGGCTAAATAACTTAACAGTTTGTATGCTCCCCTTCCTCCCGTTGACAGCAATGACTGCTTTAACTGCCTCCCCTGTATTTCACTCTGTTAAGAAAATAAAGAAAGCCATGTAGTTGCGGTATGTTAAGGATTAAGTGTGTTAAACCACGTAGAACATCTTCCAGATTTATTAGCGTCCCGACTGTTGAATGTTCTCTAGCCATCTGACTCAGTTGGTTCCCAGTCACCCTCCTGAATAAAAGACAGAGGCAGTGCCAGAGGAGGATGTGTGCACAGATCAGCCAAGATTCAGGGCCAAATGTGCCAGCAGGAATGGCTGTGAGGAGGGAGAGCGTGGAAGTCAACTTCTTTGTACAAATCCTAACAAGATTTGTTAATTTAGATCATTGGTAGAATTTAATTTTTTGGAACCCCATAAGCTACTAAACTTCAGGCTTATTATAGATCACCATGCCATCTGGAACTATAACAGACACTATAACAGAGAGGACTCTGAAGCAACAGTGAAATGTGTAGCACTGTTGCCTCTTGGAATAAAGTTTTGTTTTGCAAATGCATAACTGAGGTAGCTGAAATATAAGCACACATTAATATTTTATAAAAGGACATTTTGTCACAGCAACAATTACATATATATAAAAAAATTTCCAGTTTAAATAAAAAAAACAACCTTATTGACATTTGCCTTTTGTATTCAAAGTATGTGTTTGACATCTGTTTATAGTCCAGTGGTTTAACTTTCAAACACGTCATGCATGGAGCAAATGATTAATTAATGTTTAACATAATATGCACATGCACAAGCTCACACCATGCTGCGATATGATCAATATCAGCAGTCGGAGACTGAATTGAGTTATATAAAGATGCTAACAAAGGGCCTGGTTCTTTTAGAGTGATTGTAGCTAAAAATAAAAAAAAATTAAAAAAAATGCTATAATGCTAACCTTTTGTCCACATCTTTATATAATATAGGTCTCACATTTCCAGGTTTGAAAGAAACACATGTGTTTTTATTTTAAAAAAAGGTCTCTACATTTTAATTAAGAAATCTCATTTGCCAACCTTGTTTTCAGTTAGTTCTGCACATGCTTGGTCATTTCACCTGGAGGGTGAAATTATCCCCACCCTTTCAATGGATTATTACCTATCATTAACCCACTAACTCCTTCCCCTATTGACTGACACATTATTAACCAGTGGTAATAACTGGGTACTGGGACTTATTTTATTATTTGTTTATTTAGCAGATGCCTTTATCCAAGGCGACTTACAGAGACTAGGGTGTGTGAATTTTGCATCAGCTGCAGAGTCACTTACAATTACGTCTCACCCGAAAGACGGAGCACAAGGAGGTTAAGTGACTTGCTCAGGGTCACACAATGAGTCAGAGGCTGAGGTGGGATTTGAACCAGGGGCCTACTGGTTACAAGCACTTTTCTTTAACCACTAGACCACACAGCCTCCTATTTAATCTGCTTATTATTATTATTATTATTATTATTATTTTTATTATTATTATTATTATTATTATTATTAATTTCTTAGCAGACGCCCTTATCCAGTGCGACTTACAATTGTTACAAGATATCACATTATTTTTTACATACAATTACCCATTTATACAGTTGGGCTTTTACTGGAGCAATCTAGGTAAAGTACCTTGCTCAAGGGTACAGCAGCAGTGTCCCCCACGAGGGACTGAACCCACGACCCTATTTTCTTTTGTTGTAATCCTAGTATTTTCTAATACGAGGACTGTAAATGAAAACCAGAATGGTGAGATGTTTTTTCTTTGTACAATGCCCCCTTTTCTACATTTTATGCAGAGTTTATTTAAGTTACATTTGTTTTAAAAAGTAAGTAAACCACAGCAATGATATTACTTTATGAAAATGTGTCTTTTGCCACTTTGCTTATTGTGCAGAAACCAAAATGCCAGGGATTTTTAAAAATACTGCAAAATGTCTACTTTTAAACTGTGTATGCCTGCAAAATCTTTTTCTGGAATAGATCATCGTAATTAATCTTCACAGAAACACAGCAGAGGAGCACACTTATATATTATTGTAGGATAAGTAATAAGTAAAAAAAAGAAGATATATGAAGATATATGTTCAGGGCTATCATTGTAGCATGGCCAGGTCCTGTTGTAGGTGAGTACCCAGGGTCTGGAAAGTATCAGGATGATTTCAGAGACTACTATGGGGATAAAAATGGCCAAGTCAAGTACATCATTTTTTTTAAGAGTACTGCCTGTTATACTGTATAAAAAAATAAGAGGGGTATTTTAGCCCACATTGTGCATTGTTTGACTTAGACTTTTTTGTATCATTTTTTCATAGCGCATTTGTTATTATTTACGACTGTAAGTCGCCATGGATAAGGGTGTCTGCTAATAAATATTAATAATAATAATATCAATAATAAATAATAATAATAATAATAATAATAATAATAATAATAATAATCTCAGTGGTTATCACGCAAGTAAATAAATAGGAATCAGGTACGTTTACAATAAACAGATTTCACTCTGCAGGTTGTGGAAAGTCTACTGGTATAGTTATCATAAAAGGTTTTCCTGGTCTGTGATGGTGGTCAAATATTTATATAAAAAATATAATATTTAAAATTGATTAATGAATCGATTATTCAGTATTTTAAGACCCTTACTCCATAAAGCGCAAATGATTTTGAATTTGTTTTGGAGCATCATGTGATTATCTAGCAGTCATTAATGATTTTCTATTTTTATTTAAAAGCCAACACGGTATGCGGAAAAGCTGTTAACATAATTTAATAGGATAACAGAAAATGGAGTTTATATTTAATTACACCACAATCATGTTGTTTACAGAGGAGCGACTATTTCAACAATTACTTATCACTAATTTTATGATCTATATTCATAAAAGGGTCACAGTTCCTATGCGTCTCAATGTGCAGCTTATAATGTAATAAGGATACAAGAATAGAGGATGGAGGAAATCACAAGACACTGCAGCTTTGTCATATACATAATACGTTGCTCTACATTTAAACAGCAATATAATTAATTTCACACTCTAAACAATAATAATAATAATAATAATAATAATAATAATAATAATAATAATAATAATAATAATAATAATAATAATAATCTTTATTTTTTATATAGCACCTTTTATAGTGGACCACCATCACAAAGCGCTTTACAGAGGTAGGCTGTGAACTGTGCATTATATGCAGAGTCACTTAGAATAGGACACTGATTTAACATCTCATCCGCAGGATGGAGCACAAGGAGGTTAAGTGACTTGCTCAGGGTCACACAGTGAGTCAGTCAGTGGCAGAGGTGGGATTTGAACTGGTGATCGTAAGATACGTAAGGGATAATGACATTGCTGTGGCATGTTACGAAGAGTCAATAAACCGAGACACCTGAGGTCCAGGGCTTTATCTAAACAAGGATATACCATTACTACAGAGGAACATGCCTCAGCAACGTCATTATCACTATTATACTACACATTTTAAAAGTTGTTTATTTATTTACCTTTGTTAGTCTGAAATAATCATTGTAGTCCACTGAAAGAGTTCACTTTTTGAGAGCGCCTGTATGAAGGGTTTACTCAGTAAGCAGTGGTTTTAGAATGGGTGTCATTAACCGGTGTCACTCTTCTCAGCCAAGATTTATTTGCCGTTTGTTGACATTTGTATCGATGAATAACTAAATGCTAGACCTCCATAGAAAACAATCAGAGAGCAGTGTCTGGTTGTTGTATAATTCTGAATAATAGACATCTTACTTTTACAGCCCAACACCGTGTATTACTTCTTAATGAACATGCTTTATTATTAACCGCACACCATGCACCACGCACTCAACTCTCCACTGAATTCCTTCCTGAATAACCTTCCTACCAGACCCCATCGCCCTGTAATAAGGTTCCCTGCTAAATGGAGTAGTATTAAGTCATTTTTTTTTTTTTTGCTATCAATCAGCCCTTCTGTTATATCAGTCTGGTATATCTGCCTGTTTGACGGTAGGCGAGTTTCGATTTGAGTGGCTAGTTTTACTCTGAATTTGCCAGGTGAATTCATTGACGTTGCTTGCAAACAGTGATGGTATGTGCTGGGAATGAGTGGAGATTAGAAGCAAAGCACAGAATATCGAATTAAGAAGCTCTAAAAGTATGATTATAATTTATATGATTATTCTTTTTTCATTAATTTTTGTTTTCAGTAAACTCAAAATTACTAAGGTGTACAACGTTCTATTGTTTTCGATGCAATTAAATTATATTAAAGGAGCTCAGCAAAATTACATGATGTATTTTTCAAGAATGGAGTTTAAGAAATGTATTTCTACTGTGCTTAAAAACATCAGAACACAGTTTTAAGTAGAAAAGAGAAAGGTTTGTTAAAAGCTGACATTAGTTTCATAAAACTTATTGCAAAAGAGGGAAAAAAAACTGGGTCTTTGCGATGGTTGCAGTTAGATTGACAGCTGCACTGGTGGATTGTTTACGCTACAACCTAACTCTTTTCCAATTTCTTATTCTTACTATGATTGGCTGCAAAGACAACATGGCTAACCAGTGATTGGATAATGTTGTTGGGTGGGTTTTTATTGTGCACAGTTTCCAAGTAACTGAAGACATTGTATTCTGAGAGATGTAGTTTTTGGTGGAAGTTTTAGGGGAAGCGGGCCTGGAAAGGTTGAATTTCTTGTGTAACAGAAAATACAAAAAGGACTCATAGTTAATATGTCCGAGTCACAAAGCCCAAATGTCCAAAAAATGCGACTCGAGTCCAACAAGTCTGATACATTGTATTTGACTTTGCTGATGCTATTTATGTGATCTTATGAGATCAATATGAAGGGTGGTATGGTTGTGGTTTCACATTGATTTTTTATATATAAGATACTTGTTTCCTAAGGGTTCAGTCAGTCTGCTGATAACAAGCTAACAGTTGGTAGAGGACAGAATTAAATCTCAATTTTGGTGGTGCCCACAGATATTCCTCTGAATTTCACTTGGTAACAGCAATATCACAGAATTGATCCTATCACATAATAAGTTCAGATCTAGTTTTTTAATAAGGATTTACACAGGGACATTTTTTCCGAGCTTGATATTTGCTGTTCTACCACACTAAATAAATATATTGGTATCCCTGAAAAACATAGTCAGATCTCCAAATGTAAAATACATGTTTCTGTTACTATACATACATACAGTATGTCCGTTTATCTTAGACTAATTTTTTTGATAGTGTGCACATTGCTACCATTGAAAAAATACACTAGGGGTGGAGTTGAGTTGACACTGAGTTATTTTTTTCTTCCTGTCAGTGCAGACACACTGAGCAGAACAGACGTGAGGAATAAAATAAATTCAATTACGTCTCGGATTTCAGAAATGTGTTCAAGATCTGTGTTAGAGAGGGGTGGATAATGTGCACAAGTGTCTTTTTGTGTTTTTTCTTTAGCATTTGCAAAACACTAAAAATACATTATTTGAAGTGACAAAGTCGGGGTGAGTGAGCATAAAGACAGCAATTTTTTTTCTGTTTTGCTATGTCTACTTACTGCTTTGGGATTTTTTGCAGGTAATTGGTCACTCAGTTTCATAGGTACAGCTGTACATCTGTAAGTGTGTGTAAGCAAGATGGCTACTGATACTTAGTTTAAATTCTGTGAGGCAGCTCAGTAATTTAGAATATGTGACAAGGCTCCAACTGTTCATATCCATCCAATATACGGACAGCTGGAACCTTGCTCAACCAATCACATTGCTTGTTTCACGTTCCATTACGAGTCCTGGATAAAGCGCTGCTTTATCGTGACGCCTTGGGAGATGTAAAACTATCCCAACTAAGCGGCTGTCCCAATTAAACAGGCATTTGAGAGGATCTTAGAATAGTCATAATGTAGCATCAATTCCTAAACAAAATTAATCAATGTTTTTTTTTCCAAATTAAATGAAATTAAAAATAATGAAATCACATCTTATAGCAAGGTGAGACATCTGTGATAATTAACACGCCAGCATCGTTTAATTGAGACTTCACTTCGTTTAATTAGGATACAGTATTTTCAAATGATGAACGGAGATCGCTTTTCAGAGCAAGACAGGTTGTGAGTATGCGAGTACGCAATTACGCTGTGACTTGCATAAACCACATTGAATTCTTGAAGCTGGAGTGTTCTGTGGTTTCTCAGGATGCATTTCCAAGAAGGCATTTCCAATATAACAACTTAATTACATTTTCTACTGAAAAAAAAAAAAACAGTTTATTGATTGACCTAGGTTAGCAAACTGGAATACAGCACCTTCTGTGAAAGTTTCTTCCCCAGGCTGCTGATCATCAATGAGAACCCTAGGTGGTTGCTAAAATGACAGTTAAGTACAATGGCTTTCTGCAAAATAAACCAAATAAAATGAATTAACATTAAATACATGTGGTATAAATAGGGACGCCATCACTGGCATACCCCAACTCCATGCTTCACATGTCAGTAGCCTGGAATTGGATATCCTATATGTATACATTATTGGGTCCTTCTACAATGTCCAAAGACAAAAGCATACATACTTTATGCGCAAGACTGTATCTAACAGTCCAACTCAACGAACACAAACAGAGGAATCATTCTTTGTTTAGCAGTTTTCAGGGTTGTATTTTAAAATCTGCTGAAAGCACAATGAAATACATGTAGTGGCAGCAGTGTGGAGTAGTGGTTAGGGCTCTGGACTTGTCCGGAGTGTTGTGGGTTCAATCCCAGGTGGGGGACACACTGCTGCTGTACCCTTGAGCAAGGTTCTTTACCTAGATTGCTCCAGTAAAAACCCAACTGCATAAATGGGTAATTGTATGTAAAAATAATGTGATATAATTGTAACAATTGTAAGTCGTCCTGGATAAGGGCGTCTTCTAAGAAATTAATAATAATGTACAAACACATAACTTTCCCTTACCAAGGACACATTTGAGAATATTTTCCAGGATTTTTTTTTTTTAATTATTGCCTGGTCAAAGTTTCCAGATAGTTCTATTGCCATGTATTCTTAGTTGAGTCACACTGATACTGCTGTTCTTGTTATGTTGGTCTCTGTTTTAATTAGTCTTTGGTATTCAGAGTTTGATATATTATGGCTACTGAATTTGCAGGGTATTTTAAATGGTATCCCAACAGAGACACATAGCATATGTTCAGCATTCATTTTGAATACGGATGTAAGACTCTGTCATTTTTTAAACATGTTTAACATTGTGAAATGAACAGGTATTAAATGTTTGTAATCTAAAAGCCCCTCTGCACTGTTACTTCAATATAAACCGTATGTATGCTTAAGACTGCAGTGACTATTTGCATATAAATAGTCAATGCTCCTGTCAGTGATGGCAGTAAGCAAAACGTAATGAAACATGAGAGAAGAGGTACTGGTGGCAAAGTAAGGAACACTTTATTCTGACCTCAGTATATGCTTCAGCATGTTTGGAGGTGCTCGTGTTTTTATGTAAGGTGTTGTCTGTCATTATTCTAAATTGGATTTGCACGTTGTACATTTTATTAATCGACAGCTATAAAGCCCAGACAAATATCTTCAGATACAAAGTTTTCCAGAAGTTGGTCTCAAAGAAAGTATAAGGCTTAAAAGTGTGAGTGCACAGTTTTGGCAGAAAGACCTCCCATATCCACCTAAAGCAGATATGGCTTATCAAGGGAACATAAGTGCCAACAATTTCAGCAGTTCATCATCCAGACAAATTGTAATGATGGTATTAGTAAGTGAAATGTCTGTCTGTGAGGTGGTAATAATTTAAAAACACAATTAAGTTGGTGCTTGAGAAGAAGAACTCAACCCAGATATCAGATCTACATACTGTATTATAGATTGCTCTGAAAGCTCTAACTAACACTGTACAGAATGGGCATTACCTGACCACACATTCAATTCATGCCACTTCAATTTGAAAAACAGTCAGTTGTAATTTGTACTAAGTTATTATTCTTGGTAAATATGATCAAACTCTATTTGTAGAGTGACAAAAGATGGGCTGATGTATGGTGGCTCCACTGGGACTTTATTCTAATGAAATACTGTACTGTATTTGAATGAAGATTGCTATAGTCTTAGGCTACACTGATAAAAATGAGAATATCACCTTTTTTAATTGATAATTTTGATTTGTAAATGCTAAATACTGGTATAGAGTTTATGGTTCTCAACGTGGACTGTCTGTCAGGCTGCCTTGGACTGGTTTAAGTTGCAGTCCAAATGAATATTTTATACCCTCTGAATGTTCATAACATATATATTTAATTTTTTTGTATAATCCCATTCATTATGTGTCTTTATTCATCATGTATTATTGTTTCTGCACTCAAGTTAAAAATCACATAAAATGCTTTATTTTTAAAATCTCAACACAGTTGCATTAAGTCTGCATGTTCTCGCGTGCGCGTTAAAGAGAGACAGTCCGCTGCCACGTTTGTAGCCTACTTTAAATTACTTTACGATTTCAGCTTGAGTGACTTTAAGTAAGATGACACTGGCTGCAACTCTGTTCTCGTTTTTTATACACAAATAAGCTTACTTGATTTGAAAAATGCCATGAACGATACAAGCAACTTCTTACACTACTTGGTTTGATTAAATGAGTAGTATACAACAAAATATGTGAAAGCTCAACATTAATTTCAACAAAGAACAATGGCAACTTTTTAATGAAAAAAAAAAATATTGTAGCCTACTTCAATAGGAACATTAGCCTGCTATATTATATGAAACCAAAACAATAAAAATAATAACAATCTGGTTCTCTTGCCTTTTTGAATTAATATAATTTAATTAATAGAGAATAAAACATAATAAGTTAACAAATACCTTGCCTAAGTTTAATTAATCGTTTTTGTAATCTACCAGCAGCTTCTGTTGCTTACACATCGCTGATAATAGTGCAGACCGTGGGTCAAACCAATGTTCGTGTGGGGGTGCGTTCTTTCGTCAATATCGTCCTTCTGGACTTTTTTTTATTTTTAATGTAGAGCACGTGATTGTAAACATCTAACACAAGTACGTACAATATTCTTTAAAATAAACGTGTTATGATTTTGAATATGCTCTTCTTAGGGTCAGTATTATTGTCATAATAAATTAATTCCTATTTATAAAAGTAAGTGCTTGACTTGATTTTAAGGGTTAGCATTTAAATACCACTCAGCTGATTATCAAATTGAAATGTATTTTTGTTTACGACTGTAAGTCGCCCTGGATAAGGGCGTCTGCTAATAAATAAATAAATAAATAAATAAATAAATAATAATAATAATAATAATAATAATAATAATAATAATAATAATAATTTAAAAACAACACACTCCTTTCTAGTACATATTGCAAAGGTGCTGCATTTATCGACTTGCAGAGAAGCTCAGTTAGCGGGACATTTGCATACTCCTTTTTAAAAAAGTACTTTTCAGCTGGGAAGCAATTTCAACTTGCTTCACCTAGAATTTTAAAAGTGGAGTTCAGCCCCTTATTTCATTTACTTGGCTTTCGAGATTCTCTTTGCGTAAATCATGGAATCATGAAACAGGTACTAGGAGAAGATAGCAAGATGGTTGACTGGTTTTGGAATAACAGCCATGTAAAATTGTGGGGAAAGGTGTAAAGGTGTAAAGAAGTTTGACAAGTTTGCTATAGTTTAATCTTATAGTTGTAACACACTAGTGATGTTTTACATACTGATGTGGAAAATAATTTACTGTACTGATCTAGCTTGTGGAAAAACATTTTAGTTTTAGGAAATACCTGTTAATGCAACAAATGGTGATCTTGAGGTTTATATTGTTCCATATATTTTTGCATGAATTTTGCTGAAGAGATGTAATTATTACCATGCTTAATGTTTGTCCTATGGTAAATTTTGATTTAAAAGAAAAAAAATCGGGTATGTGCTTTTTTTTTTTTACATAAAGCGAAAGACAAGGGGGAAAAAATCGTTAGAAATAAAACCAGAAATCTGTCTCAGATCATGTCTATCTATAAGACAAAACATTAATACATAGTCTAATGCATGTATTCTTCTTCTTCTTCTTCTTCTTCTTCTTCTTCTTCTTCTTCTTCTTCTTCTTAATAATAATATTGCAAGAAGGGATGCAGTGAAGTTTAGAAAGATTATTCAAATAATAGATTAGTTAATTAACCCAAGTACAGTATAAGATTTTACAGATATATACAGTATATATATATATTTTTTTTGCCATTAAGGTCCCTGATGTTGCTTTATTTCCAAATTCACCTCAAATGCTGTAGCTGTCATAACTGTCATCTCCTTAGTTATTTTATACATTGAACGCAGAGCTGATAATTCTACGCATATACCGGTTATTTTATACATTGACCACTGAGCTGGTAAATCTACACATATAACGGTTAATCTATAGATTATATATATATATATATATATATATATATATATATATATATATATATATATATATATATATATATATATATATTCACACCCACAGACAAATGTATTTGGGCAGTTATATTGAAAAACCACAAAGAAAATGATTTCTGTAATTTCTGTTTGTTCTTGATTTCTGTAATTTCTATTTGCTCTATTGAAAGATATACCTTAAAGTAGATATCCAGCTTCATAATAAAAAACAAATGGTTACATAACATGCATAAAATGAAAAACAACATGCAAAAACTAATTTCATACTTCAACAAAAGTATTTGGTTAATCAACATATTTCATATGAAACCCATTTGTTGCAAATTATTGACAATTATCATGATTTAAAACCAACACGTGATGATACTCACTTGCCCCCCAAAGGATGGACCTCCGGCTCCTCGTGAAATCACCCACACCGTGACACAAACAAAGACAACATAGACGCAAGATCAGAATGGTTAGTGATGTGACTATGTGTATACCTGCCGCTCAGTGGAGAGGAAAAAAAACCCTTGAGGCTGATTAGGGGAAAACCTCTGGTGGCCCCGGCGGACGGGAAGCCCCCACTCCAGGCATACTAGCAATTTTAAAATGAGCAGCAACTATATCAGAGGAGGATGAATGAATGTAAGAATCCACCACAGAAGAGGACCAGCTCCCCACATTCTTGATCAGACTGAGAAGGAGGCCTGCTCTGGAGACGAGGGTGGAGAGGTGGGTTGAGAACCAGTGACGAGTGTTGATAGGGGGAGAAGCGACCGTTCCGAAGAGTAGAAATTAGCAAATGGAGAATGTCCGTTGATATAGACAGGGGTGAAGGTGAGGCAGGGGGGAAAGTTCTTAAGAATCCCACTGAGGGTCAGGCGAACTGCTGGTATGGCGAGAATGGAGGGAGATGGAGAGAATCCCTAGCGTGGACGGTGAAAGCCAGGATCCGGTTTTGATTGAAGGAATAGGATGAATCCGATTCTGGGCGCAGAAGGTTGAAAACGCTGACCAGGCTGTAGAATAGGAAGCTCTTGAAGAAGGGGCGAGGGCTGCAGACATGTAATGCTATATAAAAATAAAGATATTATTATTATATTATTATTTAGATGTCACAATTCGGGGAGTTGAACTCCGTCTCACCAGTTGTGAAAGCGCAGCAGCAGGAAGCCAAAAGATTGCAGTACTGAGCCACAGAGCACACAGTGCCTGATGAAGCTGTCTGGTCACCATGGCAACTTACCACTCCCGTAGTCCCTTGGTGAGGGCGTTGCTGTGGTAACCATGGTCTGTGAGGCGTGGGTGGAAAAGTTGCAGTACAGCAGTGTCGTTGGAGCATGTTATGTGACATGTCAAAATCACAAGCCGCCACTGGTTGAGTTTGTAATGGGCTGGATAGGTCTTTAAAATGTTGAACGTACCTGATGGAGGTCCAGGATAGGATCTGATGGAACGGTAAATTGTGCTGGCACTGTGGGAGCAGGGGAGAGGCGCTTGATTGCAGGCGAGGTTCAGCAGACAAAGCTTTGTGGTGAATTTAAATAGAGCTAAGGCAAGGCAATCACTGATGACAGAAGTGCCAATGTCTTATCGAAAGAGCTTTGTAAGTTTTAGTGGAAGGCCAGTCTTTCAGATGAAGATGCGGACAAGTTGAGTAATGGAGCTGTGCTTTTGAACGGCGCTGTTGCTGGGCTGGAGACGGGATGGTTGCAGGAAAGATTAAGAATGATGAGAAGAATCACAGGAGCAGGTAGGAAATAATTGATAATATCTTGGCAGCGCTGTGCAGAGATGTGACCTGCAGTGAAAGGAGCGAGGGAACGAAGTTTAGATATTAGCAAAGACGTTAAGCTGAAGCACGAAATGACGGAGTCTGAGCGTTTGCTACAAAACGAAACACTAGACACTAGACAGCGAAGGTGCAAGTGATCAGAGCTTAAATAGAAAATAGGTACTAATTGAGAGGAAATTAGAGGCCCCCAGCTCCACACCCCCCCAACTGTGCGGGCTAACATTATATATACAGTATATATAATATATATTTACATATCAATCGCATCCATCCCCCCTTTTTTCTAGCATTTACATTTTTCAACGTTTTTGGGTGACTGTTTTAAGTAGCAATCTACAATATATGTGGTCTTAGTTGACGTTTTTCATTGTATTAAAAGATGAGTTGCTCTATAAAAAGAGGAAGAGCGAGTCACATAGCTTGCTAATTGCTAATTCTCATTCTCTTATTGGTTTTTACTTTCTGTCTCTGCAACAACAGTTTTCATATAGTCATTACATCTGATTCACTCTAAAGCTAAGTATGAACCTACCAACGAGATTAACTTGTATGATGTGAAAAAATATAAAGCAATTTAGTAAATAGCGAATATGGAGCCAATTTTGCTTTTGTTACTTTTGAGCTCAGAGATCATCAACGATGCGTTTATGAAATCAAATAAATATGTATGCATATTCATTCCTTTTATTGTATTAATTTAAAATCCATGGTTTTTGCCCACTGTATTTTGATTGTGTATATATATATATGTAAAATAATTGATCAGAAGGTGGTCAAAGTCAAATAAAATATCTTATTTACAATGAAGTCTTGGGTGCATCAATGAATCACCCAAGGGGGAAACACAAGCAGCATTAGTACAGAGTTAAAGAGTAGCAGTTTCTAGATCAATTAAACAGACCAGTAACCTGTGATCACTGATGCAGACTGTTCTTTGTTCAAACTCATTTTAGCTCAGTCCCTGTTTGCCTATTTGTTAAAATTACACCAGACCCGCAACACTATCAATATCAATCAATCAGCTGTGCCTGGCTGTGCTTCCCCACCACGTCGTTCTTAAAATGAAACCCATGAGCCAGCTGCTGCCCTCTTTATTCCGAAACGCCTATCCTGATTTTACAACAGAATAAAAAAACAAATGCAGTCCCCAGCATCAGTCACTTCTTAAAAACGTTTTAAACTGGTTTTCTTTATCTGTGCAAAAGCTTAACATGATATTCCTCCCTAGGTGAATAAAACGCTCACAATGTGCATCGCAGTTTAATTTAACATCCCTTGCATAAGACACACTCCACACCTGTAAAACATGCTCCTCTTGTAAAATATGTTACTTCGGTATACTAAAAACTGAGTGGTAAAGCAAATGAAATGGAATAAAGCAAATAATAATAATTCTTAGTTGGACCAATCATACTTTAAACTTTGTTTACATATAATATATCATCAATACATCAATTAAGCATAAACGGTGTGTTTCTTATACTGTCAGATGATCTAAATATAACAGTTTTGGTTTTGGTATGACAGGCTCGACTGTAACATCAGCATTTAGCTGCAAGAGGAAACAGGTTTGTATTTAAATGCGCACGAGGTTTCGACTAGGTGCTAATTATTAGATGAAGAGAGGTGTATAAAACGAGTGGGGGTGAGAGCTGACAGAGAGATTTAGAGAAGCAGAGGGAATCAGATCCTATCAAATCTCTAACCATGAACGAGAATTACGCTATTATTTACACACTTCACATACTCACATATACAGCCATAGCTGTCTGTTGAAGTGTTTATAAAGAAAGAGGAGAAACCATTATTCTGGTTATTGTTGTGAATTCAGCTGTGTAATTTAATATCAAAACACTCTTTTCCAGAAATATGCAGCAGCAATAACAATGGGCTGTTTTTTTTTAGACATTGCCCTGAGATGTAACATCTTGCAATTCATCGACCGTAGCATTTTCTGAGCCTAAATGAAAGCACTGAGCAATGTCACTCCCCTTGCATGATGTAGCTGTTGCACCCCTGTACAGTATTTAAATAAACTGATGAAATACATTTTAGGTGCTTAGACTTTATCAAGTCAAGTTACACAAGCAAGTTCATGTAAAGGAAGTGTAACAAATCACAAATGTAAAATCAATTGGGTAGAGATTTTAACAGTTCGGGTCAGTTGTGTAAAGCCCATGCAGCACTTCTCAAATGAGACTCTAGCTTGTACAGTCAGGATTTGGGGGCATTGTTACCTTTGTAGTATTCCACCTTATCAGGATAGGACTGAATTGAACTCCATGTTTTATTCATGATCCCTTTCACAAGCCCTATTTTAATTTTAGCATTAGCATGGTACTCAGGTTTCACGGAAGGAGCAGGCCACTGTGAGTAAATTGCCAACACACACACAATAATGCTTGCTCATTACCAATGTCAAGTGAAGGCGAAATTACTAATCAATTGGGTTCAACAGACAAGGATATTAGTTTATATAATAATTTTATTATATTATAATTATATTTTGGAAAGATAAAGCTATCAGTACTCAACAGTCTCCTTGTTTGTAAATGCATGCACGATGTCCAATCACATTTTGTCGAGTGTTGTGGTTTAATATTCAAGTAGTCAGCATGATAACCAGAATCACGGATGGAAGTAATTGCAGTTTCTCTGTGAGATGCAGGTAATCATGCAATTCAAACTGTAGCTGCTTAAAGGGTTACTGAACAGGCTATAGGGTTTAAAACACAAATAATTACTTTCACTAGCTTCCTGCTTTGTTGCATGTGTTCCTGCAATATATTTTTCAACATAATTGTGATTGTTTTGATATTTTTATCAGTTTTTTGCCAGACCGAGCAGGTAGCAAAGATGGCAGACAGATCACATATGAACCAGACAGATCAGGCATGAACCAATCAAAATGCTGAACTTTGTGATGTTTTGAATTCAGTAGACATTTTGACAGGAAGACCCGATGCATAACCAAAGTAATTCAAGTAAGACTTAGCTTCCAAGTTGGTATTGTATTGCTGCACATTTTCAAATCCCATGGCATCCCTAAAAGAAACATATTTTAAAAGTCCAACAAAGAATACACATTTTGTTGCAGATGTACTTATTATGAAGAAATTTAACCAAAGAAAAGGAGTTTTATTTGATTTTGCTTTTGCCGGTTGACAGGAATCTCGGTCACAAAAGCACCAAGCATAAAAATGTTGTACTGCCAAAACACCCTTGATTTATTTGTTTTTTGGAGAGAAGACCTGTGTGTGCATATGCAAATAAATAGTCAGCTATTAATTATCTGTAAAGCACCGCAATGTAAAAAAGTCACTACTAAGACTAATACGACTACGACTACTACTACTACTAATAATAATAATAATAATAATAATAATAATAATAATAATAATAATAATAATAATAAAATTAACAAAACCACTGACTCAGACATGGAGCAAGGGTACATTATTAGCCTATATACAAAGAAGATATGAACAGATGAAAGTGTATACATCCAACGTAAGTAAATAAACTAGTATTCAAATTACATTTACGAACCATGAATATTAAATGAAGAGCTGACAGACAGGAAAATAGGATTTTCATTGAATAAATATACACAACGGCAAAGACCATGTAAAAGTACAAACCTCATTTATACATCTCTGTAACCTAAATGAAAAACCTTTACAAACAAAAACACTTTATATTAATAATATAAGCAATATCCGCACGCCTAGGTGTGTTGTTCAGCATAAGGTGAAGTGCTGTTAACTAGCCTAAGCCCCCACCCTGCCAAAGTGAATTGGTTGTCAAGTGAATCAGGCAGAATGGTCCTAAAAGTTCCAAGCTGTGCTGTTATGGAGAGTACCCACTGATTTGAAGTAACAGATGCATTTTTTCAGTAGCATCTGCATTGTACTGGGACATTAGTCAATAAGAAACATAAAATAGTGGAATAAATACAAATTAAAAGAAGTGCTGCATTTTACCTTAGATTTAACTCCAGAAGTGCTATGCTGTGTACTATTCGGCCCAGAAACTCAAATGTGCTTTTTTCTGTATGCCTGGAGATCATTCCACTGTGAACACAACCAGACATTCAAGCTCATTACCGTCTCTGTTCACGTTAGTCTTGCATTACTTAAACATAAGCAGTGTTATACAGTGTTAAGGATGGATTGATAGTCTAGGAACACTGAATGTACAAGAATAAATAATGTAAAGAAATTGTGTCTGTGTAACTAAAGTGTTGAACGATCTCTCGTTTTCAACATTCAGCACTACAGTGTGAATTGCTTTATTTATATCCTGGATCTAATTTAGAATGTGTCTTGAAATCGAATGACAGAATCACACCCTTTAATCACGCAATTTAGGTTCATGCTAGGGGTTTTAATCTTGACATTTTCTATTGATCGATTAATCACCCCATCTGCGATCGATTAATCACACTTGTTTGCTAGTGATATTGAAATTGTATTGAAAGACAATTACAAGTAATACAAAGTATTAAAGCTATTTACTGCAACTGTTTCATAATGCCAGCTAATGTTATTATACATATATTTACTTAGATATAATTTGACTGTTTGAAAATATTTCTTCATTCTAAGATCTTGGGAAATGTTGGGAATACATTCCAGCTGACCTCTGACCACAAACTCTTTCATTACCTCACCTCCTCCCTCACCCTTACCCTGTCCTCTGCTCACTCCCTCCCTATCACCCTCCTTCCCGTCCCTCTCGGCCCCCGATCTCTGCTCGCTGCTCCAGCGCCATAAACTCTTGTACTCGCCTATCGCTCTCTTGACCTTGCTCTCCCTCCTATCTCTAGACATTTCATTTCTCCTACACCCCCTCTTGCCTCCTCCAACCTCCAGCAGACTAGCTGTACCCCCCCTCCACTCCCCGGCCTCCAGAGCCCACTCCTTCTCCTCCCTTGCCCCTCAGTGGTGGAATGACCTACCCATGGATATTAGGACTGCTCAGTCCCTGACCACCTTTCGATGCCTCGTCAAGAAACACCTGTTAAGACAGCATATGTAAACATCACATCTCTTGACCATACTGGTCTATATGGCACCCAATTGTACCAGTGCTTGCATCAGCTTGTACTTGCACTGAACTGCTCCATACCTTGCCGCATTCAACTACTGCTTCTAACTAGAACTACTTACTGTGTCTTGTATTTGATTTTACTCTTATAGGTAACCATATTCAAGTTTTTTTCTTGTAATTGCTCTTATTTGAAATCATTCTTATCCATTTATCATACTTACTACGTGTTCTTACTTTACTCATATAAGCAAATATTTACTATAAGTTTTAACTGCTTAGTCAAACTTGCTGTTACTTATAATTTACTGTATTCTTTATTTTGCTCTCACTTGAATTTGATCTTATTGTACTTTCATAACTGCTCTTATCTGTATTATGATACTATTTTATTATGTGATAACTTGTACTGTGATATTTGTAACAATTGTAAGTTGCCTGCTAAGAAATAAATAATAATTGCATATATAGCAGTATAACCACAAAGAAAGTACTCACTTAACCAGGTTACAAAACAAAATAGTGCTTAACAGCAGGCATCTCGAAGATGTAAAACCTTTATGACCTTTATGACCTTAAATTTAGAGTTCTCCTGGCTGTCTGTGCCCAGACAAATGACTCACTTAATGCCCTGAATATACATATGTAAAAATACATAGAATATATATGAAAATTACTGTCAATGTCCAAATATCCTTAAAAGAAATGTAGCTTCAGCAATTTCAACAGCTAGCCTGTGTTTTTCTAATTTACATATTTTACTCTTTGCTATTTGCAGGGAAGAAATTAATTCTTTCTGCATTATTGTTTTCATCAGAAAGAGTCAAGGAGGGTTGCAGATTTCAATTGAAAATAATGAAAAGGGTGTTGTGACGGCAAACATGCATCCTTCAGATCACTGAGATTGTTCATTTCTCTCGAGACAGAGACTCGTGGCAGCAATCAATCAGTAGGATGGGGGTCTTTTAAAAAGGCCACTTGCATGAAAATATGTTTTACTAATTTAATAGAGGAACAGCAGCATATCTCAAGAGTGCTCCCTGGGGTCCTTGTCTTGTCATAAGTTGCAGAGTTATCGACTGCTAAAGAAGCATTTTTACTGACAGGAGTGACAATTAATTTTTTACTGAAACAGAGTGACATGAGCAGCATTATACGGGGTGGTTGTAAAGTAACTTGGACATGTATCATTTCTACAACATAGGATACATTCAAATCATCTGCTTTTTGAAGCATCTCTACACTGACAGTGCCCCAGGGTTGTATGTCTACCTGTGATGCTATCAAAGAACTTTGGCTTTGCCTTTTTTTATTTTTCGAAAATTAAGATATGACAAAATACACAGAATAGCTAACTTGCGACAATTACCATACACTGTCATTTTATCTGTCTGTATATAGTGATACAGCATTGTCATAGAGATCCATCTCAATAATATGCTTCCCATTTCTTATTGTTTATTTATTTATTATTATTTGTTTATTTAGCAGACACCTTTATCCAAGGCGACTTACAGAGACTAGGATGGGAGGTTAAGCTGCCACTGAAAGTAGGGTTGAAGACAGTGCCTCTTGCCACCTGCTCCATGATAATAAGAGAAGACGTTGTTGGTTGAGACTGTAGCACAGAGTGGGCTGGTTTTGGAGAGGTTGTGCTGCTGAAACACACATAGCCCTCCAATTAAAGCTGCAAGGAATTCCAATGTTTTGAAAAAGCGGATGGAGAAACTGTAGGTCCTTCTGTATAATTCAGTGTAGCATATACTGTGACAATGTTTATTTTTAACAATATATTTACAACAACGAATTTTGGTTTTGGTACATTGTGAGGCTCCATAAAACAGAGAAACCTCCTTGTGAATGAAAAAGTACTGTACATTTAACCTTTTTCTTTTCTCTGGTAGGTTGGAACGTCAAACTTCACAAAGCACAGCCAGCACGTAAGAGGACTCAAGGTGCACGTGGCCCTATGGCAGAATACTGCACAATATAGGTAAGCACTATTAAGGCTTTATGCCTTGAGCCTATTATTCAATCTCCTTTATCATTTGTGTTGGGAGTTGATTAGCACATGCTCCCAGGGGCAGCACTGAAGAAATAAGTCCTGCACTGAGCCTCCAGCCATTCCATTGCAGATTTTGATCTCCTCCGTCTCAGATTTGGAGATGGTGAGTAATTGGAAGGAAACCTCTTGGGAAAAACGGTGTGGGGGCTCAGTAGAGACAACTCCTTTGCATACATTTGGGGGACTGTGCTCTCTGGAGTAGTTTGAACTAGTTTTAACTGAGGCCCTGTCTGCATTCTAGAGCACAGTACTATTTTCTGGACTACAGCCCTTAGTTTTCTGCCAATTATTATTATTATTTTTTTAAGTTGCAGAAATAGCAGGAACAGAGTGTTGTGGAAACTACATGCTGCACTTGAAGTCCTTTATCACCAGCTTCACACTTAATAGGCATTGACATAGTTCTCTGTATAAACTGGTAGAGCAACTGCATGTTAGGCTACAAACTGGTTCCATGGTTCCTGCATGCCATTTTTCAATATGAAATTTCTGAACTGAGATTCACTCATATCTAAGGAGGTCTTAGTGGTTTAATACAGAAAGGATTAGTCAATGAGCCTGTTGATAATGAAGATATTCAATAAAGCCTGACTGGAATCAAAACTTATTATAAACCCATTGTTCATATTAGAGCAATGCATGTAAAAAGTCTTTCTCAAATAACCATCCAGACTGATTTGTTCAGCTTACAGGCACAGTTGTGACTGACACTAATGTTGATGGTGACAGTGTTTTGGAGGATTGGTGTGCTGGAGATTTGAGAGACTTTATGAATGTCACCCCATTTAAAGTGTTTTCTCCAATATATAGCTATATGAACATTTACTTTGGTTAAAGTAAATAACAGTAATAGTAATAGGTATGCAAGTTTTTGCTTGCCTTTGTTTTGTGCAAGTTTCACATTTTCCTCTTGTGTTATTTAGTCTCTTATTGGCCTTTTGAACATTAACATAAAATGACTGTAATAGTAAATGTGTTCTTGCTCAGAAAAGAGCGTGTTCTGTACAGACTAGACTGACATATCTAGCTCTGCAGGAACGCTTCCAGTTTGACAAGAAATACAAGCACGGATTTTAAGAAATCCCTGCCACTCCGCAGTCTGATTGATTAAGCTTTCCTGTTACGCTACAATCCATATATATATATATATATATATATATATATATATATATATATATATATATATATTAGACACTGCAAGAGCTTGTAACTCAGGCATTTTTTTGGATTGAACATTGTAATGCTATAGTGCTACTTTGGATGCTATGTTAATTTATTATTTCGTGTTGTGTTTTCACACCGGACACTCTAATTTCTTACTTACAGAGATTATGTAAAGCCATTTATTTTAGTGGTTTTATATGTTATTGTCCATTCCCGTAATTTCCGGGCAGTTGGCGAAGTGCCCATCTGACAACGCTATAGCAACAGAACTAAACAAAATAATGTTTAAAAATTATAAAATGTTACAGAATAAAATGTAAAAATATTTTATTCTATTCTTATTGCAGTAATACAATAAACGTTTCTGAGCAGAGTTGCGTTGTTTAAACGAGACCTCATTCAATATCAGCAAGAGACTAATAATCACAGTTAAGTTTAAACGTGCAAAAGCCACCCAGTTAAATATAGTTACCAGAAGAACGCAGTGCCAAAACTAATTTATCATAGCAATATTAATTAATCATTAATCAACAGCATAAAGTTTGTATTTTATTTAATTTAGAAATATGAATGAGAATTTGACTCAGAACAAAACGTTTTGTTATAAAAAGTTTAGTTTTTGTTCTGAAGAAAATATTTTTTAAACATTCAAACAGTATTATTTCATGTTTGTTTTGTGAAAATATTTGAAATGACAAAACAGTGGACATACAGCAGCAACTTTGAATTGTATTTCACCACTCAATAAATATGTTAACTGCACTTCTTGATTCTTTAGTGTGACTTTGTGCTGTGCTCTACCTTTGAATTTTAAGCATGCCTAATTGTAAACATAATCTAGCTAATGTTAATAATGCCTGTAATTTCACCCCTGCCTGAGTCAACGCCCCCTCCCCCCACACTTTTGCCTTAACGACAACTTTACGCCCCCTGTGCATTGACTCAGCAAAATCTGGTAATTACATTTAGAATGTACCTTTAAGAGCAGAGGATACATTTCACCTGATATCTCTGGAAACTCATTCTTTCTTTTCTATTTTTTTATTTACAAATTCCTCACCTTACTTGTAATAAAACAATAGACATTTGCAATGTAGAGAAATTGACTCTCAAAGATTAAATATGTTTGTCTTAAAACTTTTTTAAATTCAATAGTTTTCCATTATTGAATTGGGCCTACTGTTCTTAAAGAGTAAGTAGTGGGGTTCCAAAAAATATAGCGTTATACATCCCCACGTGTTGCTACTACTGTATAAATATTGTACCTGTAATTTCTCTTTCCATTATTAACATCCTGACAACTTTTTACACGTATAACTTTAAAGTCTGCTTCAAAACTCTTTTCAAAATGGCCGCTCTAGTGCACTGGGGTTTGAGATCTGTCCTCTAAATCCTTGCAGGAAGTGGTTTAAAAACAAACAAACAAACAAACAAGTGCTCTGGCTTTTCTGTTCCGTACCACATCATGGATGTGTTATCTGTTTGACAATGTGGGCAATAATCCTTACGCTATGTTAACAATGAAAAGAAATAACAGGCACATTATTTAAACACCTGGGGACGCATAATACTATTTTTCGGAACCCTGCTTCGTACTCTTGAACCCAACAATGCATAGCAGCAATATATAGACATCTGCCACTACACTCCATTGAATACAATCAGTCAACACATGGCCTCTAAAAATGTGCTTCTGACATACAGTTGAACTGATGTGATTAACTCTTTAAAATTAATAGTATGGGTTCAATAATATTGCCTGCCCACTTAAATTTCCCACCCTCTTTCCAACTCCTGTACTCAGGAAGGTGGAAGATCATAGGGGCTGTAAGAATTGTGATGATACTTACTTCTGCCCCCTTTTTATGGAGCTCTAGAAGTTTGTGTAGGGGTGAAAAGTAATGTGTACCCACTGGGAACGGCAAGACTGTGAGTTTGACAGGATTTTATAAACAGATATCAATCAGTGATGTGGAGTGAGGATTTGTGCTGACAGATGATACATCAACAGTGGGGCGGTTTGCATCCTTATAAGTTTATATGTATGTATACTGATGCACAATGAAGTTTTACATCAATAGCTCATTGGGCACATACATAATGTTATTTACATTTTAAATAGTGAGCAGATAGGTTTGTTGATTGTTTGAGTACTATTGTTCCTTGGGATAACAAAATACTGAGCTCAAGTCATGGGATTTCATAAAAACGCCAAGTGGTCAGTGTTTGTTATTTGAGTTGAGTTAAAATTGCCAAAATTAATTGATTAAGAATCTGTATATGACCATGCCCGTCTGGAGTAATGAAAATCGTCTGGTTGCTATCGGCATGATTGAAGGCGACCTGTCTGTGAGAGAAGTTGCCCGTAGTATGAGATGTTCTGTTTCAACAATCAGCAGACTAGTCCAGAGAAACCAGGAAACTGGCTCTGTGAGAGACAGGCCACATCCTGGAAGGCAGAGGGTCACCACACCGGCCCAGGACCATCACATCTGATTGATCCATCTGCATAATCGTTTTCAGACTGCAGTGACAGTGTGTCACATTTCATACTGAAAACTTATGATTCTTTGATCTGTATTTTTGTCCACATTATCTGTGATTTTGTTTGATATCTATGGTTAAATATTTGATTAAATCCGTTTCTTTTGTGCATCAGTATATGTACAGGTATTCTTGTAATCTGAACCAGCTGGGTGGTAAATTTAAAACTCAGAGAGCAACATCAAGCAGACACTAGACTAAGGAGCTAACTCCCTCATCCATGTCAACCATCCACCAGTGGCAGCTAGCAATTGTATTCAAGCCAAGTTCATTTAAAATAACCTCTTGACAGTCTGTGCCATGGTTTGAAGTTACCTCTCCCCAACCTTCACATAGATAAGACATGAGAAATGAATCCCTTTGTAAGTCCAGGTCAACTTTTGGTTCAATAACATTCTGGTGAAAACGAAGTGCAGTACAGGGAAAGAATCAAATGGCAAAAGTTATCTGAGAAAGTCATTGAAGCTGATATTATAAATGGGTTGAAATGAGAGAAAGAGAGCATAGAGGGATGTGGTAAGAGAGTGGAAATAAGGAAATCAATCCACCAGCTGCAGGCTTGTTGGGCCTAATGGCATTTCCCTGTTCTTAAATGTTGTTTTGTTCTCAAGTAGGATGTAGGAGATTATAAACATTTTCAGGTGAACAGGTGATTTTCTGCACACATGGTCAGGTTTACCTGAACATTGTGTCTGGTAGTGGCACCGACACTGTGCATCCTCAACTGGCACCTGTACATTACATTATATTGCACAAGATAAAAGTGTGTTCCATAGGCACCGTGCGACCTAAGAGTGCAAATGCGTGTTTGTGTGCACCTTTGAATAAATGTGTAGGAATTGTATGCCGATACGGATTCTGACCTGCCAGTGAGATGCAGTTAAAAGCTCTATAACCACTAACGCAAATAAGCCTAGCTCTTTTCCATAGTGGTCAAGACACTCACTTGCGGTGTGTGCCTCAGCTGGATGGTTCCTCGGTTGTCTTTACACAGTAGTGTTGCAAACTCTGCTTTATTTTACCTTTTTTATGTAATTCCAAACAAATTAACAACCCATATCTTCAAATTTGAAGTATGTTAAAATTAGCTATAAACCACCCTGTGCGATATGTAATACAGTCTGTAAAAGGAATTCAACATATCAGCTGAGCTGGATGTTGCTATAGGAGGAGAGGAATTTAACTCACTTAATACGCCACTCTCTTATGTGTTAACTAACTTACCCTACTAATTAAGTTTTGAAAGTGTAATAGTGTGCGCTTTCATCGTCTCCTCACAGCAGGGGACACACAGTCAACACTAAAACTAAGGTACTGTTTATCAAAGAAGCGTCACGTGACTCCAATTAACTTCAGTCAAAACAACAAAACAGGATGGCTTTTGAAATTAATTCTGTGAGAAGGGCTTACCAATCAAAGGCTTCTAATTGCCCAACACTGCCCTTCTTTGTAGTGTATCGTTACATAAAAGATATCTTACAACATCCTTATATTTTAGGGACTGCTCTACCCAGGAGCCAATTAGCCAGATGCTGTTACCAACATCGGGTCCAAGGTTACTGTACATGGCAGAAAAGGTTAAGACATTAGCCTGTCATTCAACTCTGTGCTCTGCCTCAACCAACGGCAGGCACAAAACAAAACTTGCAGGAAATGTAAATAAGGGTCTAGGCTACAATCTATCAAAAATTGAAAAAAAAACGAGGTTAAGCAATTTGACCTGGGTGAGCTCAAAGGTCACAGATTCACACAACTTTTTAATCTTGTATTTCACATCAATTTTCAATATTCATATTTCAGAGCTTTAAAAACGACAACAGCACCAGCTTTCTATGTCAGTTATGGAGGCGGTTATGACCATGTAAAGGTAGGGTGGGTGTCCAAATCAGGTCAAGCTTTGATGACCTGTATCTCATGAATGGGAGGTCACTCAGGCCTAAAATGTACACTGTGATCACTTCTCCCAAAGTCAAACATGCATGGACATTTTTATTCAAATCAAAGGAGGTCAAGGTTTTTGGTGATTGATTTCATGTGAAACGACTCAATATGGAAAACTACACAGCAGCATGTAATTCAATATATGAATGTAATATTATTTAGCTTCATTTGACTTTATGAAGCAAAATGTGTTAATTCTGTAGGGTGATGCAAAACTCTTGGCCATAGCTGTAAGATTCAGGGCACAATCACTTTCTCTTGACATTTAGCTAACAAATTGATCCAGAACACAAAAGCAGAGATTGAGAGCACAGTGAAGCCCTCCACTACAGTGTCAGTATTCCAGATTGTTAGCTGGCATGGTGGGCACAAATTTGCCCAGAGGCACAGCTTGGAGCACCACTATTCCAAGGCAATAACTGAATCAATGTGCAAGTACTACAGTATTTCTGCTCTTTGTCTTACCATGCCCTGTGACACGATGGCTCATGTGGTGACGTCAGGCCAGGAAATACACAGACAACAGTTTTGGTGATTGAAATGTGCTGGTGCACTGGTTTATTAGAAATTAAAAAGATTTAAACACAAAACATTGAACAAAACAAAAGGCACGATGGCCAAAACAAACAGACTAACAAACACTGACCTTTAACAAGTAGCGGCTGGTGTAGAACCAGCACGCGTAGCAATTGTTGTTATTTCTTTTTAATTCTCCTCTCTCTCGTTCCTTCTCCCTAAACACACCAACCCCAAGTGAAAGATGTGTGCCTCTTTTGTGCAGCTGTGCCTGGTTCGATTGCTTGTTAAATCATTCAGTTTGAGCCGGCACAGTCTGCACGTGAACTCATTGTGCTCCCCATGCCCCCATACAAATACCCACTTTAATTTGCATGTGAAGTGATTGTGCAATCCCTGTGCACATTTTAAATCACCTGTGCTACATAAACCACATTCCGTGCACCACTACATACATACATAAACATAAAATACGCACATGGGTGGGGCACCCTGCCACACACCCCTATACACCTAAAAGGAAGTATAATGGACAAGTCTTGTACTAACACATGTAGTTATTCAAACAGCATTGCATTTGTTTGTTTCTCATTTCCAATTGCATTTTTAGCTATCTGAATTAATTTAGTAACTCCTTTGATGTCATGTGCATTGATGCTGTTTTTAATAGCATCACAAGAGACTACTTGAGTTGGGATTTTGAGTATTTCTTTATGCTATTAAACTTGCATGCTCCTCTGCCATGAGGTGCACGTGGCTGTGCTGATCTGCTCACTTGGAAAGATCCACTGCAGACTATATATCCTCTCTGATGATGATGTGCAAGCTTTCTAATCCCTCCATCAGCTGCTCAGATGGCAGTGTTTGGCCTGAGCTGGGGTATCAGCAACCTTTCTGTACTTATTACCCATGTGAACAGACTTGGCAGATCAACACCAGATGTTGCAGATAAGAACTGTCAAAAAAAAACTCTTGGACATGCTAAACAAAGACCAGGTTTCCTCACTTGATGATGCTCCACTGCTGTTCCTGAAAGTTGTTCCTTCATTCGGACTTCCTTTGCTACAGAGATGCTGCTGGGTCTCTGTAGGCAGTTGCTTTGGCCTTGGGCTTACAGGCAGTTGAACAGAAATGTGTGTAAAAGAATTGCAGGTATCATCAGGGCATATTGCTTTTACGAAGAATACATTTCTCTAACCATAGGAAAATGGTGCTGAATTATTATTATTAGCTACACTATAGTGTTATATCTGTATATGACAGAATATAGGAACGAGTAGAAGTAAGCCAAGGTCTGTTTACTTACTTGCCAATGGAACATATACACAGACGCTCACAGCCCTATAACTCAATATGGTAGGATTGCCATGAATTGGCTTTTTTGTGATAGGTTGTGGCATACAGCAGGCGAAACGTGCTCTCTGATTGGTGAAAGATCTTCAGGCATCTATAACGACTTGTACAATTTAAGGTACTAGAAACCTGAACTGTCCCACACTGTCCAGGTGAACACAAAGCCATAAGGGCATCCTATGCCTGCACCCACGGCAGGCAATAGGGGATGTAAACAGCATATGCATGCTTATGTGATTCATTGGATTTGGAAGCAGAACCTTACATTTCGGATAAAATCATAGATGCTGGATTCACTATAGTCTTTTTTGACTTGTCATGTTGTATGTTGTTTGGTATTGGTAAGTATGAACTAAGCAGGGGTGGGCAATTCCGGTCCTGGAGGGCTGGTGTCTCTCCTGGCTTTTGTTCCAACTTTGCCTTAAATTACTTAATTGGACCAAATTGGAAAGGCATCAGGGGAATGGTCAAAATGCTCACTCGTCTGCCACACTTCTCACAATGTTCCCTTTAAAGTTGCAAGTGCTTCCACATAATTCTGATGTAAAACCCATTTTCCTCTCTCTCCATTTCTGGTACAGAGAGGATCATATACACGAGTAGCTGAGTTAATTAATATGAATGTTGAATATTTTATGCTTATGTGCTTTGTGTTGCTGATTCAGTCTTTATTAAAACAAAAAATATCACTACATGATCTTCGAGATGTACCTGTCACATCTTTTACTGCATAATCAGCTGCTGTAAAACTGTGCTCTAGTAATATTATTGACTGTTTGTTTACACACAAAATGTGTAGAGATAAAAAAACACCCTACAAAAAACAAACACACAAACACTCATGTACAAATATACATAAACGCATTCTGTGATTATGTATACAGTGCTCCCCCTTCATAAGGCGGCCCTTTATACTGCAGAATAGGTTATAAGGCGGTATGGTCATGGCTTCCATTTGCCCCATAATGCCATTACACTAACACCAGTATTCTCGTTATAAGGTGGGACACAAATAGCAAGGTCTCTTAACTATGGCTCCCGACTACAACGTTATAAAGGGGAGCACTGTATATGTTTAAATAGGCACACTATTAAAGATGATTAAACACAAAGGTTCTTTATTTTAGAAGACTTTCTAAATTCCCTTTTTAAGAAGTTCAAGTCAAATGGAAAATTATGTTCAACCCTTTGTATAGGATGCAACTTATTTTTTATGACATAAACTGCCTAATAAAAGAATCTCTCCTTCTTCCTCTTCTGTTGATGTCACACTTTCCATGTCTTCCTAAAACACAGCCATATTTTCTTTTTATTAGGGAAGAGCAACAGAAGGGAAGGGAGGGTATTCTCGTGCTAAATGGAATGCTATAAAGTACTTTTTTACCCGAAAGGGAATTGACGCCGAGTAAAAAGCGGTTTAACAAAGAGCTGGTGTGTCCAGGCCTTTACACAGTCCATTAGCATTCCATTGGAAAGCAGTCTTGTCACCGCAGCTAGCTAAACTCATTAAAATATTCTTGAAACGAACCAATGGATGACCTATTGACCTGAGTAAGATCATGACAAGTTATTTTGCAGCTTTGGAGCCTATCATTATTGAACCAATCGGATAGTTTACTTTTGGCATGCGTCACAAATCTCTGCCCATTTCACTTTGAGTCCGTGCTCACTGATCAAGGAGAGACACGACGTGAAAACAGCAGTTTTGAGTAATCTTTTCTTTAGTGTGGAGAAACGAGCTGAATATGTGAACAAACATTGCTGCACATTATTAATTGGAAGGCAAAAATCCATGCCTGTGTCACCACCGTAACTAGTTGATCAATATGAGAAATACATATCACAACACGTTTTGCCTAAAATGGCATGTGATGCGTGTGATACATAAACACAGGATTTGGCCCAACTTGCAAGGTACATGTTATGTATAGTGATCAACATTTTGTTTTGTTGTGATCCTATTTTCCGCATTGAGGAGTACTAAGAAATGAAAAGCAAAACGGTGAGTTATACTTGTGTTAGATTTAGCTGCGAATTGTGTAGCATGTGATTAGAACAGGAAAGTGAAAGTAGTTTTTGTATATATTGAACTTCAGTATGTTAGTAATGTACTTTAATGTATTATAGCCATTTATAACAATTTAATATGATTGACTAACCTAAGTATGGGTGGACACCAATATCGATATTTTGATATGATATTGATACCGTTCGATATCGATAATCATTTCCATATCGCGATATCGTGGGGTTTAAAAAAAAAACTCAGACAGGCTCGCAGAGACATACATTGTATTGTTAATACTGTTAAAAACACAATTGCAGTATAATCACATTTATTTTATATTAAGATACAACAAACCCTGTAATCATTGTTAGTCTTCTAGGCAAATACCACACATTAAAGTATTATTTAACCATTTTATTCCATTGATTGCCGTTTCTCTTTTTCTAAGAAGAACCTGATTAACAAATGTGTTTCAAACATTCAATAGCTATAAATCAAGAAAAACAACAAATCCACAACCTGTGTACCCTCATTCCTGTGCTCTGCTCTCGTTTCTTCACCTGTTTCCTCTCACAGGACAAATCAATCACTTACTGGAAACTATATCCTGTTTTCAAAAAAAAGTGCCTGCATCAACTAATTATGAAACAGGAGCATCTTTTTTAAAGGGATACACACCTAAAAACAAACAACACACACACAAAAAAAAACATAATAAACAGGAAATCGGCTTAAATAATTATATATATATATATATATATATATATATATATATATATATATATATATATATATATATATATATATATATATATTTTTTTTTTTTAAGACCCAGTAGAGGGTTGAGAGGGGCTGCTATATTTTTAAATGAGAAACACTTAGGTTTTATTCTAGAAATTCAAACAATGATTATCAATCATTATCAAGTTAAAATGCTTTAAAAAAACAACAAAAAAAACTTCCCTCACAGTAACAGTTTAAAGGAACAATAAGTCATCTTTAAAGAGCATGGTATAAAAAAACTCATTTGAATAAAGACACGTTTGATAAATATATTGGCATTTAAATATGGCACTCTCCAGTTTTCATATTGCTGTCATCACTAGCCTATGCCTTGTCTTGTGTAAAATCTGGAAAATTTCCAGTGTAAACATAATGGTAAATTAAGAAAAAAAAAAAGAAAAAAAAATATATCTCATTCATGCATGTATGCAGATTTATTATTATTTGGCTTACTGCCCACATCGCACCCAAGATATGTAGGCCTAATAAATCTACAAACCACGTCGCAACGAAAAACGCGTCTCATACTGGAGTGCTCAGAGAAGCGTTTCACCCACGTAGATTAGCTTATAGTTATACAGTACATTACTAAGGCCCTACCTATTTCACAAGCTTGAAAAACGTGACACTGACCGTGTAATTCATTCTTCACCGGGAAAATGGTCTATTTTGTGTACTTTTACCCTGCACTTAAATCTAATTAAGTTATATGTATTGGTTCCAGGTTCCTGGGGCACTCTGCGGTGGCTGCATGGTGAGTCCGCAGTGTGAAAAAAAAGCGGTCGGCTGACGGCACACGCTTCGGAGGACAGCGTGTGTTCGTCTTCGCCCTCCCGAGTCAGCGCAGGGGTGGTAGCGGTGAGCTACGCCTAAAACTAATTGGCCTAAAAATAATTGCAGTATAACAGATGCATGTCTGTTCACGCTCTGATTGGCTGAAATAACCTTGGACATTGTATAAAACACACCTTTGGAAAGTTTGACTCTTTGTTACAATAAGATAGGGAAATAAACCTTTTTTTTTTTATTAGTGGATCTACTTATTGGCATATCGTAGGGTTGTTTTATTCATTTTTCAGTACAATGGAGAAGGCACAAGCCAGAATGTTTGTTTACTTGACTTAGTTTCGTATTTAAAAAAAAAGAACTGTATGGATGATGATGTAAGCATAGAGAAAAGGATTTTACATGCTTTCTTTCAGCACAGTATCGGTGGTGGTCTTCCTGTTCACAACATGCTCATAGTTATTCTACGTGATTCTACGTCTACGATAGCAAAAGGATCAGCAAACACTGAGAGCTAACTTAACAGCAGTGGAGGTAGATGAAGTCCTGCACATCTAGATTCTGACTGCAAAGAGAGGCTTCTTTTTTCCCAGGGGAAATCAATACAATTTAATATTTACCAGTTTGATGGAGGAGGCATTTCACCGCCCCATCTCCCATCTTCCAAATGTCAAAATCTGCATTGAAATGGAATTTTAAAACTTAAAAGAAAAAAAAACGTATATTTTTTTTCCTTAATGACATGAGAGTTCATAAAGTACTTGCTGTTTTTTTTTTGGTTTTTTTTGGAACGTTTTATGTGGGTAGCAGACAGATTTCATATAGAAATTGAAAACAAGTGTAAAGCTTGCAAATTGAGAACTTTGTTTCCCATACTCATGACCTTTCACTTCTGTGTGAAGGGCACAGAAAGACTTGCTGTGCGGGAGCTTTAATAGGCATTCGAGAAAGTATAGAGAATTATAATTTGTAAGCTGGCTCTGTTGTATTAATTCAATTTCAGTATGCTTCACACTTCTGTTGAAGTGCTATTGATCAGGGGTTTAGTGCTTCAGTTGTACACCCCTTTACAGTTCTTCACAGTTCTGTAAAAGTAACAAACCAGCTCTTGAATAAAGCACAGAGCCAGGCATACCCTCAAGAATGGAGATTAATGATTCTTCCCTGTGACATGCCCAGCTGTTTTACAACAGGTCTTATATGGAGCAATGTTATTGATAGTCTTGTTTGTGTACGAGCAGTATAAACCAAACAGTAAAACAAAGTATATGCAAGTGCACGCCACTTGTAGAACACCAAGGGAAGATGCATGTATAGACTTTATAAAATAACTCTGTTATTAAAAAAAACATTACTGGTTCTACAAAAAAAAAATAGTTGACTGTTTGTTCCTACAGTATAAATTAGTGTTATAACTAAAGAGAAACTGAGTAGACAAACATTTTGGCTAGTGCCCTCAACAGTGTGGTATCAAAATGCTAGGTACTGTTTACACGTAGCTCTCAGAGGGAGATGCCACCAGGCAAGAACTCTGCAACCATCAACAAAAGTCATGCAGACATTAGTAGTTATCAAGCCAAGTAAATGTAATACTTTAAGTGTTAGTAAAGATTCATACTGTATGTGCATTTTGACTTGGTATTTAATTTAATTAAAAGTAACATTTAATGAAGGTTAACTGTTTCCAGCGTACCATTATGAGTTTTTTAGGACAGCTCCAGTATTTTGTTTTGTCACTACACCCCGGCTTCATAAACTTCAGTGCTGATCTAAAATATTAAAGGTTTCAAAAAAAAAAAAAAAAAAAAAAATTTTTACAGAGTTTTCTCAAAATCGTGCTCCAAGTGTCCCGAAAGGCACCAAAACAAAGCAATTTAAAATGCAGTGATACATACTTATGTCAACTCGAATAAAACGTGTGTTTTAAATTTCAAGGTTTGTCCTGAGCGCAGTATTTCAATTGATTCTCTTGACACAGAAGATGACACCCAAGACTTTGTACCTCAAGGTTTTGATTGAATGTTTTGAAGTTATTTATGAATTGTAGTATAGACGGGGCCATATTTTAAAAGCACTTACTCCAGTCTTTAATTAACTCTTTTAATTAACTCTTTTTGAAAGAGGTAAAATGTCTGTTCATTTTAGAAAAGTAGAACCCAATGACTAAGTAATATAATCCAAGTTCTCTTCAGTAGTCTCCAGGTGTTTGTTTCTTATTTTGTAACATGTTGTGACAGAAATGATTCTTGGTGGTAAATCTCCCTCCCGACCCGTGAGGGCGCTAAGTACAGGGAACAGAGTATGGCCTGACAATTCATTCCCAGGGTTAAAAGGAAGTCGGTCATCTAGAAAGGGGGTGGAACTCCGGTGCGCTAACTCATCGACCCGGAAGGGAAATGATGTGACAGCTGCAGATTGGAGGAGTGGTTGCAATCGTTTACCAAGGGGTCATGAGTGACGGTACAAATAGGGGACGGAGATACGTGATCTGTTCCTTTATTGATGGTTGTGTTACGAAGCCAGGAAGGACTGAAACGTATTGTATCGTGAGTGTTTTTGTTTATTTTGTCGTGTCTAACTGTTTGCTTGTTATTACTGTTAGACGACTGACACGATCCGGAGGGGCCAGCACAAAAAAAACACTGCACTGTGAATCACGATTAATTGTATATGCACCACGAGCACTACAGCACGCACTATTGGACTGGTGACAGTGTTTGTACATTGTGTGTGTTTCATAGCATGTTATTATTTGCGGGACTGCAACCCTTTATAACTACTGTGTATTGCCAGATCATTATTCTTTTTTCTGCCTGGTCATCAGACCATCTGGATTATAAATAAACAAACCATTCACCCGTACTTTGTTGTCTGTTTGTTTCAATTGATCACTGCACCTGCTTTCCACCTGAGATTCTGGGATCAATAAGCTACTAACAACCAAACGAGCAAGATGGGCCGAATGGCCTCCTCTCGTTTGTAAACTTTCTTATGTTCTTATATCACTTACCACTTTGCCATGCATGTACATGATTTTTTCTCCTTTCAAAAATAAGAAGTTAATTAAAGACTGGAGGTAACGCTTTGAAAATATGACCCATATTACAGCACTGACTGAAGGTGAATCTTGGATTGGATAACGGAGGGTCAGAGAAGTGAATATATATTTCTATAATTCAAAACTGATGTACCAAATCATGTTAAAGAAAAAGGGGAAAAATACATAGCATGGCCGACTTGTCATTTACAGTGAAAAAAAAAATATATATATATATAAAAGATGGTTACAGACAGCAACAGAAAACAGCAATAAAAATCACTATCTGAACAACTTTGTACCAGTTCCAATCACTGTTCAGTGGTTTTAATACATGTCAGGAGGCAGCAGGGCAGACAGGGCTTGTAAAGGCAGTAACCATTTTTTTTCCCTCTGCCATCTATGAAGAAAATGTTAATGGAAGATTGTGCAGGAAAAAGTCACACTATCTCAGAAGCAGGAGGGAACAGTAAAACAAATTGTGAAGGTGTCAAAATGAAATATTGAATTGTTTGCTCAGGCAATATATCTTTGCCAGGCATACTATACTGTACCGTTCATAATGCTCTACTATCAAACATGAAATGCCATATGCTGTATATACTGGGGGCTGCACAGACACAACACTCCACCGTAGGTATGATTAGATTCATGTATTACTCAATTCAAAATGTGATTTATTTAGGCCCATTCCCTAAATTTGACTTTTTTTTTCCTTATGTTTTGTTTCAATATGGTAATTGTATTTCAGAATGCATGAGGTGCTCTGGATTCAGAATCATGATGGCACCCAGTATATATATATATATATATATATATTATATATATATATATATATACAGTACTGTGCAAAAGTTTTAGGCAGGTGTGAAAAAATGCTGTAAAGTAAGAATGCTTTCAAAAATAGACATGTTAATAGATTATATTTATCAATTAACTAAATGCAAAGTGAGTGAACAGAAGAAAAATCTAAATCAAATCCATATTTGGTGTGACCACCCTTGCCTTCAAAACAGCATCAATTCTTCTAGGTACACTTGCACAAAGTCAGGGATTTTGTAGGCATATAGTCAGGTGTATGATTAAACAATTATACCAAACAGGTGCTAATGATCATCAATTCAATATGTAGGTTGAAACACAATCATTAACTGAAACAGAAACAGCTGTGTAGGAGGAATAAAACTGGGTGAGGAACAGCCAAACTCAGCTAACAAGGTGAGGTTGCTGAAGACAGTTTACTGTCAAAAGTCATACACCATGACAAGACTGAGCACAGCAACAAGACACAAGGTAGTTATACTGCATCAGCAAGGTCTCTCCCAGGCAGAAATTTCAAGGCAGACAGGGGTTTCCAGATGTGCTGTCCAAGCTCTTTTGAAGAAGCACAAAGAAACGGGCAACGTTGAGGACCGTGAAGACGCGGTGGTCGGCCAAGGAAACTTACTGCAGCAGATGAAAGACACATCATGCTTACTTCCTTCGCAATCGGAAGATGTCCAGCAGTGCCATCAGCTCAGAACTGGCAGAAAACAGTGGGACCCTGGTACACCCATCTACTGTCCGAGAAGTCTGGTCAGAAGTGGCCTTCATGGAAGACTTGCGGCCAAAAGCCATACCTCCAACGTGGAAACAAGGCCAAGCGACTCAACTATGCACGAAAACACAGGAACTGGGGTGCAGAAAAATGGCAGCAGGTGCTCTGGACTGATGAGTCAAAATTTGAAATATTTGGCTGTAGCAGAAGGCAGTTTGTTCGCCGAAGGGCTTGAGAGCGGTACACGAATGAGTGTCTGCAGGCAACAGTGAAGCATGGTGGAGGTTCCTTGCAAGTTTGGGGCTGCATTTCTGCAAATGGAGTTGGGGATTTGGTCAGAATTAATGGTCTCCTCAATGCTGAGAAGTACAGGCAGATACTTATCCATCATGCAATACCATCAGGGAGGCATCTGATTGGCCGAAATTTATTCTGCAGCATGACAACGACCCCAAACATACAGCGAAAGTCATTAAGAACTATCTTCAGCGTAAAGAAGAACAAGGAGTCCTGGAAGTGATGGTATGGCCCCCACAGAGCCCTGATCTCAACATCATCGAGTCTGTCTGGGATTACATGAAGAGAGAGAAGCAACTGAGGCTGCCTAAATCCACAGAAGAACTGTGGTTAGTTCTCCGAGATGTTTGGGCCAACCTACCTGCCGAGTTCCTTCAAAAACTGTGTGCAAGTGTACCTAGAAGAATTGATGCGGTTTTGAAGGCAAAGGGTGGTCACACCAAATATTGATTTGATGTAGATTTTTCTTCTGTTCACTCACTTTGCATTTTATTAATTGATAAATATAAACTATTAACATGTCTATTTTTGAAAGCATTCTTACTTTACAGCATTTTTTCACACCTGCCTAAAACTTTTGCACAGTACTGTATATATATATATATATATATATATATATATATATATATATATACACACACAGTCTTAGACAAAAGTATTGTCACTCCACTCTTATTCTAGTAATGTAAAAGATTAAGGACAAGTATTTAGTAAACGTTAACCACTTTTTAATAAAAACAAAATACACAATTTCTCGTTATGCACTATTATGCTTGATGGTTCTAAATCTGTTTTGGCTGTAACTTGTTGGCCCCATCATTTTCTTTGGACAGCCGCTTCTTTCAAGCATTTCAGTTAAGCATTTCAGTTTGTTCTTGGCACTTCCTGGTTATTGCTCTGATTGTGGATTTTGATATATTTATTTTATACTGTTCTGTAGCCACTTCCTTTGTTGCTTTTCTCAAACGTGAATCAAACTTCTTTGTCTTGACCATCATCTGCTGTGTTGCCAAAACGTTCTTCAACAGCTGTTGGAAATAATTATCTTTTTTCTGGCTGTTAGCTTTATGATTTCCATTACACGAGAGTAGATGTTAAAACTTCATGCTAATTTGAACTCGTCTCTCGCCAAGATAAGCACCAACTAAGACGTAGCTTTACAGTAAACTAATGTGATCCATCTGTGTCTCTATCCATTTGCGTTTCCTTCCATATGATGATGTAGATATCCTTCTGTTTGGTGTTGATGGGTGAAGTGTAATGCTGGCTCCAGGGATCAGCTTATTTGCCTCCCTGGCGCATCAGCACACACAGCGGCTGCGATGCTGGCTCTGGGGATCAACCACAATGCGGTCTCCCCAGCGCATCAGCATGACAACCGTCTGGATTGAGCGAAGTAGGGTACATCTCTGGGGTCTTCAAGTGGGCACCTTCCATCCTCAGTGTTTCGTCAACTAGCCCACGACACCTCAAGAGGGCTCGACGGTGATTCTGGCGTCCCAGCATTACCCCCCTCCGTCCCCCACTCAACTCAGTCCAGCTTACTTACCCGTACATCAGCGTTTCTTTCTTTCTATTGTGCTTGAGATCCCCAGCCAGAATTTTTCCTTCTCAACCACAGCCAGTTGCTGCTCCTCTCTGCTGCTTCAGGTAAGTTCTTCACTGTGCGATGCAACTCTTGGCCACTGAATCAGATGAACAAGGTGAACAAGGCGTGCTGATCCAGACCACAAGACAATATCTGGTCGAAGGTTACTGATGGCAATCTCGGGTGGAAAAATAAGCTGTTGACCAACATCTGCCAGCATTTTCCAGTCTCTAGCAGCTTCCAGTTGTCCCGGGCGAGGATTGGTTTTAACACCTTTTCTTGGTGGTTGCTCTCCTGGGCGGAGGAATGTTGTCTTTTGTGTGCAATGTTTTGATGGAACTGGTGGCAACTTATTGGTTTTGTTACGCTTGTCTTCCAATGCTAAGGCCAAACATCGCAGCACCTGGTCATGGCGCCAAGTAAACCGCCCTTGGCTAAGAGCCACCTTATATCCTGTCAAAATGTGCCTTAATGTTGCAAGTGGTGAACACAAAGGACATGAGACATGTAGCTTAGTTACTGTGTAATGTTTTTCAATCAATTAATTTTGACCCCCATACTCTGGGAGTGCACTTCGGCAGCTACTGAGTGAGCTGCTCACTCCATTCGTATCAGCATGGAAATGATCTTGTTGGAACACTCAAGACAAGGGCACAGACTCTAGATGACATGGATAAGCCTCAGTGGAGCAAGAAACTACCTTTCACAAAGTGTACTCTCACATGTACTTAGAGATGTATAGATAGACAGACTTGCTACAATTAACACATAAAACACGGTCACCTGCAATGTACAGTACATTAAATTCTCGGTTGCTGCAGCCTCTAACAGACATGCCAACTGCTACAATTTGGCCGTAGCAGCTACTATTTTGAAGGTTCTGCTACAGCGCTATGGCGAACGGGTATAATAATACGATTTTTATTAAATAAATAAATTATGGATACTGCCTGAATGTTTATGAAATATTATTTCAATACAATGTGTCTGTTTTTCTGTTTTTTTTTTTGTTTTGTTTTTACGAAATAATGGTTCTTAAATAATACTGTATTTTATTGACAGTTTATTGTGGCACTTTAACTGACATACTAAAAGCTGTGAGCCGGGTTGCTTAGTAACCAGTTTAGGGGTCCTTCAGAAACAGCTGCTCAAATGTCGCCTTGCTATCATTATCAATTGCACGTTTACTTGGTTGCTTTTTACTAGTAAGGCTGGGATTAAGCATCGTGGTCATGGGTGTCACGGATGCTGTGATTTTAGTAGAGAACAGTGAACTTTACCAACAAAACTTGAAATTCCACCTTAAACAAAAACAAAAAAAACAAAAAAGAAAAAGACACTTATCACGGTTTAGTTAATGATGTTGAACTAGCTCGGTTGCTTTACTTTGCAATATAGCCATTCACACTTTTTTGTTTGATTTAAACATACATGCAGGTTTAACTCTACTGGCCGATTTTCTCAACCTGCAGCTGCATTTTTCAATGCCTGTCGGGTCTGAGAAAGCAGTGTTTTTGAGGCCATTCTACTATTTGAAGACAACTGTGTAGCACAGCGTGAATACCGTGCTTACTGAGAAATTGTCAGTGAAATGAAATGTTACGTTTACGAGTTTTGCAAAAACATGGTAACGAGATTCCCAGCTCTTGCTGTAATCATTTTCTGCATCCAAAAATGTACTTTGGGATGACCGGCGCTCCAGAAAGGTATCAAATGTACAATATGTTGTATCAGAGTAATATGTAAACAAACAAACAAACCAGAAGGTAAAATAACTGCAAACTGTACCACAGCAGAAACAACAGATGCACACAGAGACAGTCTTTTTGAACTTCAATTGTTATTTTTTAATGGTATGTAAAACCTACAGTTTTTGTTTGCTGTAGACACCCCACTAAATGTTATGTAAAATGAACATTTGTGTTTATAGTTGTATATATTTGTGAAGCTTACCTTTCAGGATTGAACCTGATATTGGGAAAACCATAATAAATAAATATTTAGATACATTTTCCCCTTTTCCTACTTCTATAGATAGACCAATTTTATGTTGATGTAGGTACTGTATACTGTTTTAAAAAAATAAAATAACATAGTTGAAGTTTCATCCCTGTGACTTCACACACCATTTACCTCTTCCTCCGTGATTTTGAACACATTTACAGTGACTGTTCCATGATTTTTAGTATAAATTTCCGTGACACAATCCCAGCCTTACTTATCAGTTATTAAAATAGGAATCACAAATCAAACTGTCCTCCATCTAAAATATCAAGGTTGGCTTGTCAGAAATATCGACAGGAATTTACTACACAATGGTCATTCATTAAAAGAAGTCAAGTGTCTGAATCTCTTACTGTGAATAATGCCAGGCAGACGTCTCTGTGAAACATGGTGGGCGTCATGACTGTATAACTCACATAGGTATGAAGAAACACCAACAATAAGCAAAATCTGACACTCCCCATTACTGTGTTTGTGCAAATGGGTTTTGAGGTTTAACTCGCTTTAAGTAATTAATGAATTATTGGATTCTACACATCATTTTGTGTTTTGATTGTTGCAGAGTAAAAAAGTAAATAAAAAACCTGTTAAATCTTTCTTGAGGTGTTGTTATTTTTATAAAGTTTTGAGGTTGAATATTTCAGTCCAGGTTTGATAGCACTTACTCTTCATTTCTAATAAATAGAATTCCAAATTAAAAAAAAAAAGTAGTGTTGAAGTATTTCTATTGGGGTTGTTAATTTGTAAATGACATGTGTTTACAATTACCAAAATTATAGACTGAACAGCAACAATAAGGTCATTGGCTTGCCAGAGCCTAAGCACTTTTTAATTTCTAGGAGACAGCAGCCCCTGACCTTAAAAAAAAAAAAAAGTCTGCTACTATATGCAACTATATTTCCGCTACTATGCTACTATTTTCTACTTTCATAAATTGGCATCTCTGCTCTAATTCCTTAAAATTTGTATTTGTATGTTTTTATTTTATTTCTAAAGACTAAACATTTACAAAAAAACCAAACAAACATTAGCTCCCGGTTAGCTGAGGTCACACTGATTCTTTCATTCCATCGTTAGAAATACATTGCAAACTTCTGGGTTTTTTTTAAACTCACCAGGCTGTGATAAATGAAACAGAAAACAAGAAATAAAGTTAATTTAAATAATGGGAATAAATTGTGATATTTCTGTAAGCCCTTGTTTTGTTTTTTTCTTTCATCGTATGGTTTATTTCAAGATGTTCCAGTTAACCTGGAATGAGGTGTATTCATGATGACTTCATCTTGACCCTGTCCCCAGTAATGGATCTCCTCCTAGTGGCTGATGAGCTAAAATTACTGACATCGCTATAAGACACGTAATTACCTCCCGACTACAAAATTGCTCATTAGTTGAATAGTAAGACGTTTATCTTTGAACCACATGGTTTGTGGTTTGCATCCAGCCCTTGCCTTTCCATTCAGTTCAATAAGGCCAATTCATTTCACTCCATCAAGGAGCAACCGTTTCCCATTATTTTTTATTTCCATTTGACTGCTGCTCGCTGGTGCGAATTCTGCTTCCGCTTATAATTTCTTGATCTTGTTAACATGCATTTTGATGAACACGTTCCCCTTCTCAAGTCATTGAGACAGGAAGTGATGTATGTGGCCTGCGACAATTAAACTTTTTAAGGAGAAATGAGTTCATTAACAACCTCATCGACTGATTTTCAAAGCATTAACGGATTGATTTAATTAACACATTTCGTTTAAATATCACTTGCTACTAAAGCTCTCGTAACTATAACACAAGTTCGATACAATAATACTGTTTTTTGAAAATCCTGCCCCCAGTCTCTGTGAAGGTACAGTTTTCCAAGTAGATCAATGTTTCAAATGGTGCTGTCATTAGTGTACTTTCTAAAACATTTGTGTATTTGTAAGTTTTACTTTATACCTGTCATTTTAGTACTCTTAGACATGGGCTTCATTTTTCCAATTTCTTGTTTCCAGTGTTCTGTGTTTTGCATTATGTTCTATTGCTGTTTCTGTTTAGGTCACTAGGCTTAATAACTAATGTCTTTTTGAAACCTTCTGAAATGATTACTAACTGTAATTGTGGCACTTTTTATAACCATATATCAGTAAATGGAAAAGCTCTACACAATCTTACAGGGCAGCAGTGTGGAGTAGTGGTTAGGGCTCTGGACTCTTGACCAGAGGGCCGTGGGTTCAATCGCAGGTGGTGGACACTGCTGCTGTACCCTTGAGCAAGGTACTTTACCTAGATTGCTCCAGGAAAAACCCAACTGTATAAATGGGTAATTGTATGTAAAAAATAATGTGATATCTTGCTAAGAAATAAATAAATAATACAGGGGGCAGAAATTGCAACTGACACAGCCCTAGTAGTCAGAAAGTCTGCATTAAGAGTCTATTCAGACCCAGTAGTTAGTAATTCTGATAAATAATGATTTATGCACAAATAACAACAGAGAATGATAAGAGAACACACATAATAGGATATATTAAACAAGTCAAATATTCTAAAAATATTGATGGTATATAAAGTATACCAGTTTGTTGATATGTCCCTTGTTGCCAAGGAGGAGTGCTGCATTATAATTCCTTCTTTTACTGTCCATTGTGTGTTCTGCTCAATGAATTCTAAAGCACGTCTAAAGCAAGCCTTGACGTCAAAATGTGGTTGGAGGCTGCGGGGAGCTGTCTGTGTACTGTTGATAAGGCCTGGTACTTGATGTGTTTTGTGTAAGGGGTCAACGGCAGGCAGCTCTGTGAGCAGATAAACCTGTCTATGTGAGTGACTGGCCTTCTCGTCTGTGCAATGATAACAATGGCAACATCAGTTTAGGGATGCAGAAGACCAGAGAATAGGCAACCTATCCAGAGTGTGAAGGAGAAGGTTACTCTGTGAGGTTGAAACACAAGGGGAAGATACCAGGCACTGACCAGGCACTGCTGAAAACCTGCCTCCTGGTTTTGCGGATGGCCTAATTGATTCCTGCTTTCAGCATGGTGCTTCAGGTTCAGATAGTTGTACTTTTTCCGCCACAGTGTTCAGTCTTTTTGTCTTATTTATTTATTTTACTTTTTTGCAATGAAAATGTTTGATACTCTGGCTCTGAAGCTATTCTGTGGTTATATATATATATATATATATATATATATATATATATATATATATATATATATATATATAATCTTAAATGAACATTCTTAAATAATAAGTTAGAATGGAGACCCACTGCCACATAATTTCCTGGCCAGTTCTGTTTACCAGTTTGATATCAATCAGGTCTCTCACACAGACACAGATGAACAAGTTGACACTGCACTGTAGTTCAGGGAGAGGCTCCAATCTCCTAAATGGTGCCCTATGAATAGCACACATCTTATGTCCAATTTCCTACTTGCCTTAATTCAGTTGTCCAGGGACCCATTGGGGTTCTGGAAAGTTGCCCAGGGGTCCCCCCCATTACATTCTGGAAATAAAAGTTTTGTAAAATAATATATTGCACAAAGAACTTAAATCTTCTTGAATTCTTTTTTTTGTTTTGTGTTTAAAAACTAGCTGTCTGCTTTGCTTCAAGTTATTGCTTAGTAACCCTTGACATTTTTGTGGCCATCTATTTTAATACATTTTTGTAAACCGCTCTTGTTAGGGAAACCACTATGAATTATTTAAGCAGAGCTAATAAAGAAACCAGTAAAACGGGGAGTTTGTAATCAAACCATGTCTCCCAAACCAATCACAGTACTTCTATAAGGATAATAAAAACTATACTTTCCTGGGAGGTTCTACTTCAGACAGCTGCACAACACTAACCCAAGACACTGCAATGAGAAAGCCATTCAAAGCATAGGATGATGGTTTCTGACCTGAGTGGAGAAACAGAATGGAAATCACTACCTGCAGAATATACCAGAGTCAAGAGGATCCTCTCCAAAGTTTCACAAAGTGCTGTGTTTATTTACATGAGTGAGGGTGGAAGAATAACACATGATACGTCGTAGGGGTCCAGCTTGTCATTTACTGGTCACCTTCAATAGTGTAAATAAACTCAATGAACAGTCATGGAGTTTTCCTATAATACCATTTATGTGTATTTTTTAATTTCTGATTCTTTTTTACTATATATTTCTGCAGTTGGTAGATGGGACTTATCTGATGTAGTAGGCCAACATCACTGAAATCACAGTGATGTGCTGTGCTGAATTCTTATGAATTATTTGTTTTCAGTTGAAAACTGATATTGGTAACACTGGCTCAGTTGTCCTTAGCTGGTCTTTATTTTCTTATTCGGGAGACTTATCACAGTCAAAATCTAAATATGCATTCCCAGTGGTTTGTGTTTGAGTGAGATGGTAACTACTTGTTGGTATTTTGTGTTTTATGGTTTGAAATGGGCGAGGCAGCTCTGCCATGTATTGAAAAACATTTTGATTAAAAACGTTATTCCATAGTGATTTTTTCCAACTATGTGAATAGTTATTTCACTGACTCACTCAGCCATGCGTGTGTTATAAAACAATGTTTATAATGCTGCATTGTGGCAAAGTGGTAAGTGGTGCGCAGGTGTAGAGCAGGTGCAGTGCAGTAATCCCACAATGAAAAGACAGACAACAAAGTACAGGTGAAATAAGTTCTGTTTATTTTAATCCAGGTGTGATGACAAAACAAACAAAACACTCACGGTTAGTATCACAATACAGGTCCTTTCGGTCTTGGCGTTACCATCACAACAAACAGATCACCTCGCTACGTCCCCTTACATACCGTCAACCATGACCCCTTGGTTAACGAGTGCAACTGCTCCTCCAGTTCGCGGATGCCACATCGTTTCCCTTCCGGGTCAATGATTTAGTGTACCGTAGCTCCGCCCCCTTTCTAGATGGCCGACTTCAGCCGAACCCTGGGAATTGATTATCGGGCCATCCGGTCCAGGGTAGGAGGGAGATCTAGCACCAAGAATCATTCATTCTCTGTCACATGCATACATAGTAATGTTGAAGCTTGTGTATTCTGTGCTTGCCTGTATGCTTTCCCATGTATTCACTGTACTTTACGCAACTTTGCTTTTACCACACCTTCCCTTTGAACCTCCCACTCATTTAGCAAATCACTATGCTGTCATTGCTAAAACAAGACTTTAAGTCATGATTTATTTATATAATTGATTTTAACTGAAAAAAAAAAATGACTGAGTCATGAGCATGTATTATTAATAGGACATTTGTAATTTAAATCATTTTGGTAAGATTAATTATCATGATAATGCATTGCACCGTCCGCATCACAGAAACCCCCGGACAGAGGAGAAGAAATTAATTTCACTTCAGAGTCACAGTGACATTAGTTAATTATAACTGACTGCTTTTTGTTAGAATGTGTCAAAACTCATTCATCAAAGGTAATAAGAAGTACTGTTTTTTTGTGAGTATAGAGTGTTTATCTTGCCTTTATCAATGTAGTAATTCTTCATTCACGGACATCTCTGCAGTAACTAGTGTTATCCAAGATACGACTAGGGTATGGCACACTTAACTCACACACTAAAAAACACAAAATTCTACCAAATTTCTCATCCTTGACCTTTATTATATTAATATAAAGAAGGAAAACATGCGAAAAATAATACAATTCTAAACTTATTTACAAAAATATAGCAAAACAAAATATAGCTGAGCCGTTATAAAACACATAATTGTGCTTGCACAGCTTATTTTTTTAAGCACCCGAACAAAAAACAACTCTAGAAAAAAGCAAAAAACAAGATCTACGGGATATCTTTGGCAAATGTGGCAAACCATATTTTTAAAAGCTTCTTTTTTTTCCCTTGACCCCAAACGTCACGCCACATAAACTGATCTATGTGATGAGGCAGTAAAGCACTCTGCATTACACTCATCTTCTGCTCATGGAAGCGTCCATAACAAGCTGCTTCCAGGGCATTGATACGCGTATTGTTTACTTGCGTCTGTCACCCAGGTCAACCCTGCTTTATCAAAAGCAGTGTGAAATCACGTACCCGACCCGCATGACACCGGGTCCTGACCCGGGTAGGTTCCGACCCGGGTAGAGCATGCCAGTGTGAAAGGTGCTGTAGATGCCGACCACCCACTTCTGATGAACTTCACGTCCCACTTCCTCTTCGTAATCACCGACTCGTCTATTTGAACAACTCCTCCAAAATGAAATGTATTTGGATCCTGTAGGGTCTTCCATGAGCAGATCTCGAACATATTCAAAATATTGAATAACTGTCCCTTTCCTAATATCAAGGTGGTTCAATGTTACATGAACTGAGGTCACAAAAGCCCAAAACCACAAGAGGTATATCACTTTCTTAAAAGAAACACAGGTATCCTCAAAAGAACTACCCTTGGTCAATTAATCAAATTTCTGGCACTTTCTACACCAAAAGACAGACCAGCTTTTTTATATTTTAACCTTCTCAACATTTCCTGTTGACAGTTTCTCATTGGGCACCACACTTTCCTTCTCAGCAGTCCTTCATTCTGCAAAATTCCTGTAATTTCTCTGTCTTCTTTATCCAACAAAAATGGAAAACTTCTTTAACAGAACTAATTGAACTAAACTAAAAACTGTTACTCCTTTATTCACCTTACCTCATGTACAATTGCTAGCAATACCATTTATTTGTTCATGCACAACTTCAGTCTGCGCCACGTCATATGCGACTTACACCTAACCCCTAAACTTAATCCCTAAATCTAACCTCTACCCCTAAACCGAACCCTAAACTTAACATTTACCCCTACACCTAAACCTAACCCTGAATCTAACTACCCCAACCCCCAAACCTAACCCTAAACCTAACCTCTACCCCTACCACTAAACCTAGCCTCTACCCCTAACACTAAACCTAGCCTCTACCCCTAACACTAAACCTGACCTCTGCCCCTAAACCTAACCCAAAGCCTAGCCTGTACCCCTACCCCTAAACCTAACCTCTACCCCTACCCCTAAACTTAACCTCTACCCCTGCCCCTACCCCTAAACCTAACCCATAAAACTAAGTCTGTCACTATCAAATTAACTGTTACAATTATTTCAACACCGTTTGTTTTGCACCCTCTAGCGGCCTCTAGTGGCTACTAGCTGTACGCACTGACCTCATCTGAAAGGTAATACGCAGTACTATATTGACCTATAAATTCAGAATTTCTGCAATTTGTAATTTCCTCACTTTATTTTTCTTAAAATGACCTATAAAGCTTAACGGCAACAAATTTGACAGAATTTTCCATTTGAGTGTGTAAGTGTACCATAACCGAATGTAGGTCATTTTCACCCTAAATAAGGCCTGTGTTTTGCACAAGGCCAGAATTCGACCGGACATCCAGTTTTAAGGGAATTTGTACAGTGTTATTGTGCTAGTGGTGCAAATACAATGTATCCGTGAACAATAGCGCAGTGTTGTCCGGGTTTGTGCTGGCCTGTAGCGACAGCTCCGGATCATGTTAGCCGTCTAATAAATAACAAACAGTACAGTTAGACGTAACAAACAAACAAAACACTCACGATTATTTTTTACTCGTCCTTTAGCGGTTCGACATTAGCGGTTCGAGTGCAGCCATTTCTCTTCCAGTCCGCGGTTGCCACATCGCATTCCCTCTGGGTGATGTCTTAACCCATCGCGGTCCATTTACTGAGCGTCTGTCAGGCGCATCAGGTCCAATTGATTTTCACACAAGCTGTTTATTTTACACACGCTGTTTAAAAGTAATTTTATTCACATTAAAACAGGTTTAACCCTTTGCGGTCCTTTGTCGGACTGGGTCCGACATTGCAATTATTCCCATCAGGTCCTTTGTCGGACCTTGTCCGACATCATCCAAAAACGCAAAAAGTCGGTTTTCAACGGAAAAAGCCGAAAAACCATTCAATGGCCGAGTGGTAACGAAAGGAACCGAGACAAGCCGATAAAAAAAAAAAAAAAAAGGTGTATCTCATGAATAGTCATACTAGCCCTTTGCATCAGATGGGGCGGTCATATGGAAACAAGCTGGGAGTTACAGTATCAGCGCACAGAGACTATCACAGACATTTGCAGAGCTTTTTTGAGATGTTATAGCAATAAAATAATGACTTGGATTGCATTATTGAGGAGTTTGGTGATAAAACGAGTCATCAGGAGACGATTGATCGGTATGTACGACTATTATTATTATTATTTTTTATTTGGTAGCATATGTGAAAGCGATAGCAAACGAAAGGGTGGGGCAGGGCTGGAGATCGTTAGTGAGTGCTTTGTTGATATGCAGGGCCATTTAAACCCGTTTGACTGTGGAAAAAAATACTTTTAAACAGCGCGTCTAAAATTAACTGCGCGTGTGAAAATAAATTGGACCTGGCGGGCCTGACGCAGAATTAATAAATGGACCACAAAGGGTTAAAAGGCACTGCATATCTATGGTGAAGGGACTATGCGTATTGCTCAGATCAGCCTCTGTTTTTTTCGGCTTCTATCGGCCATTGAAAGCTTTTCTCTGCTTTTTCCGGAGAAAAACGACCAGAGACCTGTGCTTGACGTCCTTTTGGACCAGAAAGGAATAACTGTCATGTGGGACCTGGTCCGACATAGGACCGCAAAGGGTTAATGTACTGCAGCTGTGCCCCCTTTCTAGATGGCTGACTTCCACCTAACCCTGGGAATTAATTGTCAGGCCATCCAGTCCAGAGCACTCTGTTCCCTTTATACAACCCCCTCACAGGTCGGGAGAGAGATTTATCACCAAGAATCATTCAGTCTCTGTCACAATCTGGAATACAACTGACCAGAATTTAAACCAGAAGTGACAAAAAGTTATGCTGTGCATTGACATTAATTCTATGTGATGTTGAAATCGTCCAAAGTCCCTTGGGATGTCTTGGCATGAAGCTGTATATGAGTACATTTGTAATGCTGCATTGTAAAGGTGAGCCTAAGCCCTGTGAAGAGGTGTGAAGTTGCACTCTGCCTGAACGCTCAACGCAGCTTTGCACTTTGCGAAGTCAAATTAGCTTTTAAACACCGTGATTGCTGATGGCTGACCACATCCCATAAACAGAACCCAATATCCTAATCAAGGGCAATTCCAATGCACCACCCATCTTGATTTGACATTGAGTCGTGATTTTGTGCATTTGCTTTCTCTTATCAGGGAGCTGTCTGTACCTTCCTGATTCAACAATCCCCTTTAAACTGTCATTTATCACAAGAAAACAGCTGACACATTAAACTGAGTCACTTTACTGCAATGCACATGAGCACTGACTGACTCCTGGTCATTCACTCCTATCATAGCATGGGTAAAAAGGAAGAATTCCTAAACCGTATATATTCATATTCAAGGGCTGAAGCAACCTTCCATTCGCAGAGGTGTTATACTGAAAACAGAGTATGTTTTAATTTGAACCCTAACCCCTACACCCTATAGGAATGCAAATAACATTACATTCTAGTGCTAGTAGACGTGTATTATTTTTTTTTATTATTATTATTCCTTAACAACCATAGATAATTATAGTTTCTGATTGGGTCTGGACTACTCACAAGACCCACCCACACCCATTCACAAAACACAAAAAAAGTAATTGAGGAGTGGGCAGGGGGGCTTGGTTAGGGTGGGGTTTGATAATTTAGCATCTGTCGGCTCTCTGATGGTAAACTTTCAAAACAGTTTAGCACCAATTTTTAAAACGATTTGCGCCTGTAGAGAAATAGACAATGTGCTAATTCTGTAACTTTAGGATGTACTTCTGGGTCAACGTGCAACAACAAAATTAAGAGAGAAGCATCCTTGCAAGATTGCCAGAAAAGTGTGCTTGTTTATGGTAGGGTGTGGATAAAGAAACCACCTTTGTGTAACAAACTGTGCTATAATAGGACTTCAGTAGAAGACAAACATTTACAGGGTGATTAATGAACAACATAGCAACAATTACATTATATTACAGAACATGTTTGAGATGAGCTCCACTAATGGCCTGGCATCTGCTGAGTCTACTTAGCATGGACAGGTATTCAAATTTGTAAACAGGAAAAAAACTCATTTAGATGAATAATCTTATTTTCGGTAGCGTTCTTAATATTGCTAGGACATTGTCCAGAATAGTGTACCCTTTATGCTTTGCTTATGAATCATCCTGTATATTGTAAACTCATACTAAAATCTGAAATCGCTTCTGGCCATGGTTGTCATGGCACATTCTTCCTGGTCTGAGTAGCCTTTTTGCAATGGATGTTGACTGATAATTAAGAATCATACACACACAGTATGAATGCATCACAAATGTGATGTTCGAGCATTCTCCCCACACCCAAGAGGATATCTACATTTAATGACTTAAAGTGTGAACGTCATTGTGTTATATTCTATAACGTGGATACTCAAATATAGTTTCATATTCCTAAGAGAATGATTCAAGCTATACAAATATGTCTCACATGGAAAACTCACACTCCAGATGTGTACAAATGTGCCATTGTTTTAACACTAGCAGAATTAAAACTGTGTAACCTTTCTATTGAAATCTTTGCTTTGTACATACACCACCAAATATCAAATTGATATAATCTAAACAAAAACAGTATCTTAAAAAGGAAGAGGCTCTGAGCTTTAATTTTCATGTTCTTTGCTCCTCCAATTTAAGAGATGTCTCATCTTATAAGCTGTCAGCTGTTGGAGAATGGGAATACTTTGATTTTGGATGACGCACAATATCAATATGATAAACTAAATACAAAATAAATAAATAACATAAAACCCCTTTTTAGTTATTTTAGCTATGCCCATATGTTACCCCATTGTTCTACCAAGTTTGAAGATAAACAGAACAACCTTAGTTCCTGCTGTCAAACCAATCAGCCAATCAACAGGCAACAGATGTTCCAAGCTACTGAACTGTGGAGGCAATGGACCAGCCTGACCAGTATGGGTTGCTGTAGCGCAAAGAGACAACGACCTGCAGCCGCTTTTTCTCCATCATTCTCCCACAAGAGCGCATAGGCCAATGCAGAGCTTCCAGCAGGCCCCAGCCAAGTTCAGCAAATCGGCGTGAATGGGATTCGAACACTTGCTTGGCTTAACTGGCACTCCCAAGCTGTGTGATTTTTGTTATTTGAGTCACTTGTGGACTAATTTAACTATGTATATTGAAATAACTGAAAGGTCTGCTAACTGTGCAGTACTGTAATTACGGAATTAACTTTATCACTAAAATATATGCTTGTGACAGGTTGGCTTGTGTGGTGATGTCAGACCATGAAGAAACACAGAGTGGTGAGTGAATTGCGCTGTTGCGCCGGTTTATTGTAAATAAAACGTTTAAACAAACAAAACACTTTTGTAAACCAAAAGGCACGTTGGCCAAAACAAACAAACAGATTCAAAACAAGTACCGTGCTGTTTCCACTCCAACCTCCTCTCTCCCGTTCTCCGCTCTGCACACCCAACCCCGCGTGAGTGATTCATGCATCTATATATACAGCTGTGCTGGGATTCAATTACTAATTAATCATTCACTTGAATTCCAGCACGTGAACTAATTTGTGCAATCCCCTTGCCCACATACTAATACATACTTTTTCTGCACGTGAAGTGATTGTGCAATCCCCTTGCCTAAATACAAGTATGCATTTTAAATCACCCGTGATAACCCACACTCCGTGCACCAATACATACAAACCACATACAATATATAACACAAAAATATGTACAGGGGCAGGGCACTCTGCCACAATGCTGCATGTTTTGTTTTTTATTTCTGGAAAAAAACATTACAAAAATGAGGCTGCAGATATACATGTAAGTACCCCACCTCACCCTCCTCCAGGACAAAAAGTGTCTGCTGGGATTATCCATAATGGGCACTGGTTTTATCAATGCATTTTTCGATTTATACATAAGAATGTAAGAAAGGTTACGAAGAGGAGGAGGTCATTCAGCTCCTCGATGCTCGCCCGGTTTCTAGTAGCTAATTGATCCCAGAACTGCCTAGTCATTTCTGTGGCTGTGGAGGACAAACTAACTGCACTTTTGTCACTGAAGGTTCTTCTATTTTTTACAAAGGCAGCTTTTCTTGTCTGCTGTCTGGGGTTGAGATAAATCTATATATTACAGCCATTTCCCAACTCAGGGGGGTTCTGTTATGTTAAAGGTCAATTTTAATCACGGTACATTTCACCCTCATTATAAAAAATATAATTTATAACACTCAGTTAGAAGATTAGTATACTCTCCAACTGTCGTAATAAGGGTATTAGTTATATGACTGTCACTGACTGCTTTGAACTTAAAGGTAATATTATAATATCTCTGCCAGTGGATGATTACTTCAGCCCTTGTTCAACAGATGCAATGTTATTGAACATAATGTATTTCTCACTCTGAGATAATTAACCTATGCCCTCCAAGCTCATAATAAAGATTGTGTAGTGTCTGGGAGTGTATGCAGGACAGAAACAAGTAATAACATGCACTTCGCAGGCAGTGCTCACATTATATTGGTCAGCCTGATTAGGCTTGACAAGCTACAGAGAGCAAGCTCACAGAATGGCAGCTAGACTGGGTCCCTGCAGGGATCGATTTCATTACAGTGATCTCCCCTGAGTCCTAGAGTAGGACTAGCTTACAGTCCAGAACACACAAATGCTGTGCATTTTATTCAGGTGCCTACTAAGTATAATGTACTGTACATCTTGTTGTAAATGAGTAGTTCTGATATTGATGTTGCTTTTTCCGAATTTCAAAACCAGGTCCTAAAACATTTGGAAATGTGTGTTCTATGTCAGCAACAAGCTCATGAATATCACATCTGTGCCATGGTTATTTTTCATGTCTTGTTATTTTTTCATTTTGACAACTGAGAGCCAGATAGTGATTCTTTTGTGGAACCCCTAGATAAATAACACAGCTCGCAAATTCAGACATTTCATTTTTCTTTATATTGTGCAAAATGCAAGATATGAATATAGAATAGGCATGCTAAGGGGTGATTGTTTAACAATGCAGGGCCCTATTCCCACATCCCTGTAGTTATAGCTTGAATATATATTTTTAAAAAAATATAGTCAGTTTCTGTCACTATAGTTAAAACAATAGATTCTGTCTGACTTTCCTGACGTATTTAGAGGTGGTAATTATTGAAGAATGGTCACATATCCCAAGAATAATGTAAATATTAGTCTTGCAGCCTCACATTGAATTGATATCCTATTAACACTCAATGGGCCTCATTTACGAAAGGGCACTAAATTTGGAGTTAGCGCACACGTAAAGTAGTGAGCCTGACGTGCGTGATAAATCTAAATTTACTGCCCCATGTACTTACTGAGAACGCATTAATTTACATGCACAGTACCGTATTCCTTCAAATTTAAGACAAGCTTTTTTAACCATTTTTTGCTTATTAAAAATAGCCTGCGTCTTAAATTCGAGTACAGTATAGTGATGCATGTATTAAAATCGGCAACAAAAGACGTGACTACCCGAATACACAAGCAGCAACGTGACACTGCTGAGAAAAAACAAACCAAGCTTCCTGAGGAATTCCAAGAGAAACGGTTACAATTTCAGCATTTCTAACAAACAGTACCACCTTGTACAGATCAAAAATGCTGATCAGACCCCAGTATTTTTCGACATGCCAAGCAATGTTCAATGCTGTTGTTCTGTGGAGTGTTGAGTCATGATTGCTGTTGCCAGGGTGTGTGATGCTGTAAGTGAGTGATGGTATGTGTACAACAGAGACGCCATCTTAAGTATTATACAGTGTGCAGCACAGTAAACAAGCTCTGTGGTTAATCTACAACAACACTTTTTTGTGTCAGTTTTGAAAAATACAACAGCACAATTGAGGTTGTATTTTTGTAAATACATATTTATTTGATGTTTTATTTTTTCCTCAAATTGAGGGTGTTAAATTTGGGCTTCGTCTTAAATTCGAGGGTATTTGGCTAATTTACATAACATTTACATACCAGGGTTTTGCATTAAACACTACCGGTATACTACTAGTAATTTGTTTTTAGTTTTTGTTTTTTCAGAAAAAAATACAGTGCAAGCACAGAGTCTTTATGAGCACAATGTGCAATATAATGATGTAATATATAAATTCGGTAATATAAAAACAACTGTTTAGAGTTTTGTGCGGCAGTTTTAGTTTTGAAAGACTTTTGAACTTTTAAGCCCTGGTGTCCTGCCTTTTCTGCACCGCTGCTGGAAACCCAGCACACAGTCGCTACATTGTTGTCAAAAGTGGAGGTGAGGCAGGTACCCGGGCACACACTTGGGAGCTTGCAGGGGAGAGTGTAGAAATGCAAAACTAGACTCATCCAAATTAATGGCATGGGCAAACTTGATTCATCCAGTATCGATGTTGAAGCATTGGCCGAAACTAGACTCGCCGAAATTAATGGCATGGGTGAACCAGATTCGCCCAGCATCAATTTTGAAGCATTGGACGAAACTAAACCTGCCTGTGTTAGCTCCGAAATTCAGTGAAAACTGTTGAAAAAACGGGTTTCACTCAGTCGTCTTTTTCAAGTTCTAGTCCAATCTAGATTCGCCTGATTGTACGCGGGCGAGGGCCGAAAAAAAAGTGGTAACTTCGGGATTCGCCCAGAAGTCCTTGGTGAAACTAGATTGGCCCGGGCAAAAATAAAATTCTCTATATGTGATCGAAAAATGACAAACTGTTTTAGAGCAGGTGCAGTGACTTTTTATTGTGCCGATTAACAACTGACATCACGAAGTTGCTGCAAAATGATCTGTTGATCTTGGGCAGGTGTAGTGACTCTTGGTCTCCCAGTTTGTGGCCTGTCATTGACAGACTGTGTCTGGTTATACCGTCTCGCCAGGTTTGAAATTGCTGGCTGTGAGCACCCAAGACGACGAGCCACAGTACGCTGCCCTAGTCCAACATGTCGATTGCACGAAGGCGCTGCTTTCTCTTGACAGACATGGCATATTGTTTTTTTTTTGTTATTTTCTTTATTGCTTTTATTCAAGCTTGCAATTCAACAGCTGAAATCACTCCATATCCAGTGTCCAATCAACTGTCTCACTAATTAGGTGATTAAGTGCATATGCTTCAGTCATAGTCACTCAATCGTGTCATGGTCAAGGATAAATGATTGAGTGATTAAAAAGAAACCAGAAACATTTAATCAATCTCCGTCTTTTATATACCTTTTTTTTTTTTTCAAAATAAATGTTTTATAATAGTGATAAGTTTCTTTTGATGCTCGGTGTACATATATATACATATATACATATATACATCTTCAAATAAGTCGATCATCATACTTGTTAAACAAATACGAGTGAAACCTTCTTCCCAACCATAATGTTTAGTTCCTGGTGCATTGTTCAAATAGAAACAGGTGTGTCTCGTCCTACGTTAAAGGTTTCTGTGATTTGTGCCACTGAGAAATTATCCAGTTATACAGGCACCCACTACTATAGCCCTTGTGAAGACACTGTCTCACACAGCTTATATATGGTCTAGTGGATCACATGAGACATCACGTGACCAAACTAAATGCTTTACATTTTCTTATTTTACTGTATTACTGTGAATATAAGAGCATGTCTCTGTGTACGAAATTATTATTTTTTTGCTTGTTTTTGTTCACAGATAGGCGCATACACTTAAATCGCTTATATTAACACATAGGCAATCTTTGTAGTGCTTTTGTGCAAACATACATACAGTTATGGATAGAACATGAATACAATAAATAAAAAAAATAGCATGCAGTTATAAAACTGCTATTTGCAACTTTTTGTGTTTTTTTCAATTCCCATTCACTAAAATTTAAACAATTTCTTGTGGCGCCTTACCAGGTGACTTTATAAACTTCTTAATTATAACAACATTAAAACTTCACAAGTCCTTTTTTATTGGATTGATTGTATGTTTGTGTGAGAAACATACAATCAATCCAGTCTTGGGGATGCTTTGGTGTAGACTGTACAGTAATATATATATATATATGGAATTCTTTCATTTTCTTTGGAGCTCCCTGCATCCTGTGCTGCAGTATACATGTTGCTTGGACGTGTTGTGTTGATATCCTCTGTAATTACTGTAGCGTTCCACCTGTTAAAGGATCATCCTCAGCTTCAGGTGACGTGCATTAAGCTCTGGCCTTTGCTGAACTCCTTCCACACAGCATCTTTGTACACAGCTTTCTATGCAAAAGGTCTTTCACCACAGATGTAAAACTGTTCAACCTCGCTCAGGCAGGATGAGGATGGGAATCAAAAGGTTGCATTTGAATCACAACTGTACCAAAGGATGAATGACACTTTCAGGTTATCACGTGACTCCCTGTATGTGACACCGTGACAACACATCAAGACTTTAGGATTTTAATAGTATTTTATAGGATGTTTTCAGCAGCTCAATATGCGTCAACACAAAGAGCAGATTTATCAAGGTCATTACTGGTGCATTTGCGAAAGAAAGTTAAGGTAACAAAAGTAGTAACAAGCCACTTCATTCCTGTTTAAAGATGTTAAAGGTTTGTTACTAGTAAAGAGTAACGACCTTGATTATTCTGTCTTAAAATATGATATTTAAATACTTGACAGGAAACTCAACACGGATATCATTGCGAAAACTTCACCTCCTCCTTGTTTTTTCTATATTGTAAGCAGCCAAATGAAAGAGATCCCAGCTTACAGTATGGTAGTCAACCCATTTGGAAACAAAAACAAGACCTGATGCCAAGTGATACTTGATATCCATTCCTCTCCTTTATTCTGCTTTTTGTTTTTGTTTATTCAATTATGACATGAAAGACATTGGCAAATGTCTCCCTTACAACATATGTCTAATTTGTTGTTAAGTTTCTTTAATACACTATTCATTTAGCCTACCAACTAAACTGCAGCAATCAGCTTGAAATCTTCTTCTGTAATTTAAGGGGCTTGGGACTTAAGTGGTGCATATCAACCAGTTCTGGGAGTTCTCTATAGACCATCATGCAGTATATCCTTCCCAATATACTGTGCATCCTGCAATCTAAATCTCCCAATGAAGCCAAACAGTGAAAATGCTGTGAATTTAATTATCTTATAGTTTAAGCAAAATTTTATGGAAGTAGAAATTACCAAAGAGTGATGAGTATTCATGTTTTTTCTTTTCCATGGCAGGTCCCAGTGCATGATCTACCATGGACAAAGTGCTCTGCAGCCTCCTGATTCTCGGAACAACAGCAATGATGGTCCGCGCGTGTCCTAAATACTGTGTCTGCCAGAACCTGTCTGAGTCTTTGGGCACACTCTGTCCTTCCAAGGGCCTCCTGTTTGTGCCTCTGGACATTGACCGCAGGACTGTGGAGCTCCGCTTGGGTGGCAACTACATCATCAGAATCACCCAGCAGGACTTTGCTAACATGACAGGACTGGTAGACCTGACATTGTCCCGGAACACAATCAGCTCCATCCAGCCCTTCTCCTTTGTCGACCTTGAGACCCTGCGATCCCTTCACATGGACACCAACCGGCTAACAGAGATAGGGGCTGATGCCTTGAGGGGACTGTTCAACCTGCAGCACCTGATTCTCAACAACAACCAGCTGAGCCGCATCTCAGATGAATCCTTTGAGGACTGCCTGTTGACCCTTGAGGACCTAGACCTCTCGTACAACAACCTCCAGGGTGTCCCATGGGAATCCATCCGCAAGATGGTCAACCTGCATCAGCTCAGCTTGGACCACAACCTTATTGATTACATAGCAGAGGGTACCTTCACTGATCTCCAAAAGCTGGCCAGGTTGGACCTGACCTCCAACCGGCTTCAGAAGCTGCCCCCTGATCCCATCTTCGCCCGCTCACAGAACAACGTGGTGCTGACAACCCCTTACGCCCCTCTCTTGACTCTCAGCATCGGGGGGAACCCTTTGCACTGCAACTGTGAGCTCCTGTGGCTCAGGAGACTGGACCGGGAGGATGATATGGAGACCTGTGCTTCCCCTCCAAGCCTCAAGGGTCGGTACTTCTGGTATGTGAAAGAGGAGGAGTTTGTGTGTGAGCCGCCCCTGATCACCCAGCACACCCATAAGCTTCTGGTGCTGGAAGGCCAGACAGCAAGCCTCAAGTGTAAAGCCATAGGAGATCCACCACCGGTCATCCACTGGGTGGCTCCCGATGACAGGCTGATCGGAAACTCCTCCAGGGCAACAGTCTATGACAACGGCACTTTGGACATTATGATCACCACCTCCAAGGACTACGGCACCTTCACCTGTATCGCTGCCAATGCCGCTGGGGAGTCCACCGCTTTCATTGAGCTCTCCATCATCCAGCTACCACACCTCAGCAATGGTACTGGCCGAACCTCACAACCCAAGTCCAGACTCTCGGACATCACCAGCTCAGCCAAGACCAACAAAGGGGAGGACAAGAGCCCGCCAGAGAGGGTGGTGTCCGTGTCAGAGGTGACGGCAGTCTCTGCGTTGGTCAAGTGGTCAGTCAGCAAAGCAGCACCCAAGGTTAAAATGTACCAGATCCAATACAATTGCTCCGAAGATGAAGTCTTAATTTACAGGTAATTTGGCAAAGTCGGCTGTCTTGATAAACAATTTGATGTAATACAACAGAATGCAGCTCCTATAGTTTAAGAGAATTGATTCAATTCAGAACTCTTAGTGAGTGCAAATAACGAGGGTTTCCGTTTATAGAGCCCAAGCTGCATAATAGCATAGCTGTACTGTCTTACTAGGGAGTAGAAAGATGGACTGCAGTAGATTACCTGAGGGAGCAGATCGGAGGATCGTTTTTCAGCAAATCATTCAAGTAATACAGTCAGCTAACTATCCTAATCCAATATGCACCTGCTTGTCCATTTTGTCAATTTACATATTTCTAATTATTATTTTAAATTATACCACCTGTGAGACAGACAGACACAGAGCTAAACCTAATATGATAAATGACTAAGTTTACAATTTAAAATAGAGAGATGGATAGGTGCAGGCAAATAATTCCCTACCTTTGGGCCATATTAGTAAAAAAAACCCTGTGTGCGCAATCTGATCCTCCACACTGTAGTAATCCATTTTAATAACCATCTTTCTGAGTCTGTACAAAGGATTTGGAATGAGACTGGGGTCGGTTTCCATCTCCTGATCAAAATCTGCATTCAGCTTTCATATAGACCCCTTTTTGCAGTAGGAACAAAATGAGTAGTCTGTAGTGTAAAGTAACCTACGTGCTATATCCTCTTAGAAATGGGTAGTAAATTAGCCTCCATAATGCTACCTGCAGATATCACAAAAATACCCTAAAAGTGACCTTAAATTGGGTAGTTCCTTCTCTTATAGATTCTCATCAACTGCACTTACCAAATCATTTTGTAGAGTTGTAGAGTTGTGCAGGATTTGTATTCCAAACCCTATGTGGGCACTAGTTTTTTTTTCTACACAAATTCTGCACTAATAGGATCTTTACTGTATTTTGCATTACAATGGCAACCACAATGGAAATTATTATTTGTTTATTTAGCAGACGCCTTTATCCAAGGCGACTTACAGAGACTAGGGGAACTATGCATCAGCTGCAGAGTCACTTACAATCACATCTCACCCGAAAGACGGAGCACAAGGAGGTTAAGTGACTTGCTGAGGGTCACACAATGAGTCAGTGGCTGAGGTGGGATTCGAACCGGGGACCTCCTGGTTACAAGCCAATTTCTTTAACCACTGGACCACATAGCCTCCAATGAAAATTAACCAATGAGGCACATTGTAATTAATTACACAAATTAAATGCAGTTAAAAAAAAAATGCATGCAATTACTTCATGGTATAGCTCTACATTATTGAGCTTTTTTTTTTTTACTGTACATATTTAATTCATATTTCCCCCTATTTTCTGCCGCAACAATGGTCTCTGCAATACAGTCTGATTAGCCAAACAGATGACCTTCCTCCACTCCTCAAACATCAAATTGCTTCTAATTTACTGTGTTCACATGAGTACAGTCTGCTACACTTGTCCTGATCCCAATATAGCCAGTGCCAGTTAATGAATTTTGTTCGGTTGTGAACAAATGTCAATTAACTTTTATTAGGGACATAGTACAAAGTTTGGACTGCCTCATATTTATATTTGTTAAATGCCCATTAAAGTATATTAACCAATTAATACTGTAGATATGTAATTAACTTTCTGTAACTGCCGCAATGTCATTGTTAACTGCTATATTAAAAAGCAAATTCGAAGCAGAAAAATGCCTCCAAGATTCACAGTTTGGAGATGAGATGCATTAGCTTTCAGGATTCAATTTAATGGTTCTATTCACTCAAAATGTCAAAACGTTTTTCTGAAAAGAAAAAAATAAATTACCTGTTGCAATTACCATTAGCACCTTAATGAGAAGGACTTCCAGAAGTTAGGAATGCTTTTTAATTTTTAGGACCATTTGGTAAATGAATGATTGTAAATAGGGGGAGGAGAGAACAAAAGTGGAGGGCACAAGGGAGACAGAAACATGGGTCGATTGAAAGGAAAGAAAAAAATAAAAATAATATGGGTAAGAAGAAAATCTAAAGAGCAATTTATTACCTGTATGTCTTGAGCAATGAAAAAAAAAACATATAAATGTGTATATTGCATACCAAAGAGTGTGTAAGAAGATACCAATATCATACTGTAGTATTACTACAGATATGTTCAGTATTTTGTGCATATAACATTATACAAGGTATTTCAATGTAGTCTGGAGAACATAAAAAAAGGAGTGAAAGGGGAGAGTAGAAGCATGAAAGCAAAAAAAGTAATGGGATGGAGGAGGAGAATCATAATAGCAGAGGAAATGGGAAAAGAAAAAGGGCAGGGAGAGAGAGAGAGGAGACAGAACTAATAGTATGTGGGTAAGGATATACTGCACTGTATTCTGCACAGAATAAGATGCATTGGGAGGTTTGATTTGCAAGGCAGACTAAAGCCAGGCAGACAGAGTCAGAATATAAATAGCACAAACGAATAGATGGCACAAATCAAATAAAGATTTACAGACATGTCTGCTTGAAAAGAAAACCTACAATAGGAAAAAAACAAAAAGACAGAGAGAAGAACTTCACAGATTTTCTTTTTTTCTTTTTAAATTATATTTCATTGTTTGTAATAGCTACCTCCTTCAACTACCCAGGTTCAGAAACCTTTTGCACAGAGATGACAAATTTAAGAGCCACTGTGCTCAATACGAAAGAGAATCCCAGTGGATCACTCAGCTCTGTGAAAAGTAGACTGATTTGATCTCCTGTTTAACACCAGCAACAATTAATGATTAGTTTGTTCCATTGAGATGATGTAATGCTCTACTAACAGTTTTTTGCTCATTAACTTTTTGTTCAAGTCATACAAAATTCAGCTGTCACTTTTTGAAGATGGCAATGTATTTGTAAAGTTGTGTAATACCTGGAGACAAAAAAAGCCAGTTAAAACCAACTGTGGTCAGCTCCATCCATGGGAAATGCACTTTTGCATTATTGTCAAAGTGAATTGACAAGATGAGCCTCCGTCAGAATGACCTGCCTGGAAATTGAGATCTAACAACGAAGGTAGCCCTAGGACAGGGGTTTTCAAGCTTTTTTTTAAAACTGTACTCTTCCTGTATGGAGGTTTCCGTTCAAGTACCCCTTTACTATTTTCACTCTACTAAATGGTACAATAGTTGCAATAAAGGGGAGAATAATCTGATTAACACATTTCTTCTTTTCCCTGTTTATTTAATAAATAATTTAATGTCACAACAGTTTGGGTGACAAACTGTTGGGTTAGGACAGAATACCAAATATTAGGCTTAATTCTTAAAACTTTTAATTACACGTATTTAAATGCACATAATTAAAATATAGTATTTGGGAAAATCTTTTTGAAACACTCGTTATCAATTTGGCAAAGTTAGTAGAAACAATACAAAATAGTCTGCACTGTCAATTTTTATCATGTTACCATTTACTTCCCATCGCCGCGTCATTATGTGTTCCGTTTAAAATGTTTAAAGTAGCAAAAACATTCTCAAGATAAAACTATAACAACTAACAATGATAAACTTTTTATTAAAGCCAACATAAAATTTATCCAAAGGGATTCGCTATAACTTTCTGTCACTTTGCACTTTCTGTAGACACTTGTGTTTTCTTTCTTTGTTTTTCTTTTGCAAGTAAAAAATGTATCCTTTTCATCAAACACTGAAAACAAATTCAACCAGCCGCTATTTCTGTTACTAAAATGCAGCTGTGCCTAATAAATAAAACAAAAACCATCAAAGTATGAGTATTGTGATTATTATTTATGTTTACCGGGGCATTTATACTTCTAAAAAATGCAGAAAGATTGTGCTTCCTGATTAGGAGGCTTGGTGTTCCAGTGGTTAAAGAAAGGGGTGTTACCAGGAGATTCACTCCCAAGTTTCTAAGTCGCTTTCGATAAAAGTATCTGCTAAATGACTAAATCATGTTAATAATAATTAGTCTTTAATTATACAACAAGTTGAAAACAGCAAAGTTCATGAGCAGCACAGAGCGCTCTCCATACAATCACCAGACGCCTGCTTCACCCACCCTAATAATAGATGTCAGTGTGGAAATCCACTCAATCGAAGTCACGTATGCATACAGGTGGAAACCGGAAAGTACGGACGTGATAGATTCCATGTTTTTTGTTTTTTTTCATCTGCGGTTCACTTTGAGCTGCTAAGCAAAAATGAGATATTTATGCACAGTGGTTTAGAGCTAATATATAATACTGTTTAAAAAATAAATTCAAGATCATTATTTTATTTTACTTTCATTTTTATTTGTGCATTTCTGAGTCATCCTGTGTACCCCCTATAACCCTTAGAAGTACCCCCAGGGGTATACTAATCGCAGAAGAAGTGGATGCAATTGAAGTTCCCTTTGTGCTCCACCAGCTTCATAATTTATAGCATGATCAGAAAATGTATAGTAGAAACAGACCCTGCTATAAAGAGATCATATAAACGTATGTTTTGTGATGTGAGACAAATTAATGAGTATAACAGGCAGGATCCATATACTGTACGTAAATATTTTCACTTGTTATAATTGCCATGAAAATAAATTTCTATAATCCCTGTGAAATTAAAAGTTCATAATTATTTAAGGTAAAGTTGTATTTTGTATTATTTATACAGAACAGCCTTAGGCTGAAGCCAAATGCAGAAATATTTCAGCTCCGGACAGCTCCGGCTAAATTTAAGCCCTGAGTATAATAGCAAGTATCCTTTTAGAGTTGAACCAGCTCAAAAAGAGAATACAATCTAGTAGTGGCGCGAGTTTAGCTTTTCGTTCCCCTCTTCGACTCAGTAACTTCTTAATTAGTAGTGTTGAGTAGCGGTTAGGGCTCTGGACTCTTTACCGGAGGATCGTGGGTTCAATCCCAGGTGGAGGACATTGCTGCTGTACGCTTGAGCAAGGTACTTTACCCAGATTGCTCCAGTAAAAACCCAACTATATAAATGGGTAATTGTATGGCAAAAATTGATTTCTGTATAATGTGAAATAATGTGATAACGTGTAACAATTGTAAGTCGCCCTGGATAAGGGTGTCTGCTAAGGGTGTCTGCTATTAGTTAATATGGCACTGACTATTATCAAGCCCGGTATAGTATCCGGGCAATGGACCTCCAGTGCCCCCCACCTTCACCCCTGTGGTAGTGTCCTGCCCCTATGTATTATTATTTGTATTTTTGTTTGCGTGCGGGTAAAAGCGCCGCGTCTTTTATATTTATATTTAAAACCCCATGAGGATGCATGACTGATCAGCTACTGATTATTTAACTAGCTGACAGTCATGCATCCTTACCAGCGATGCAGACTGTGGCCGAGGGGTAATAAGATAAACAGCTAGTTAACCCCTCGGCCAGAGTATAGAACCGACAGCTGTCTGTGCTGCGGTGTTGAGTGTTGGATGCAGAGAGGAAGTGCGGGGAGATAGAGAGGTACAAGAAAACAATTGCTAAAACGTGCTGGTTTAGCCAGCACGTCACTTACTGTTTGTCTGTTTATTTGTTTGGCCAGCGCCTTTTTGTTTTCTGTTTTGTTTAAATCTTTTGTTTTGTTTATTTTGATTAATAAAATTAACTGAGCGCCGTTGCGTTCAGTTTAAGCCCGCCATCCATTGTTGTGGTTTCAGTTACTTCCTGGTCCGTGGCGTCACCACTGCAAGCCAGCCTGCCACATATGGTGTCCTGCGTGGGACAAACAACGCCTCCAACAGCGGACCAGGAATACAAAGGCGTTTTTATTTTTTCGATAAGTGTTTTTGTGTTTGAAAAAAAAAAAAAAAAAATGGGAAGAAGCGGCCGAAGAAAGCAGCAACAGCAGCAGGTGGTGCATCAAGAGCAGCGGGCCCGGTCACAGGTCCCGTCGCGTCTCTACTACGCCGGATGTTTGCCTTGCCTGTCTGGATGAGGAAGGGTGGTGCTTCCTGTGTGGCGAGGTAAGGTATCTTCCACTCAGCCAGAGCCACGCATGGCATAAGATGGAGGAGCCTGGCGTCCGGCGTCAGGGGAGAGGGCCCGCTGGCTAAGACGAGTTCACTCTCCTCTGAGGGAATCTGGGGCTGGCTGGTGGAGCCTGGGAGGAATGCTGAAGAGGCCCTCCCGATGTGATCAACCTCCTGTGGGCCAGAGATGGAGAGCGATGGGAAGCCTGGGAAAAGCAACACTGCCCAGTGTCCCTCGCGGAGGTTGCGGACATGGTAATCCACTACCTGGCTGCAGATATGGCAGGGCTACCGCTATCTCCAGCTCCATCGGGGAAAAGCCCAGCCGCTGCCTTCTCCAGCGCCAGAGGAGAGGAGTCGTCGCTGCCTTCTCCAGCGCCAGAGGGAGAGGAGTCGTCGCTGCCTTCTCCAGCGCCAGAGGAGAGGAGTCGTCGCTGCCTTCTCCAGCGCCAGAGGAGAGGAGTCCGTCGCTGCCTTCTCCAGCGCCAGAGGGAGAGGAGTCGTCGCTGCCTTCTCCAGCGCCAGAGGGAGAGGAGTCGTCGCTGCCTTCTCCAGCGCCAGAGGGAGAGGAGTCGTCGCTGCCTTCTCCAGCGCCAGAGGGAGAGGAGTCGTCGCTGCCTTCTCCAGCGCCAGAGGAGAGGAGTCGTCGCTGCCTTCTCCAGCGCCAGAGGGAGAGGAGTCGTCGCTGCCTTCTCCAGCGCCAGAGGGAGAGGAGTCGTCGCTGTCGTCTCCAACGCCAGAGGGAGAGGAGCCATTGCTGCCGTCTCCAGCGTTAGAGGGTGAGGAGCCCTCGCCTCTGTCTCCACCAGGAGCAGAGCAGCAGGAGCTGCCTCTGTCTCCACCACCACCAGGAGCAGAGCAGCAGGAGCTGCCTCTGTCTCCACCACCACCAGGAGCAGAGCAGCAGGAGCTGCCTCTGTCTCCACCACCACCAGGAGCAGAGCAGCAGGAGCTGCCTCTGTCTCCACCACTACCAGGAGCAGAGCAGCAGGAGCTGCCTCTGTCTCCACCACCGCCAGGAGCAGAGCAGCAGGAGCTGCTTCTGTCTCCACCACCGCCAGGTGCAGAGCAGCAAGAGCTGCCTCTGTCTCCGCCACCTCCACCAGCAGAGGGTGAATGCCTGCTGGTTCTGCCTCAACCGCCGTGGGAGGACTGCTTGCCCCTCCCACCTCCACCAGCAGAGGGTGAATGCCTGCTGGTTCCGTCTCAAGCGCCGTGGGAGGACTGCTTACCGCTCCCAGCTCCACCAGCAGAGGGTGAATTCCTGCTGGTTCCGCCTCAACCGCTGTGGGAGGATTGCTTGACCCTCCCACCTCCACCAGCAGAGGGTGAATACCTGCTGGTTCCGCCTCAACCGCCGTGGGAGAACAGCTTGCCGCTCCCAGCTCCACCAGCAGAGGGTGAATGCCTGCTGGTTCCGCCTCAACCGCCGTGGGAGGACTGCTTGCCGCTCCCAGCTCCACCAGCAGAGGGTGAATACCTGCTGGTTCCGCCTCAACCCCGTGGGAGGACTGCTTGCCCCTCCCACCTCCACCAGCAGAGGGTGAATACCTGCTGGTTCCATCTCCACCTCCACCAGCAGAGGGTGAATACCTGCTGGTTCCACATCCACCATCATGGGAAGAACTGCTCCTGCCCTGCCTCGCACCGCCCAAGGATGCCTGTTGCCGCACCTACCAAGGATGCCTGCCTCACTTAGCCCAAGGATGCCTGCCTCACTTAGCCCAAGGATGCCTGCCTCGCTTGCCCAAGGATGCCTACCTCACTTCGCCCAAGGATGCCTGCCTCGCTTAGCCCAGAAGGCCTGTCTCGCATCGCCTGGGGCTGCCTGTTGCTCCGCATCGCCTGGGGCTGCCTGTTGCTCCGCATCGCCTGGGGCTGCCTGTTGCCCGCATCGCCTGGGGCTGCCTGTTGCTCCGCATCGCCTGGAGAGCCACCAGTTATAGAGTGCGAGGGAGAAGTGGAGCTCCCGCTGCCGCCTCCATGGCCAGGGGCTCCCCTCCCGAGTTCGCCTCCGGAGGGTCGCTACTGCTGCTGCTGCCGTCGCCTCCCGGGGTCGCTGCTGCTGCCGTCGCCTCCCGAGGGTCGCTGCTGCTGCCATCGCCTCCCGAGGGTCCTGTTTTGCTTGGGGTCGCTACCAGTCCTGCCATGCGGCAGGAGATACTGTGGCTGGAGCCCCATGAGCGGGAGCTGCCGGCCACGGAAAAGGGGGAGGTCAGGAGACCAGCTCCCCAGCCGCACTTCGCGGCAGGAAATACTGTGGCTGGAGCCCCATGAAGGGGAGCTGCGGCCACGGAAAGGGGGAGGTCAGGAGACCAGCTCCCCAGCCGCACTTGCGGCAGGAAATATTGTGGCTGGAGCCCCATGAAGGGCAGCTGCCAGCCATGAAGAAGGGGGAGGTCAGAAGACCAGCTCCCCAGCCGCACTTCGCGGCAGGAAATACTGTGGCTGGAGCCCCATGAAGGGCAGCTGCCAGCCATGAAGAAGGGGGAGGTCAGAAGACCAGCTCCCCGCAGCAATTCGCTGCAGGAGAGAGGGTGGCGGAGCCCCACGGAGGAGCTGCCGGCCATGAAGAAGGGGGCAGGTCTGGAGACCACCCCAAAATTTTGGCCAAAGGAGCCGGCCTGTGCGCGGGCCATTGGAGCCTACGGCTGTTTGGGTGGGAGGAGGACATCCCACCGTGGCCGCCACCTTTGGCCCGTTGCTGCCCCTGTTCCTGCGCCGGGACTGCTAGCGGGACTTTAGGGAATAAGGGGGAGGTGGCGAAAAGGCCATGTGTGCTGCGCACAAGGGGGCATGTGTGGCGGAGTGTCCTGCCCTATGTATTATTATTTGTATTTTTGTTTGCGGCGAGTAAAAGCGCCGCGTCTTTATATTTATATTTAAAAACCCGTGAGGATGCATGACTGATCAGCTACTGATTATTTAACTAGCTGACAGTCATGCATCCCTAACTGCGATGCAGACTGTGGCGAGGGGTAATAAGATAAACAGCTAGTTAACCCCTCGGCCAGAGTATAGAACCGACAGCTGTCTGTGCTGCGGTGTTGAGTGTTGGATGCAGAGAGGAAGTAGGGGAGATAGAGAGGTACAAGAAAACAATTGCTAAAAGCGTGCTGGTTTAGCCAGCACGTCACTTACTGTTTGTCTGTTTATTTGTTTGGCCATGGCGCCTTTTTGTTTTCTGTTTTGTTTAAATCTTTTGTTTTGTTTATTTTGATTAATAAAATTAACTGAACGCCGTTGCGTTCAGTTTCGCCCGCCCATCCATTGTTGTGGTTTCAGTTACTTCCTGGTCCGTGACGTCACCACTGCAAGCCAGCCTGCCACACCCCCAAATAAAATATTTTTCTATAAAAAAAGGTTTTCATAATCAGCAGTCCCTCGCTAAACCGGACATGTCTGGAGACATGAGTTGTCTGATTAAAAAAAAAAAAAAAAATTAATAAATCTGTACAGTAGGCCTATACACAAATCAAATGAATACCTGTAGCACACTTTCTTTTTACTTTAGCCTACCTGTAACACAAAATAAATCATGCTGCTGCATTTTACACATTACTGTACAGTGTGAAAATAGTATATATATATATATATATATATATATATATATATATATATATATATATATATATATATATATGTTTAATTAAAACTACCGGTATTTGATTTTAGCACTTTTGCTTTTTTACTGCAGCTTACTTTGTACACAATTAACAGAAGACAGAACACACACTTTACAGAAATAATATTTTTTTATTTTTTAAATTTACATATAGAACATTTGACAGTGTACTTACTGCATTTTTTTTCTTTTCTTTTTTTTTTGGAGACTCTTCCTTCTGTTTTTGACATTCAAATTTGAGTTTCTATTTATTTGGAGGCTCCAGAGGTTTGGTAGGTTTCATTTTTGATGGTTTACAATCATATAATTATAATAGGCGTTCAGGCGTTATGATAATAATAGACAATGCTTGTCAAAGGCAAAGGGGGGAGATCTGAAAAGTGTCACAGCACTGCACGCTTACAGTTTAGTTGAGTGAAAACAAAATGTTTCTTGACTTAAAGGCTGCTGGAGTAAGATAGCTGGCACAGAAATAGTGCATTTACTCATACAGTACTGCCAGTTTTATTTCTGTATGTATGTGTTTAACTTCTCACAGAAAGTGCCATCTGAGGGTTAAATAAAATGATAAACGCTCCTTAAAAATGCCTGAAATTAAGCAAAAATTAGGAGGGAAACTTTTCTCTTACTTTTCTCATACATTGTCTTAAGATCAATTAAGAAATTAATCAGAAAGTGACAAATTTCATAACTGCTGCTGCCATCGCTCTATACTGTGTTGTTTTCAGTGATGTAAGCTACCATGTTACAGATGCTGCCTATCATACATAGCTGGAAGCTTCTTGTACGGTGATTATGTGCTTCTCAATGCAGAGGTTTAATTATAATTATTCCAAAGCACAGGGTGTCAACAGAGGTTGAATTATATTGAACTTTGTATGTGTAGAACAGCAGTGAGTGCTGTAGGATCACAACCTAACATCCTTTTATTTGGTCCTACAGAACCCACAATTAAACCTAATGTTCGATAGCATGGTTTTATATATTGTACAGAAAAGGTCAACAGACCAGGAGAACATTTGTACATCTTTTAAATAGTGTTTAGGTCTAATAAATCAAAATGGAAAGAGGATGATGGTGCAGGGACTTGAAGACCAATATGATAATCTCCTTTAACCAAGAACATCCATTTATAAAATGACAGATTGTAATATTTACACATAAAACACTAAACCTATGCTATGATAAAACATTAACATAACAGTGGTTTTTCAAACACTGGTAATGTTGTGCTTAGGCTGTACTATTTCGGTTCCATTAAGATATAAGTATCTACCAAGTATAAGTGAAAAAAGCAATTTTAAGAATGATGTTTAAAGTAAATTGATATAGATTGCTTATAAAATATGCTGATAAAGGAAAACATAAAATCGAATAATTGGTTCAGTTGTACTTGTAACTTTATGGAGCCATGTAAGAAAATAAATCAATGCCATAAAGCATAGAAAGTGATTTCTTTAGGCCAATGTAAAGCTGGAATTGAAAATAAATATAAATATATATAGTAAATGCCCTATTCAATTATGCAATTAGTTTAGTTTAGTTTATTCAGTTTGTGTCCACAGGGCCAGCAGAGGTACATCTCAATAGTACAGCACTAATACAAGAGAATGTTTACTTTCAGTTATTGGTTTCTCATTTATTTGCTGTCTAAATGAATGTTTTGTCACCATTGCAATATGATCCTTTATCTGTCATTAAACTAGTGTTGATTTAAATCATTTCCTTTCACTAAGGTATTAATAGGTTTGAAATAGCTTGGCAAGATTTCCAGATGAGGATACATTAATTACTAGCATGCCAGATGTTTGCCTTGGAAGCATTGCTTGGTCTCCTCAACTGTAACTGATAGTATTTCTATTGTAGCTCAATGACATGGCAAATGTTACATCTCAATGAACCAGCTATGTCTAAGTTTTAATAAAAAAAGAAAAAAAAAACATATAATGGGATTGCATTTTTAATGCTAGCTAGAACCTTGAAGCTAGAACCTTTTTTTTTTGCAAGAGTTTTCTGACTGCTAAGCAGAACAAGAGAAACGTGTGGATGGCATTCAACTGGCAAAACAGAAGGGAAACTTTATAAATACTTGGATACACGTGGGCAGGTTATGCTTTTAAAAATTTGGCCATTCTAAATTATCCTTCACTAGTCTATTTCAGAATCATCTCAAAAGGGTAATACTAAAGTAATTGTAGCTAATAACATAACTACAAAACAGTTCCATATATTGCAATGGTGACAAGGAGGCTGTGTGGTCCAGTGGTTAAAGAAAAGGGCTTGTAACCAGGAGGTCCCTGGTTCAAATCCCACCTCAGCCACTGACATTGTGTGACCCTGAGCAAGTCACTTAACCTCCTTGTGCTCCGTCTTTCGGGTGAGACGTAATTGTAAGTGACTCTGCAGCTGATGCATAGTTCACACACCCTAGTCTCTGTAAGTCGCCTTGGATAAAGACGTCTGCTAAATAAACAAATAATTAACAGTTTGCACGTTTCTTTGAAAACTGCTTTTCTGGAAAGGAGAATCCGCCCCTAACCAACACGTCATCACCATGCGCCATAAAGGCTCTGTGTTGCTTCTTTTGTTTTGGCCACTCAGTCACGCGCAGTGAGGCTGAAACGGGAGACGACCGTCTTAGAGCCTGGAGGAAGGGCTACACTCAGCCATGGATTCCCTGAGGTTTGCCCCTACCATCAAAAAATTAAAAATAATGTGAGTAGGGGGGGTTTCCTTACCTGACTACTGAGCGGTTCGTATTTAGTTCTGCAGGGTGTGTGGTCAGGCTGGAGAGGCTGGGCTCTTTCCCTCAGTGCAGTCATGCTCTGGGGGGTGGGCCGTGTCTCAGCTGCTTCACTTTCATTCATTTTTTTCCATATTTTTTTGGGGGTAAGTGGCAGTGCGCCACTGCAGCTTGTTGCGTTAATCATTCATTTTTATTTTATTCGTTCATGGTTTGGCGGCCTCGTCTTTTGGGTGAGGTGGCCCTCAGTGCCACTTCCTATCTGCGGCACTAGGATGCATTATATTGTTTCTTAGCTCGCACAGGTAGCTGTCGAGCACCCACAGACAAGGTCTCCGGCCAAATTTATCATTCATCATTAAATCGTCTCTTCAATTGCAAATCAATAAATCATTACATTGCGGATTCTCCTTTCTGAAACACCTTATTCTCTCTGGGATATTGTATATGGTGTGCCTCAGTTGTGTCTTCTAGTTGAAAGCATGTTACTAGCTGAAAAAATGTCAGTCAATAGGGAAAGCAGGTGGTTGGTTAATGACAGGAAAGAAGCTGTTGAATGGGTGGTAAAAAGCAGGTGCAACACTTATTGAAAACAAGGCTGGCAAACCAGATACCAAATATTATATATGAAAACAAAAATAGATGTTCACTGTAACGAGTTTCTTTCAAAACTGAACATTTATTATGGTTTGATTTATGAAATCATGTGTTAGTTACAATCACCTTAATCACAGCATATAATATCCACTGTCTTCTTATTGCCTTTGCTTGTACTAATGCATATTTTTTATGAGAATATTATATGCTTTACCAGTCAAGGGGCCCCATTAACGAAATGGCATTAAATATTATTGTGCTCCATAAATGCAATTAGTGTGCATGTTCATGCGTTTCATATTTACTATTGCAATTGTATTCTTTATCGCATGGTATAGTGGTCATATTATGGCACACACTGATTTTATTTGTGCTGCACTATGGTAATCAGAATGATATGTGATTTGTATGATATTTAAATGAGGCACCCCGCTCTGAATAATGAGATATGCTTTATTCACACCATATTTACTAAAGGGCGACAATCGTAGTGTGCACCTTAAAGTGAGAGATACTTAGTTTGTTTGGAAATCAGGCTTTAACCACTGATATCAACCACCGGCATCATGGAGGCATTACTTGCTCTAGAAAGAGTGCAAAGAAGAGCAACCAGAATTATCCAAAAAGGCTTGTCGTATGCAGACAGGCTAAAAGAATTGAATCTATTCAGTCTTGAACAAAGAAGACTACGCGGTGATCTGATTCAAGCATTCAATATCCTAAAAGGTATAGACAATGTCGACCCAGGGGACTTTTTTGACCTGAAAAAAGAAACAAGGACCAGGGGTCACAAATGGAGATTAGATAAAGGGGCATTCAGAACAGAAAATAGGAGGCACTTTTTTACACAGAGAATTGTGAGGGTCTGGAACCAACTCCCCATTAATGTTGTTTAAGCTGACACCCTGGGATCCTTCAAGAAGCTGCTTGATGAGATTCTGGGATCAAGAAGCTACTAACAACCAAACGAGCAAGATGGGCTGAATGGCCTCCTCTCGTTTGTAAACTTTCTTATGTTCTTATGTTCTTATGTAAAGTTTTCATACAGATCAGTGACAATTACCTGTAAATAACAGGTTATATTAAGCGTGAAAAAACATGAATTATGGTTGTAATTTCCTAGATTGTATTTTTTAGTTCATTACATTGCTACAAATAATAGAGTGGTTAAATAAAACACTGTACCAAACAAGGTATTATAATTTAAATAAACGTCCTCCACTAGAATTTCTAACTCCTCTGGATGCAGTTTTAGTTTGCGTTGCCTCTGCCTGTCCCCTGTGGTGGGCTGTCTCTGTTGATTGCTCATTTTCAGTCAATGTAAGCCACCGCCACTTTTCACAGTAAGCTATTGACCAAAAGATACACCTGGACTGCTGGGGCTTTTTATATCACGGTGGTTACTGGGAAGTCTTGGACATTATCATGCACATTAAATTACCGCTCAAAATACATGTAGTGTGCACGCTGTGGTATGTAAATTAGCCAAATAGTGTGCACTTAAATGAATGCGTTCTCTGTTAGTAAATGGGACAGTAAATTTAGATTTATGGTGCACGTTTGGCTCACTACTTAATGTGCATGTTACAGCTACATTTAGTGCCCTTTTGTAAATGAGGCCCAAGGTCTATCATTTTTGGTATCAGAAAAATTGTTGGTATCTGATTGCTTGGCCAGTAAGTAGTCGAGAACTGAAGAGGGTTGTGAAGGGATTCTGTGAAATGAGGTATTTGCAATTGTGATGGTCTTTGTGCTCTCTGGTAACACACTTGCAATGGAAAAGAAATGCTTGCTAAATCTGAGAAACATGCATCCTGATTAATATATGCCCACTTATTTAGTGTGCTGTTATTATTATAACCATATTCAACAAAAATACTATTTGTTTGATATGCCTGCTAACTGCTGTTTGTTGTTGTTGTTTGTTTGTTTGTTTAAAAGGATGATTCCGACAGCAAGCAAATCCTTCCTTGTGAACAATCTGGTGTCTGGAGTTCAGTATGACCTGTGTGTCCTGGCCATATGGGATGACACAGCCACCACTCTCACAGCCACCAACGTGGTGGGGTGTGCCACATTCATTACCAGAGAGGACTACCCGCACTGCCAGTCTCTACACAGCCAGTTCCTGGGCGGAACCATGATCCTGATCATTGGAGGGATCATCGTGGCCACCCTGCTTGTCTTCATTGTCATCCTGATGGTCCGGTATAAGGCAACCAGCAGCACCAATTCTGGGAAGTTACCAGATGTCAGTAACACTTACTCGCAGACTAACGGGGGTCATACTGTCCAAAATGGGGTGTTGCCTCAAGTGAAGCCCAAAGTGGTAGTGCGAGACGAACTAATGGAATTTAACTGTGGCTCTTTGCACAGCAGCTTGTCCTCATCCTCTAGCTCGCTGGTCAGTAGAGACTGTGACGATTACAGCCTCCACAGTGACAGAAGCACCCTCTCCAACAAGTGGAGACCTGTTTCCAGGTCCCGGCACAACTTGGACCACCTTTTGGGGGCCTTCACCTCTCTGGAACTGAGGGGTCAGAGGCAAGAGGATGTTCCGACCGATTCCAGGAACTCCATTCTTGCCCCGCACTCTGACAAAGAGCCCCTACTGGGCCGTGGGGAGACCAAGCTCAGAAGCTTTCTCACATTACCTTTGGAGAGCAAGCCCAAGCGGAGCCACTCCTTCGACATGGGGAACTTTGTCACCACCCAGTGCTGCAGCTATCCCAAAAAGATCACAAACATCTGGACTAAGAGGAGCCTCTCGGTCAATGGAATGCTCCTGCAGTATGATGAGGGTGACCTGGCAGGGAGCAAAGTGAACTCTGGGAGCACCGAATGGGTCATGGAAAGCACTGTCTAATGCTCAGTCGCTGGGTCTTCTGGTCAAATCAATAAGGGAAAATAAAAAGTGGGACACCTTGGCATCCTACACCTGTAGTGCATGAAGACCATCAGTGTGTGACATCTGTTGACCCCTGTTCCTTTAGAATTATTTTTAATCACAGTGCATTGACTTACAGGAGGCCTTGCACAGGGTGAATCAAGAGCTCAACTTGGGAAGCATAAAGACAGATTTTGTATACTACCAAGGAGTGTAAGGTGACCAAACATTGTTAGCCGGTTGTACGTTTTTGAAATGCCTGCACACACAAAAAAAATGTCCTAATGTAAATCTATCTTCAGAGAAGTCCCATTTGGGGTCAAGGGGTTTTTTTGAACGGCATTGTTTAAGAAGGGGAATAGAATGGATGATTCTACCAATAAACTTTGATTGCAACAAAGAAAATCCTAATAGATTGGGATGGTTCAGTTAAGGCGAATTAAGGCAAATCACTACTGTATGTGTAGTATAAATAAAAAATATATTTTTGCCTGCAAAAAGAAACTAAGTTGAAATTGATTTCCAAGTCATGCTTTCCTGTGAATAAGGTCCATTGAGAGTGGTGGCTGCAAAGTATCTGGTTAAGATCTGGAGATTTGAATTTCCTTTACTGCAAATGCATGAAGAATGAAAAACAATTGTAGATGCCTACCTGCCCCTTTAAAGACCATTTGCGTTGATCTAAAGTTGTGGGTACTCTCAACCTTTCCTTATTGTGTGCTTGTAAAACAAAACACCTGCTGGAACGTTGAACGTGACGACACCCTCCTCTAATCCCAAAGGTATTTGGATGAATTTCAAATGCATTCTGAGCCAACCAAAATCTCCATCAATGGTTTCTGGAAAACGCATCCTTGTAAATTATTCCATCAACCAAAATTCAGTTGGACACATGAATATGTATGTATTTATTTATTTTATTATTTATTTATATGTTATTTTTTTGTTAAGATCCTTGCAGCACAGCATTAGAAAAGTAAACCAATCCCACGCTACATGAATGGCACGCATGTAGATGAAAGTCATGGTTCAAGGACATGGTAAGACAAATGGAATATCACTTGTCAGATATCTGTTAAAAAAAAAAACGAATGAAACTGACACCAATTTAATATGTTTTCAGTTATCAGCTAATTTGATTAAAACCTTTTTCTTAACTGGACTGTTCTTATTTTTTTTTACAAATCTTCTGTATTTCTCCTATGAAGCACAAATGTTCTTCAGATATTTTCAATCAACATTCATGAGGTTTCCATACAAGTTTTTTTTTTTTTTAACTCGTCATTTACACTAGAAAATTGTCTCGTGTAAAATGCTTTTTTGGGTTTCTGTTTGCTCAGTTTATTTTACTCGAGTAAAGTGGGCTTTTCACCCGACGTCATGCAAATGAATGGGAAAGGTGGGGGTTGATATGTAAATTAGCTATGTGTAAAGTACTCGTGCTGTTTTTGAAGATTACTAGTGAAATTTTGTGAAAATGTGGTTTCCATGCGCAAAGAACTGGTGCACGAGTGAATCAAAGCACCTGTAATAAAGCAAAATGCACCTGGTTAATAATGTGTTTTACTGCTCTTACCCAAATTTGTTTTTCAAATGTCATTAGTGGGGTGTCATGTCGTTAGTAGTGAATACTGTTTCAACTAATTTATCTTACGACTCATTAATTAAACATAAACTCGGCGGTATAAAATGAAACTGACCAACAGGTATAGATAACCATAGCTGAAAAACGGCGGAGACGTTATATATATATATATATATCCCTTTCATTCAGGCAATGCAGCAGGGGATCAGGTGATGCAACGTGTCCTACCCTGGCTCTGATTTAGAAACCACTACCGCCCGGACGGCTGACCGCTGCTGAGGAAGCATTCAACACCAAGCTTAGGCAAATACGGGTAGTGGGCACTTGAAAGGGAGGTGGCGGATACTGATGAAACGGAGTGAAGTTCAGCATTAGTTTGTTCCCAAAGTTGCCACTGCCTGCTGTATCCTGCACAAACTCTTGTCAACAGGAAAATGAGGTGTTCAGGAATCAGTGGCTGCCTCTGAGACAGACGGGGAAGGTTACCAGTGTTGTCAAGTCTCACGAGAAAAAAAAAGCGACACTGCCTTTCAAAACAAGCCCAAAACAAGCGAACCCATGTTAGAGCATGGGTGTTTATGCAAGTTTCAACCAGCAACTCTCAAAAAAAAGCCCAATTCCGCTTATTATAAGCAGACTTGGCAACTGTGAAGGTTACCTTAGGCGTCAGTTTCAATTGGACAGCAGATCTGAGGAGTCTCGTGCTGTCAGAGATTCTCTCCTTTCTTTTAAGTTGTGTTGGATTTACTGTTGTGTTAAATATTAATGATGCAAACAAATAAAACACAGTCAATACGTTAATTTTCAATTTTATTTGGTCAGTTCTGAGAGGGCATCAACAACTTGTTGGATGTTGTTAGGCTGTTTTGGGCGATCGAGCTGGCTCATGACATCCAGTTCACCAACTATATTTACTAACGTGGTGGGCAGACACGCGTTGTCTTTGGACATAGCTGGGATCAAAAAAAGGACAGGAATCAATTCAGTTAGACATTTAAGCAGCAAGAGTATTCTCAAACAGCTGCATTAATATAACACGGGCATAACGCAGTTCATGGTAAGTGGTTTTATACTGAACTGTAAACCCACAAGAGATATACAACATGACAGACCAGACACAGCAAAAAACAATAATAAAAAGCAGCCCGCATTATCATTAAGGTGAACTACACCACTGCTAACCATAAAATCGCCACTACTTTCTGCCATCTTGGAATCCACAGTAACAACTGAAGTGCTCCCTTGCAATATTTATAGTTAACGATAAACACACTCATTAACATTTACACGTGAAATGCGGGTTTCCATGCGAAACTGGACATGGATTTTTCCGTGTGTTTTGTCATTTACACAAGTAAATGAGATTTACCCTATCCCTCTCTTTGGCCGCTTTTTTCGGCCACAAACCCAATTACCCGAGTAATTCTGCCAAACATGCACGTGCATCGCCATTTCACGTGTAAATTAACCTGCATGGAAACCCCATGATTCTTAATGATATCCTCTGAGTTTCTCTTAATTAGTTACATTTCGTTCCATTTACTTTTATTATGTATTTATTTATTTATGGGTTACTGGCTGAATTGTTCTGTATATTCCATATGTTGTACAATAATTAAGTATGATGAGAAACTGTACAGTACTATTTCTTTCTGTTTGTGTACATAGGGGGGGGGTGGGGTACTATATCTTATTGTTACATGAACGTGTATTTGATCCTGCATTGTCACATTTCTCACCTGGAGTTGTAGAAAAAAAGTTTCTGTGGTTAAAACTTTCTTTTGCTACAAAACGATAAACATCAAGAATTCCCCCAAAACAAAAAACCTTACGTGTGTGCAAATTATTTCATAACATTCCAAAGTTTACCGGCAGGCTACAGTACTGTGGCCTATATACCTTTTTGACAGTGTTATGACAACTATCTGTGCTAATTATCTGTGCTGTGCTGTTTGTTTTACTCTTTAGCCTGACATACTCTATATTGTACTTGGGGGATGTGTTTACATCTCCAGATTAGTGGAGGGATTTTCACAGATCAAGCCATTTTACTGTAATATGCTCTCCCAATCCACCTCAGCACTGTCCTTATTAGAAAATCAAGGAGACAGGCACCTGCTCCAGCCTGAAATAATCTGTCAGAAAAGATGCTTACTCCAGCACTACAGCTATGGCCACAAGTTTTGCATCACCCTATAGAATTAACAAAATTTGCTTTATAAAGTCAAATGAAACCTGCTGAATAATGATACATTAACATAATGAATTATATACCACTTTGTAGTTTTCCATATACTTAAGGAAAAACTGACAAAACTTAACATGAAATACTGTACTACTATTATGGCTTCAGGTAGACTTTTGTGGTGTCCTTTTGTAGTATCCTTCTGTAGTTTCTTTGATTACATGATGTTAAATAAAATATCTAAATGATGTTCATATGTGTTTTTTTAAAAATTATGTTTCAATACTACAATTCTAGGTGATGCAAAACTTTTGGACATAGCTGTATATCATTGTAATCTGAGAGTGGATGCCACAGGATGCCTGATTGTCGGCTTGCATAACATTGGAATGTTGCCTGTTCTTTTTAATTTCACATCACAAAATGTTTCGGGTCAGATAGAGGAGCTACAGTAGGCTAACGTAACATTTATTTTCCTGTGTTTGTTAAGCAGGGTTCAGCTTAAGATCTGGCAATTTATACCTGCCCCATTCCTGTTTGATTTTTTTTTGCACTGTATTTCTGCAGTTTTCCCATGGTTATATTGTGCTTTTACCATAGTTTACCATGGTTTGCCATGCTTATCAATATGCTCTACTATGCCTTGCTGGTCTTTAAAATGCTTCCCTAAGCATTACCATGCTTTCACTGTGCATTATTACACTTTGCTATGCTTTTTATGGTAATCTTGTATAATGGCATGGACATTGTCGTTGCATCATTTGCTGCACCAAGTCACTGAAGTGCATGCTGTGTAAAGAACACAGCCATAGCACTTTGGAATACAGGGCATGCATAACCTTTTATTATCACAGTAAAAAATGGGTAACCACCAATTGTTTCACATCATTGATATAATCTTTTGCACCTTGTGTTCAGGAAAAAATACACTGCTGTATTTGTTTCCCAGTTTTGATCTTCCCATGAATTTTCAGTGAAATGAGATATGCTGGAGGATTACTAAGAGGATTCAATGTTTTCTAACAATCAAGTAAAAGGGAATGTTTAGTAATTTGTTGTGTCTATTTGCTGAGATATATGTGTATATATATATATATATATATATATATATATATATATATATATATATATATATATATATATATATATATATATATATATATACAGTACTGTGCAAAAGTTTTAGGCAGGTGTGAAAAATGCTGTAAAGTAAGAATGCTTTCAAAAATAGACATGTTAATTGATTATATTTATCAATTAACTAAATGCAAAGTGAGTGAACAGAAGAAAAATCTAAATCAAATCCATATTTGGTGTGACCACCCTTTGCCTTCAAAACAGCATCAATTCTTCTAGGTACACTTGCACAAAGTCAGGGATTTTGTAGGCATATAGTCAGGTGTATGATTAAACAATTATACCAAACAGGTGCTAATGATCATCAATTCAATATGTAGGTTGAAACACAATCATTAACTGAAACAGAAACAGCTGTGTAGGAGGAATAAAACTGGGTGAGGAACAGCCAAACTCAGCTAACAAGGTGAGGTTGCTGAAGACAGTTTACTGTCAAAAGTCATACACCATGGCAAGACTGAGCACAGCAACAAGACACAAGGTAGTTATACTGCATCAGCAAGGTCTCTCCCAGGCAGAAATTTCAAGGCAGACAGGGGTTTTCAGATGTGCTGTCCAAGCTCTTTTGAAGAAGCACAAAGAAACGGGCAACGTTGAGGACCGTAGACGAATTGGCGGCCAAGGAAACTTACTGCAGCAGATGAAAGACACATCATGCTTACTTCCCTTCGCAATCGGAAGATGTCCAGCAGTGCCATCAGCTCAGAACTGGAAGAAAACAGTGGGACCCTGGTACACCCATCTACTGTCCGGAGAAGTCTGGTCAGAAGTGGCCTTCATGGAAGACTTGCGGCCAAAAAGCCATACCTCCGACGTGGAAACAAGGCCAAGCGACTCAACTATGCACGAAAACACAGGAACTGGGGTGCAGAAAAATGGCAGCAGGTGCTCTGGACTGATGAGTCAAAATTTGAAATATTTGGCTGTAGCAGAAGGCAGTTTGTTCGCGAAGGGCTGGACAGCTGTACACGAATGAGTGTCTGCAGGCAACAGTGAAGCATGGTGGAGGTTCCTTGCAAGTTTGGGGCTGCATTTCTGCAAATGAAGTTGGGGATTTGGTCAGAATTAATGGTCTCCTCAATGCTGAGAAGTACAGGCAGATACTTATCCATCATGCAATACCATCAGGGAGGCATCTGATTGGCCCCAAATTTATTCTGCAGCATGACAACGACCCCAAACATACAGCGAAAGTCATTAACAACTATCTTCAGCGTAAAGAAGAACAAGGAGTCCTGGAAGTGATGGTATGACCCCCACAGAGCCCAGATCTCAACATCATCGAGTCTGTCTGGGATTACATGAAGAGAGAGAAGCAACTGAGGCTGCCTAAATCCACAGAAGAACTGTTGTTAGTTCTCCAAGATGTTTGGGCCAACCTACCTGCCGAGTTCCTTCAAAAACTGTGTGCAAGTGTTCCTAGAAGAATTGATGCTTGATGCTGTTTTGAAGGCAAAGGGTGGTCACACCAAATATGGATTTGATTTAGATTTTTCTTCTGTTCACTCACTTTGCATGTAGTTAATTGATAAATATAATCTATTAACATGTCTATTTTTGAAAGCATTCTTACTTTACAGCATTTTTTTCACACCTGCCTAAAACTTTTGCACAGTACTGTATATATATATATATATATATATATATATATATATATATATATATATATATATAAACAAAACAAAACTTTTGGGATGAAAAGTATGACATTCGTTTGCTTCAAAGTCTTAATTTATATTCAGCACAATTAAGGTCACAGTCCAATCCAATTAATGTCAGTCTGATAGCTTAACCTTTAACCTCCTGAAATCCTTTTTGGAACAGCAGTGGAACATAGACCCTACTTACAGAACTTTAAGGACTGTTTTAAATACATTTTTAAGGAATGTTTTATAAATCCCTCCAAAACAGTTGACAAGGGTTTCATAAACTGAAAACTTCAATTAGCCAAAAAAGGCCTTCGCAAAAAACTCCTTAAAACTTGAATGAAACATTTTGTGAATGGGGCCCACTATCTTTATGCCATCTAGATTTCTTTGAATGACAGTTGATTTATCAGGATTTCAAAAATGCAATTACAATTGGCATACTGTAATCTGTGCTTTAACGTCAGATCTAATTGGTTGCCATAGACATACGTTAAGTAGGCTAGATCATCCAATGTTTTTTTACATTAGTATGGGCCAGCACCATCTAGTGCTCAACTATGGATTACTAAAAATACAATAGGAAGGTACAAAAAAACAGATCACTAGATGATGCAGGCTCTTACCTGTATACAGACACTTTGGCACGTCTAGCATATGCTATTTACGTCTGGGGCAGGCAACTAGAAACGAAGGGCAGCTTCTGAACTTAGTAAAGGCACAGACTTATCAAACCATTAAAAAAAAACAAGATTGAGTATTTGCAATGCATTCTCTGCTGCCCCTGAACATCACTGGGGAAACCCGCAGGGTACGGTTGAGGGAGTACCAACGATTGCCACAACGACTGTGTGACCACATGGTACACTGGCTCAGCCCCACTCAGAAGACAGGGCCACAGATGGACGAGGCGATTGTCACCGAGCAGTTTTGCCATGTGGCTGGCACTGAAACCCAGGCCTGGATACGGCGCCACAAACCCGACACCCTGGAAGCTGCAGTGAAACTGGTGGAAGATTTCGAGGACTCCCTGATCTCCGCCTCAACCAGCCTACTCACCGCCTCTCCCGTACCATGGAGCAGCAGAGCACTAACTCCTCTCCCAGTACCACCACTCCCAGTACCACCACCTCCAGGACCCAGATCGAGACCTCCGAGACCGCCGACCCCAATGGGCAACCTTACCTCCCTACCCAGCTGGGGTAGATTTGCTGCCCCTGCCCCATTGCCACACCAGGAACGGGACAGATACTTAACCTCTGCTCCCTCTGGGATGGGCATGACCTGGCAGCTTGTTATTTGGCATCAGAAGCGGGTGTTTAAGGGGAAATGGTCGGGAGGGGCCTTGTATGTTGATGTGGTTATAGGGAAAGTGAAAACCCATGCATTAATGGACACGGTGTGAGCAGACCTTAATTCAAACGGCTCTTTTGGGCGGTATGTCGTGGCAGCCACAAGGCAAGGTGGCTATCGCCTGTATCCATGAAGACACAGCGACATACCCCATATTAAAAGTATATTTAACGTTAGGCCTGATCAAACGTCTCCTGGTAGTAGGGGCGGCGGAAAGGCTACCACACCCAGTAATTCTGGGCCAGGACTGGCCAAACTATAAGGAATTAGTGAAATTAATGGCAGCCCCGATCAAACACGTAAACGTTACAGAAAAAAAGAAAGGGGAATCGAATTGGTGAGATTTCCCCTTTATAACTGATATGTTTTCCCCACTTTTGACCTAGAAAACAAAGAAAGAGAGACGATGAGACGAGGCTGGGGTTTGGTGGGAGAATGCTCTGATGGTAACAAACGCCAGTCAAAAGGGGTTGGTACATAGTGTGACTGAGCAGGCGAGGTTACTGGGCCATCCAGGGCAGAGGCTACTCCAGCCCCTCTCAATATACAAGACATGTGGGACTCAAGCGCGGATCTAGTGTTGGACTAGAAAAACAATTCCACACTGGTGCACACTTGGGGGCAAGTCCGGTCTATTGAAGGTAAGCATGTTGAAGGCGTTGGGTGGCTAGTATATCCACATTTCATTATAAAAGTGCAATTGTTATATAGGGTGAACCCTGCCACGGGCACAGGACAGCCTGTAACACAATTAATGATTCTCCAGTCTTATCGATCCAAGGTCATGAGGCTTGCGTATGACATCCCTTTTTCAGGACACCTCAGAGTCGATAAAACTAGAGAACGCATATTGGCACGATTTTATTGGGTAGGACTTTATAATTATGTGTCGAAATATGTAGCCACATGCCCAGACTGCCAGTGAGTAGTGCCGGGTCGAGTTCGCCCGCCCCGGCCTTTTAAACCCACTGCCAATTATTTCCACCCCCTTTGAACGCATTGCAATGGACATTATAGGCCCTTTGCAACCTTCTGATTCCGGGTATACGCATATATTAATGGTGGTAGATTATGCAATTACGATACCCGGAAGCAGCCTTGCAGCATCCTCTATCTTTTGAGAGGGATGGGAGAAGCACAAAGGCTTGTCCACAAATGTAGTGAAGCATGTGCTCCTACTCCGAGATTGCCAAGATTTGGTTGGTCAATTGGCACAGGACAATTTAAAATCGGCTCAGCACCAGCAAGAGCAGCAGTATAAATGGCATTTGTAGCAATATGGGATTTTTTAACAGCTGCTGATGCAAAAGAATTATATTAAACAGTATATTTTACTGGTTGACATTTGCATACTATGCATGTGTTATTATTGTACACTGTGTTCCTCATATATTTACCATAATTACTGTTTGTCACATGCACACATACACACACACACACGCACACACACACACACATCCTAATATCACCAGCAGTCCTTCCCCTTTGTGTGCTTATGCCTTAATGATTACTTTCAGTATTTCCCTCCATGTACTCTGCGTGAAACGTGTAAGGTCCAGAGGCTTAGGTCACCCCATCACTGAGGAGGCTGAAGCCTAATGAGTGATGACAGGCTTTGCAAAATGGCATTGTGTGACTGCTAGAAGAGTCACGGCATGGGCTGATATTAAACAGCTTACCAACATGGGGATTGAGGGCATGAGGATGGGGTCTTCGGCAGCCTCTAATAGAGAGGGAACTGTGATTGCATTTGCAAATTGCTAATCTAAGGTAGATAAACAGAGATTACAGTGCAGGCCAGTGTGGAAAATCAGTGCTTTTTGTCTGTAACTAAAGTGACTGGAGCTTCTGATGAGTTCAACAGTGTGGCAGTGTTATTTAATGTTTGTGATTAAGACATGGCTCTGTGATAAAGAGAGAAAGAGTCGATGTTGTAAATCTCCCTCCCGATCGGAAAGGACGATGTGTAAAGATTTTTGAAAATTGCTCAATTTTCATTAAATCCAAGATGGCTGCCACACCATGTGACCAAAGGCCGCCATATTGACCACGGCACAACATCCCATAGTACTCTACATCTGTGTCAAATTCTGTGCATTTTGGTGCAGCTGATAAGAAGTTATAGGCAGTTTTATAGCCAGTTGCGTATGTTGATGATGTCATGCATCACGTTTGACCTTTAGGAGAGGTCAAAGGTAGCGGGTGATGACATTTTTCATAGAGCACATATGACTTCCTATACGTGTTCCATTATAACTATGACCCTGTCGGCACGCCCTAGGAGTTAAAATTTCAACATAAATTCCAATATGGCCGCTGCGCCGTTTGAGCAATCTGTTTCAATCTTCAGCAGTTATTACTTTCCAATGGTCTGTGCAGTGTTGACATTGAAGAGCATAAGTGCAATGGTGTTCTTGTTATGGGTTGCAAAAGTTTTTTTACGATTATCAATATGACCGCCAAACCATGTGACCAAAATGTGTCATTTTCATATCACCAGTACTTCACGTTAGTCTCTATGGTCATATAAAGTTTCATGACTGTAGTGTATTGCACCTTGGATTTATGCACGAATGTATGAAAATAGAGCCGCCGTGAAACGGTTATTTGCGCGCCGCAGCCATGTTTTGTAATGAAAAAGCGTGGATTTTACAAACGGTAGAAAGGACCTGGTCATGAACATGCGTGCCAGTTTAGGTGTCGATTGACTTTGCGGTTTAAGACAAGAAGATTGTTGAATATTTGGCGCCAATCCTGCATAGCAGGCAAAGTAATTGTTCAATCGACTTCGATTGAACATATGCTTTTTATAGGCCATTGCTGCACTATCTGCTGCCATTGTCATAGTTCCCCCTTAAGTTGTTTTTAACAGCAAGAGTTTTGAAAAATTCCCAAAATTTCCACAAGATCCAATATGGTGGTCAAACCATGTGACTTTTTCATTTGGGACACCAGTTTGGTTGTCCAGCCATAGGCATCTACTTACATATGCGTTTTCATAACTCTGCGATGTTGTTTGGGAAGAATAATTATAATAATAATAATAACAATAATTGGAGGATCACTGTTGCCAACCCAATAGGGTAAGAAGAAACCCCAAAACTGGACAGACCTGTCTACTTTCCTGCAGCTCAACAGGCAGTATCACCAGCAGTCAAGCCAGATGCTGCTGCATCAATACATTAAAGATGGGCAGTGGAAAGTATGACAATGCTGAACTGTAACAGCATGGAAACCATTTGCATATTATTTTACTGTCTGGGAATATCTAAATGAGGGATAGTTGTGGTTTTAGGGGGGCTGTTGTCTTTGCAAGGTACTTAGTTTCAATAGCATATTTTAGGAATTATGATATTTGTGGAGATGGTCGGGTCGGGTATGCAAATATTTCAAAGGGCGCGGGCTCGGGTTGGGTTCGGATTTGTTTGGTCGGCTCGTGTTCGGATCGGGTTTTAAATTTAGGCAGAGTGCCATCAGCAAACACCAATAGCACTTAGAAAAGGAGATTGACCGAACGATTTTATAAAATGCCTTCATTTTACAAGACTTTGCTATGCCTTACCATTAAATATCGCAGTAAACTTTTATAATGGTTTTTTGTTTTTTACTGCATTTTTTAAATATCCTATCCTTAATAGTGTGACAGGTAAATCAGAAATGTGGAATTCTTTTGGAATCACAGCGACTGAAAATAATGAACATGTGACTGGATTTGTTGTTTGTAAAACCTGTCATTATGTTTTTGTGTACGACAGCCACAAAACTGGTACACCATCTCTGCGAAAGCACAGGTGTAGTTCCCTTTCAAGTGGTTGCACGAAAAGAATAGACATGTATTTTATGGTAAAGTAGAGATAGTTAATACGTTAATATGTTAAAATATATCCAGAACACTAGAGAAAGCTATCATGCTGTATAGCCTGTTATATAAACTCAATCTGTGGAGAATGGTACATATATCTGTGTGTGAATGTGAGAGCATGAGAGAGTCAGTCGTCGCAAGCAGTAGGTAAAGGATCTTATTAAAGCAGGTCAGGTCGCAGGTAAGAAGACGGTGTTGCAGCAGCTTGCGGGTTGGGTCGGGTCCTATAGTAGCAGGTCCGGGTTGGAAGCGGGTTGTAAAAATCGGACCCACGCAGGACAGTGCATACTCCCTCAGGCTAATGCAGGTCAAATAAACCACCCCCCTTTTCTTGCTAATATTATCCTGCACTCCATTAAATCAATGGGAGATTTAAAAGATCTGCTTTCATGTTTTATAGACCAAGTCATAAACTGGTTCCAAGAAGGTTGAGGGGGTCCTAGTTACGATGCAGGAAGCCCTTCGGGTCTTAAATGCAGTTGGATTGAGAATTGCATCTGGGAGCCCTCTCCTCTGTTTGTTTTTTCACAGTAACATTCACAGTTGCAGTGTTAACACCTACTGGTGGAAAGAGGTAGAGCATGCTTCCACTTTCTGTGTATGATTATAACAGTTAACTATTCCCTGAGGGTGTGTAGAGGTTCATGAGTCGCCTCATGTTTTATTTCAACCTCCAGGTGGCAACTGTGCCCAGAGAGATGATGAATAAGCACTTGAAGACAATTAATGACAAAGTCTTTGTTTTGATGTGTCTCATGAACCTGTATTACCTCTGTGAACTGAACTTAGACTCCCCAGCACCTTGATGTGTGGCTCTTCTCTGAATAATTTTAGCATATCTTTCAGTGTTCGTTGCCTTGAAGTGGAAATCTGTGGAGATTGTCTTTGAAGCTGTCTTGTCTTGTCTCTGCCCTTTCTTAAAGGGAGTAGGAATTTGTTGTCTAACCCATAGTTGGCAGAGAATTCAAAATTAGTTGCCAAAACACCAGGCAACAAAAGATTCATTTTCCATTTTTGACTGATTGAAAATACAATGTTTATCATTATCATAATGTAGCATGGTTACTTAACATTTTTACTGTGCAGTATTATTCTTGTCATTAAAACTGAGTCATAAAATCAATGTGGATTTTTGTTTCTGTTTAAATCTAAAAATATGTTTGTTGACCACCCTGCTAGTATGTTTTTCTGTACTATGTTCCCTTTTCACGACATCTCTGGGGTGCTCATATTATTTTCCGGGAAGTTTTGACTTTCCTATTCTTAATTGTCAAGGTTGAAATTTACTTTAAACAAGATTTTGTTACAAATAAAACTAGTGAATGTGATATTGTTAGATATTTTGTTTTTTGTGATGCGGTTACAAACATTCAAAGGGATATACTAGGGATTATATCCTTCTAGCTCAGCCAATCAGAGTGCAGGAGATATTTCCATTGAAGTATACATATCTATACACACACACACCATACATGCCAACAGTCCCTATATGGTTGGGACAGTCCCAATTTCCTGGCAAATGGGTCTGTGGCAATGCCGACTGCCTCAACGACGTGCCCCAGGAAGTGTGCTTCTTTCCCCAGCCAGTTGCACTTCCCCAGGTAGAGCTTCATGCCTGCTCCTCAATTGCGCTCAAACACAGTCAGCAAGTTTTTCAGCGCAGCAGAGAAGGTAGTGGCGTGCACCATTAAGTCGCCCAGGTACACAACGCAATCGGACCGTTAAACTCTGGCAAACACCCAATCCATCAGGCACTCAAACGTCGCTGGAGCATTGCACAGTCCAAAGGGCATTATTGTAAACTGCCACAGACCATGGCCAAAGGAGAACACAGTCTTCGGGCCGCTTCACAGGTCAAGGGAGCTGAACCAGCGAGAGCCTGTGATGAAGTCCAGGGCCTAGTCGATTCAGGGGAGGGGGTATGAGTCTATGGGTCACTGCGTTTAGCTTGCGATAATCCACGCAGAACCGCAGTGACCCGTCTTTCATCTTCACCAGCACAGCTGTACACTTCCACTATACGCATCTAGCATTTGGGCTTCAGCCTCCGGGCTTCTGCCTCTTCCTCCCAGTACGGGGTTAGCAGGTGTGCACTGTCCATCCCGCTTCTGATACCAGTGTAGCGAGCATGGGAGTAATTGAAGCACACACCAAAGCTCTTTCATGTACAATGCAGTTTTATTGGCAGCTAACAACAGCTAGCACCATCCACACACTCACACATACTTCCCAGCCCCAACAGACAGACCTCGCACAACAGGTAATTAATTACAAACAATAAAGGAACACATCTTTATAACTAGAACATAAGCGTAACACACTGACCTTTACACAAAACATTACAACAATAAATAAACAAAACAGTTCCCAATCCCAGCATTCTCCATACCCCATTTGCATGCCAGCCCCTTCCATATATTTCCATATATATATATATATATATATATATATATATATATATATATATATATATATACACACTGCTGTGCAAAAGTCTTAGACATGTTGCATTTTTCTACTCTGATGTATTATGAGTATCAACAATTTACTCAAAGCCTCCACTGGTGTTTTCTACTATAATAACAACCTTGACTTGCATAAAGAAGGAAACACATTGAGTGAAATAGCACGCATCACTCGATTTTCAAGGTGTGGTTTCCGAAGCATAATCAACAAGTACAGAGACACATCATCTATAATTGACAAACCCAGGACTGGAAGACCCAAAAAGCTGTCTAACAAGGATGAGCAATATTTGAAGATAATATCCTTAAGGAATAGAAAGAAGACAAGCATTGAATTGACAACAGAACTGGCAGAAGGCACAGGTGTCGTTGTCCAACCATCAACAGTCCAAAGCACCTTTGACCATTATTCCATAGTCCAATTTCTATGTTCTTGTGCATATTTGAGCCTTTTAGTCTTGTTCCCGTTTCTTAACAGAAGTATTCTTACTGCAACACATCCTTTAAGTCCTGATTTCAAGAGTGACCTTTGAACTGTTGATCTGATGGACAATGACACCTGTAGTACAGCTGATAAAAGGTATTGTACATTTTATGATAAAAGCATGACATTTTCCACAGTGTTTGTACATACCCTAAGGTTTGCTTTCAGATGTGGAGCCATCTTGGACTTGACCTCTGACGACCATGAGAGGTCAATGACCTCGGACAATAGTAATTTGCTGTTTTAACACCATGTGTCATAACAACATGATCATAACTCCCTAAATTACATATATATTATGTGCATTTCTGTGTCCTGGAACACTATTTTCATATGTGAAATCACTGGAGGTTTGACCTCTGTTGACCTTGAGAGGTCAATGACCTCACTCAAGGCTCAAATGTGCTGTCCGATTGAGAAGTTGTAATGAATGCCACAAATAAACCATTTTATTATAAAGTTGGTGTCACTGGTACAATAGATGTCACACAGATCCTTATTAGATGCAGAGAGCTGAGGAGCTGGTAGGTCTGAGTAATGATCTGAGAACTAGCTTAGTGCTAACATTCTCCAGAACAGGAGCAGAGGGCAGTGCACTTGAGGGCAGCCTTGACACATTTGCATTGCCCAGTGCATCCCTTCCTACACCCACAGTGAATGAGTTCATAGCACAACTGTGATGCTTCTAGAAGGGTGGCCCACAGTGGTTGCCACCCTGTGGTGTCCTTCCTCCAGCCCCAGTCTGACAGGCTTGGAAGGTCAGGGTCAGGAGTTAGGGCCTCTACAGTGATAGTGTTTTCAACCAGTAATCAAACTGGACACTCTGCTGTGCTCTCATTGCACACCATTCTTCCAAGGACATAGCATCTGTCTCTGCTGCAGATGTGTATTCAGCATATGCTTGGTGCAGTAGTGTGTGGATACTTGCAGCTGTGACTTGGTGTGCATGCCGGGTCTTTGTCACATGGCTGGCTCTGAATAAGGAATCTGCTGTACCAGAGCTTGCGATGTCGGCCTGTACTAGAGCATTTGTCCATCTGCTATCGTCTAGCCAGTCTCCCAATTGTTGAAAATATAAAATGAATATGTATGTTTGATCAAAGCATCATTAATGTTGTTGCTGCAGATATAGGTTGCTGCAGTTCTTACTGGTTTATACATAAGACAGACAGAAATCATTGCTTAATCATCTTTGCTTAATGTTGTTTGTTTAATCATGGGACTTACCTTCAAGATGGCCATCTCGATGTGTAGCCCGCCGAACATCATCACAAAGTGGTCCTCTCCAAAGGTGGTTGGCCAAGTCCACTGGATTTGCTTGGCAACGGCGTACAGTGGTTGGTCAGCAGCAAGAACAGGGACTTGACCAGGGTTGAGGTGTGGAACAGCTGCTTGGACAATGACCATGGCATGTTTGATCATGGCCAATGAGTGTGCACTGTCCAGGAACAATGGCAATAGTGCATTGATTGCTGCAGGCGGGATCACTGCTTTCTGGATGTTAGCATTGATGGCAGCTCAGGATACCCAATCCATCTTGTCTAACTGCTGCTTCTTGAGAGCTGCCATCACTGTATTGAGCCAATCAGACTCTACAGCCTGTGCAACAGTCTGCAGGTTGGGGGGTCTCACAGGACCATGGTACAATGAACTGTTTGGTCTTCAAGGCAGCTGGGGGCACGTGTTTGTACTTTGGCAGCAGAGGAGCAACTGACCTAGTGGAGGAAGTGGTTTGATCGATGACCAACACACCACAGTCAAGTCCTGTAAACTGATGTGATGGATGCTGCATAAGCGAAATGCCAGTGCCATGAAATGAATCCTTTGCTGTTGCAGAACTAGGATTGTAGTCAATGTTGTTAACTGCTGCTGTCGTGAAGAGTCCTTGACACATTTTTGGTCGACACACAACGTCATCCATCCTAAAACGTTGGCACACCCCATTGGCTATGTCAGATGTCAATTGCAGGAGACGGTCATATGAAACACACATCCCCATGCTGAAGAGTGTGTCAATGAGGTTTTTCTTGCGTGTGACAGCATGGATCTTCAGTGCAATGTACAGTGGAAGTGGTGTTTCGTGGTCTTGGTTGTGACAAACTGTACCAGAGGAATCTGCAGCTCATGCATGTTTCACATTGATGAACATCAGGAGCTGAGATATGGAGAGAGCTGCCGTTGTGCTGGACACTCCTGTATCATGTTCACAAGAGCCAACATGGATGGTGGTACAGTATTATTATTATTATTATTATTATTATTATTATTATTATTATTATTATTATTTTTATTATTATTATTATTATTATTTTTTATTTCTTAGCAGACACCCTTATCCAAGGACGACTTACAATTGTTACAAGATATCACATTATTTTTTACATACAATTAAATTATTTTTTTATACATTATTTTTACATACAATTGCCCATTTATACAATTGGGTTTTTACTGGTGCAATCTAGGTAAAGTACCTTGCACAAGAATACAACAGCAGTGTTCCCCACCTGGGATTGAACCCACGACCCTCAAGAGTCCAGAGCCCTAACCACTACTCCACACTGCTGCAGTATCTTGCTGGGATCCTTGCTTGAATGACCTATCAAATGATAACTTTCTGTTGAGCATTTCTCTGCACACGACTTGTGCTGCTCGTGCCAAATGCATTGCATCACAATCATGGTCATAGGCCATCCTAAGAGCACCACCAATGTCGTCATCAAATGTGAGAAGTACACCTCTCCCCTATGAATGTGCCCTTAGATCAGGAAACACAGATAGCCATCTGATTTTCAGTCTGATAGTGTGAATTTGGCCCTCAACAACAGCATCCAGCTGTTCAAGACAGGCCTTGTACATGTGTGCCAGATCAGCTGGCTGGAAGACTGGGGAAACTGATTCTTTCATGCGTAAGTCTTTCATGTAGGCCACTAACTCTGCGAATGCAATGCTGTGGAGATGACCATCGGGATCCTCATCAGCACCTCTATTGTAGAGTTTCACAAGGCATTTCAGGTGGTACTTAGCCTCAAGAGAAATCATGTCCCCAGGTGCAAGTTTGGCCAGCAGAGCAGTGTCTTGTAGTTCCATTGCACATCTCCAAACCCTCGAATCAATGTCATAGGTGGAAGCTTGGTGGAGACCTGCAGAGCCAGCTGGCTCATCACATAGGAAGCATATGGGCTCTGTGAGGTCAGTGTTGCCATGGTTTGAACGCGTGTGCTCAGCTGATGAAGTACCAGCCTTACATTCTTCTCTGGATTTCCTCTGTCGTCGTTCAAGCTTTGTTTGGTTAAATTTCAAACGGCATGTTTTATGCCATCCAGCGAGGTGTGTCATCATTGTGGCCTCCATGCCATCCCCATCATTAAGTTTTTCAGTGTCAATGTCCATTGGCATGTGCCCAAGTTCCTGAAACTGACCAAGGTGACCTGCTAATGATTTGTAGCTGCTGCCATTGGGTGCCTTGGTTGATTTAGCTGGACACTGCAAAGCTTCCCCAGTCTCCTTCTGACAAAGCACACAAAGCTCCCAATTAGTTGTGCCAGCTGGCTTGGGGTGTTTGGGTTTAGGTGTGGTGGGTTCTACCAGGATGTGGCGTTTTGCCATGGTGATAGGGGAGGAGAGGGAACCAACACCAGAGATAAACAAGTTAGTGTGCTAATAGTTTCTACACAGTCTGCCACCACTAAAGTGTTTGCAGGAGTGCTGAGATGCTGAACATGCAAACGAGATTCACCTGCAGCATACAAGCATATAGCATTCAAGCATATCATAATGGTGTTAGTATAGTACTGCACTATTGTGGCCCAGAAGTGTAAAATACAATTAGAAAAAATATATAAAATAAATATTTTGAGAACAAAAATATTTTTTATGTCCGCAAAATATTTTTTGTGTTTTTAAAAATATTATTTATGTTTTAAAAATATGTTTTGCTTTAAAAATATTTTATGCGTTCTCAAAATATTTACTGGTGTTTTTAAAAATATTTTTTATGTTTTAAAATTTTTTTTTTTTTTTTGTGTGTGTTTTAAAAATATTTTATTGTGCCCTCAAAATATTTTTTTGTTTTAAAAATTGTTTATGTGCTCTCAAAATATTTTAATCCCGTTCTAGGACACCTTTCTGCACAGTGTAGCTAGTGAGTTGAAAATACTGATTGACCTCTCATGGCTATTATTATGGTAAACATATGGCAGCTTCTACATCAATATGACAACAATATACACTGTGGGACAGAAAATCTCATACTTTTAAGAGCTTGAAGGGGGAGAACCCTGTCAAACTCTGCGGCACCTCTCTCACTGCAAAAAGGAGGTAGGGGAGAAACGATGCCCAATGTTTTTGCTCCTGATTTACAAATTGTCTCAGCATCGCCTTCAAGGTTTGATTAAAGCGTTACACCATCTATGGATGATAAACAGACGTCCTGATGGGACATATTTTTAGTACTTTGTATACTAGCTGTAACGTATTAGACAAGAAGGGGCAGGGCGCACTCAACCCGGCGCTACTCGCTGGCAGTCTGGGCATGTGGCTACATATTTCGACACATCTTTATGAAGTCCTACCCAATAAAATCGAGCCAATATTCGCTCCCTTGTCTTGTCAGCTCCGAGGTGCCCCTCAAAACGGATATCATGCGCCAGCCTCATGACCTCCAGTCGACAAGCCGAGGGAACCAATAATTGTGTTACAGGCTGTCCTGTGCCCGTGGCAAGATTTACCCTATACAGTAATTGCCCCTTGATAATGAAATGTGGAAATACTAGTGCCCCAGCGTCTTCAACATCCTTACCTTCAATAGACCGGACCTGTCCCCAAGTGTGCACTAGTGAGGGGTCTTTATTTTGGCCCCACACTATGTCCGCGCTTGAGTGCCACATGTCCGGTATATTGAGAGGGGCCGGAGTAACATCTGCCCTTGATGGCCCAGTAACCTAACCCTCTCGGTCACACTGCGTTCCGACCCCGTTTGACTGGCGTTTGTTACCATTGTAGCAGGCTTCCATCAGACCCCAGCCTTGTCTCATTAATGCTCCCTTCCATTTCCACATCCTTCTCTCTTTATTTGTTTTTCTCGGGCGGAACAGATGAGAAAACATTTTAGTTTGACAGGGAAAAAACATTACCAATCTTTTCCCTTTTGCTTTTATTCGCCACGTTTACGTGTGCGGTCGGGACAGCCATTAATTTCACCAATTCTCTATAGTTTGGCCAGTCTCGACCCAGAATAATTGGGTGTGGTAACCTTTCCGCCACCCCCACTACCAGGTGGCATTTTATCGGACTGTCCGATAAGTATACTTTGACTGTGGGGTATGTTGCCGTGTCTCCATGGATACACGAGATAGCCACCTGACCCTGTGGCTGCCACAACACACTGCCCAAGAGAGACGTTCTAATTAAGGTCTGACCACACCCCGTGTCCACTAATGCATGGGTTTTCACATTTCCCAAAATTACATTAACAATACAAGGCCCCTCCTGACCATTTTCCCCTCGCTTACCCGCTTCAGATGCCAGATTACATGCTGCCACGTCACATTCCATCGCAGATGGACATGACTTGGCCTGATGTCCCGGCTGGTGGCACCTCAAACAGGTAGGGGGGAAGGAGGGCACAGTGGTTAGATATCTGTCCAGTTGCTGGTATGGCAATGGGGCAGGGGCAGCACCTCTACCCCAGCTGGGGGCCAACCTTGGTCTCCATGGAGGGGAGGCAAGGTTGCCCATTGGGGCCTGTGATCTAGGAGGTTGTTGACCTGGTCCCAGTGGTGGGGGTGGTGGAGCAGAGAGAGGAGGTGGTGCTCGGGTGCTCTGCTGTATTGGAGCGGTGAGTAACCCAGTCTGGGCTTATACCAGGGAGTCCTCGAAGTCCTTGGCGAGTTTCACTGCTTGATCCAGGGTGTCAGGGTTGTGGCACCGTATCCACGCTTGGGTCTTGGCGCCGAACACATGGCAAAACTGCTCAATCACTATGGCCTCACCCATCTGTATACTCGGTTTCTGAGCAGGGTTAAGCCAGTGTACCATGTGGTCACAGAGCTTTTGCGCGACCACCCTGGGGCATGTATCCCGGCGCCTCACATGATGGGTCTCCTCCGTGATGTTCAGATGGCGGAGAATGTCTAGCTTTGGCTAGCCTTGGCTGGATGCCTAGAGCATTGAAACCTTAGCTAGAACCATCTCCCTAGAGTTCGGTTTATTCATTTTACTGTGCTGCATTTAATCTGAAATGAATACCATCACATGTTTTATTCTTATGGCCTTTCCACAGATGACTGTGCATACAGCATGGGTGGTGCCGATTTCTTGTAATCATTAAATTTCAGCGAGTTTCTCCACTCTGCAGTGTGCATGATGAATATATATATTGTGAAAGATTGAGCCACTCACGGGTTCGTGCCCCTTTAAAATTACGACCCACAACAACAAAAATGGATTTTCAAGCGCGGTTGCGCTACTTTTTAATAAACACAAAAACAAACCAATGCAAAACAAAAACCTAACTCCGTTTTGGAGTACTTACTACACAGGTTATTCCCTGACTAACTTGCAGGACGGCTAAGCCATTTACCTGGCACCAAACAACAACCATACAGGTTTACACAGCACTTACTTTTTTTTCTCTGACTGCTCGGAAGCAGAGCACCTCTCTTCTGCTTCCTTCTACTCAGCAGCCTTGAGCAGACTGACTGCTCCTCTTAAATACCCTGCACCTGGTCCCAATTTAACAATAGCTACCAGGTGCAGGGGATAATTAAAAAATAAAACAATTAAATTAAACACTAAAACAATTAACAAACTAATTAACAGAAGCACAAACAATTAAACAAAAGGTGCCATTTCTCTCTTCAGGGAGGTTTTAACCCCCTCCCTGCTGTCTCACACAACCTGCTGCCTTACAATATATATATATACTGGATAGATAGATAGATAGATAGATACAGATATATTTGTGGCCAAATGTTTTAGTTTAGCCTGAGCACATCTAACAGAATCTGGTTTAAGGTATAGTAATCCTGTTTTCAAATAGCCTGAATGTAAACATGGTCTTGCTTACTGTAAGAGGTCAGCTACATTGTTTGGTTTTAAAGATTGGTGTTGTATAAACATTAGAGTATATTTTTTTTCTACTTCATTAATCCAAGTTCTACATACTTATTATTTAGCCACAATTTCCATAAATGTCAAATGGAAATACTTATGATCTCATTACAGTTTTGAAATATTACATAACTTGTTTTATTTTAAAAAAGCCTAAACTTGTTAGACCACTTTTAATAAAAGTCTAATACATTTTGCATATATATATATATATATATATATATATATATATATATATATATATATATATATATATATGATAGCGACGGTCTCGGATATGAATAATTTTACATGGTACCATGTTTAAACAAAGCAGTTATAGTACTGTATAGTGTGTTAATCAAGCTTTGCCATGTAGTTATTCCTTTACCATGCTTTACATTTCATTTTGACACCTTCTTTCAGTATAACTGATAATGGATTAATCCTTTTTTAATTATTAATGCATTTATTCAGCATTTAATCAACCTCATTCACATACAGTATTTTGTATTTTGCTTTTCTGGCATGCCAAAAGCATCCCATTTTAAAACACAATTTGAATACAAATGACGTTTGCATCTAAATAAGCTTAATTTGGGAATACAATTAAATAAATAATCAGTGAAACCATTGACATGACTGTTCTGCTATCAGACCCCTGATAGAGGTGTGAGGATTCATACTTTATCTTAGTCCCAATGACAGCCTGATCCTCTCACGGCGCAGTTCTCATCTCTGGCATTACAGAGGCATCACAACACCAGCACAGTCTGAAAAACAAACATTATGCCAGGCAACATCACAAGCACTACTGGCTTTGTGGATTTCTGGCTCTGTTTAAATTCTACACTGCTGTATGTCTGTCTGTCACCCAACATGGTATTAACATAAGCAGTGTTGGAGTTTCAGTATTTCAGGTGTTTTAACTTCAGATTTGGAGGAAATGCAAGAGCCATTTATCTAGTAATGTAATGCAAAACATATTTTCACTGCAACACCCACATATAAAACAGCTAGCTTAAATGATTTACTTTTATACTTCTACCAATACCTGTTTACTTCTACTGTGCATGCATTGGCGGTATTCAGACGGAAAAGTGATGAGCATTAGCCTTTTAAAACTATTCCTTCCAGTCTGACAATAGAAAAACAGATTACAAACAGAAACAATGTTGCCCTTGCTTGCAAATCCACTTTTTTTTTGTTCCAGCACATTCCGTTTCAGCTGAACATTCTGCTGCAGTGTAACCCACTCCCTTTCTATTAAACTTCAAGCGTCTGTGCAGGACACCATTTTATTATCCTTCCCTGTGGTTTTTGCCCTTAAAGTATGAACAATAAAATTAATGGAGCAGTGCCTTAAATATCCAGAAGCTTCAAGTATCATAATTCTGTATCCATACATCTCCTTTACACACTGATAACTTAAGGTACTTTACAAAACAAGTTTAAGATGCAACTTAACAGTATGCAACAACAGCAGCCTTAACCTCCTCATTCACTGTATTAATCAGAATAAATGTTGGGATTTTATTCATGGCATTCTCTTCCTAGGTTCCCAGCGCCAAACACGACTGCCAGATAGGGGAGGTAATATTGTAAAATGACTATTAAGAAGAGAAGCTTCATAAGTGAGCAGAGGCGGGACATAAACAGTTGAAGGTCTTTCGTAGGTATAACCAATGACAGAGTCAAAGATCTGCCCCTGGTTTCTGACTACAACAGCATGTTATACAGGTGTCCAATCATGAGTGAGCACAGGCGGGACATAATTGGGAGTTTAACAAATGGGAAAGTGAAAGATCTGCCCTGGTTTTGCAGCTGTCCAATCATTAGTGAACAGAGGCGAGACATAAATATGCTAGGGTAAGCGGTGCAAGAATAGCTGAATTTTGCGCCATATTGCTTATTGTAGACCGTTATTGAGAATTATATTGAGAAATAATATTTCAAATTGCTTTTTACAAATTAAAAAAAAAAATGTCATCAGACAATGGAGACATCGTAGTCGATTTGGTTACGGATCAATTTTCAAGAAGAACTTTCTCAGAAAAAATGGAGGTATACACCTGAACTGACACAGGAAGGGAAGGGATATATTCGCCACTTCCAAAATTCAAATTATGAAAGATATCCGTGGCGTACCGGTAGCTGTCAATTAAAAAAAAGATACTGCTGGAAATATACTCTTTTGTTCAGTACAGAAAAGGCGATATGGAACAGCACTGGCTACAGCAATCTAGGATGTCTATTGAAGTCAGCACGAAAACATAAGCGTTCCCACAGTCACTAGACTCGAAAGTTTTGGACAAACCTGGATTGATGTTCAACTGGATGAGCAGAAGTGTAGGGATACAATATATCACAAAAAATTGTGAGGTTCTTAAGCGCTTGATTGATTCTGTTTTTACCTTGGCAAGCAAGATCTGGCATTCAGTGGGCACGATGAAGGCACCAGTGCCTGGGAACTAGGTAGCTTCCAATTTGTCAGTTTCGTGTTGTGGTGTTCTTTACCACTAACTTAACAGAATGTTCTCATAATTCGGATGTAGCGGCTTAAGACTTAAAGGCAAACCGTTAAAAGGAAAATAAACAAAGAAACATTCAAGCCATACTTATAAGAGTATGACAACAATAAGAAATAAAGAAATGTATGATACTTATATATCCCCTACATCATTGTTGAATTAAATAGAATATAATCAAATACATTATCAAGATATTTTATACATTTTTAATACACCAAAATTGGCCCCTTTTCTATATTTTGTATTTAAAATATATAAATGTGTATATATGTTAAATATATTGTTAATGCTTTTAAAATATGAAGTAAATATACCAAGAAATATAAAATTCATATGAGAAAAATGCATTATGTATACATTTGAAATATGACATTCAATATACACCTCTGCTCTTTTTATAACTAGTTGGCAGATATTGCCAACACAGTGACTCACTGCTCACTAACAGGAACACATGCACACAGGCACCTCCCCACTGCTGCGGATGCACACACCTCTCAGGGTGATTAATAACAAACCACAAAAATACTCCCAAATGAACCACAAACATCTAAAACAATAACTTGAACAATTATCACAAAAACAGTAATCAAATATTTACAATAATCAATAAATATTCGCAGTTTCCACAAAAAATCCCAACCCCCAGCATCCTTTGCAAGCAACTAATTTACATGAGTCTACTCCGGCAATATCCAAATATGATAAATACATATATAAAATGAGCAAGATGGGCTGAAAGGCCTCCTCTTGTTTGTAACCTTTCTTATGCTCTTATGTTCTAATGCTTTGTATAATAAATATATTGATTAATATTACATTAAAAAAGGTAAATACATGTTTCAATACAATTAAATATATAATGTATGTACTGTATGGTGTATATATATATATATATATATATATATATATATATATATATATATATATATATATATATATATATATACACACCATACAGTTAATGTTTAATCAATGTCAAAGGTCAACATCACATATTAGCATCATTATACATTTCAGGGAAACTTATGAATACATTTTTAATGTATTTTTATTCAGTTCCAAAATACTTACATCAATTTATTGCTAAATATATATATTAAGCATCCATAAATAATGTTTTTAAAATGTATGACAAATGTAAGGCAAAAACATATATTTTAAATATATGGCAAGTTTGTTGCAAATATATATTGATAACAATATATTGTAAAATATATGTTTCGTCATTTAAAAATATATATATTAAAAAATATCTGGTACATTTGGAATATATTTTAAATATAATTTCATCTGTGGGCCATATATTTATTTTATATGTTGAAAATACATGGTAAGGTTATAAATATATTTTGCATATATTTAACATGTTCCCCATTCATTAAAAATATGTTAAAAATATATTTTCTTTCCATATGGGAGGTTTAGTCTGGGCATGCCATCTTTCCCTGTTATTAACACCTCCCTTGAGATAGTGTTTCTTAACATTTTGGGGTTTATATGTGTTATAAGAGTCTCTTGGTCAAGTTCCATTGCTGATGTTGCCCTGCAGCAATTTGCCATCTCACCACCACTTTGGTTTGACCTCTGGCCGAGTCAACAGATCAGTAATACATTCAATTCAACGTAAGATGATATTCTCTCAGTGAAGTTCCATTGTAGGTGGCAGAAGATGGTCTTTTGCTGACATTTTGTTTTAACCTCTTGTCCACTCTGTTTTGCGTTTGCAGGCCATTCTGCTCCCTGGAGATGCTTTGTTTTTGTTCATAGTAGCCCCATGTGTGAGGTATTTTGTAATAAGCCACTGCACAGTACCCAGAGATTGTAGCAGCTATGTAAATTGTACTGTACAAATAAAACCAAAACAAACACACCCACATTTGTTTTGGACAAAAGACTTTTATTGTAGTTTTACAAAACCATATATATATAGTTGATATTGGTATTGGTATTGTTGGTTAAAGAGACAGATACTGAGACATATATACATACAGAGAGACAGATTGATGGTCACTGTTTTGCTGCTACCTGCCATCACAGGTGACTTGCTTCCACCCTGAACATGAACAAGACTCTAAGCTAGCCTGTAGTTGCAGTGCCTTTGTGAGCGATGGGCTATTACCTTTTCCGTGCCTGACTAGGCTTCATCTTTACAGATGTATTATAAATGATGCTCTCACCGATTAAGAAAGAGGCCCCAGCAGAGCCCCAGATGCTGCTGAGTTATGAAGATCGACAGACACATAATTCAGAGGAAAAACAGCTTTTCCTCAGAAGGGCAGAAATATAGATGTACATTATAATCCATCAATTCTCTTTAAACGAAAAAAATGAGTGGGAGTAAATCTGAATGGTGTGAAAGAATCAAAATCTGACAGCCATTCTTGATTTAGATTTAGACTTTTGTTTTGTTTGGGGTTTTTACACTAACTTAGCCCTTCAACCCTAAAGTAGTTTTTGACGAATTAATAGGCAATAGCCTTTTCAAATAAACCTACTGTAACTGAAAACCAAGAAAAAAAATAATTCCGAGGGAAAAACATTTTTTTTAATGACTTTTCCAAATTTATTTCAATTAAATAATAATAATAATAATAATAATAATAATAATAATAATAATAATAATAATAATAATATACTGTACTGAAGTATGTACAATAGGATTAAGTTCTTCAATGGGCTTTGGGGACACATAAATCACAAGCTTAAAATACCACTTTAGTAGTTAATCTAAATGCGAATCTAAATTTATTAAAGGGTACATCAGCGCTACATGAAAAATAAAACATAAACTATCCCACCTTGCTGTTCCGAATGTATTTGGTCATTGTATAATAATCCGTATGCGCCCAAACATCTGCATAATGCCACACTGCTGTGTCCAAAATCATTGTTCTCGAGCATGTCTTCTGAGCCAAAAAACATGAGTTCCGCATGTACCCTAAAACGTATCGGCGCATGCCCAATGAAACAACGTATGAGCTGTATTACCTCGGTGTGGAAACACACTAGTCTGTGTGACAAACATGGTCCGTCTAATTTTCCATAAGGAAGGAACTTGTACCTGCTTTTGTTTTGTGTAGTAGACATCTTTCACACTGTGCATGTTTCCTTTACATGCTAAATAAACAAATAATGTTGTAATTTGATGTATTATTATGACTAATGTTGCATTCAATAAAAAATAAAATAAAAACGTCTGTGCTGTGTAAGTGGTTGCGGGTAAAAGAAAACCAGGAAACCAGAGTTGTTCTCATTTCCAACTAATGAAGGGATCCACCCACAATTATAGCAGCACCTTGTTATTTCAATATACGTCCCTGTAGCAGCCAATAATGTGGTAAGTTATTACATTATCGACTTTTATTACATTAAGAATGGAAAATTTATTTCATTATTGGCAGTTATTACATTAGAGGTAGTTATTACATTATTGGCTGCTACACGTCCCCAAAGTCTTAGCTATAGCTCCAGCTGATTCAGAATGTTTGCAGAATGGACACATTTCAAATAAAATAGCAAATGAGATTCGGAAACTATGTATTTCCTTTCGGAATGAGGTCTTTGAGGATGATCCGACCTCAAAAAATAAATATTGCATTTTTTCATCCTTCATATTCATTTGCATTTCCTGACACAACACATGCACAATCATCTGCACACCGCTGAGTGGGAAAGTCAAATTCGGACACAAATTCCATCTCCCTGTCAGTTGCTGAACAATCTGATGTTGAAATATTGTCTGGCGTTATTTCAGACGTTCCCTGTGTACAGCCACACTGTGTTGCTGAGGAAACTTATACAATGACCAAATACATTCGGAACAGCAAGGTGGGATAGTATATGTTTTATCTTTCATGTAGTGCTGATGTACCCTTTAAGTTAACGGTAACATTTTATTTTGCATGGCATGCATACGTGTTTAACAGATAAGCAACAATCTCAATTATTCAGGTTAATATTAATTTAGTCAATGGACATGGAAATCTAACCATAAGGAAATGACAACAGGACTATTCCAAAACGTGTTAGACACAAAGCTGTTTTTAATATGCTTTGCAGTAGTAAACTGACAATATAAACCTTAACAAATATACTCAACATACATATGGAACATTAGAACATAATTGGCTGCTTAATAACATGTAACTGAACTTCAATAAACATGTAGTTGCATGTCAATGAAATACTTATGCCACTCAAAATAAGTTTTACCAAAGTTTTACCACATTTTTCAGCTGCACAAGTTATAAGAAAACAGTGTCTGTGTTGCATAAACAAATTCTACCTCACATTATTAAATTACTTGAATTCATTTTGCAATCATCATTAAATCTTTTTTTTTTTTTCTCTGCCTTAAGTGATTATTATAAGCAATCAAATTAAAATGGGGCAATGCTAGATGAAGGAGGGACACTGGATATTAAATGCAAAAGATGTGTTGTCATTCCAAAATGCTTGGATTCTGTGATTCAATTTAGAATTACAAATTGTAGCCAGTGTCTCCTGAAGAGAAAGACTTGCTACCTGGTGGCCCAGCTCCAACTTAGCTGTCTAATGAAGACCCCTGAAGATTTCACCTTTAATCCCACACAGCTTGACTGATAGCTTGGTTAAAAACTGAATTTTCATCAGGCTTACAGCTGATTCTGTTGAAGCAATCCATAAGAAGCAAAAAAAAACAAAAAAAAAACTTACAGATGGGGATTAGTTCAGTGTATTTAGATTATGCAATATAAATATGCATTTTATGTAAATGAAGGCATACTGGGTGTCAAGACAAGCACAGATATTGATGAGGATCTTGTGTAACTTATAGTGTTCTGACCACTGCTGGGAAGATCAGGTTAAAAGCTCTGTAATCACTCCTGCAGAGGAGCCAGCTCTTTCCCAGTAAGACTACAGAGTTCTCGCACATCCTCTGCCCTGCTACACTTGTAATTATTTAGAGGTTTGCATAGCAGCCTTTGACTGTGTCTCCCTTGTGACTTAGAAGTACGTATATGACTGGCTATAGGTACATAATAACAGTACAGCTTTGTCTTTGCGTCAGATCAATACAGGGTTGTTCAGTTGAGGCTTTTTCATGTCACCAAGATCTGTGTGTAGCAGTGTACGTTGTGTTATTTAAAACAAGTTTGTTGTCAGTAACATGCATCCCTGCCATGGCAGGAAGATATTCAGCTGAGCTGATGACCACATCAACAGTATGTACAGAATCGGATAGAGTATACATTACAATATGAGTGATTCTCCAGATATATGGAAAAATGTGTAACATAGCGATGGACGGATGGATGCACAAACAGACAGACAACCCCACTATATCTCCTGAATCTGATCTCACAATACCTTAAACTGAATAATGTTAATACCAAGTTCCATGAGAATGGGATTTGTGGTTCTCCAGATATGTGGGAGAGCGTTGCACAGAGATGTTGGCGAATATAAATAACACTGAATTACACTTTTATATTGCTTTAACTCTTAGTTACTTTCATGGAATGTAATGTAATGGATGCACAGCAGTCCAGTAGTTTTTTCAGCTGCTATTGGCCTCCTCATAAAGCATTGGAAGTGATTGAGGAGGCCCTTAACTGGCTCCTAATTAGAAAGATGCAGTGACTACAGCCTCAGGGGATGTTCCAAACCAGTTATGTTACTGCAGGAAGGCTGAAGGCTGCAAACAAAATTTAAGTCATGCTCATGAATTTAAGGCCCTCTTCTGGATAATGACATGTATGGTATGCTTTGATTTTCTTAGAAGCTAAATTAGAAGCAATGGATAGAAGCAAATTATCCATTGCTGTAATACGGTATCTTGCATTACACACAGTGAAACATCACACACACATGCTATCACAGTAACCATATCCACATATATTGTGACAATTGTCAACATGCTTAGCCATGCCCCCCAACAAGTGCAGGTAATGTCAATTCTTTCATGAAATCTTAATGAATGTCTACATGCTTCAATCGATGGCTCTACCCAACACGAGGATGCTTCAGATTTGAACATGACAGTCATTCTTGAAGTGTAATTTATTTTTTAGTAGCTATACAATGGATGGTGTCCTATGTCCTTTATAGGCTTTTACCTAACACTTGTATTTCAAAAGCTATACACTCACTACAGTATACTGCTGTGCACATTTTGTATGCATTTCATATTTTAAACCATAACTTTATTGAGTTATTTGAGTACTTGATTATTTTTTTTTACACTTGGGCTGCTTGAGTTTCAAGTATGCAATGTGGCAAATGCACTTGCTAGTTAATAACTTGAGTCACTTGGTATAGGGGTGCTCAATCATAAAGCTAGTCATGTAATTCAATTGTGTTTTTTGGAATGCAAGTGAATTGGAGGAGACTAATAGGCTAATATCCTATCCTCACTGCCTAAAGAATGCCTGATCAATATGCGTTGAAACCATGTGATAGCCATTCACTTCATTGACAGTTAGGTTTTCAACACGGGATGATTGTGCATTCTATAAATAGTGTCTTTAGGGCATAAAGAAAAACCTTCTAAAAGAGTATCTATTCATTAGATATCTTGTCTTTCAAATTGAAATCCAAGTATGGTCAAACTAATGCATCTTCCGAGATTAAGGTGTTTTACATTTCTTTCATTCTAAAGAGATTTTTTTTTTTTTTTAAACAAAGAAAAGTGGGAAGTTTTATTAGATTTAGACCTTTTGTTAATATTTCAACCCCCACCCCCCCAAAAAAAATGACTTCAAACAAACATTAACCTAAATAGAAAAGTACATTTGTTTTCATATATGTTATTGCGCTATAAAAGTAATCTACTCCAGCACACATTTCGGACTGCAACGGGGCCCTGCGGGTTGGTCTGGCACCTGTTGGTTACATTTCTACTGCTAGGGTAAGCCCTGATGCTATTATTATTAGGGCCTCGAAATTGTTAGTGGGATGTGAACGGCTGGCTTCTGGCATGGCTGCCACCACTTAGAACCAGGGTTAGAAAGTAATGGTCGCCCATTCGCCCGAGGTGAATTAAAACTGGTGAGGATTAGTTGATGTTTGTGTCTCAGTAGTCCTGTGGGTGAGTACTTAAAAAAAGTGTACAAATATTCTCTCACGTTCACAGGTTTGCGTTTAAAAAATGCAGGAAAAGTCAATTTTCTACAGGTTGTAGCAGTGGTGAACAAACATTCATAATGCTTACAAAACACACAGATCTGACCTCTCTACATCTCAAATTGTGCATTATTTTGAGATATGTGAATGCGTCAGCATTTCATTGAATTTTGTACATGTGATTACTTATGCTATTATTTTATTCATCACCGGGTTTAACTGTGAACTTTAAATCGTAATTTCCTCATATTATGTTTCATTTTTCAATTATGTATTTCTTTTTTGAAAAAGCCCAATTGTTTGAACACAGCACACTTATTTGGTAGGTCGATCTTTAATCAGGGTAAAATATGAAAATATTTAAAACTATATTTATTATTTTTTATTTATTTAGCAGACGCCTTTATCCAAGGCGACTTACAGAGACTAGGGTGTGTGAACTATGCATCAGCTGCAGAGTCACTTACAATTACGTCTCACCCGAAAGACGGAGCACAAGGAGGTTAAGTGACTTGCTCAGGGTCACACAGTGAGTCAGTGGCTAAGGTGGGATTTGATCCAGGGACCTCCTGGTTACAAGCCTGTTTCTTTAATCACTGGACCACACAGCCTCCTATATAGATTAAGGGATGATTGCTTAACTATGTTTTATTACTAACATATTTGTATTACAAGATTCAGTGTAAAGTATTAGAATAACAATTTCATTTGGTGGTAACACTTTATATTAAGGTACTACTTATTAACCACTTCAACACCATGACATACGCATGTACATCAAATGAAAACCCACTTACAGTACCATGCCATACCTGCATACGTCAGGTTTCCCATTCTATTCTATGATCGGTTCCTCAGTCTAGCGTTTCAGGTTTCATTCTCTAAGGCAGTGCTAGTACTGTGGAATGTGCAATGAAAGTCGGGGGGAGGGTCAGGTGACATTTGTATCCAATTGCGCGTCATGTAGCGATTCCAATCTACCCCTGGGCGTTTAGAAGACTGAGATATATTGCGGGAAGCCATTCAACTTTTACAAGTATATATAGTGTTTTAAATTATTATTATTTTTTTTTTGTTTTATTATTAGTTTTACTTGTCTAGTTTATATTGTTTTTAGTGAAAGCTAAACATGGCAACGTACGTGGTCTTTCTATAATGAGCAACGGGAGTGAAGTTGGTTCGGAGGATTTCGATACCAGCGACAGTGATGCTGACTTATCACTCAGCAAGGATGATGAAGAGGATGTGAAGCCAAGAACAGTACAAACTGTACAAACAGAAGAGCATGCAGCTACTTTACAGGTAAGCCCGCTGCAAACGGGAAGCTGTTTGGTTTGAAATGGCAGTGCTGTGATGAAATACTATCAAAACACAGCACTGGGTACAGGCAGTGCGGCAGCCAGATCCATCACAATGCCTGCGCAAAGTAGCTGTGTACATGCATTTGTGACTATCCCTCCAACACAAGGGAAGCAGAACAAAGGTGCAGGGTCTGCTACAAAAATGAAAACAAAAGAAGAGACACAAGAAAAATGTGCGGTTGTTGTGAAAGCAACCCCGGGTTCTGTTGTATTATACATTTCAATAAATGGCACACTTTTTGATGTTGTTTGATTTTTATTTGATAATTACTGTTTACTGATTATTATTGTTATTAGCATTATTAGCAGCGTTTTTGTTTTCATTGTTCAAAAAAAAAAAAAGTGTTTTTATCTCTGTATTGAATATGGGTATGTAGTACACAGCAGCATAAAGGGTTAATGAAAAACATAGTTTAGGTCATTTATTTGTCTTTTATTTATCATATGTTAACATTTGAAAGTAATTACAGGTTTGAAAACATTAATTATTATTTTCAAAATCTGGTAAGGGGTTTCATTTTATAATGTTACCCATATGGTCCGTTTCGAAGAAACGTAATGTGAGAAAATAGGTATTCACTTGAGCTATTTTGTGTTTTGATGTTTTTATACTGTTTTGATGTCTAAAAAGTAGATTTTGTTTATAATACCAAAAGTAAAGTAATTTTAGATTTATACCAGGTTGCGACCCCCCACCACAAAAGAAAAAAAAGAATATGATTTGCAAACAACACCAGGAATAAGCAGCATGCTTTTCAAGTAACCCGGCTTTCACAGTTTGACTGGCTGCAGTAAGTCTATGCCTTCAGAAAATAATAAGTACTGCAAGGTTTGTGTCCAGTATGACAAAAGCCAGAGTGGCACATTTATGACAGGGTCGTCTACCTTTAAGATAGCTGATTTTAAAGTGCATAAAAAATCAAGTAATCATTAACTGTGTGAAACTGATGAAGTCAAAGACTGCCAAACAAGGCACATCAAAAGTGTAACAATTACTACACACAATAAACGCCTCTATGATTTTAAAGCTAAAAGTTCTTTTTAGAACCGCTCACGCCCTTGCAAAGCATGCACGACCGTATTCTGATTCTGAATGGAAGCGTGACCTGGATGAGACAAAAGGATTAAATGTGGAGAAAACCTATAGAAATTCAAAACAGGCACAGGAGTGTATACACGCTATTGCGAGGACCCAGCGTACAGCCGACTTAACCAGAATGGCAACTGCTAAATATTTGTGGGTTACCTCAAATGGTTCTACAGTTAGTTCCTTTACTGAGGCAGTGATATGCTATGTAAAGTATCAACAGCACACACACTTTATTGGGGTTCGGAATATGGGGAAGGCAGATGCAGAAACCCAATCAATGTATCTGGGAATATGCATAATGTTTTTTTAGGTACCCAAAGGCTGTTGTTGATTCTGACTCAGGAACGTCCCATAAGGACTAGTAAGTTTACACATGGACTAGCAAGTTTCAAAAGGTACTTGTCCTTAGGACTAGTACCACAGTTTTGTTAGTTTCTAACCCTGTTTAGAGCAAACAGTACATGGACAATATGATCACCATGACTACAACAGTAGCCTGCACCAATCAGTTACTTGGCAAACTAGCAGATAACATCATATGGGCATGTACACTGTTCAAGCCCGCCAAGTCAAGGCCATGCCAACAGTGTCAGAAAAGCCTGTGAAGAGTCTTGGGAGGTGGTACGACAGGGATTTAAAGAGACAGCAGGCAGTGCAAGGGCCGAAGAGGATCCACAGTAGTGCCCTACCAGGCAAGCTTAAAGTCTGCAGCTTTCAGTTTGGTCTTGTTCCACGGTTGCTGTGGCCACGTACTGTGTATGAGGTTTCCCTGTCAACAGTAGAGAGACTTGAATCCTTGATTGGTTCATACATTAGGAAATTGCTGGGAGTTCCATGATGCCTTAGCAGGGTAGCACTCTACAGTAAAGGGAAACTACATCTGCCAGACTCATCTCTAACTGAGGAATTCAATTGCGCTAAGGTTTGGCTAGAAGTGACAGAGAGAAAGTGGGCAGCAAAGGAAGTGGTGGAAGATGCAAAGGCTGTCCTTTGTATCAGTAGTATCATGGGGTAAGTACAACAGTGAAAAGGAGGTCTTGGTCTAGGTTCGGCTCCTCCGAGAGGCACAAAGCAGCTCCAGCTGAAAGGAGGAAGTTGGTAGTTGCTGAAGTGCAAATGCAAAGCCGTCTCTCAGGCTAAGAAGGGAGAATGGATGAGATGGGAAAATGTGGAACATCGTAAGATTGGCTGGCAAGACCTGTGGACAATGGAACAGAGGAGGATCAGCTTCTTAATCAGGTCCACATTTGCCGTTCTTCCATCACCGCAGAGCCTGAAGGTAGGTGAGAACCCTGCATGTCCTTTGTGTTCACCACCAGCTCCCCTGAAGCACATCCTTACATAATGTAAGGTGGATCTGAGCTAGGGCCTCTTTACTTGGCGTCATAACCAGGTACTGCGATGCTTGGCATTAGCATTGGAAGAACAGCATTATAAGAGCAACAGCTCGCCACCAATATCAGCAATAGCTGGCAACCAGAGAACGACATTCCTCTGTCCAAGAGAGCAGCCAGCAGGAAAGGTTTTCACTTAGTTTAGTTTATTCACTTTGTGTCCTCAGAGCCAGCACAGGAAAAACTAAGATTTGCCCGGAAGAATTGGAGGCTGCTAGAGATTGGTGAATGCAGGCAGGTTTTTGCCAGTTACTTGTCCTCTGGTCAGTCTCAGCATGCATTGTTCTCCTGGTGGACATAACAGTGCAATGGGGGGATTCTCTGGATGAGACATATAAGAGGAAGAAATTCTGGTATGCTGAGCTGCTGAGGGGGAACAGTAGAGGTGGGTTGTCAGGGAACCGTTGTGCACTCCATGATCCAGCTTCAGAGATACTGAATTCAGTGGACAGGAGTTGCAGTGTATAGTGAAGGCTCTATCCGAAGAGGCAGAGAGAAGTTGCAACTGGTTGTGGCTGAGAAGGAAAAAAGTTGACTGGAGACCTGAAAAGAGAGGTGATGGCGGAGGTTACCATTATACCATTATAAACTGATAGCAGGCTGCTGTTATTGGAGTGGTTAAACTACCACATTATTTCAAGCTAATTGCTCTTGTCGAACATGAGTGTCCTTAATTAATTAATAATCATAAAAAATATAAGAGTAGAAGAGTTCTGTCCCTTACTATATACAAGTGGCTTATGCAGTACTACACATAAAATGAGATTCCTTCCTTCAATTAGTTAAACACTTGAAACACTACACATAGATACAGAATTAAACAATGGCTAGAAATGTGGGTCAATTAAAAAAAAAAAGAAAACTTAACAATACCTATAAATCCATATGGGGGGAAATCACTGTTGGTTAACCTATTATTTAAGTGGTAAAATGTGATTACCATTTAGATGTTATAATGTCTGAGTTTTACACATGGTTACTAATGTGGTTCTCATGTAGAAAATTGGCTGTTTATTATTTATGTGGCTTACTGGTGAACAGGTACTGTGTTTATATTACTGGTAGGTCAAAATGATGTTCCCTATTAACTAGCAACTTCTCTTACCAGATTAGTGCATTCTGTTTATTACCTGTACTATATAGTTACAAATGTTATATTTATAGTCAGCACCCCACCCCATGGGAGACCGTTTTGATGGACACATTGCTCAGTGCTGCCACTGTGTTGAGGGCCAAGACGGTTACAAAGGCACCTACTATCATACTCCTTTTGTCTTCCCATGATTGTTGCTGAATAGTTGCACACATCATAGTGGTTACAAGATACATGACATGACCACATACATTTGCATACATTGCAAAGTAGGAGATTTTCCATTTTTACTTTTGGAAAATCAATGTATATTGATAATCTCACAGTTCAAAAAACGAAAAAACAAATCCAGCCAGTTGGATTAAATGCACATATATTATCTGTGAATACAACTTGGCATCCCATTTGGAAATTGGCCAATAATAATAAAAAACAAGAAAGAAGCTTTGGAATCACAGTTTTAAAAAATAATAAAAAAAACCTTCAATAAGTCTTGAAGCCTTTTTCCAAACTTCATTTACAGCATCTAAGCTGCGAGATGTTGCAATAACTTCGGTCTTTGCCTCTCTCTCTCTCTCTCTCTCTCTCTCTCTCTCTCTCTCTCTCTCTCTCTCTCTCTCTCTCTACCTAACTCTGTGTCTGTCGAGGACTCATTGAAAGAGACAGTTAATCAATAGCTGTTCCTCAGCATCTTCAATCATATTGACTTTGGTTTCAAGAGGACTCTATAAAGAGTCATTTGGGAAATTTTGTCACTTTGAGTTGGATCCAGCAGAATTAAATCCCTTATCCCTTCAGTAAAAGACAAACTTATATCAGCTTCCCATTAACCTTCTGAACTTTTAACAAGCAAGTAACTGCACCTTTCTTGATGATCTGATACCTGTTCAGTAATTGTTATACATTTATATCACTTCAGAAACAATCCAAAGGGCACCCATAGAGCTTTATAAATTTGTAGTGCAGAGACAAACTTATTTCTCTTTTATATTTATTCTGTATTAAGAATGGGCTTTCTCTCTCTCTCTCACACACACACACACACACACGCACAAAGTGAAAGTGCTGTCAGACAGAGATATGTTCCCTACAAAAGTAGCCCAAGTGGCCCTGAAAAGAGTTGATGGAGGAAGTTACCATTAGGGAGAACCAGGTTGCACCCACCAATACAAAAAAAGTTCAGAATATATTAAGCATTGAGATACTGTACCGTTATGCCAGCGTATAACACTGAACAAACAGTCATATAAATAGGACCTGAAACAGGGCACTCTGACTGTAATGGATTATGCCAAGGAGTGTGGTTAGCCCTGCTGGCTGGTGTAACTAGGTATTGTAATATTTTACATTTTTTACAAGTTAATGCCTGAGGAATCTTTACTGCCATATCTGACATGTGAAAGATGTGCTGCCAATATATAATGATGCAGCATAAACTGTTGCTTCTTGTTTGTGCCACAAACAAGAAGCAACAATGCTTCAGAAAAAAAACAAAAAAAAAACAACTTTTCCCATTTTTCTAAGTAAATTTGACAGTTTGATTATTTGGATGGAATTGCTCTGTAAGACCTGAAGAGAACAGTAAGGCAATACTGCACGCTGTCTTCCACAGGAGAATCTGATAAAATATCAATCTTGACAGAGAATACATTAATCAGAGTGTCGAAAGATTTGTGGCTGAAATTGCATGTTGCTTGATGGGTTTCAGCTGTGAGATGAGAATGGAATTCCCAAAGTGCAAGACTGAGGAAAGGTTGAAGGTAGTATTGAATTAAATTGATACTATTCAGCCCTTTAATTGCCTAACATATTCCTCTGTTTTTAGTAGAGTATGGGTGTAGTGGTGTTCTTCATGAGCCATGTGATCACAATGTAGTATTGTGTGTGTCTGTGTGTGTGTGTGTGTGTGTGTGTGTGTGTGTGTGTGTGTGTGTGTGCGTGTGTGTGTGTGTGTGTGTGTGTCTAGTCAGTGGAATTGCTTTGCTTTTACTTTAGGTTCCTCTTCAACACGAACCAGAGACTTATATGTATACTGTATACTGATTGGCTTCTATCTGTTTGAAGATTAATCCACATGGTATTTACAATGTGTATTTGAATTCCCCTTGTGAAACATAACTCTTGTGATACTTAGATCCTCCTATATATGTACAGCTACTGGGTGGGTAACGATATGAAAATTGTTATTCGATATCATGCACGTATTTCGATATTGATAATATCGAAGTCTTCCAAAACATAGAAAAGTATAATAGCACAATTGCAGTATGAAACATATATACATATAGGTCTCTATGTATTGTTGATTCCTTCATATCTTGACTTTTCGTAGGTTTTTGTGACTTCATGTATTAAAGTCATTTTCACTCTTGTAACTTAGTTTAATCCTTGCTGCTGCGATATTTAGTTACGAATGTTCATTTCAAACTACTTTCATATGCAAATGCACGAATCTCATTATAATACTGAAGTTTCGTGCTTACCCTTGATCTATTATCATTTTTTCCTGATTTACGACGTCGGTTTGTGCCTGTTATTTTACACATGCCTCTCACTGGCGTAGATTCAACTAGCTGTTCGTATGTGAAACTTCCTGTTTAAATGTTTCCGGGCTTTTATAAATAAAGCACCTTAAAATGTAAAAGAAACCAATTACTGTGTGACCTGGAGGGAGCTATTGGCGGTAGTAAAAGCCAAACACTACCGCCCCGACCTCTGTGGTCGCCGGTTTGCGCTCTGCACCGATCATGCAGCTCTGCAGTGGTTGCTACGGTTCCCAAAGGACAGGTAGTCCGCTGGTTCGAAATGTTCCAGTCCTACGAGCTGGACATCCAGCACTGGCCAGGAGTGAAGCACGGCAACGCTGACGCCCTGTCCAGGCGGCCATGCAGTGAGGTTGGGTGCAGGTACTGCGATTGCCAGGAAGCCAGGGAGATAGAGGCGACACAGTGACTGAGTGCAGACAGGACCCTGATCTCGGCCTGCTGATGAAGTGGAAGAAAGAGCACTGGCGGCCCATTTGGTCTTAAGTAGCTCCTGGAAATAAAAAATAATGGGAATATCTATTTTGTTTATAATTTGTAAACTTCATTTAAAATTGTGCATATTGTCATGCAGAAGGTCCAATTATTTAGAACACTTCACATATAAAATGCTGATTTACGTTTGCAGAATTCAAATAGGCTGCAGTTGCATTGATAATTTATTGGTGGTAACACACTGGGTGCAAATAACTATCATTTTAGAAATACAGCAAACGTTCTGTAAGGTTACAAATGGTTAAAACAACAAGTACAAAAACCGAATTCATAACCACAAGTATAGAAAATGCTAAAATATTTTCATAACTACAAATTAGAAAATAGAAATAAGAAATTAGCCCTGCTCGTTAAGATATTAACATTATTTGTAAATCACATTAGGATGATTATTTAATAACGAAATAGGCATATCGACCGCTTGAAAATTCTTGATTAGCACTGGAGTTATCATTTACAACCTTGTGAAAATCCTGCCCAGTATGTTTAATCATGAAATATCTTGAAATGCCTATTTTTAGACCATGAAATAAGCAATTTTTACTGTGAAAAAATAACACCAAATCCATAACTGAACAGTGGTTAAATCACCTCCTCCTCCATATTCAGAAACATCTGACTGATTCTATAGATTTTATGTCTTACCTAACTTTTGTGTTGCCACTGACACAAGCCATAACTTTTTTTAGAAAGATCTGAATTCATACGATCTAGTGTTAAAGTAAAATTGTATATAAAGGCTTTATGTACAAGTGGCATTTTCAAAGTCATTATACTCCAGTTGTGTTTGTGTCTGAGCAGCAGAGTAAATTGTTTCAAGAACAAAGCAACAATCTCCAAGGTGAACTCTGTAGGTTTTCTCAAAACATTTCAATGCTGTTTTTTCTTATAAAGACATTGGGGGAATAATTGTTTTGACCGACGGCTCATATCTGGGGAAAATATTAAATTCCTTGAAGTTGTTTAGAACTACAGTGCCAGCAAACATAAGTTCTGGTAAAGTTTGCGGTTTGGCCTTTTTTTCATGAGGTGTTTGGTTGAAAATGTTTGTTAAAAATTGATTTTAGAAAAAAAAGAAACACTGTTGGGTATTGGTGCACCAAGCTTTAGTGCACACCTTAACCTCCAATTACTGTTAACAATACAGAGGCCTGTGTTTGTTAAAGTAGATCTGTATTTGGGTGTACTGTTGAAGATCCATCGATTGAAAATGTTGGAGATGTTTCTTGAGGTGTAACACTTTCAAAATGTTCTAGTGTTAATCAAACACCTAAAACAGTAAAAACCTCTTCTCAACCTCTATCTGAAATCCTCACAACTTCCGGACAACACTTTGATAAGCGAATCTACTTCATACAGTTGAAACAGACTAATCCGTCTATTATGTTTGATCGCACTCATAACGATTCTCATTCAGGTCCCTTAGCGCCTCCACCACTGTTTGTGAATTTGCTAATGAGAGCTGCAGGGAGAAGGTGTGATTCAGCAGGTACTGTTCAATGCACTGTAATCCTGCCCTTTCTCAGGTTGACCCTCGCTAATTACTTGTGCTCTATTAGCTCTGGCTCTGCTTGAAATGAGCATTCCTGCAACAGAGTTGGTAGTTTTCCAAATGATGGTTTTCAGAAGCAACTATGGTGTGTCGATGGTGGGTGATGCTTTGTCTGTTTGGGAGCTTCAGGTTGCATCAGTTTCAGAATATTTAGCTCAATTCTCTGAATTCTTTGTCTGAAAAAGGCAGAATCGATCCTACATTCTCCAACAATCAGTATGATTCTAAAGCAGTAAGTACTGCTTTTCCAAAACCCACATCAATACCCAGCTCTGGAGGCCTGTAGTTGAAGAACAAATTAGAGGAAAGCTTGGGATGCTTTTGTAGGAGGGGCTTAGTGCTTGGGTTTAGGAGGGCTAGCAAAACAGTGCACATTGTTTTAGAATCATCGTTATAAATTTGCAGGCCTTTTTCAGGCATCTGGTATTCAGGAGATTGTGTATTTTGTAACATCAGTCATTGTAGTTTTGTTTTAAGCTCCCTTTTTAGTTTATTGATTAATTTAATCTCATTAAGACACACACACTGTTTTTTCTCTTCAAAATATTCTCTAATATTTGTTTGACAGAGACTTCATGAATATGAGCAGCTCGGATCTGTGGTGAAAAACAATATCTATTTAATATCCCAGTCTACTGTAACCCAGAAACTTTGTCTCCATCATCAGTGCTTGCCATCATCTTAACATGAATTCAAAAGAAATGATCTTGGCATTTCTTCTTTAATTAGTCAAGCCAGTTCTTTAGAGATTTGGATTAACATATCTATCCCTGTTCACAATGAGATGAGCAATATTGTACAAGATACTGTCAAAACAGAAATAATTACTTTTGAGGTTAGTAATATGTCTCCACATTTCTACAATCCGTAGGAGAATAAAACCAATGTCTCAGTTAGTTCAGTAATAAGGGCTGGAATAATCCTGCTGGTGATTGTAGCTAACAACATAATCCTATCCATTCACTCTACTAATACAATGTAATGTGTTCCTTTAAAAAAATGGAAGAAAGGAAGATACAACATCAGGTTGGGAAATCTTACCCCAAATTCAAGAGAAACCATGATGCCCATGTATGATTTTCTTTTTTGAAGTTCTCATTTAACATTCAAGTCATGTCAGATACAGCATGTCTGAATGACAAAACTATTAATAAACAAAACAAATTGGGGAGATCACGTGACCCACTGGCGGTAATGGCCACTGTTCACTAGAGCTCCTATTCCCTTACTCCATTTTCAAATAGTTTTAGTTTTACAATTACATGTTCACCTGTTTTTTCGACATCCTCCCTTCACTGAGATGGAAAGCATCTTAGATCTTCCTCTTAATCTTTCTGAGGCCTGTGTGACGGACACCATTTCTGAAGCGCTCCTAAACAGCAAAGCTCCCCCGAGACTTTAATTACCAATATTGTGAGGCAAGCTGTAGATCAATTAAATTGTACGCTCTAGGAGACCAAAGTGCAGTCGCTTTAAACAGATGTTGACTCCCATATGGCAGTAGTCTGTAATTTAATTTCTAAGGTGGATTCTCTACGGGCCAAGGCAAGAACAAATGAATGAGACTGTGGCCAATGTATGTCTCAGCTGGATGAGCTCAAAATCGTGGATCTGGAAGATCGTTCAAGATGCAATAACATAAGGCTTGTCAGACTGAAAGAAAGTCAAGAACGGAGTGACCCTATAGGCTTTCTACAGAAAATGCTCCCTCGGTGGATACCTGCCATTGCAGGCACTCCGATAGAGATAGAAAGAGATCACCGGATTTGCAGTGGGAAGCCCAATGGTACTGAAAAAACCTGGACCATGATATTTAAAGTTCTCCTTTACAATGATCACCACACCATTCTCTGGGGTGCAAAAGAAGCAGGCTCTGTTTGCTGTGCAAACAAGAAGCTCAGTTTCTTTGCTGACTACAGCACAGTCACTTCCCAACAACATAAAGCATACACGAGGTCCGAAAGAAACTACTATCCAGGAATATTTTTTTGTTTCTGATTTACCCAGCAACATTTAATTTTTATTTCACATAGCGCCTTTCATAGTGGACCACCATCACAAAGCGCTTTACAAGATAACAAAATACAGTGAAAATGCATAATACATGAAATAGTAGCAACAACACAACAGCTAATAGCAGATATCAGGCTTAAAGAGCATGGAAAGCAAGAGAGAACAGGTGGGTCTTGAGAGTTGATTTAAAGCAAGCGACGGTGGGAGCATCACGCACCAAAGCTGGGAAAGAGTTCCAGAGTCGGAGGCCTGAAGCTAAACGAGCGTTCTCCAAGTCTGGTGCACTTTTGCTTGGGGATAACAAGCAGGCCAGAGTCGGAGAACCTCAACTTGCGGGGAGGGACATAGCGGGTCAGCAGGTTGAGGGGGTACTCGGGACCTGTGTGATGAAGGGCATTGTAGGTGAGCAGGAGAGCTTTGAATATAATCCTGAACTTTACAGGTAGCCAGTGCAGCTGGGCAAGAAAGGGGGTGATGTGTTCTACAATGGAGAATGCTTTTCCTTCTCCTCAGCTCATGAGGTTGAATCATTTCTTGTCACAAAGCAATAACAAAAATGTATTTAAACTACTGAACTATTGTGAGCGACATTGTTGTTTTTTAAGTTGCTTATTAAAGACACTGGGTGAGCCTCAAGTCTACTTTATATTTGTCAGGGGTAGGATTAGAAGGGGGAGGGGTGATTGATTTAGTACTATACTGACAGTGCTTTGAAGATGATTTAGATTTTATGGCTGGGATGAGGGAGGGACTGAGGCCTGGTAATAGACATTGCTATGTGGTTGCCACAGATCCAGAGAAGGATGATGAGCGACAGGGAGGGATGTCAGGTGGAGAGGGGCCCTCCCTGTCTCAGGGTTTGGGGGTGGGAGGGGCTAGAAGGGGGTTTGAATTTTGTAATATTATTTTTTTTCAATTTTTCTACTTGAAAGGGGGGGGGGCTGCAGGGAGATTGGAGGAGAAGGTTTTGGACTCCAAAAAACTTTTATGAACCACGAAGCCTGTTTTATTTTATTTTTATTGATGTATACTTACATTAATGGGTGCTTTAGGCATGTACAATCTTTATTCAGACACCTATTCTCACAAACACTCTCAATGCACCTGCTTTCTGACCCACAGGGTCTTTCTTTTTGGTCTACATTTCCGAACCTAATTTTTGATTATGGCTAATATCTCACTCATTGAACATCCCAAATAAGCTTGTTTACATTATATAGGGAAAACATTGATATTGCACTGTTACAGAATACACATCTTCGTGAATCTGATGCGCACAGGATTCAAAACAAATATTATAAGCTGGCTGTGGCCTCATGACACCATGAAATCAAAAGGTGTTCTTATTTTAGTGAGGCGCAACCTTCAGTTAACAATAGAAAAAGTTGTCAAGGACAAATCTGGCAGATTGGCATATATCTTCACTACATTACAGGACAAAAAGATTATTACCTTTATTTCAGTATACACTCCTAGTACCTTTGAAGCAGACTTTTTTCCCTACTTAACAGGAGAACTGGTTGTGCTAACTGATTACGCTTTGTTAATCGGTGCTGATATGAATGCAGTGTTTGATATCCCTCTAGATAGAGCAGGTCCTAGCTCTTCCTACTTCCAAACAAGGGCATCCTGTGCATTAAAACATTTGCACAAAATCTAATATCTCTGGTGACTACAAAATACTTCAGGCAGGGACTATACTTGTTTTTCGACTAGACATAAGACACATTCTAGAATTGACTATATTTTGGTCTCCCCCAAACTATTTTCAGATGCAATTGCAGCGAAGATACTTCCTGCAATTCTCTCCAATCACAACCCAATGCAGTACGAATTTCAGTTCCGCCCCACAACATAGAAAGAGCTGCATGATGGCGATTTAACATTACTTTACTTCAAAATTCAGAATTCTTTGCCCAGTATAAAACAAAAGCTTCTCGCCTAAATAAATCACGACTAATTCATGATTTAGAAAAGTGCTGTTTGGGGCTCCCAAGTGGTGCATCCAGTAAAGGCGCTCTGTGTGGAGTGCAGGATGTGCCCTATAGTCTGGACGTCGAGTCCAGGCTATTCCTTTGCCGACCATGGACGGGAGCTTCCAGGGGTGGCGCCAATTGGGGACGCCCAGGGAGAAGGAGGGTTAGGTCAGCCAGGGTGTCCTCGGCTCACCGCGCACCAGTGATCCCTGTAGTCTGGCCAGGTGCCTGCGGGCTTGTCTGTAAGCTGCACGAGAGCTGTGTTGTCCTCCGACGCTGTAGCTCTTGGGTGGCTGCATGGTGAGCCCGCAGTGTCCGCAGGACAGCGTGTGTTCGTCTTCGCCCTCCCGAGTCAGCGCAGGGGTGGTAGCGGTGAGCTGAGCCTAAAAATAATTGGCCATTCCAAATTGGGAGAAAATAATAAAAATAATTGGCAATGACTAAATTAAAAAAAAAAAGTGCTGTCAGATACTGGAGCGTGCATAAAAACCACTTACAAAGGAGAAGACAACCTACAAATAACTAGGGCAGAACTTATTGCGACATAGAGCAGAATTTATTATGCACTGGGTTCGTCAAAAATATTATTTCCACGGTAGTAGTCCAAGTTGTTTATTTGCGCTTAAATTAAAGCAAAATGATGCCGCTCGTCCATTCAAATGATTTGATCCCCCTCAGAAGGCATGGTCTCTGACCCCAGAGAAGTTAGTGTAGTCTTTCGTATGTTTTATTCTGACTTATATAGCCTTAATTCCTCCTTAGACACAGAGGCTTTCTCCTGCTTTTTTACAGAGCCTAAATTATCCACTGAAGAATTGGGCAAACCCATCTCTCTTGATGAATTAAGAGTGTAAAGAAAGGCACTTCAGAGTGTAAAGACAGGCAAAGCGCCTGACATAGATGGTATTCCCCCTGAATTATTACTAGCATTTGGGGATTTATTAGGACCAATTTTGCTTGAAGCATCGCACTCAGCAATTGAAAAAGGTGCATTTCATCGTGACCTCAATACTGCTCTGATCTCCCTGCTTCCAAAAAAGGGCAAAGACCCCAATGAGTGCTCTAATTTCCATCCTGTTTCTTTGATTAATTTTGATATTAAATTATATGCTGAGTTTTGGCTATGCATCTTAAAAAGTTTATGGACAGACTTGTTCACCCTGATCAAACTGGCTTTATGAAAGGTCGTCCTGCTTCAGATAATGTGCTCAGATAATACTCCATGTGCTGTATTATCTTTGGACGCAGAGAAAGCATATGATCGGGTTGAATGGTACTTTTTAGGGCTTGCATTAGATCGCTTTGGTCTAGGGACAGATTTTATTAATATGATACCTATTATGTATACCAATCCCTCTGCTATGGTATCGACTGGTATATATCGTTCTGAACCCTTTACTATTCGTAGAGGCACCAGAGAAGGCTTTCTCCACTTTTGTTTGCTCTCTCACTTGAACCTCTTGCACAGACTATTTGTCATAGCGCCCCCTATAGAATTTAAGTTGCCAAAATGCCATTTCCCTGTATGCAGATGATATTCTGTTCTATGTTGCACATATTCAACACTCTCTCCCCACAATCCAGTCAGCTATCTATTAATTCAGTGCTTGGTCTAGTTATAAAATGAATTGGTCTAAATCTGCCCTGATGCCTCTCAATGCTGCTGCTGGTAGGGTCCCCTTACCATCTATTATTTTTAATTTTGTGGGTATTGGTATTTACTCCACCCTGCAAACAACTGATGTGCCCTGGCGAGCAATCAAGGAAGCTTTGGTCTCACCCATCAGACTACAAGATGTTTTATTTGTTGGGCTTACGCTTAAAACATGTGCTTTACATTGTGGCCCTGTTATAGCTAAATCGATTGCAAGCTGGACAGTGGTGGAAAAACAAAGCTCTTCTTTCCAGTGCCCAGCCCTTCACCCTGCACCCTGGTCTAAAAAAGGTATTAATGATATATTTAATAGAGATGGTCTCCTCAGATTCCAATAATTATGTTCATGTTTTGATTTACTTGGTTCTTCTTTTTTTTCTAACTCAGACTTCGCTCTGCCCTACGGGCGTATGGGGTGCCCTGGGGGTCAAAACTGCAGCTGCATTCTATGATAAACTGGGTCACCACAAGGGCCTCTTCTAAGGGAATAGTCTCTGAGATCTATTTAAACATAGTCAAACCCTCCTATAAATCACTTTATGGAAAAGAGACCTGGCAATAACTAACAGACAAATTGATTGGAAAGCAGTTTGGGATTATATATTTGGAGCTTCCAAAAACTCTAACCACCAATTAATCCACCTTAAGTTCTGTCATAGATCTTATTTGACCCCGCCATCGAAGCTTCCTTATGGGTATTACCTCGAACCCACACTGCGGATTCTGGCCCCTGGGTGTTCATGGCACTTTACTACACATTTTATGGGAATACCCGGATGTCTTCAGGGGCCGTGTGGCCTCTACTTTGTCCAATTTGCTTGACAAGGATTTGCTGCTGGAACCCTTACTTTTATTGCTTAATGATGACTCTAATCTTCATTTATCTGATCGCCAACGTAAGATCTGACTGGCTTGAATAACAAAAAATGATAGTTCAGCTTTGGCTCCCTCCTCATCAGTTATCCTGGCGGTAACAGCTATTTAATTTTAAAGACGTCATTCTGTTAGAGCTCTCCACCGCCAGGATTGTATGTATCTTGCTCTTAATTGTATTATTACTTGTACTGTGATACTTGAATTGTATTTGCTTACGATTGTAAGTCGCCCTGGATAAGGGAGTCTGCTAAGAAATAAATAATAATAATAATGGCGAAATCCTGCACGCTGGAGACATGGAAGGAAACTGCTGCAGAGGTATCCCTGTTATTAAGATCTACACAACAACGTGCAGACTGATTCAGGCTCTTATACGCCCAGGCTTTATTTGGCCCCTGGTTCAAAATCTAAATAAGTACATTGAAGTACATATACTGAGTTATATAATTACTGTTTTTCTTTTTTTTTTTTTCTTTTTTTATATAAACAATGAGTCCTGGGAGGAGAAGGTGACAGGTCACCTAGAGGGGAGGGATAAACTAATAAAACAGAATATACAGAACTTAAACTTGTAATGCATGAGATATATCATTGTCATTACCTTTGTGTCCAACATATTGGTGTTTATATATTTTCTTTTTCTGTTGAAACAAAAAACATCAAGCTGTGTGGTCTGGTGGTTAAAGAAAATGATTTGTAACCAGGAGGTCTCCAGTTCAAAACCTGGCTCACTCACTGACTTGCTGTGTACCTTGAGCAAGTCACTTAACCTCCTTGTGGTCCATCTGCCAGGTAAGACGTTGTTGTAAGTGACTCTACAGCTGATGCATAGTTTACACACCCTAGTCTTGCCTTAGATAAAGGTGTCTGCTAAATAAACAAATAATAAACTACACCTTGAACAGAGTAAGTGATTGCAAAATCAATAGTACTCCCCATGTTTTTTTAGAAGTTTTTTTGTTTTGTTTTATGTTTGATAATGTTTAGTTAATTTGTTAGTACATTGCAAAAGTTATACATGGGAATACATTTGTTTTCACACAATGGGATTGTGACACAGAGACAGAATGTTTCTTGGTGATAAATCTCTCTCCCGACCTGTGCCCTGGACTGGATGGCCTGACAATTCATTCCCAGGGTTAGGTGGTGGAAGTCGACCATCTAGAAAGGGGGCACAGCTGCAGTACATTAAGTCATCACCCCAGAGAGAAAGCGATGTGGCAACCACGGATTGGAGGAGAAACGGCTGCACTCGCTAACCAAGGGGGCGTGACTGAAGGTGCAAAAAGGGGATGTGGCTAGGTGATCTGTTCCTTTGTTAATAGTTAAGAGAGCGCTAAAGGACGAGCGAAATATAACCGTGAGTGTTTTGTTTATTTGTTACGTCTAACTGTACTGTTTGTTATTTGTTAGACGGCTAACACGATCCGGAGCTGTAGCTTAAGGCTAGCACAAACCCGGACAACACTGCACCATTGTTCACGGATTAAAATTGTATTTCACCACAAGCACTACAGCACTCACTCTGGACTTGTGACCGTGTCTGTGTTTTGTGTGTGTGTTTAATTGTGTCTATTATTTAGGGTCTGCAACCCGTTTATTTAACTGTGCAATATACACCGTTGTGTATTGCCAGCCCTCCATTTCTTTACTGTTGTCATCAGACTTTGGATTATAAATAAATCACCACTTCACTAGTACTTTGTTGTTTGTCATTGTGTTGAGCACTGCATCACCCCTACACCTGCACACTGCAAACCACTTTGCCACAGGGATATATGCATACATGCCAACAGTCCCTATATGGTCGGGACAGTCCTGATTTCCTAGCAAATGTCCCACGTCCCGATGCATAGGAAGAAAGTCCCAATATTTCCCCATAGAAAAAAAAAATTATTCTGCATAGTAGAGTTAGTGAAAACTGCATGCTGTGCTCTTGGCTGACACATCTGCTGATCACTAACTTATACAAAGGTAAGAACGCTTCATTATGTCTATTTTTACTGTCATGATGGCTGTGTTGTGTTGAGTTGGGGAATACGTCTATTATATGATAATGAGTGTTTTTATGCATGACTGCCCATGTGTATGATGAGTATGATCCCCTGCTGAACAGTATCCAAATGTTGGCAAGTATGTATATAAGAAAACTGGGACTGAAGTAAAAATCAGCATTAAGTCACTTGCGCTGATTCTTTTCAGGCTTTGGATAAACATCAGGGTGTATGATACAATAGTTCAAATACATGACCTGCCCAAGATCTCCTACACATGACTTTCGTGGTGAGTAAAAAACAAGCTCAAAGAAATGCAATGCCCATACTATAAACTTATTTATGCAATACTAAATTAAAAAGCATGTCTGCTACAGCTTAAGAAACACTTTGATGGCCCGGTTATCTACAGAGAACACTTCAACATATAAATACAGCTATGGTAATATCTACTTCTTGTTATATACTGTAGCTTGCAAATACTTTACTGTTTAAAAAAAACACTTTGGTTAACACTTGGCTGTAGAGGATGCTGGGAGATCCTGAACTCTCAGTATAATAAAGTATTTATCTAATTAATTTATTCAATACATTGTTTGTATCCATTGTTTACACCTGTAAATGTAAGTTTGTCATACAGACAGACAAAGACAACCAGAATTTGCTTTTTCATGTCTCCCATCGAGGAAAATGGGCATTCTCATACCACATGTACGATCCTTAAAATAACTGGGCCGTGCAAACAAAATAGTTCAGTGAATTTTCTCTGCCAATCACATCCATTTATTATATAGTCCACGCATTGTAATGCTTCTTAGAGGTTTTGGTACTGAATGCAGAGCCCAGATTATCAGTATTATGTTACAACAGCTCACTTGGCAGGGTTTAAATGGAAGGGTTAAAATAGAATGTGGAATGCATAGAACACAGAAATGGCAGGTGGAAAAAATGTGATGTGCCTGCGCAGCAGGACTACATTTGTGGTAAGTACATTTTTTCTTCTTTTTTTTTTACTGACCTACGGTACTGCACTCACACAAAAAAAATTGAATAATGAAGAGCAAAAATCATGTCAAACTCTAAATTGAGCTTTTAGTCACAGCGGCTAAAGGTGTATTAGAAACAGTCCACATTTTCAAAAGGTTTCTGTATATTATATATATATATATACAGACATACACACACACAGCTGTGCAAAGGTCTTAAATATGTTGCATTTTTCTACTCTGATGCATTCTGAGCGTCAACAATTTACTCAAAGCCCCCACTAGTATTTTCTGCTATTATAACAACCTTGACTTGCATAAAGAAGGAAAAACATTGAGTGAAATAGCTTGCATCACTTGATTTTCAAGGTGTGGTAGCCAAAGCATAATCAACAAGTACAGAGAAACATCATCTGTAATTGACAAACCCAGGACTGAAAGACGCAAAAAGCTGTCTAACAAGGATGAGCATTACTTGAAGATAACGTCCTTAAGGAATAGAAAGAAGACAAGCGTTGAATTGACAACAGAACTGGCAGAAAGCACAGGTGTCGTTGTCCATCAAATCAACAGTACGAAGGTCACTCTTGAAATCAGGACTTAAAGGATGTGTTGCAGTAAGAATACCTCTGTTAAGAAAGGGGAACAAGACTAAAAGGCTAAAATATGCACAAGAACACAGAAATTGGACTATGGAACAATGGTCAAAGGTGCTTTGAACTGTTGATTTGATGGACAATGACACCTGTGCCTTGTGCCAGTTATGTTGTCAACACTTGTTTTCCTTCTATTGTTGACTACTGGTGCTCTCTCTTCGGTTGAAGCGTAAAAAAAAGTTTTTTGTTATAAAAATATATTAACATAGCTTAATTGTTTGGTTACTATTTTTCTCTCGGTTGTATTTTCTGTCTTTTTCCACAGAAATACTAACGCGGGCGCTGGGTCAATCTGCTTGCAACTTTCCCACAGTGTCTCATTGCCACTTTAAGATCTGCTTGCAGAATTAGTGTGAAGACTGGTAGGGATCTAACAGTAGGCTTTCCTCGGGTTGGTCAGCCAAAAAACGTTATAGGTGGGCATCTCTATTTCACTCCTGTGGTAAGTGTAGGTCCAAACCTGCTTCGGGTCTGAATGCTCGCAGTCCTTCCCACAGTGTCTCGTTGCTGCTCTGGTCTCTGCTACAGTGCCATTGTGAAGGCTATCATGGCTTGATAGCAGGCTTCCTCCAGTCTTAGGGCTGTGTTATGTTAAGCCTGAAGCTATTCGGGTGGTCATCCATGTACTGTGCACCGTACTGTACCAGGGGTACCATGCTTTCTACACCATACCGTGTGTATCATGCATTGGGTGCTAAACCGTGCAGTTTATATGGTGCATTGCGCACCACACCTTATATCGCTCAGCGCACCGTACTATTGACACTGTGTGGACTGTATATTGTACTATAATACAGTGTGGGTGTTTTTAAAGCATTCTATACAGATAGTGCTTAGGCACAGTGCAGGTATTTGAAAGTAACCAGGCTAGACAGTACCATCCCTGATCTATCAGTGGATCTGGTTGAAGTCATTTACCACTGTTGATGCATTGCCGGTTGCATAGCAACATTGCTGCTTGTGTTGTCCTGCTCCTTCTCAGGTGTCTCCTCTGGTACACCCGGATTTTCTTTTTTGAGGTGCATTCATCCTGGGGTCACCCGGCTACAGCACCTGCGGCTTCACATTCCTTGAAGACGCTGTACAGCCTACATGAGGCAGAGAAGCTTGGCTTGGCTGATTTTCCACCAGTAGATGCCGCTACTGCATCACTGGTGCAAGCCCCAAAGCTAGCGCTTTTGAACAAAGATGCTACTTGCCCAAATAAGCAATGCAGGGTTTTGGATTATCCTGGAACTTTTCACCTCCTTTCCAGTCTGATAGAGAGCGTCAGCTCCATACGCTATGCCCGGTGCGGGCACTAGCGTATTATGTGGATAAAACTCAGAGGGAGGCAGTCTGAGCAGGTTTTTATCTGTTATGGGGCTAAGTCTCAAGGGAAAGCTCTGTCTAAACAGAAGCTATCAAGATGGATCACAGATATGGTTAAGACTGCATATAAACGAGCCAACTTGCCCCCTCCAGAGAAGCTCACTGCCAAGTCTACCAGGGGCATGGCAACTTCGTGGGCTTTGTTCCAGGGCGCATCTGTCAGGGACATTTGCAATGCAGCAGTGTGGGCTACTCCCCATACTTTTACGAGGTTCTATTGGCTAAATGTCGTGGATCCACAAAACCCTGGGTTTGGAACATAGAGTGTTAAGGGCGGCCTCGAGCTCAACCGTTACAGCATAAACATAGAGGTGAGTTTTTTTTAGCCCTATCTACTTGTACTGGGTTCCTCATGGTAACGCGTAAGGTGACCTTGGCCGAGCCTTGTAACATTCCAGTTGGTCTGCAATAATCCTTGCGATAGCTTAGGTATGTCTACCCATGAGGTAATAGTTATATGTCGTACTTGATAGGGAACGTATTATCATAACCCTGGTTCCCTGAAATAGAAATGTAACCATTAACCTTCAAGGTCACTGCGTCTATATTGCAGCAGTCTTGAAGGAAAAATGATGACGATATTTGTGTCAGTGGTCACTTATGCCCTTGGGGGCAGGCACCACTACGTCACAAGCATTACGTGCAGCTATGATATATCTATTCAGGTTAGATGGTATTAAAGGATTAATACCCATGAGGTAATGGTTACATTTCTATTTCATGGAACCAGGGTTATGATAATAACATAGTATGCTTGTCATCTGTGGCAATCAGAAATTAAGGCTGAAATTGCATTATTTACTGCGAGCAGGGGAACAACATACTGACCTGCATAATAATACCTGCACTGCACTGTGATCGCGTAGAAAAACAGGCACTCAATTGTTTGACTTATTTCAGACCTAACAAAGGTACAACCAGTCAAATCATAAAGAAAACTGATAAGGAAACACAAATACAGACGCTGACACCGAATACACTAAAAAGGGATTTGATAGATCACGGTGGGACATACAAAGGTAATTGCAAATGTCAAGATGAATTGCTTCTGTTGAGTTGAAATTCTAGAGGTTATTTAATGCTGAGAGTTTAGCTATGTAAACAACCTTGTGTTGTGAGTAGGAGTAGAATGACTATTAATTTAGAATAGATCGACTTGTCAGCAAAAATATATATTTGACAATGTCTGGAGCATTCTTTGTGAACGTACTGTTTCGCAACACTTTGCTACTTGTGCACTTTTTTTTTTTAATTGCATGGACATTTTTAAAACTATTTGTTGATCTTCTAAACTGTATATGTTAATGGATTGCAGTGAAACCGCATGCTTCACAATCCTTTGTGTGTGAAAGACAGGGTTTGTTTCGGAATGTAAAGTAAATACATTTATGCACTTTGAGCAGTGATGCATATTCATTATTTGCATCCCATTTTTGGAGAGTGCACCTGTTGTGTAGCTCATTAATGTTGAGGGCTAACCACATTCATTACTAATCACACATTGAGGGCTAATCACACATTTTTATACTGCATATTGCCTCTTTGAGTTAGCTTGATAGAGTGTTTAGGGACTGCCCCAGAACATCTGACATGCCAGGGAGGACTCAGATAGCATGCCTCTCTTCTTTCCTACTCAAATTACTGATCACGTCCATCTGAGATCATGTGCCCTTTACTAAAACAAGAGCTCAGTTGAATTTTAAGCCTCTAGGATTATTGGAAACAAATGAATCATTACCACAATAGACTGTAGGCCTGTGGATCATTGTACTGATTTGAAAGTTCAGCTACAAACAATTAATTAGCTTATTGCAGATTTGCTCTTGGCTGTAGTTCTGTGGCTCCTCCTAATCACAATGAACAGTGGTACTGGACAAAAGTGTCCTTCCTTGCTGTCTTGATTTGGTACTACACTTTTATAGCAGGAGTCTTTTTCAGTAAAATTTATGATGAACGTATAGGTAAATGTGCAGGCTTCCAAATAGTTTATATAAACATGACTATCTGTCTTGATATTTTTTATAAACAAAATATTCCAAGGTATTGTTGACACATTTACAAAAACATAAAAAATGCAGTTTTATTCTTTAAAATGTCAACATTGGACAATTGGGGAAGTTTGAAAAAAAAAAAAAACTTGCCGGTAAATTGAAATGAAAAAAAACCATCTTCTACTGCAGTTGTTGATTCCGAATCACTTCACAAAGTTTTGAGATCAATCATCTACAAGGACTCTCATTCGTGAATTTTCTTATGTTTTTTTTTTGTCCACCAGATACTTTTACTACCGTTTATCATGCTTACCCATGATTACCCATTCTTTCATAGGTTTCACTTGCTATAGCTCTGTTTCAAAGATCAAAGCTCAGCATTGTAAGATGTAAAGTGTAGTGTGGGATGATTAACTGTTTGGCCTAAGATCTCGTCTTCTGGACCGATAGGAGCCACCCTCATTTGAGGTAAGACCTCCTACGTCGGTCAGAGGTCACCAAGACCACCCAGAAGGGAGATACAGTTGCAAAGGAGGCAGTGGGGATGTGGAGGAGAGAGGCTTGCAGAGCAAGTAGGAGATTAGATAAAGGGGCATTCAGAACAGAAAATAGGAGGCACGTTTTTACACAGAGAATCATGGGAGTCTGGCACCAACTCCCCTGTAATGTTGTTGAAGATGGGATCCTTCAAGAAGCTGCTTGATGAGATTCCAGGATCAATAAGCTACTAACAACCAAACAAGCAAGATGGTCCGAATGGCCTCCACTCGTTTGTAAACTTTCTTATGTTACTATGTTCTATATAGGTTAAGGAACCAATAGTATTAGCGTTGGGAGATGAGCCCCGCCTCTAGAACTACAGAAAGCTTCTATACACAGTAGTATTTTACTGCAACATTTTACAACAGTTTAATAGCAGGGTTTTTCATGTGGGAAAGCAGCAGGTTTATTTCTGCATCTACACTCACGATACACCGCTGCATTATTTATATACAAACTGTTTGCTTATGATTCTGGGACACATTACTAATGGCATCTGTGACACATTTATCAGTTGAAGTATACTCACTTCCATAAACTGAATAAAGACACGCAAGGACAGGATGGTGTTGTTTGGGCAACCATCCTCATTTAAGACAGCTGGGATATTGTGATTATGAAATATGCTATTAAACTGCTCAATAGCAAAGAGTGTGGGGATCTTTATTATACTGCTACCTATTTTTTTTTTCAGTTCACATCATGTCTGCAATATCCTTTTTGTAGCGAGGTGACCAGAACTGAACACAATATTCTGGATGAGGTCTTACTAATGCATTGTAAAGTTTTAACATTACTTCCCTTGATTTAAATTCAACACTTTTTATTATATATCGGAGCATTTTGTTGGCCTTTTTTTATAGCTTCCCCACATTGTCTAAATGAAGTCAATGTTCTGGTGAAACTGTCTATGACATTGAACTCTGAAGCAGAATCGAGGTTGGTTTTCAAAATGTCGGGAGTGTCAACCTCCCTTACAGTATGCTGTAGGCGATCAAACTCAACCGTGCTTGATAAGTATTCTCCTCTTCTATTGATGTTATTTCAGTAGGTTCAGTGGCATTAATAAGATTCACTAGACATTTGTCAGGGGGTTAAAATGACACTTGATCACAAACTTGTTCAGCTGTTATTTTGTCATCTTCACAGCAACCAGGTTAATACCACTTTTATAAATTAGGTTCACTGTATTGCAATCAAGTCAATTGCATTTGATTAGATCAGGATCTTAAGAGTAGCTTAGTGTGGTGTTCAGGCAATGGAGCAGACTCAGAAGTCTGAAATATGTGGCCTATAAAATGCAATCTGTTCGATCAATTCAAAGTAAATCTGATGTTTTTCAGTTGTGCTGTTTGCTGGTCTCTCCCGGGAATAATGATAAAGAGACAAGAGTTATTGCATCTGTAAATCTTGTAGGTTTATGGCAACACATTGTGGAGGGTGATCTGGGCAGTCAATTACTAATTGGATAAATAAACATGTGTTCTTTTATTACATGTGCAATTACCACATTATCATGAGATTAATTTACCTTCATTGGAAACACATGCTTCTCTGTTTTGAGTTCCATTTATTAATGCTTCAGTTAATTCAGGAAAGTGTAGCTGTTAACTCAAAACAAAACAGTGCTTGTTTATAATCAAAAAAGCGAACTGGTTCTGAACAAAAAATATCAAAACTGGCAACAAAACAAAAAAAGATTCCAGTTTTTTTGATGGGAATGGGAGACCATGCACTAAAAAAAAGGCAACGCATAAGCTTACATCTACTGAAATTTTGTTAGACAAATTATGAATAGCAATAAGTTGTGGCATTACTCATCTCCACTGTCCTTTGTTTTCTTGGGGGGAGAAAAGTGTAAATCGATGTTGATTTGATAACCGCTTCATCATTCGGCCTTCATCATTAACATCGCTTGTAATCTCGAAACTGATTGGTCCATCCCAATTCATGGTGTCCATGGAAACATAAGTCCAGAACCAAAATGCCCTCAGAGAAAGAATGTTTTACTCGACTGGCATACATAGTAAATTGTGGAAATTGCCGCTTTTTTAATGGAAGAAAATAAACATTTTGAATACTATTCATTGGAACACACGAGCACTGTAAAAGCTTTTTTTTCTTTTTGAAATAACTATTTTAGGTGGCTCATCTGGAAAAGTAGACGGCAATTTCATGAGACATCCATTTGTAAGATTTTTGCTGCAGGCATTTTTTAAGCTCAGGTACGTCCTCAGCACCATATGTAGCACCTGAACAAAAATCAAATTTTCATCTGTGTGTCCACAGGACATTCCATGCTGTATATCACGTTTTTGCTTGCTGCAGAAGACTACACACGTGTTCTCCCTTTTCAGGTGCGAATACACAGATCCGGTTTGACATTGTACGGCCACCGTACTACTGCAACCTAATGGTACTATTTGAAAAGCTTGATTTCAGGGCAACTTTTAACATGACAGATCATTAACCACATTTATCACATAAAACAAAAGGTTGTGGCTCGTGGGTGCTGAGCACCCGCTAATTTTTCCCTGTGGGTGCTTGAGCTCTGGAGCACCCACAGAGTTGGCTGCTATGGTGTGGAACGAGACAAATTATGACATTGTTGTTAGTTAAAGCCTCACATAACTTGTAACTTTGTCTTTTTGTGTCTGGATCTGGGTTTGAGTTTGGGTCTGGGGGGGTGGGGGTAAAAGAAGGTGCATCAGGTGAGTGTGGATTCAGAGAGTGGAGAATCGTGTGCTGTTAGCTGTGTTACTTGCTGTGAACCTTTCTGCTGCAAATAAAGAGTCTGCTGGCTATGGCACCGCACTGTTGGCAAGACTGCCTTCTTTTTCCGATAGCAGTTTCATCCAGTGCTGCAGTATCTTATTGTTGTTTAGCATGGAGTCTCTGTCTTGTTTAAAAGCCAATTGTCTCTACTGTATGTGGTGACTATTTATTATGGTTCAATGGAAACCTGCCAGTTGACACTATTTATCTCCCTTGAAACACTACCTAAATAATGCACGATCGACAGGCATTGAAACCACATAACTGTCATTCGCTCTACTCATGATTAAGATTTCAAAACGTGAGTTTTGTGTATTATTTAGGTAGTGTGAATGGAGGTATTAGTGGCTCTTTAGAACATAAGAACATAAAAAAGGTTTAGAAACGAGCAGAGGCGGTTTGGCCTATTAATGCTCGTCCCTTGTTAAGACCATTCAGCAGAGTGGCATGTGAGGAAACTGTGCCATCAAAACACAGAGCGTTAAATTCAAAGTTGCACTGCACCTATGTTTCAATTAATTATACTTGGGTATAGTCAATATTGTACTGCAGCAGATTTTCCCTTATTATTTATCCTACATATGTATGTATTTATTTATTTATTTATTAGCAAAACTCAATTGTCAAATTATTATTATTATTATTATTATTATTATTATTATTATTATTATTATTGCTTCCTAAACAAAACCTGTCTTATCCCCCCCACCCCCCGGCCGTACATCAAAGACAGCTGCGCTGCATCACGTTTGGAGCTTTGTGTTGGTAAGTTCCAGTTGACTGTGTAAATGCAAGCTGGCATGGAAACACTCAAGGTCTTATTATCAATGTACCAGGAGTACTTCCTTGTTTTAATTGCCTCCCTTGAGCATCAGAAGGCTGTGAAAAACCTGGATATCTCATAACAAATACTGGTAACATTATGATACTAAAGCTGTGCCCACATCTCACTCCATACCCAAGTGATTGGGTGCCATCTGCCTGAATTACAATGCTGAACCTAAAAGGTTTAAAAGATGATTGTCTGTTGTCTATTTGGAAACTGGGAGTTTGTTTTTTTTTAATTGTGGGTTATGGGGTCCAAAAAACCACAATGTATATTTGGTGTCCTTTGTGCATCCACAGTTTAAAATCACACAGACTGCCATACATAGTCCTGGAAGGTGGTAAGGATATCAAACAAATGATTGAAGAACAGTGAGAAGTGGGTTAACAAATTCCAAAAATAGCTACAGAACAAACTATCTTGGGGAATTACGGCCTTACTGACATAACTATAATAGCTAATGACACCAATTTCAAATGTCTCAGGAGCAGAACTTGGTTCTTCAGTGCAGTTTTATGTTGACATTCAAGGTACATATAAACAAATATGACGATTAAGGCACTATTGTAAACTAGGGAGGGAGTGGATTACTTCTCACTTGCAGCCCACAATTAATAATTACATACATATGTTAGCATCAAATAAATAGATGCAATACTACATAGAACAACAGCACAGGCTACACTATCAACTCATCCTCCTACAGAGATCAGAAATAAGTGACTGTCAGACTGATTGACAATGTGAGGCGGAACGGCAAGTGAATATAAAGTATCCAAACAAATGAGAGCCCATCCGCCATACACTCCCCACCCCACCTCACCCCACAACTGTTAATGAAGGAAACTGCCAGTTCCAATGAAAAGGAAAAAAACTGCTTATCCTTTCAACCTTTCTGAAGGCTCAGAGCAGTGGAAGTCAAAGAGAAACAGTTGCAGCTCTGACAGAAACTGCAGACATGTACATGATGATAGTAAAAGAAACCTCCCTGAAGTCAACAGCGAGAAGGGTTGTAAACACGGGCTCCAGTCTACCTTCCCAATAGCCCCACTCAATGCACCCCTAAGTGTGGGGATACCCTAGCTCCTGCAGGCTATCTAGCTATGAGGTGCGGTGGTCTACTCCCTTTGAGTGGTTTGACTGAGTTGGGGTGGCGCGGCCTTTAAACATGCGTTTTATTCAAAATAATAACCTAGACTACTATATTACTTTATAATAGTCTGCAATAGTAATAATAGCAATGCACATCAATCATAACTTCAGGCCTGAATAATCTGCTGCGAATAGTAGCCCACTAATACTGAACTGAAAAAAAACAAATATAAGCAGCACTACTGCAGTAGTTCTGTGCTTAACTTTACTGCTAGTAATTCATCACAATATAAGAAAGGAGAGAAAAAAATGTACCATGAGCAGCCAAGCTTCAATAATAAACCTTGTTTCAGTTGGAAGATCCAATGCGATGCTGATGAGATAACCATATATCAGTTTGCAATAATACGACATGTAATAGTACAAATATCAATGCTAGTGATAACAATAAACAGCATATGCACATCTGGTTTACAAAAGACTATTCACATCTTCAATTATTATATATATATTTATTTCCCCCTTCACACATTGCTTGCTTGTGACTGCAGGAGAATCCTCATTAACCAGCTGTGATGTGCAGCGGTTTAAGTGTTGTCTCTCCCCTACGTGGGCGCTGTGCATCCTGTAGTCTGCAATGTGGAGCTCTTTCCACCAATGAACTGCTTGGTACCGTCGGGTTGTCCGCGGTGGGCTGGATACTGGATTCCCTCTGGCGTGGAGTGCAGAGTCCTAGGTTCCACCCACTACACAAATAAAACATTATTGCCAAAATGTTTTTCTTTAATAGATGTTGGAAATAATTACCACTGTTCTGGCTATTGACTTTGTAATGCAGCTTAATTGTCGTGTAATGGCTTTCAAACAATGAATATATTTTTGAATTGGTTATATTGAATTTTTACAGACTTCTAATATGAAGGTGCCAATACTTCCAGCATGAACAAATATTTAAAATAAGTTCTCTCTTATTTTTTTAATTTTATTTTTTTATAAAGATTGTTTGTTAATTAAACTACTAGAACTTGTGTATTTTGGTCTTTGTCATATTAATTAGTGGTACATGTTCACTACTGTAAATGCTTGTATTGAATGTACTGTCATGAATTATCTTATATTAACTATAGGGTGTCAATACTTTTGTCTGTTACTGTTTATGGGTCTTAAAAGTGCAGTGTAGAAAGAAGCGTAATATCTTAAACATGTATTTTAATTTCAGAAACATGACATCTGTTACTACACTAGATAAAAAAATTTTTTAAAAGTTCTCAGTTTGCTTGTCTTGCCGTCTAGGAAATTTGTTATACTTGCAAAGCAGTTTCTTCTGGGTCAAAGCATCTTACTGGCTGCAAAGCATGTCAACATACTGCACATATCATTTTAATATGCATGGGATTCACACTACAACACAAGGCTCATTGAGTAGCAACCGGAAAATTACTTGTCTAACAGAAAGAATGAGTGCCATTTGGTTTCATCCATATGTGTTCTGGATGATTGCATGAGGTGCCCTAATGGTCTTTCCCTCTAGTATACGGTATTCCTTGCACACTATTACCACTACTGTTTGGCCAATTTACAGAGCTCGCTGTCAACAAAGAGCAGATGGTTTTCACATAAACAAACAAAGACTTCAAACTTTTAGTGACAAGTTCAGAAAAAAAAAAAATTCAGTTACTGTAAATTGCTGCCAGTGTTTGTCAGCTTGCTGAATCAACACACGGCTCCAAGGTAGTGTGGTATTTTCTGATTTATAACGCATTATCTTTCACAGTTACACAAGACATGTGCGGGTGGGCTTTGTGCAAGTCTTAGATTACAGAGTGAAACAGTTCTATTAAATTGTGATTCAGTGCATCTGGTCTCCAGAGCACTGGGCAATTACAAGTTCAGTTTCCAGACACTCATAATTTTGATTCTGCTTCTTTGAGTTTTGTAGCTTAGATAGGGTTAGGAATTGTATAAAAGGCAGCTTGATGTCCCTAGGTGAATGATCTTTCATTCATATCACATGCAGTGAAAAGCTGGTGGGATAAATGTTGCATGATTCAAGAATTAAATACAAAGGCCAGCTTGAAAACGAAATTAATGAATATGAAAATGCCACTAGTGCTGTCTCAGCATGGAGAGCTGATTGTAAAAACACTACAACAACATTAAAATAACAAAATAAAAAGGGATGGAAAAATCAATGTTTCAGTGAAGAGGCTTCAAGAGGCTGCAGTGATAGAACAAATCTTTTTGCATTCATCAGATATTCCCAATTTTCAAGCAAGCACTTGTGGTACATAATCAAAGCTATCAACTTAATACCCCCCATTATTTTTTTTTAAAACAGGATCTTGCAAGGTACCATCAATACTGCTACTTGGAAGGGTTTGATACCTTGACACATGATTTTATATGCTGCCTTCCATTTAGTCCACACATGCAAGACAAGATAGGTAACCTGTACCCCAGCTGATGGCTTCAACTTTCTGAAGTGTAACCAATATTTACCCAATATTAAATACCACCTTACCTTATATGGAGATGAGAAACAGAATGAGTATCACTAAAATGAAAATAGGGGAGGAAAAAACATGTTGTTTGTTAAATATCTTAGTCTAATAATGTGAAAATGATTAGTCTACTCTTGTTTCTGCTTAGATCGTTGACAGTTTGCCTCTGGGGTGGAGTTATTACAGAATTTGTGCTGTTGTCGAGTTGCAAATAACATGTTTCATTCCCTTTTAAGTAATAGTAGTCGTTTCCAATCCAAATAATTGGTACAGCCCTAGTCCAGGGCAGGAGAACACATTGCTATTAGAGTAATCAAAATGCAAACATGACCTGCTGAGGGAATGCTGCATTCATATCTGCTGATCCCCTCTGTAATATTTCATTAGTGCTAAGGGATTAACAAAGTCAAAGCAAAATAAAGGAAATGTGCTGAGGGACTGATTGCTACAATAGATCATTTTGATGAATGATGAAAACAATTAATGTATAGAGACACACGCACACACAATATGCATTACTGTGCTAACATTGGTGGCAGTTTTATGGAAATTTGTGAGCAGTAATTGCCTTAAAAATGTGTCTGTATTATTTGTGTTATTTGAGTAATGAATAAATTAGTTTCAAAATTATATTCCTGGAAAAACCATACTGAGACTTTTAAATGCACTCTGGATAGCTACAAGCGATTATACCAAAATAATGGTAGCTTACTCAGGACACAGAAAAAGATTGAAAATGATTTTTTTTAAAACAGTATGTATAAATCACACAATACATTATCTCAGGATCTTGACTTTAAAAATATAACTAAATAAACCACATTTGTTTTGAGGGTGGTGAAAGATGTAAGAGACACAATATGATAGATTTCTGTTTTCTGTTTTTATCAATGTGTTCTTTTTTGTCTTACTTTCATACAATACAGTTATTTTCCAAGTGGGGATGCCCTTCACATATTTCTGTATAAACTGCAAGGTGTGAACAGGCTGTGACAGACTGGTACCTCCCGGGGAGAACTCAACAGAAGCTACCTCAGAAGCTTTTATTACCTTTTTAGCGGAGAGTAAGGAGTTGAGGCCAAAGCCGCAGGACTCAGCAGGTGTTAAATCTGGAAGAAAAAACCCATCCAGAATCAATATGGGTCAGAATAATGGACAATATTTCAAAGGGCATAATAATAGGGGCATGCTATAGACCGCCAAATTTAGATACTGAGCAAAATAATCTGTTATACAATGACATTAGAAAAGGAGAAGCTATACTAAAAACTGAAATGTTAGAAAAGACAAATGACTGCTTCCTAACACAATTTGTCAAGGCACCGACTAGAGGGGATTTAGTCTTTTCAAATAACGAAGACAGAATAACTAAAACAGAGGTCAGAGAACCATTGGCAATCTCAGATCACAACATGGTCTCATTTGAAGTGCTTTTTAAAACTCAAAAATTAACAACTAAAGCTAAGGTTTACAATTTTAAAAAGGCAAACTATAAAGGAATGAAACAGAGACTAACAGAAGCAGATTGGAGTAAAATAGAGAAAACATCCACAGAGAAAGGGTGGCTATTTTAAAAAAATGTAGTACAAGAGGCTCAAATCAAATCAAAATGTAAAACAAAATGGCCAAAATGGTTTAATAAATCTATTAAAACAAATATTCAGAGAAAAAAGGCACTTTACAGAGCATTTAAAAGGGACAGAGAACAAAGTACACAGAAAGAGTGTTTGAAATGACAAGTGCAAGTCAAAAAGGAAGTTAGAAAGGCCAAGAGAGAGATAGAAATGAACATTGCCAAAGGGGCTAAAACCAATTCCAAAAAGTTTTTCCAATATTTTCCAAAACAGAAAAGAACACTCAAGGAGGAAGTAAAATGGCAACATCACAGATGAAGAGAAAACAATAACAAATATATTAAATGATTACTTTTCACAAGTCTTTACAAAGGAAGATACGGACAACATGCCCCACATGTTGACCTGTTTCTATCCAGTTTTAAATAACTTTAGCATAACAGAGGCATCCTCCCAATAGTACTCAAAGAAATGAAAGAAGTTATTTACAAACCGCTAACTAAGATCATGCAACAGTCTCTTGAGACAGGGGTTGTACCGACAAACTGGAGAATTGCACAAAAGGGGAGACAAAACCGAACCAGGTAACTACAGACCAATGAGCCTGACTTCTATTATATGTAAACTTATGGAAACTATAATAAGTTCCAAAATGGAAAATGACCTATATGGTAACAGTATCCTGAGAGAGAGTGAGGGAGGGAGATTGTGTCTAACTAACCTCTTGATATTTTTGAGAATGCAACATTGACAATGGATAATTGCAAAGCATATAACATGGTTTATTTAGATTTCCAGAAAGCTTTTGACAAAGTCCTGCATAAAAAATTAATTCTCAAACTGAATGCAGTAGGTATTCAAGGAAATGCATGCACATGGATTAGGGAGTGGTTAACATGTAGAAAACAGAAAGTACTGATTAGAGGAGAAACCTCAAAATGGAGCGAGGGAACCAGTGGAGTACCACAAAGATCAGTATTAGGTCCTCTGCTATTCCTAATCTACATTAATGACTTAGATTCTAGTATAGTAAGCAAACTTGTTAAATTTGCAGACAACACAAAAATAGGTGGAGTGGCAAACACCGTTGCAGCAGCAAAGGTCATTCAAAATTATCTAGACAGCATTCAGAACTGGGCAGACACATGGCAAATGACATTTAATATAGAAAAGTGTAAGGTACTGCATGCAGGCAATAAAAATGTCCATTATAAATACCATATGGGAGATACTGAAATTGAAGAAGGAATCTATGAAAAAGATCTACGAGTTTATGTTGACTAGACAATGTGGGGAAGCTATAAAAAAGTCCAACAAAATGCTCAGATATATTGTGAAGAGTGTTGAATTTAAATCATTTAAATGTTCAATCTCTCATGTGAACATTTCATTTGTTATGCAGATGGTATCCCTTGCATGTACTGTACTGCATTCCGTCCCATTGCAAGTCAGTTTCACACATGGCAAGAGATCTGATCTGACATATAACTTGTGATAGGCACTGATGTTTCACAGTGGAGTAGTCTCAAAAGTTATGACTCTGAGAGCCATTCTGGTATGAAGAACTGTCTTCATTTCAGATTAGCTAACAAACTTCATTAAAAGAATGAGAGGTGGCAAGATACCTAGCAGACTTCCATCAAATTAGTGCAGTCCTGGCAATCCCCCCTTAAGAGAATTTGTTAATATATTTATTAACAACAAGTGAACCACAGGAGCACCACATAAGTGACACAGGGTGTTTTTTATTTGGTGTTACACTTTTGAACACTCACAGATCTGTTCACACTTATGATTTAATCATGAAAATTTGCAGGAAGGGGGGGGGTATGGTACTATATGAATGTTAATATGCCAAGTTATTTGTTATTTTTTGTCTTTTCATAACACAGCTTATTTTGTATTAGTCAATAGTTTCACAGCATCTCCAGTACAGTATTTCTTATGAGTAGCCATTGGGGCTACAAAGGGAATACCCCGTGCTTTTAAGTGTAGTGTATATCTGGAAACAAATAAAATCTCTTATATAGTTGCTAATAATAATAGTAAATTGCTCTCACTAAGAACAGGCCTTTAAATATGTATTCCACCAAATGCTTTTATATATCTTTTTTTATGGGCTGTATTAAAGCCTAATGACTGTTTTCACTTTGTCTTAAACTACTATTAAATAATTTGACTGTACTTGAGAAAGGTCACTGACCACCATATAGACCTTTAAAAAGCTTCATTGCTCGCCTATTCTGGAAGTGGTAATCACCATCTGCTAATAACCCACACATTGTACGTTTTAATGCAAAATCTTTATTCTTTGGGGAGTGGAGAAAGTGTGGTCACAGGCATATCTAACAGTGTTGAGTGCAGGTACTGTAAGACCACAGAATTAGAAGCACTGGGATCAGCAGCAAATCTGGTTTGGGTTACAGGCAGTGGCTTGGGGTGAACTGGCAACCCCAGGGTTCCCAAGCAAGCGACAATGCAAAAGGACTTGTACAATAAAGCAGGCTTGCTTTCTTTCTTAGAAATTGTCAAAAATGAATGTAATAGAAAAAAAACATAAAATGTCTCAAAAAATCATGAGAATGTTGTGAAAGCAGGAAATTTAAATCATTAATTAAAATGCAAGAGCAATGTCTAATATCCAAAGCTCCCTTTTTACAACAAGCCTCTATATAAAACATAATATTTAACAATTTAACAGTGACTATTTCCATTAATGCAATGGAGATGTAGCTCAATAAGTGATCACAAGTTAAAAATTCTTGCAGATCAGAGCTTAATAGTCTTTGAAATGGATAGCTATTTGAGACCGGCCTAAAAATGATTAGTAGAGGGCATGCTGATGATCCCTCCCCAGCCCTTGTTAAAGGACAGCTTTGCATTGCAATGAGCGGATTTGGTGCTGGACCTATTCATTTGTAAAATTTGAACTGAATAGTAAATTCTCTAGAGCCCAACTGCTGATCCTAGTCCCAAGAGGAAACATTTAATTGCATTTTCTTAAGAAACCATCCCCTGCCCAGCACACAGTCACACATATGAAATGGATCTGAAGGCAATCTAAGGGCCATATTAATGACTTTGCCGTACTGAGCAATCCTAATGTTTTTAGAGCCTGCATTGTGTATCAAGATGCAGCTTGTTTTTACTTTTAAAAATGTATCCTCTTGTCTTGTGCATCTGGATACATAGGCTTAACAAATAATTAAAAACCTGAACTGATTTTAGGTGTGCGGTGGTGTGGGATGCTTTGTGATTATGGTCTATAGTTAACCTTGTTCTGTAGTACATTGCAAAACGATCATCACAAGTGAGAATGACTTGCCAATTACTGTAGCACAATATGATACAAATAAGACATTTTGCCTTTTATAAAGCATAGCACTATTGTTGAGCACATAATGGTTGCAGTATTTGCCTGCTGTGCTCACTGGATCATGCTTAGTGCATGAAAAGCATGATTTGACTGAATGTTATTATTATTATTATTATTATTATTATTATTATTATAGCACCCCTACCAGGCTTATGGCGGAGTTGCTAATAAAATGAAATTAAAGAACCTTACTTATACAGCCTGATGAGCCCTTGTTCCTGGGTTAGTGTTGATAAACACCTGGTCAAAGCTTTATAGTACACAGTGCCTCCACCTAAGGTTTGGCTAATAACAGTTGTATAGAGCCCCCCCCCCCCCGGAATTAAATATCTGCAACCTTACTATCCACCTTACACACCTCAATAATTAACACAAAACACATAAGAATAATGGGGAAGAGGAAACAAATGAATTCAATACAACAAGGTTTACTAAGGCAAGTGTTTCTATATAAGCCCAAAAACTAGTCTACAGCACACAATCTGTTAATTGTGAAATAGTAATAATGACTTAACACTTGTAACAGTCACTCTGCACAACTGAGAAGCAGTTGCACTGTCCTCCCGAAGGAGATACTACTGGCACTATTCCTATAACTAAATAAGTCAGCACGAGTGACAGACAGCAAAAGCAGGGACATCAGATTTCACGAACAATAAACCTGTCAACAAATGAAATATGAACAAAAACCAAAATACAGATGGGATAGAACCAATAAAGAAATAATAAAAATAAGAAAGATTGGAAACAATAATGATAAGAAAGGAAAACATATATTTGCAGGGAACAGGTAAGAATAAAGCTGGTACAGATAAGTAGGAAAGGTGGACAAAACAGGTAAGTATAAAGATGGTACAGGTAAGTTGGTAAATGGGAAACAGAAGGCCAAACACAAAGGAGAAATGCACAGACAGAGAAAGATAAAGGTGAATGAAATGATCACAGATGGTAACAATAATAATAACAGTCTGGATGGCAATGGATGGTGCATGAAAGTTAGGCCTAACAAGTCCAGCAGAGCAATGTAATTGAAAACCAAACAAAGTAACAAAAGAACAAAAAAAAAAAAAATACAGGAAACAAGGTATCAAATTAAAGTAGAAAAAATCCAAACAAAAAAAGTAATGATCACAACAACAGATAAGGAAAACCAACAAAGAGTCCAGTAATGATGGGGATTGTAGAAGGTGGAAAAAATTGAGTATGTTGAAAATGAATCAGTTCAGTAGTGCTGAGTAGAATGGTGAACAGTAGTTTAAAGAAAATCAGGGGGCTCAGCAAAAAAATGGAGACTGTCACACATAAAACAACAAACACTAAACAGACCTTAATTAAACAGCTACACTTAAACAAGTAACAGTGAAATGAAAAGAAGAGTTAAGATAAAGTACAGGATTCAATAAAAAAAAGAATGACTGCACTGGAATTATCTAAAGTAGTTTAGGTTCACTGATATTTTAAGTTTGTAATGCTATAAGTTCTGATAGATTCCTCAGAGAAAGGGAGACTCCCTCCAGGCCTAATCAGCCAGCTTTAGTACAGGTGCTGGCTTCTAACGAGCTCTGAGATTGGAGGAGTGGATATTTGAATGAGCCAATGGGGAGAGAGGATGAACAGAGGGTGGTAGCAAGGAACTGTGGGAAATTAAGTTTTAACCTGGCCAGGCTACTGACCCTAATTAAAAGGGACAGGTGGGTGAGACTTACACCCACATTATGTAGCATGGGAATTGCTACATATTCGCCACACACACACACACACACACACACACACCAGAGGTGCAAGGGACGAACACCATAATAGCATTTTAAATGAACAATGTTGACTGTATCCTCTTTGAAAGAATCTGGCTCCCCCCACTTGACTTTGTAGCTGTTGGGTCTGTCTCTTGGTTACAAGAGCTGTCCCAAACCATTTAGGGGCAAGTTTAGTGGAAAACTTTCCGGAGGCATCAGATAAGGGGTGAGATCTTATCCAGACTAACTCACTTTCTTCATACTGACAGTGTGCTCTCAGGCATGTAATTCCGAGCTTGCCGTTTCTGAGCTTTGGAAACATAATCCCTCACCTCTTCGGTAATCTGCTGCTGGAGATCTAGCAGTTGGTAGGGATCGGTGGATGGAGCAGGAGCAACAGCGATTAATCAGTCCAATGGGCCTCTGATGGTCTTTCCGAGCGCTAGTACTGCAGGAGAGAAGCCAGTGGTTTCATGTTTGGCGGTGTTGAGGGCGAAACGGAACTCATGTAGCCACTGATCCCACAGCTGATGGTTTTTCCCAACAAAGGATGCAACCATGGTTGTTTAGGTGCGGTTCACACGTTCTGTCAGGTTGGTCTGTGGATGGTAGCTGATGGTGAGTTGTTGTACGACTCCCCAGGTTTTGTACACCTTTCCTACTTATCTGTACCAGCTTTATTCTTATCTGTTCCCTGCAAATATTTGTTTTCCTTTCTTATCATTATTGTTATTGTTTCCAATCTTTCTTATTTTTTGTTATTTCTTTATTGGTTCTATCCCATCTGTATTTTGTTTTTGTTCACATTTCATTTGTTGACATTATTGTTCACAACAATAAACCGATTGTTGGTGAAATTGACACCTCTGACGTCCTTGCTTTTACTGTCTGTCACTCTTCCTGACTTATTTAGTTATAGGAATAGGGCCAGTAGTATCTCCTTAGGGAGGACAGTGCAACTGCTTCTCAGTTGTGCAGAGTGACCGTTACAGAATTGGTGGCCCGTATGGGGACGATGATGATGAAGGTAATCTTACTGACAATGATGCGATAGCGCAATTGACTGAGCACTGTTCGCACCTCACAGAGCGAGTTGAGCAACCGGAAACCCAGCTGTTTGAGTTACAGGAGAGCAGCATTAACCGAGAACAGATCCTGGGAGGCTACATCAAAGGACACTTTGCAGATATGGAGAGGCGAAGGCAAGAGGCCATAGACGAAATGGATCTGGAAGTGGTGAAGTGCCTTAAACAACGTGATGTGCTGTTGGAAGAAGAGCTGAAGAAACTCTTCAAGAAGACCAGCACCCCTCGTCTGCCGCTTGCTTTGCCGTCTCTCTCGTCTGGAAGGCAGTCTGCCGCGCAACATTTCTCCTTTGAGGGTGGTTCGGCTTATTACCATGGCTCCAGAAATGTCTTCCCCAAGCAAAGCTGCCTATTAAAATCAACTTCCCAGAGTTTGGCGGGGAGGCGATGTCATTGACTACCTGGACAAGCGCAATGAATTCCTTGCGCTACGGCTCATAGCACTGTATGAAATCATGGTAACCATGTCCAGTGGGCTGAAAGGCTCAGCAAAGAGCTGGTGGGTTGTGGAGCACAAGGGAATCCATTCCTGGGAACAGTTCAAGACTGTCTTTCATCAAGCCTTTCTGCCGTCTGACTTCCAGACAGAAGCGGAAGACCGACTCCACTCCAGAGTTCAACTTCCTTCCAACTTCCTGATGAGTGTGTACTTGAGTTCGCCTACAACTACCGTGCCCTATGTCTACACTGGAAGCCAGACTTGGAGGAGGCTGAAGTGGTTTGTCGCATTCTCAACAGCTGTAATCCCAAACTGGCAAGCTGTCTGAGGGGAATGGTCATGACAGTGGCAGAACTGGTGCAAATCGGGACCCATGTGGAGAGAGACAACACTGCCCAGCGGGAGTACTGGGCCAAGGCAAACTCCAGCAAAGCCACCCAGGACAAGATGAGCCATAAAGGAGCTACCAAGAAGCCGGCATAGGTCAGCATGGTGAGAAGCCAGGAGAAGAAGCAAATAGTTCCTGCTGCAAGCCTGACTCTGCTGATCATGGCTGTGGGCATTCAAGGGCTTCAAGTGCCTGCAGTCCTGGACACTGGGAGCACTTTCACTCTGATGAGAGAGTCTTATACAGGGGAAGAGCTGGAGTCTGTGCAGGACCAGTATTTCACGCTGGCAGACAGTCCCACCAGGCCAAAGGTCGTTTGCCTCACTTACCTTCTCCATGAATAGGTTTTGTTTCTAGGCACATATGTCCTGGAGGATCGTCATCTGACATTTCCCCTTGTCCTAGGCCTGGATTTTCTGGAGAAAACTCATACCCAGATTGACATTGTCAATAGGCAGTATGGTGTCAAACACCAGAAGGATTTCTCCTACCATCCTTACGGTAGGAGGGGGAAGCTTCCTGGGACAGGTCCTTACCGGGTGTCAGCCCCTACTTCCATACGTCTTGCCAACCACCTACCACCTCTGATTCAAAACCATGCCAACCGGCGAAGGTGAACATGACCATCACTTCAGCTGAACAATCTCCTGTCGAGCTACAACTCCCGAAGCTCCAGCAAAGCAATGTAATTAAAAACCAAACAAAGTAACAAAATAACAAAAAAAAACAAAAATACAGGAAACAAGGTATCAAATTAAAGTAGAAAAAATCCAAACAAAAAAGTAATGATCTCACCAACAGATAAGGAAGTCCAGCAAAGAGTCCAGTAATGATGGGGATTGTAGAAGGTTGAAAAAATTGAGTACGTTGAAACTGAATCAGTTCAGTAGTGCTGAGTGACTATTACACACTTTAGAAGCTGTACTGAAAACAAATAAGGTAAGTATTAATATACGGTATACTGTTTACTGAACACAGTAAACCAAATAAACAGAAACAGTGACAATCTATAAACCCCAAAGTTCAATATGCAAAATAATGCTTAGTTAACATAGAAAATAAGGGCTATATGACCTAAAGTGTATAATACTGGTCCCTATGGGTATACCCAACTAGTTGCAGGCCTGATTGTTGCTTGGTAGCGGTGGGGTTGGAAAAGACCACTTCAGGCTTTCCCTCTGAAGCCCAAATAACATCCACAAACACAAAGATAACTAACTAGCTAAATATATAGAAAAGATGGCAAAGGATTGCACTCACGGGTTCTCCATCTGTAGACTTCCTCATAGAAAGATGGAGGGATGCCAGATGTAATAAGACTTTTATTAACCAAAAGTCAAGCCTCTTGAACCCTCTGAGGTGCCAGAGTAACCCAGGGGTGCTAGGTAACCTGGATGTTATCTGGGTCGGCAGGATGGCACTGGATGGAGTGATGAAGTCTAGAATGGTAGCTTTCCCCTCAATATGCCTATGTCTAGATATGTACTGCACATTGCGACAGACTGGGGGGAGGAAGGGAGAAAAAGTGTAGTCCAAGGAGGGCGCTGCAGGACTACAACCCCCAGAATGCCACAGGAGGGAGCCAAGAAGGGGTTCACCTGGCTCCAGCCTTTAATCATTATCACCTGCCTGCAATTAGAAGGCAGGTATATAAACCTGCAGAAATGTTTGTTCCAGGCAGTCTCTAGTCTGTGTGAAACGAGGCTGTTACAGTGAAGAGTGAGAAAAAAAAGGGAGGGTGTATTGTGTGAACCTTTTATTGTTTTGTTCACGTTTGTATTTATTTTGTGTTTTGACACTGGTAAGTAGCTTAGCTGCCCAGTTTGTTAGTTTAAGATTCTGTTTTGAAAAGTTTAGTTAGTGCTCCAGTGTGAGCTTGGTTTTTGTTTCTGTTTTATTTCTTCTTTAATTATTGTAAATAATAAAAATGCACATCCGCGCTAAAACCATCTATATTGTATCTGTGTCTGTATTTTAAAGGGCTAAACAAACCCGAGCCACAAGGCTCGTTTACAACATATAGCAATAGATTTCAAGTTTTATACATACTTTTGCCTAATATTTACTACTAGGTAAATATACCACTAGTAGCCTGATGGATTACTGTATTGTATTGAATTCAGACCAAATTCAAAGATATTTACTATATACAGTACTCACTCTGTTTCTTGCTGCACATTGATTACATCTCTCCCTTCTCTTCCGACTTCCTCTTTCTTGCCCCTCCCCTCTGATTTGTTCACAGGTTCTCTTTCCTGCCTTTCACAACAAATTCTATTGGCTGCTACCAGAGTTGCTCCAGCTGTCTTTTAACCATTGTTTGACAGCACCTTTATTTTTTTATACTGGGCTACATTATTGTTGGTAATAACTTTTTACAGCTGAGTTCAGAGAAACATTTGACTTTGTTTGAAACAAATACCAGACAGCACTTTTGGAGATATCCACATGACAAATGATGGATTAGTGGAGAATCAATGATGGTATGGGGGTCTTTATTACATGCTGTGTACTACTGCAGCTCTACTAGTGTTAGAAGCACAGATCCTTGAGGAACTACATTCGTTCATCTATGTATACCCTCATACCTGATGGAATAGTTGTTAGTAGCTTATTGACCCCAGAATCTCATCAAGCAGCTTCTTGAAGGATCCCAGGGTGTCATTACTGGGGAGTTGGTTCCAGACCCTCACAATTTATTTATGGTGCATTCCTTTGTTTCTTCTGGAAGGGAGTTTTGTCACTCCATTGTCCTCTTCTAGAAGCCTGGTAGAGCAAAGAAGAAAGGGTCTTCAATTGATTGTGACATCAGTTGCCATGGTGCTGGCTATAAACAGTCACTTTGCCCAGCACAGACCCACAGTTATATTAGAGCTTGTCTAGTTGTTTTGCTGCTAAGAAATATACAGACAAGTACAGTAAAACATGTATATATTTTTTGCAGTTTTGCATTTGTTTCACACAGAGCTATTTTATTACTATGTAACATTTACCCTGGCCTAAATATTGGTCATTTCCAGACAGGTTTCCCAGAGGTTAATTATTTTGAGTTTTACCGAAATTAGATGAAGAGTTATACACTAGAGAAGGGTTACACTCAGCATCCATATCACTGACCTTAAATAAAGCTCAAAGGAATTCCCTATCTGGAAGCAGTTTGCTGCCCTAGTCTCCATCAACCAGCAAAGGGGTCTCCCATGAGACAAGTTCTAATAGGTCCTAACCCTCCCATGTGAGCCCAAACCTAATACTAAATGCCTATTACTGAGCGTACTGGAGCTAAGGATTAGGTTACTGTTAAAGGGCTTTGTTGGGATGGAAACCAGAATGAATGGTGGTCGGCCGGATCCACTTTGTCCATTGCGTTCAAGGCCTCCTCTACTGCATGGTACTTCCCTCGGATCCCCTTCAGTTGGACCTCAGGCGGTCCTGCAGCTTCTCCCCTCCATGTTTAGCCACTGGAGGGTGCTGCGGTCTAAATGCCATCTCACGGCTACCTCCATGTCTCTCTTCACTCACAAAAGAAAAAAAACATTTAAAAAAAAAAAAAGTGTACCCACAGTACCTGTTCTGGCCTGGGTCCGTGGAGGCGCTATAATCCCACTCTGAACACCACGTGCGACAGGACGGCTGAATGGTGACATACCCAGACCAGGAAGCTGACAAAGAGGCAGGTACTTGCGGGTTGAAAGCGCTGGTCCGTGTTTTTATTGAAATAACAACAATAAATCAAAAGGATGTACAAAACCACAGCTCACAGAGTCAAAATAAAAAGGTTAAACAAAAACAAATCTCACACACAAATCATTTTCCAAAACCAAGTGCCATTCTGGTCCTCCCAGCATGCCTAGCAATTGTATTATTATTAGTATTATTATATATATTTTCTCTCTCTCTCGCTCTCTCTCTCTCTCTTTCTCTCTCTCTCGCTCTCTCTCTCGCTCGCTCGCGCTCTCTCACTCTCTCGCTTGCTCGCGCGCGCTCTCTCTCTCTCTCTCTCTCTCTCTCTCTCTCTCTCTCTCTCTCTCCTTCCAACCACCTACTCCAAACAAATTATTTTTCTCCCCTTATATCCCATGTGGCTGGAACCTAATTAATCATCAATTATTCAATAAAGGCTCCAACCACATTCTCACATGTTTTTGGCAGGGATAGGAATTAACCCCATCCCTGCCAACCACCACCAACACACAAACCAAACAATACATCTTTTTAGTAGGGCTCTCCTCTGCCTTGCTATACTATGATACGATGCACTTTCACAAAATTCACCAAAGATGTAGGCATCCAATAGTAAAAAAAAAGTACTTGGGATCATTTATTGAAACTGGAGGTATTCTCACATATTACCTGTAAAACTATTACTCTGCAAGATGTAATTGTATTTTAACTCCAGTCTTTAAAATACAGCACTGATGACTTTGTGATCTTGCCCATTGGCCTTTGTGCTCCTGCAGGTTAGGCAGGAGAATCATCTAGGGATAGCTCACCTCATTGTGCTTCAGCACCTTCAACTGGTCAGGTGCCTAATGAGTCAGGCTCCAGGTGCTGTAATGCTTCATTTGAACTGGGAAAATAGGTAAAAAAATGTTTAAATTAACTGATAAAACACTGAAAAAGATAGCAGCCAAAGAATCCTGTAAGAATGTGTTGCTTATCCCTGCCACAGAGCATCTTGTCAAGGATACAGCCCCCTTTACATTTCACATTGACAACTCATAAGTCACCCCATCTCATCAGAAACTGACTTTGGAACATTGCAGATAACAGAGAGACGTCCACATGTGAACGAATGATTTATGACGTGTTGTTGTCACATTATTTCAGATGAATTGCTGCAGTTGCCTATTGGTGCTATTGGATGCTGCTACCAATCATAAGAAAAGCTGACCCTTGCTCGGCAGCAAAAGTAAGTAGGTAAGTACAGTTATATATTTATATAGCGCCTTTCATACAGCAGTATCTCAAAGCGCTTTACAAGTCAATAAAAACAATACCAACGGCATTGTTCCACCCTTCCAGTGTGATTTGATGCTTATGAGAAATATTACAGTGAAAAGATTGTGCCAAAATGAAAAACAAAATAAATAAATAAGTAAATAAATAAATATATTTTTCTATGTAATTGTGACAGAAATATAATCTTGGTTGTAAATCTCCCTCCCGACCTGTGAGGGCGCAAAGCAGCGAGGGCCGAGGTCTTTGGACAGGCTGGCCTGACAGTTCTTTCCCTGGGTCGGGAAGTCGGTCAGTCTGGAAGAAGGCGAGACTCTGTTGCAAGAACGTATTGATTCGGAAGGAAAACAATGTAGCAGCCGCAAATTGTAAAGTCAGCTGCATTCGTTTACCAAGGGGTCATGGGTGACAGCATATAAGGGGGACAGAGAATCGTAATCGGCTCCTTCGCTTGGTTTGTGGTTTTTAAACCTAGAAGGACGATGAGAGACCCCAAAAGGATTGTGACCAGTATCGTTTTTTGTTTGTTTGTTCTGTCTGTTAGTAATTGTCTTGTTTGTGAATCACCAGACAGCTAACACAATTCCGGAGCTGTCGCCTTGGGCCAGCACAAAGCCGGAACAGCACTTCACCACTGTCACGAAATAAACTGCACTCCACCACGAGCACTACTGCACACACCCAGGACTGGTGACCGTGTTAGTACATTGTGGGACGGATATTCGTGTTTATTATTTGGGACTGTAACCATGTTGTTATTTAATCAGTGCACTACACATTGTTGTGTATTGCCGGAGATTATTATTTGGTCACCAGATTAAAAACTGTTTCAAACTCTGTGTTTCATTACTGCACAGCATTACCCCTGCACCTGCACATACCACTTTGCCACAGTAATGTATTTATTTATTTATTTTGATTTATATTTATTTATTTATTTATTTTTAAATGTTGGCACAAATTATCCTCCACAGTAATGACTACAGCACTCTCCATAGAGGCAGAATCGCCAGAGGCCTGCTTCGCCCACCCTATGCCAGTAGATTCGCTGTCGCCCAGTGAGCTCTGCACGAATGTGATGTGCATTTTTACAGAGGGAAATCAAAGAATCAGCTGCAAGACAGACACAAATATGCTTATGTTAATGCTTTGCAAGAATGCTCTCAAAATGATTGGAGTATCGAGGTTGATATTTATGCTAATAACTTGCGAAAGTCAGTTAACTGAGTGTGAAGGTTGTTGCCAGTTATTGCAAAAAATGCACGCATTTTAGCCTAAGAGGGAATGCTGCTGCTCACTTTTCTTTTTTTACTAAGCATCGGTGCTGCTGCATTTTGAACAAGCTGTAACCTTGAAAAGGCATGGTCTGGTAACCCAGCCAAAAGAGCATTGCAGTAATCGAGTCTACATGAGACAAAAGCATGAATTAGTTTCTCGGAATCCGGCAATAAAAGACAAGACCTAATCTAAGCAATATTTTATAGATGATAAAAAGACACTTTGGTGACATTACAGATATGAGCCTTAAAACATAAATCAGAATTCACAGAAGTATATAGCTGTGTGTCATCAGCATAACTGTGAAAATGTACACTCTGTTAAAATTCAGTCTATTAGTAAGATAGGATTTAACACTAGAACAACCAAGGCTATCGTTTTGACCATTTTTGGAATTTAAATTTAAATACGGAACTGTGCTTTCCTGACTTATCCTAAATATATGTACTAATTACCCTGACAAAGAAAGAATCGCTGAGCTGCAAAAATTAGGGAGATCAAATACAGTCATACCTATTCGTACCAGGCGCAGTCAAATTGACCGCTACTTATAAAACATATTGTAACAATGAAATGTTGCTGTATTATTTGTATTTATCAGTCGAGACTTGTCGCCATGTATTGAAGTTTGATTATATCAGTCTGTATTCCTCAAGTAAGCGGTCTTCTGACATTTCTATTGTTTCAATGAGCCTCCTGATAGCTCATCAATCAGCCTTGACAGCTCACGGCGCCTGGCTGTCTGTCTGCACTCTGGTTACTATAAGTCACTCGTTTTTGTAAGAAATTAATTGTTACCCCAATACACATTGAAAATGGATCGCAGAAGACACAGGACAGCAAAGCAGTGTTGGAATTACTGAAAAGTTTACCAAACAACGATTCTGATGCAGCAGAGACGGACAATGACAAATCTCGCTCTGAAGCAGACTGGGTTTGCGAAGAGGAATCTTCCAGCAGCAGTGACACTGAGGGTGCAGGAGATCCCATGGGAGAAGAAGCAATCCTGTGGCAGCCCCTGCAAGGATGCCAGCCCTTTCACCTGCATCAGCCCCTGCACCTGATCCAGCCGCTACTTCACCTGAGGCAGCCGCTTCTCCAGCGGTAGAGCCAGCACCACCTGGCACCTCAAATTGACCGGTCATGGTTGTTCTAAGTATGCCTATAAACCCGGTTGTTCTAGTGTTAAAGGAAATTTTCGTAAATTATTTTCAAATGTGACCATGTTACGGTGGCCCTGAAGTGCAAAACACAAGCAAATAAAAAAATACAGACAAACAAAAAAATGTGTATCTGCAATTAAAAAAAGCTTACCTGCAATTAAAAAAAAACGACTGCAAATACAAAAACAAACCCTGCATCTTAAAATGTGTGTACAAACACAAAAAAACGCCTGCATCTTAAAATGTGTGTACAAACACAAAAAAACGCCTGCATCTTAAAATGTGTGTACAAACACAAAAAAACGCCTGCATCTTAAAATGTGTGTACAAACACAAAAAAACGCCTGCATCTTAAAATGTGTGTACAAACACAAAAAAAGGCCTGCATCTTAAAATGTGTGTACAAACACAAAAAAGCCTGCATCTTAAAATGTGTGTACAAACACAAAAAGGCCTGCATCTTAAAATGTGTGTACAAACACAAAAAAGCCTGCATCTTAAAATGTGTGTACAAACACAAAAAGGCCTGCATCTTAAAATGTGTGTACAAACACAAAAAAGCCTGCATCTTAAAATGTGTGTACAAACACAAAAACGCCTGCATCTTAAAATGTGTTTTCAAACACAAAAAAAGGCCTGCATCTTAAAATGTGTGTACAAACACAAAAAAACGCCTGCATCTTAAAATGTGTGTACAAACACAAAAAAACGCCTGCATCTAATTTAGGAAAGAAGGTCTTAAAGAATTTGATGGGAAATCCATCTAGACCTGATGATTTACCACCAGGTAGAGCTGTAATGACCTGCTGAATTTCTTCCTCTGTGATTTCCCTCTACAGAAAAGCACTATTTTCACTTGATAGAGTTGGAATAGTCATATTATCTAAAGATTATTGAGTTTAATCTGAGACTCTGCTTGAGATGTGTATAAAGACATATACAAGTCTCTAAGAGCTTGTGACAGGGATGGCTGAGTGGTGACATCAGGCCAGATGCAGGAACAAACACAGACACAAGTGTTGCAGGGCAAGCGGCGCTGCAGCGCCATTTATTTAAATAAAAAGAAAATAAAATATTTTAACAAAAAAACACTTTGCTCACAGAGATTGTGTTTCTCATCCTGTTAGTTTCTTCTTTTCTAATTTGCCAGGCCAAAAGTTTCCCTATTTTATCCCCATAGTATCGCTGTTTGGTTCTGGTAAGAGCATTTCCTGCTTCACGAGTGGTTAGTGTATTAAAAGCTAATCATTTGACTGACAGTTTTTGTAATATAGCTTTGTCATGGGATTTAAAATGTTATTTTTAGGGCTGTAATCTCCCCCTCTAGAGATGCCACTTGGGCTAGGTACTGCTTCCGCTTACCTGCAGAATAAGAGATTACCTGGTCCATTAGCTATGCCTTCATTATTTCCCATAGAAGTACACGAGAGGTTGAAGGGTTCTAATTTGTTTCCAAAAAAACTCAATATGTTAATTTATAAAGTTAATGAAGGCAGAATCATTAAGTAGACGTGAACTAAATCTCCATCGTTTAGGGCTTTTGTGTATTCCAGAGGTGGGCACTATTAATAACAAGGCTGAATGATCTGAAATTGTTTTAGCTAAATATGCACACCAAGTTATAACATGTTCTTTGGATGCTGGTATAAGAAAGAGATCAATCCTTGAATAGCTATTATGAACATGGGAATAGAAAAAGTATTCACGTGCCAAGGGGTTCTGAGCTCACCAGATATCTATCAGACCAAGATCTTTCATCTCCCTTTTTAATGCTTTAGCCCCTCGAGTCAAAGCAGTTTGCCTGGTTGAGGATTGGTCCCTGACCGAATCCAGGACAAGATTAAAGTCACCTCCTATAATTACTTCTGAGGACAGGCTGGTTAACTTAAAAAATACATCTTGGAAAAAAGTAGTGTCATCATAATTGGATCCATAAATATTAACTAAAGCAATAGGTTCTGTGAAGAGAGAGCCCCGAACCATTACATACCTACCCCCTTGTCCTAATCAACAGAAAGCAATTGAAAAGGTAGTTTTTTATTTATCAAAATGGCTACCTCCCTTGCATTAGAGGTAAATGGGGAACAGAACACCTGGCATACCCAGTCCCATTTCAATTTGGAGTGTTCAATATCTGTAAGGTGCATCTCCTGGAAAATAGCTATATCTATATTATGTTTTTTGAGATAATTTTGTATTCATTTGTGTTTGATAGGGTGGTTAATTGCAATGTCGGACCTGGTCCGACATTGCAATTATTCCTATCCGGTCCATTGTCGGACCCTGTCCGATATCATCAAAAAAACGCAAAAAACGGGTTTCTAGTCGTTTTTTCTCCGGAAAAAGCCGAGAAAACCATTCAATGGCCGAGTGGGAGCGACAGGAGCCGAGACAAGCCAATTAAAAAAAAAAAAGAAAAAAAAAAAGGCGTATCTCATGAATAGTCATACTTGCCCCTGGCATCACATAGGGGCGGTCATAAGGAAACAATGTATCAGCACACAGAGACTATCATGGACATTTGCAGAGCTTTTTTGAGATGTTATAGTAATAAAATAATAACTTGGATTGCATTATTGAGGAGTTTGGTGATAAAACGAGTGATCAGGAGATGATTGATCGGTATGTACGACTATTATTATTATTATTTATTTCTTAGCATATGTGAAAGCGATAGCGAACGAAAGGGTGGGGCGGGGCTGGAGATGCCTAGTGAGTGCTTTGTTGATATGCAGGGCCTTTTAAACCCGAACAGGCCTTGATTACTCTGTTGCTAAAACCAAATAAAGATTCAAAATTATGTGGCTCTTACAGACCTATTTCTCTCTTAAACTCAGATTTTAAAATTTTATCAAAACTAATCGCTCTTAGACTTGAAAAATACTTACCCAGCTTGATATCTGAAGACCAAACAGACTTTATTCAGAATAGATTTGATAATGTTAAAAGGCTTTTTAATATTATATACTCTGCTAAGAATCATGGATGCAGAGAAGGCCTTTGACTGTGTTGAGTGGGACTACCTCTTTGCAGTTCTAAAAAAGATGAATATTGGCCCCAAGTTAATACAGTGGATTAAAATACTATATAAACAACCAGTGGCTGAGATATAAACTAACACAAATATTTCACCCCAATTTTCTTTATCACGTGGAACCAGACAGGGCTGTGCCTTATCACCTTTTCTTTTTGCCCTTGCAATAGAGCCTGTAGCCATGGCAATAAAATCCCATCCCATAGTTCTGGAGTACTGGTGGGTGAGCACTATCATACAATACCCATGTATGCAGATGACATTGTGTTGTTTCTAACAGAACCAGACCAATCATTGTCTGCACTGATTGAAATCTTAAAAGAATATGGGTCTTTCTCTGGATATAAAATTAACATTACAAAAAGCGTTATTATGCACTGAATTCACCTGCAGGGGAGTGGTCATATCAAGATTTGCCCCTGTTGTGGGCTCCCCACAAACTTACTTATTTGGTTTTGCAGAGTCCCAGTGAAATAGATGACACGTACCAACTTAACTATATTCCTTTACTAAAAAAGACTGAAGGTGAGTTCGATAGATGGAAAGCATTACCTGTCTCACTGATTGGAAGAGTTAATTGTATTAAAATGAATGTATTGCCAACATTTTTGTATTTATTTCAAGCACTACCTGTAACTGTGCCACAAAAGCTCTTCACCCAATTAAATAAATTACATTCACGCTTTCTGTGGAGGGGGAAGCCCCAGAGAGTAAGACTCAAAGTCCTATGCAGTTCTTACAATGAGGGTGGGCTGGGAGTACCCGATTTTCAAATGTATTACTGGGCTTCCGCTCCTTATACTGCTTTGTATCGGTCCCTCTGAACCCTCACAAATAACCCACTTATTAGACACTCGTATAAAATTTGGGATGCTTAAAAAGCCTATATTTGTCAACCCCATTCCATACTAATCCTTGCCTACCTCAAGCGCTAATAGATGGAATCACTCAGATTTGGTTCAAAAAAGGTATCCAGACATTTAACTTATACAATGAAGGTACACTTATGTCATTTGAGTAGCTGGCCTCCCGGTTCCAATTCCCTAAAACACATTTTTTTAAATATCTACAGGTTAGACATTGTATCAGTACACAACGAGGAGGATGTCACATACGTATTACATCACTCCTGATAGACAGCATATTGCACATCAGAAAGGAAATAATGGGGTTTGTCGCCTCTGTATACTCAGGCTTGCAGGGCTGCTTAAAGTGTGAATTGTAAAGAGCAAGGCTCAGGTGGGAGGAAGATTTAGCTCATACTTTTGAGGAGGGAGATTGAGAGGAAATCTGAAAAGACGCTGAAAAATTTTCATTTAACAGCCTTCCGGGTCGATGAGTTACTGCACCAGAGTTCCACCCCCTTTCTAGATGACCGAATTTCTTTTAACCCTGGGAATGAATTGTCAAGCCATCCGGTCCGGGTACTCTGTTCCCTGTACTTAGCGCCCTCACAGGTTGGGAGGGAGATTTACCACCATGAATCATCCTATTTCTGTCACAGGGGGTCAACAGACAAAAGATTTCTAATTGTAATCCATGTTTTATATATGGCATACCTTTAAAAAACGGAATAAACACAATGTTAAAAAAAACACTGCCTTATTGTCTTTTTTTCCTGACATTTGCACAGCGTGTTTTTTTAACCATTCCTGTCACTGTTGCCACTGCTGAGAGATCATTTTCTAAACTTAAGCTGATCAAAACATACTCCAGAAATACCACGTGGCAAGAAAGACTATTAGGACTAGCCTTGTTGAGTACAGAACAAGCACAAGCAAGAAAATTCAACACGGACAAAATTGTGGATGAAATCCTGAAGACTGACGTTTTAACAAATTGTTTGGTACGTACTAAGTATTCTACAGTTACATCTCAGTAAAGAGAGGTAAACTGGGCTCAAATTGATTTTTTTGCTGTGGGGCCCGTGACATGCTATGTACGGCACTGAATCAGATGAATGATATGCTAATGAGAAAATTAGTCTAAGGGCACATTATTCTAACATTGCGACAAGTGATGTTTTTTGGCGGTAAATGGCGTTTATGCATCACCTGATGAAATACTGTCATGTTAAACACTATTACTGGCACGATAAAGGAGACGGTAAGTTTTATGAATATTGCCCTCAGTCTTATAGGCAACTTCAAATTATTAGATATAGCTGGATCCAATGTTGACCATTTCTGAACATCTAAGCCATAAGAAATTATTAAATCTAATGCATGGCCACGATTGTGCATTGGCCCTGTAACATGCTGAGTGTAATCAAGAGAATCTAAAAGCTTTAGAAATTCCACAGATTTAGGTTCAGATTCAACATCAACATGTATATTAAAATCTGTGTTTAGCAGAAAGCAGTGACAGGAAATTGGCACATTTTGTCAGAAAACGTTAATTAAATTTTATATAGTAATCTTCCCTGGCATTTGATAAATATAGTTCTATTACCTGACATTTTATGTGTATAATTCCCTGGAATGTTATGTATATACTTCATTCACTGGCATTTGATGCACACAGAAAATAGTTCCCTGGCATTTAATGTATATAATTCCCTGGCATGTTATGCACAGAATATAGTTCCCTGGAATTGAATGGAGTTAGTTCTCTGGCACATCAATTGTATATAGTTCCCCTCCCACAATTTTAATATAATAAACACCCATTACATGAAAACAAAGCAATGTGTGTGCAAAATAGACATGTCTCCTCATATTGTCCTGTAAGAAAAACACACACCACTAACGTGTAAAGGTAGTAAAAATAAGGTATAGTTTATTGTAGTAATAGAATACAAACAGAGCAGCTCCGGTCTCAGTAGGATGTACCTGAGTCCCAGACGCTGGGTTGCATCATCATTTATACAAAAGAGAATTTCATCCCTCAGGCACAAGACATGCGCGGCATTTTAAACACAAACAATTTCCATATGTATGTTATCATTAAGCAGATAATATGCAGATAAGAAGCAGATGATATACCGTGAGCATGGAAGACAGGGCAGCATGAGTTGTTTTCGTCCTTGCACGATACATTTTCACCGGTGTTATGGGTTTCTGTGAGGGTCTGTGGAATTCTGTCTCTGTTTATCCTATGCCCCTGACAATAAGCTCAGAATAGACATTGTCAAAACTGCACTCACCCCTGACACACAAGGATAAGAAATGTTATTATGTTCTTAAAAGACTGAAATTGATGCAAAAATCCTACACTCTTATGGGTTTTTATATAAACCCTTTATTGTGCTTGTGGCAGGAAGGCTGAGTGATGACGTCCCCAGACCAGAAAGCTGACAGAGACACACACAGGCAGGTACTACGGGTGAAAGTGCTGGTGCACTGTTTTTATTATTATTATTAGTTTACTTAGCAGACGCCTTTATCCAAGGCGACTTACAGAGACTTGGGTGTGTGAACTGTGCATCAGCTGCAGAGTCACTTACAATTACATCTCACCCGAAAGAGGGAGCACAAGGAGGTTAAGTGACTTGCTCAGGGTCACACAATGAGTCAGTGGCTGAGGTGGGATTTGAACCAGGGACCTCCTGGTTACAAGCCCCTTTCTTTAACCACTGGACCACACAGCCTCCTTTAACCACTGGACCACACATTATCCTATTCAAAAATACAATTATTAAACACAAAACAACATCCCCACCCCCCTCCCCACAGTAAAAAAGTATAATTTGGAGGAGACACCTCTATCAGGAAATATTATCATCTGCACTGAGCCATGTTTCTGTTGAACATAACATGTCAAGGTTGTGATCTGTAATAAAATCATGAATTAAAAAGAGATCTAACATTTAATCATGCTAAACATAGATTAGTATTTGCAGCTGGCAATGTTGCAGCAGGGTTAATATTTTTATTAGGGAAGCCACTAAAGCAAGTCAGTCTCAAGTGTATTTGTTCTCCCTTCCCCCTCCACCTCTAGTGGCTTCATGGACAGGGTCACTTTGGTTGGGCCAGGTGCAAAGTGGAGGCATTATTATTAGCTGGACCACAACAGAAGGTAAAAGGCTCCTATGGTAATTCAGGAGCAACTGAGTTACAGTATTTAAAAGAAACAACTTTCTTGCTTCCTGTAATAAATCAAACCATCAAAACATGGTTATTGTGTTGAAAATACAGATATTTATTTATTTTAACAATCTATGTTAGGAACCACTATGTTAGGAATTGCTACTAATATTACCAAATTTGCAATCTTTGCAAGGATAAAGAAGTATCCAGACCATCAACAAAAGACACAATGCTTAACTGAGTAGTCAGAAAAAAAATCCTTAATACACTTTATCAAAGCATCTATCAATTTAATACCAGAGCTTAAATCTCAGCCTCAGGCTTTTTAAGAACGCCAACAGGCACCACTATGGTACAAATGTCATGCATTATTTTTTTTTTTTACAAAGCCTGACATTCACATTCATGGGTGAGTGTTTTTAGATATTGACAGCTGTGTTAAGGTTTTAATTAAAGATAGCAGGGGTTATTTTTTTATATATTTTATCAGTAAAAGCATTACCCATTGTGTTTATGAATAAAGATTCCTTTCAGCAATTGCTGCCTCTATAACAGCGAGTGGGCGATAACAGACTAAATAATACATTAGGTTTTATGATGAGCCTTGAAATCCGTTTTTATTGATGCTCTTATCTGCATAATTAAATATTACAACTGGCTCTAAAATAGATTAATTTGTGCACTTAGTTATTATAAAGCCCTGATAATTAAAATAAAAATGTGTACACATTTTCAGCTATATATTTTAGTGTGAACAAATAGCAGTTCTCTTTATCTGAACAGGTTGGATGCAATGGCACATTTAAACAAGCTGTAGGCGTGAATACAATGAAAACACCACTTTGTGAACTGCATTTTTACCTTTTGTTGCACCTCTTTTATAAGCCTTTATTTAAAACACATACTATATAACAACAGATGCTTTTTTTTATATATTTGCAGGAGACAATTTAAACAACAGTCGAAGTTTTTGAGCAATCAAGAAACACTAAATTATTTAGCACTATACTGAACGAGTTGTTGAATTGCATTTAAACAAAAGGCATTAATATGTTAACAAACAATGGTATAACTGTTTATTTCAGGCATCCTCCATAATTATAAACAGTTGATGTACATAGTATATACAAAAGCTGTACACATACAGTACGGGTACACAGTAGTACCCCTAAGCCTTTGCCAATGTCAGTAGTTTACACTGGTGGCCATAGCCTCTGGAATCTTCAGCATTTCGGAGGTGTAGAAGGGGTAACCAGCATGATAGTCCAGTGTTGCCACAGAAGTGTGACAGCTCCTTCACAAACACATTGGTGCAGAGCAAATACCAGCTTTGTGGGGCCAGTGCTCTCTCCAACTGTTTGCAGAGCATAAGAAATGATGTATTGGTACTGTAAATTGATATTCTTTATTTGTATTTTATGTTATCCGCTGACTATAAATGTTGAGAGGAAAATGTGCTTCCAATCAGCTTTTAAAACATTCAATGCAGAAATTAACTGACATGGATTGGTTCTCGGTTGTAAAGGTGAAGGAAGGATGGCTATTCTTGTTTTGAAATCAACATATTCATGAATGGATTTATTTAATACCCTCTGATAAATGCGTCTTAAAGACAAGTATCAGCATGCCCCTATAGTAGGCACTCATTTCTACTGCTTGTTTCTAATTACGAAAACAAAAATAAAAAATAAACTTTGTTTTTTCATGTTTGCTATGTTTAATAGATTGAATTGTATTTGTGCAGCAATAATGTTTTTTTATGCTTATCTTTACTGCATTTTGTGATGGTGAAGATGATGTAATATGATGGCTTGTAGCAAGTCTAGTTTTAATGAATGCCACCATTTATTAAGAGGAAAACTAGAGTAAAATGTTAAACAAAAAAGAAAGACCCAATCGTAATAAACTTAGAATCCAGGTTCACTGCTCAGGACAGAGCACAGCAGTATTCTGTTGGTGCAAATTGAATAAGTTTTCTTTGTGTAAGTGGCAAAATTTCTTGAACATGTGATTGGGTCCCAGCTTCAGGACTATTTATCTTCTGCCCTTCTAGGTCCTTTTTCAGTCAGGTTTCCGCCCCTTCCATGGTTCTGGCTCTGCTGTGTGTTGCTGGTGACCTTTTAAAGATCTTGGATGCTGGGGGTGCTGCAGTCCTCATCCTCCTTGATCTCTCAGCAGCCTTACTTGACTCCCTGGAAAACCGCTTTGGTATTACTAGTCTAGCTTTGTCTTTATTTAAATCCTTTCTTACCAACTGTACCAGCAGGCTGTCGGTAGGGACCGATGTGTCATCGCTGTCGTTGGTCAAATATGGGGTCCCTCAAGGATCCACTCTTCTCCCATTTTATTCAATCTTTACATAGAGCCCCTAGGGGAGATCATTGAGGCATGTGGACTCCAGTACCACCAGTATGCTGATGACACACAGATGTATGTGCGTGTCTCCGGCAATGTTGAGGAGTTGAAGGCTGGTCTGGAGTGCTGCCTGTCAAAGGTGGATACCTGACTTAGTTTCAACTGGTTGAAACTAAACCCTTCAGAATTAGAGTATTATTGGGATCGACAACGACTCTCAAGAAGCTTGAATAGCTTTACCCCTCCGAACATTAATGGAACGACACCTATTGTAGTTACTAAAGCTCGGAACCTGGGAGTGATTATTGATGATCACCTTTCGTTTATCTCCCAAATTAATCAGGTGGTTAGTTCCTCTACTTTTCTCTTGCGTAATTTAAAATTTAAACCATTTTTGACAGGTTCTCTTTTTCGGACAGTCGTGCAAACACTTTTAAGCCCTAAGCTGGACTACTGCAACTCCCTTTAAATCAGGCCTTCCTGTGGTCCAGCTTAATAGACTTCAGAGGATTCAAAAAGTCTCGCCTTGTGTCTGGAGCTCCACTGCGCTCCCTCATCACTCCGGTTCAGAGGGAGCTATACTGGCTCCTAGTCCGTGAGAGAATAGATCCTTTGCATTATAAAGCATTAAATGGAGTTGGACCAGTCTACCTTCAAGCTGTTCTTCCTGTTAGAATTAATACCAGGAATTTACGTTTGAATGGTTCCCTCCATATTTCTCCTCCTCTGTATTCCCAAGTTAATCTGGGAGGCCACACCTTTCAGGCCAGTGCAGCTCATTTATGGAATTTGGTACCGGTGGAAATTAGAACCTCTTCTAGCCACCTTAAGTTTAGAAAGCAATTAAAAACTTTGCTTTATCAAAGAACATTTGTGTAACTTTAGAGTAGCTGGAATTGCTTCAATAATTTAATACATGACTTGAAAGTGTATCATTTTGTGCAATATATTTATGTTGTGTGTACTGTGTGTTTTTATATTATTTATGATGTACTATGTTTTTATATATGGTACTGTATGTGAAATGATTTTAATGTTTTTTACCTTGTACATTTCCTAATTGATCTTTCTGTAAATGTGCACCTGGTTTCTGGGTAGGAAACATACTGGCCACTACATCTCCTATTATATGATTAAAGTACAGAAGTCCCTGGAAATGCATTTAGTTCCCAAAACTGCTGACTGTCGCTGTAACACTGAGACACATATGGGAACAACAAAAGAAATGCTTTCCTTGGCATACCTGGCAAACTGTGAGCACATCTGATCTTTGATCACAACTGTAGTCATTTAGTAGCTATCACCTTACATCCCAAGCAGATCCAAAGGGTTGTTCCCAACATGCTCACTCGCCAGGAAAAAAATATGCTACCAACATCCTTACACTGAGAGTCCTCTGGATTGCAGGGACTCTTGAGTTTCATTCATTAATAATGAGGCACATTTATTTGGAATCCGCTGCCTGTTTTCGTGGAGCGTGCCTCATGAATACCAATTGGAGGTCTGCAGTTCAGGTCATTGGGTATTTTCAAATGTACCTGGAAAAGTTTCAATACAGCTGTGTTTCTCCCCAATCTTCACCGCATTTTTTTCACTATGCAGCTGCTGTTGGTATGTCACCATTCACAGCAGAGAGATGAAACACGACTGATGCGGCACTGGCTCCAGAAGGTACTGGCTCCACTATGGGTTGGAGCAGTGATCCTGAAAGTGTTTTAGCTATGGGCACATTTGTGAATATGTCATAAGGCTGACATGTTACTACTTATTCCACAATGTGAAATAAATGGAATACAGATGTCTTAAATTGCACAAAGGCAGACACTGAGAGCGGAAGACTGCAATGACTTCAGATCCCCCATCAGTACATCAGCATTCCAGATTATGGCAGCTGCCATTGTGGGCACAACATTCCAATACCAACCTGGTATTGCGATCACAAGTTTGTCCACAGGCCCTGCTATGAAGACCAGTGGGTCAGAGCATCCTGTAGCTGCTGCACTCTCCAGTTTCTGGTTGAGCTTTCATCCTTTCATGGTCAGAGCAATACATATAATGGCACTGTAGTAGGGCTGGGGCCATGCACATAATGAGGGGGCTTCTGTAATTGTTTATTGTAAATACGAGTGAGGTAATTGTATAAATAAGAACAGGATTGGTTTTAATGGGGAACCTGACGCCCTGAGTGGTGGCAGCCTGCCTGCTGTGTTTGTTGTGGGAACGAGCAGCGTGTGTGTGTTTACCAGCTGCAAGCTCCTAATCAGCAGGTAGGCGTGGTGCAGCAGAGTGCCAGGAATAAAAAGGTCCTGATTACACAGATCAAGGCTGCTGTAAAGTCATAGGGATCAGAGTGAAGCTGCTGCCTCCGAAGCATCGGTCCATCTGTGCTGCTGAACGACTGGGTCCAGGAAACAAAGAGATTGTTTTACGTCCTACATATCGCTAAATATGGGTGTGGTACAAGCTTCACAGTGAAATCTATTGTTGTGGCTCACGTCTTAGTCTGAAATTTAAAAGTGGCTCATGCTCACGAAAAGGCTGGACACCCCTGTGCTTGGGGAACAGAGACAGGTATGGCTGGCAGGCAGAAGCTTAATAGGGAGTGAGTGAAAAAGCATGAAAACCAGTGTGCTGTGCTTCATGGCAGGAGTTCGGTTCTAGAAGGAGAACAAAGAGGCAGGGAGCTAAGGAACACGAATTGGAACTAAAGAGTACCCCAAGTGCCTGGGTAGTGAAACAGGACTTCACTATGTTTTTTTTCTAGAACCTGTTTTACCTACCTGAACTCTGTGGGGTTTTTTTTGTTTGTTTTTTTTAATAGTGAAAAAAAAAAAAAAAGATTCCCTGAAGAAACTGTTGTTGCCTGGTCCATTTTATATGGCCATTCACTTGTACATACACATTGCATATGTATTAGCCATATTTCAGCCTTTACAAAAAATAAATCATCTGCTTCATATATTTGTACATCTGTGAACCATTTATACAGTTGCACATATAACCATGTGTAACAAACTCTGTTGTTTTGTATTCCAATAGCATGCACCCGTTCTTTGTGAAGTGACACCAGTCCACAGTAGATGAAAATGGAAGTTTTATTTTCACAGACGGCTTCACAATAATATTTTAAAATCCAAAATGAGGAATCAGAAAGGTAAACTTTCAGTTGAGTTAGACTTCAATTTACAGGCTAACCATTCTCCATAGCCAGGGTATCGATTGCGAGAGGGACAGCAAAAAGTCCCAGTAACTCCGGTCCGAGTCACTAATATAAACTTTGAATTCCCGAAGCCAATTATGAACACAACAACCACCTTTTCCATACTACATAACACACTCAGGAACTTGTTTTACGTAGGCCCTCTAGTGTCATTTTGTAACCACAGCATTAGCTGTAATTCTTAGTACACACTGGTTTTTGTCACACATGTAATAAGAAGGTAATTACTGGGTAACTGTGACTACTGCTGTAATAAGTGTGTAATTAGATTATGACCCTAGTAATACTGCTTACAATTAATATTGCTACTAATGGCCTGAAATAAAAAGTGCTACCCTTTAGACCCCTCATTAGAAAATATATGATGTACTCTCTTAATAATGTAAAATAGTCAGAAAAACTTAATTTGAGGCATGCATTGTGTGATTTCAAATTTAGGCACTATGGAAGTCCAAAGCAGTACACGCACACCTTAAATATGTATGCACGTGCTGCATATGCCAGGATATCTACTATGTGTTTCCACAGTATTTTAGCCATGCAGAGACAGAACATATTATATGCAGTTGTGCTTAAAATCTCAGGTAGGAGCCATCATTTTGACATATTTTTGCACAGGAATTGCTGTGATATGTCAGCCAGCATTCAAGCCTAGGAAATTAACCAGTTTGAATATGGTGTGATTGGGGTTGACAATGCCTTGTGGAGTAAAAAGTAGGAATATGCATTGAACAGCGAGTCTACACTGACAGCCAGTAACATTGTGAGCTTTTGATGCACGCCTGAGAATAACACTGAATGCTTGGGACAGAGTGCCCTAATACATACTTCAATGAAGTGATTCTACTTCTCAGCTCTTGTCACCAATTGAATTTAATCCAAGTGCTGTCAGGTTGTACAGAAAGGGTGCACTAGGGAATGGCTTGAGAAAATGGCAGACTGCATGCATCCTGGACAGTAACGCTTGACGATGTTGTGGGCTACTTTGATACCTTTGTGTCACAAGTCATGGAAATAAAGTAGCTATGATGATATATAGGGTTACTTATTTTGTTATTAATTCAATGTTTTCATTTTTTAAGGAGCCAGTGGGGATACAGACCAGACCATCATTAGGGAGCATGGAGAACTCAAGAAAGTGAAAATAAGACCATTATGAGTCCTCCAGTATCCCACAATCCCTGTCTGTTCTTCTCCAAATAAGAAAGCGGTCAAAAGTGACACATCCCCAAGGTCTCTGGTCCTCAAGATATATTCCAGTCCTGGTCTTTGTTCCAACCAGATCAATTGCCTCTTAGCATCTTCAGTTGACTGCATTAGAACCTGCTTGGAGTGAAAACCTGGACAGGATTTGATGTCGAGGCCCTGAGTTGAGTACCACTGCCCTAGGAAATGGGTGATCAGCATGTTAACAACAATGTGATTCTGCACTATTAAACGCAGTATTTTATAGAAAAGGTCAAAAACACATTTATTTAATAAATGCTGATTCACCATTGCAATACTGATGTTTTAAATTACTTTAATAATTTAGATGCCAATATAATTTAAGAACAAAAGGAATGTCATTTAACTTAATAAAAGAACTGGTTTCAGTTGAAAAACAATGATGATACAAAGCAAAGCATCAATTTACTTACTGTTTCTCATTGTGCAAATAACAAAAGACATTGATCAATTTTCTGTAATAAAAAGTGCTCCATTACCTTTAAAAGACTCCTGTTCAGTGGGAGCCCCCGGTATCACACTTCAAAGTAAGCTCTTGTGGAGGCTGAAGCTTTCGGAACACATTTACTATCAGAACTGGGGGCAGTGTTAACAAGCACTTGACTCAGTGGGAGTGGGAGACATGCTTGCAGACATTGCCTGTATCAATAGCTGGACCAGAGCCCAGGATCAATTTCACAGAATGTGAAAAAGAAAATAAAACGTACCCAGGCAGGGGGGGTAGAGGCACAGTGGTGGTTATTGTTATTACCTTTTTTGTTTACATGCTTTTACTTTCTGATAGCTGTCCTGATAGCACCCTCTTGTGCCGTTTATCAAAATGAAAACAATGTACCAGCTACCATTACAACCCAATGACTGAACCACCACAGTTAAAATGCCAGAAGAAAAAAATGAAATTATTCTGCACAAATAAAAGTCCCTCTTTTGTTTTTTAGCTTATAAGGAGGGCTACATTCATAAAACTATTTTAAGGAATGTGTGACAGGGTAGCATTGCAACCAAGCCGAACTAGCATCTTGAACAGAAGAAGCTGGAGTCAGGAGATTGGAAGATTTTTACAAATACAAAAAAGAAAACCAATCAAACAAAACAAAGACCGACCCAAGCAACTGCTATCTTGGTGAACTCACTTCCAGAGAACCACCTGTTGCCGTGGCATTTCCCAGCTTCTCATTTATATGTGATCAGGGCAATGGAATAATTAGTTAACCAATCTGGCTTTACCACATCTTCACATTTTTATTCAGACCAACCAGTCCAGCCGCATTCTCACATGACTGGCTTGACTGCTTTTTGGAAGGGAACTTAGACACCTGATCCTGTGCCTGCATCTGTGAAGGTAGCAGCTGGTAAATTACTTTCATGGCACACAAAAACCAGTATGCATTTGTAAGTTAACCCTGTTTCTGTATAATTTGTACTAATTTAGATTTTTTTTTTTTAAATTCTACATCCTCTAAAATAGGTTTTGAAACCTATTTTATAGTGTTGTGCCAAGGTGTTTTGTTTGTGTGTGTGTGTGCGTCAATTCGATTTCAGTGCCACCAATTTCATTATTTGCCCTTCACTCTCAATTAAGCTGCATTATTGTACTGCCTCATTAGCAACTGAGTTTGATTACTCTGCAAGAAGCCACACAATTAAGCAAAATTAAAACTTACCTCAGTCACTTGTAATAAGTTCCTTCTCTTGATCTCTTGTCAGTTTCAAAGCAATTTAATCAAGCCACCGGCTTGTTTGTGAAAAAAAAATCGCTCGACAAACTTGTAATAATGCCACATTCACTTTTCTCATTTCTTCATTCGACCACTTTTAATGTAGCTTGGGTCTGAGGCAAGTTTATGTAACTCCTGTATCAGGAAAGTGTGAAAAACTGTAATTTTACTGAAATCAATTAAGGGATTATCACTGTGAAGGAGTACACTTTTAGGTAGACCATAAATAAAAATGATTTTTAAAAATTGTATTTTCAGGGGCAAATTAATGTAAGTAGGCTAAGTCCCTATATAAGTCTATTAAATTCCTTTAAGGACATTTTTATCAGAACCAACAATGATTTGCTTGGAAATTCCAGGACGCTCAGGACTGTCATTTTCCATCTGAAATGAAGCAGATCCATGGCTACCCAATTTTAATTGGTTCATCAACACATGCATTATTGATAAACTTTAAATATTGCACGATTTCAAAGACCCACAGCACAAAACAAAATTGTTTGCAAAGTCTTCTTCTCTCGAAAGGATACAAACACTGACTTGCTTCCATTTCACAGTTTTAATAGTGCAGTGTGGGTGTGCAAAACTTTTAAGTGCTGTTTAGTATTTTTATTTTGTGCTTGGGAGTGTGGGAGGGATGACAAAAACATAATCAGATCTATTCAGCTGCACCAAAGGTAATGAGAGCACGCCAGATAAATTGACATGGGGCTCGTTTCTATATCGCAAATGCATAGGTGCAAATACGAAAGGTCTTACGACAAGTTATCACCTCCAATTTCAAACACTTATTACACGTTTCTACATTCCATTTGAATCAAACTTGTTTTTGAATTGCAATATGAAAGGTAGGCTTGTAAATGCTTCGCTCTTTCTATATGGGAAAATAAATGGAATAGGCAAAATGGAGGAAATGACAATTAGGATTTTAGTGCTGATGCGCTGGGGAGGTTTCGATTGATCCCCGGATTATTTGAATATGTGTGCCACCCACAGCTCCAATCACATTGGGGAAACCACAGACGGAACGAAAACCTTTATTGACTGTAATTCCCGTATGGGCTATGTAATGTATTCAGCGTGGTTTGTAAGGGCAGTAATTATATTCTTAATGGAGCGGCATACTGATGCTTTGCTCATTGCCAGCGTATCACCCAATACATTTTGGAAGAAACTGCTGGCAAGGAAACGTAATGTGACCAACACTTGAGCTTCTGTAGACAGGGCATGATGCCTCTTTGTTTGTCTGCTCACATATGGCTCAAGTGAAGAGTTGATGGATGTCCTCCCTCTGTTAACAGTACTTGGCTATTATATCCTCATTAGACAGCTTGTCAAAGATGTTACACACACGTCTCCTACTGTAATTTGTGTGAGCCGATGCCCTGTGTCGTCGCATTTCTCTCTCTCTCTAATAAGAACTAGGTCGCAAAGTGATTTCTAAAACTTGATTTGGGTCACTAAACATATGGCTTTCAAAGGGTTGAAAGGGCTGAGTCATGTATCCACCTGTTGAACCCTTAAAATATAAATAACTTGATTTAGTTACATAAATCGGGTATTAAAAATAATTTTGCAAACTAGTTCTTATTTTGCCCTAAGTGAGAAAACTAGGTGAGATTCACCTTTGGTATTTATACGATGAAAAATGTGGTGCTCATAAAATACGAAAGGTTTGTGTGAGTGTCGTTATGTGGAAACGCAACCTCATTCATATTTCACCTTTCAACATTGTATCTGGCAGATACGCATTTTATGTGTATATAGAAACGAGCCCATGGTAAGCCTTCCCAGACTGTGCTTCGGCAGTGATATCAGAAATATGAAGAGGTATTGTATTAAAAAAAGATAAAATTCCTTCCTTAATTTAAATAGGTTTATTAAAATGATTATGTAGTTAGTTACAGTAATACACAAATGTAGAAGCCATGATGATATTTTTGTCTGCTTTTTAAAAAGATTTCAGGAATCTCATTGATCTTTTTATCGTGTTTTAATGTTTATGACATGCCTTATTCTGACAGAAGCAGTCATAATGACCAGTGTGGCCCCATTAGCACAGATTTCAGATTTACTGCAAAAGTGTTTCTTAAACAACATTTTTTTTATTTTATTTTATTTTTTTTGTGTTTAACCCAACAGAATCCCAAGGTTCTCTTTGTACTTCTATCGAGAAAAAATGTATCTAGGGACTACCTGGAGTGACTTTGAATCGCCAGGTTTCCCTTCCGCTCCCCTGATGTAGTGGAGCTGGGAGTAAAATTGTCTATCCTCTGTTGTTTTGCCAAGCTGTTAAGATGTGATTTTCTGATTGCTGATACTGATACCTTCTACACCTGTTAAATTCATTAGCATCGTTTACACCGGGTCTGGTGATGAATGCAATTCATTACAAAAAACAGTAATGGTTTAAGCTTGAAGCCATAAAAGTCAGGAAATACCATACCACCGATAACTCAGCTACATCCAGGTTAGGCTTTTAGTATGTTTTATATGTTTATATGGTGGTTTTAAAATTAATTTTGCTACCTCATTGGCTTCAGTAACATTTCCATTTACACTTCTCCCTGGCAACAGGAATACGGGGGAGATGCCTGTATGTTTATTTTAACTACAGTATATCTTGAGAATCACTCATTCAGTTGTGATGCAACTTGGTATGGGGTATTGTGACAGGCTGGCTGCAGGGAGGAACTCAGACCAGAGATAGAAACACACAGACAGATGGTGGTGATGAGAAGCTGAGTGCAAATGGTTGCACTCAGCGTTTATTAACAAAGTAAAAGGTTTAAACAGAACACAAAACACAGGACACGGCACTTGAGGCCAAAAAAAAAAGACAAAATGAACTATACAGACAAACACGGTGAGCAGATACTTTCACTAATACTTTTTCAACTATCACCTCCGTCTCCTATCTCGTTCTCCACTCACCGAACACACAACCCCGAGTGAGTGAAAACATGCTGTTTTTATGCAGTTGTACCGAGACTCGATTGCTAGTCAATCATTCAATTGGAATCTCGGTACAACTGCACGTGAATTAATTAAGTGTACTCCCGTGACCACACATTACATTTTAACCAGCACGTGAAGTGATTTGTGCCATCCTCGTGCCTAAATACAAATCTACATTTTTAAATACACGTGAAACACAGACCCGTTTATATCCCGTGTACCAATGACTATACACCAACATTAAAACACAACACATAACACAAAATACACACGGGGGCACTTTGCCACAGGTATTCATTAGTACAAGTTCCAAGAAGTTATTCCATAGACTGTGTGAGTGCAGCTCATGCAGACATACAGTACTTCCCATTATTGACACCTGCTTGGCTAAGCCATTGAAGGCCACTTGTCCTAATTTGATTAATCTTTGCTTCCTTGAACTTTTCATTGTGTCATTAAAGATTTAAAAAATATTTTCACTCAACAGCATCAGAGCATTTCCGATGTTCATACATTGAAAAGCTTTGCAGGACGAATTACATTTTAAGTACGCCTATTGAAAAACAAAAAAACTACAAGAAGATATTTTCACTATTTTTTTAATGAGGAAATTGATAATAAGTACAGATAAAAATACTCTGGGTCCTGACTACAGTCAGTATTTGCGCTAAACGAGCATGACTGTACAGTACATTGTTTCAAATGGTTTTGTAAATTTGGCCTTTCAGTGTTTTTGTTTTACGACAGCTAATCGAGATATTTTTTTAAAATTCTATACATTCAATTTTATTTACACTAGAGCATCAAAGTGCATAGCTATTTGTTTTACGTTACAAATAAACAAAAAATATGTATTTGGAAGTTCTGGCTTTTGTGGTTATATGGGTGTGTTTTCGATTTTTGTAAGCCTAATGGAAATAATCGTTTTAGGCCTATTTGAAATGTTTGTCCATTATTTATAGCTGCTCTGGCGCACAGTCTCTAAGCCTAAGTGTACATGTAGGTTTTAAATACTTGTTCACCTTCTACCAATGACTAACATGTTTTTTATTATTTATTTACTTACTCTGTACAGTACAATATGATGTTTTGTTACGCTTGTGAAAAGCTTGAAATGTTTATATATATATATATATATATATATATATATATATATATATATATATATATATATATATATATATATAGTACTGTGCAAAAGTTTTAGGCAGGTGTGAAAAAATGCTGTAAAGTAAGAATGCTTTCAAAAATAGACATGTTAATAGATTATATTTATCAATTAACTAAATGCAAAGTGAGTGAACAGAAGAAAAATCTAAATCAAATCCATATTTGATGTGACCACTCTTTGCCTTTAAAACAGCATCAAGCATCAATTCTTCTAGGTACACTTGCACACAGTTTTTGAAGGAACTCGGTAGGTTGGCCCAAACATCTTGGAGAACTAACCACAGTTCTTCTGTGGATTTAGGCAGCCTCAGTTGCTTCTCTCTCTTCATGTAATCCCAGACAGACTCGATGATGTTGAGATCAGGGCTCTGTGGGGGCCATACCATCACTTCCAGGACTCCTTGTTCTTCTTTACGCTGAAAATAGTTCTTAATGACTTTCGCTGTATGTTTGGGGTCGTTGTCATGCTGCAGAATAAATTTGGGGCCAATCAGATGCCTTCCTGATGGTAATGCATGATGGATAAGTATCTGCCTGTACTTCTCAGCATTGAGGAGACCATTAATTCTGACCAAATCACCAACTCCATTTGCAGAAATGCAGCCCCAAACTTGCAAGGAACCTCCACCATGCTTCACTGTTGCCTGCAGACACTCATTCGTGTACTGCTCTCCAGCCCTTCGCGAACAAACTGCCTTCTGCTACAGCCAAATATTTCAAATTTTGACTCATCAGTCCAGAGCACCTGCTGCCATTTTTCTGCACCCCAGTTCCTGTGTTTTCGTGCATAGTTGAGTCGCTTGGCCTTGTTTCCACGTCGGAGGGATGGCTTTTTGGCCAAGTCTTCCATGAAGGCCACTTCTGACCAGACTTCTCCGGACAGTAGATGGGTGTACCAGGGTCCCACTGTTTTCTGCCAGTTCTGAGCTGATGGCACTGCTGGACATCTTCCGATTGCGAAGGGAAGTAAGCATGATGTGTCTTTCATCTGCTGCAGTAAGTTTCCTTGGCCAACCACTGCGTCTATGGTCCTCAACGTTGCCCGTTTCTTTGTGCTTCTTCAAAAGAGCTTGGACAGCACATCTGGAAACCCCTGTCTGACTTGAAATTTCTGCCTGGGAGAGACCTTGCTGATGCAGTATAACTACCTTGTGTCTTGTTGCTGTGCTCAGTCTTGCCATGGTGTATGACTTTTGACAGTAAACTGTCTTCAGCAACCTCACCTTGTTAGCTGAGTTTGGCTGTTCCTCACCCAGTTTTATTCCTCCTACACAGCTGTTTCTGTTTCAGTTAATAATTGTGTTTCGACCTACATATTGAATTGATGATCATTAGCACCTGTTTGGTATAATTGTTTAATCATACACCTGACTATATGCCTACAAAATCCCTGACTTTGTGCAAGTGTACCTAGAAGAATTGATGCTGTTTTGAAGGCAAGGGTGGTCACACCAAATATGGATTTGATTTAGATTTTTCTTCTGTTCACTCACTTTGCATTTAGTTAATTGATAAATATAATCTATTAACATGTCTATTTTTGAAAGCATTCTTACTTTACAGCATTTTTTCACACCTGCCTAAAACTTTTGCACAGTACTGTATATATATATATATATATATATATATATATATATATATATATAAAGTGCTGTAGCTCAAAAACTACTGGACAGAATAACACAAAACTTATAGAAAAAATTCAGCCTACCAATCAGACCTGATATCTGCCGTCCTAAATGAACAGGAAGTTATTTAGAGATATCGCTAAATGATTTTAAGATCTCAAAATAACTTGCTGTTCATTTAGAGATTTCCATGTATGCTCTATGGACAGGTTTGTATTACATACGTGTTAGGAAATGCAGCAAACTGGAGGTGCAATCTGTGTTTAATTTACTGTCATAGCCTCGCAGGCTGTGAGTTTAATCAGATGGATTTTAAAGGCTTGTAAATGTACATTCTTTTAATTTAGCAGATTAATTATGTACGGAGCTGCAAGCCTACATATAATCCTATTTTCATGACAGTAGCATTTAAATATTGCAAGTGACTTTTAAAACATTTAAATGCAACATTATCTGCCAAGAGCACTAATGAAATGTTTGTAGTTTATTAAATCTACTGCAGTTCTCTGTGTGTAAAGCTACTGTTTATATAGACTTGGTACTAGTCAACTCTGCTGTACATTTTTAAATGATGTGGAAGAAAATCTCCTTGGATTATTGATGTACAATCCTGCACCCCCTGTTAATGATTTACACCAAGCCCTTTTAAATTCATTCACAAAAAGTTCTACATTCATTAAATTTTTTCTTTATTGTTTGCCACAGTCAAATTAACGTTTGCAGGTGTGCAGTACCAAACTTTATGTAATTAATGAAAATAAACTTTTTTTTTTTTTTTTTAATAACTCCTATGTTGAAGCTCCTCTGTTTCCCCTTAACAATTATTTAGGAACAGCACAGAAACCACAACCAGATGACACAGCTGGAAATTAAGTGGAGAGACAGAGGGAAGGAGACACGCATTTACACAGAGAGTGGTTACCAAGCCACATTGTTGATGCTGAATCACTGGGTTCCTCTGGCTTGCAAATATTCTTAAGTTCTTATGTTCTGTGTAGAACATACCAGCAATTCTGATAATGTTTTCAATTCATTGTCTGTGCAATCCTAATCCTGAAGCTTGTAGCAATTAAAAATGATCAAGCTTAGAAAATACCAAGCGCACACATGTACATAGGTGTGATTACAGATGTAGACACAAAAATAAAACCCCAGGTCTCACAAACCCTGCAAAGAAAGATTAATGAAGTGTGGGAATTCAAGGCCTGCTGAAGAATATTTTATTCCAAAAGATTAAACTCTTAACTGTGGATCAATGAGTATCAGTGCCCTGAAAGAAATGGAGAGGGAAGAACAGTGGAATGGGAATACATAAGTGCTATGGAGAGATATTGGGATGAGTGTGTCTCAAGTCCCAATCTAGATAATAAATTCTTGTCTCAGGATGTTTGGGCTATCTGCTTCCCTGAATAGGGCAAAAGATGAAAATCTGTGCTAAGAATGGGCTTGGTTTTCATAAGTGGTAGATGTGTGAAGTAATTGGAGAAGATAGCTGAAACACATAAATAATGGAATGAGCAAGTGCCTTAATAAATTATAAATCTCCCTCTCAGGTTGTTCTCAACAGTCGCTTTTCAAGCTGGATGCGCATTTAAATATTAAATGTGGACTGTGAGGGATAGAGTGAGTGAGACTACATAGAACGACTGCTGTCCTCTGGTGGAAGGCCTAGTTTTAATCTACAAGAATTTTTTTTTTTGTTTTTGTTTTTTACCCCAGAACTCTTAAGAAACAATTGAGTTGTTTGTGCAATGTTAATCTTTTGGGACTTGCTTCAATTATCTAAACAACAGAGGACCTACAGTAATTATTACAGTTATTATATCGCCAAAAAAAGTCTCTCTGTATTCAACTTGTAGAGAGAAAGATCCACCTAAGAGACTTTTGTTCATTGTAAAGTATTTAGACCTTTTACAGATCCTCGAATCTGTGGAAATGTACAGTACGGACTGTGTGTTCTTCTATTGCAAAAACTGAAAAAAAGTCCTCTGCAGGCATAGCAAAGATAATTACAATAGAAAAATTAGAGAATTAGAACTCTGACTTTGCAATGCCATTAACTAACAGGGGATTCCGATTTAAAATAGATACTACTGTTAAATGATGTTAATTAATCCTCTAAATAAGCAGCCATTGCATATTTAGTAGTTTGTTCCAATTACTGAGCTCCTCCTATATTGTTGTTCTTATTTACACTGAAGCAAACTTGTGGAGAGGAGCTGTAAAGTGGTGTAGTCAGTTACAGCTAAAATCTTTAATATATCGGTACTTTCTCTACTTTAGAATACATTGCAGAATTACACAGATACCGTGCATGTGCAGTAGATCTGGGAATTGTGACAATGGGAAGATGAGGTAACCTAGATTATTTGTGTAAGGGTTTTTGCATGGTTTCTTAATAGTTCAAATGTATCTGTAACTTGATTGACCATGTTGCATTTTGTACTATCAAATATCATTATATACATTCACCCGCAAGTCCATTGGCTTGGTTATGGGATCGAACGATGCCCACTGCCATTAGTTCTCTTAAACTTGTGGGGATTTTCTACTAACAATGTATTACAGAGTGAAGCTTCAAACTAGTCGATCAGCCCCGATTTAACATGCAGATCCTGACTCCTGCCGGGGCAGGGTTCAACAGCAATGAAGGAAACCCCCACAGCCCCACTGATCTTCTGGTTACTGCTTCAGGCCCTGCTCTCTCCTTCCAATTTCACAAGTGGAACCAGATTGACATTTAATTAGCCGAATCATCACAGTGTTCTAGGCATCCAGGGATAGATTGCTTACCTCTTTAAGGGACACAAGAATTTAATTGGTGTCTTGGCATATAAAAACACTTGCTGTGTGTCTTCACCTTACAACTGAGCAAAACACTTTATGCTTGAAAAGTCGACATCAAACAGAGTAATGAAAAGCAGAAAAGAGCAGCTGATTTATTAAAATATAAGTGCATGACATTTATATTTCAGGTGGGGTTTACTATAGCAGACGTCCAAGTGACTAAAACGCTGTTGGTTATAACAGGTGCATACTGTCTAAGTACACCCAGTACAGACTCAGTATTTATTGTTTTTTGAGACAAAGCAATACACTGTCCTGGCAAAAAGTTTGGGTAATCATCTTTCAAATATTTTCAGTTCTAAAACAGATTACCCACTGCCACAGACAAGAGTTACTTTCTGTCTCTGGTAATATCACGCTACCCAGCTGGGAAGCAAGCACTACAAGAAACCTTTTAGCTTTTTGATTCAGCTTTCTTCAGTGTTAAAGGTGTGCTATTCAGCCTATGCTTGCTTGTGTGTAAAAGGTTCTCAATTCAATCACAAGAGAATTCTTCTGCCTGGAGAAATGAAACCAATCAGAATAGCCAGAAGCCTGTTCTAAGCATGGTGCAGTCAGTGCTTTCGATTTCCAGGTACTGTGAAGGCCTGGCTGTTTGATGAAAGCGATCCTCCAGAGCCCATCTTCGGGGGAAGAGAGCAGCGTATAAATATCGAGAATATATTGGCAAGCCCCTGTGGCTTGTGCCATGGGTCTCTGCTCATGGGGGTCAAGAAAGGCCTTTTTGGTGTTACTGCTTTGAACATTTATACATTTAAATTCAATGGAGATGAAAGGGCTGCCTCAAGCTAATGTGTTGCGTTAAACATAAAAGTTTATCTGTGTTGTAAACTTGTAACCATTACTTTGCTGTGCTGCTGTATCCCAGGTCCTGGAGTATTAATCTGGATGCAAACTGTGAACCTCAAGGGTCAGAGCCAGACTTAAAATCCAACAAAAGAGCTGGCTCCAAATCAAGTGGTTAAGTACGTGTTTTAAGTTGATTTCAGTACATCAACTGCAATTCTGTCACAGGGAAAGGGGGTGGGGGCAGCACCGTAAACACGGTCTACCAGCCACCCACTCACCATGGGGACCAGAACTAAAAGAATATCTACAAGACTACACCACATGAGAATCATGGAGCCCCGGCAACCCACTTTAGACAAATATAGGAAATACTATTGCCCAGAATTAATATTGTGACCCAACACACAGTATTGCCCCCAAAAAAGTAAACAAACCAGATTATCTTGCCGCATGCACAGTGATCTCTAGGGAATGCCACCTGGGTCAAAAACACTTTGTGCTGCTTCAGAGCGAGTCAGAATCTCTTGGGACAGAAAAAATTCAAGCACTTCATTCTGAAATGCCTCATTTAAACAGTACCCCTCTTGCTGAAAATGGCAAGGGATGAAAAAAGTACAAAATAAATAAATAAAATGCAGTGTCAACTTTATGTACTATTTATTTTAGTAATAAACAAAACAACGTTTAACTTGAACTGCTATGTGGAATCCTTTTTTTTGTAGTTAATTCACTGGGGTGAAGTAAGGCCTACACAATGTATTCTTTACTCCTGTGATATTTTTCTACTTTAACATGTTACATATTGTAAGGTCTTGCTGTAAAATAAATGCACACACATGGGGGACATCCCCAGCCCCTGCTGCTATGCTGTCTCTGGCTCTGTTCTGAGCAATATAATGGATTTTATTACTTTTTGAAAATGAATGAATATCCAAATGAATATTTAAATTCTGAGCAAATATCCGAACATGGAAATCTTGTGTTCGGCCCAGCACTATTAAAAAACACAAGCACCGCATACATGGCGCTCCTGCTCCCAGATATATCTGGATAATTCCTTCTGCAATGTGGCATTTTTGACCACATTCTGCCTTCACAGTCAATAAGAAATGAATATGCAATAAAATTGTATTTCCAGTGTTCCTAAACAGCAGCATTTCTGTTCACATTGCAAAACTACCAAAAAACACCATTTGATCAAAGGTCCAGCTTTGTTCCTAAACCATCGATTTTTTTTAAAAAAATTACATTTCTATGCACTGATCTAATGGAAAAATTACATAGAAACCACCATCCTCTTTTATCTCATAATTTTCTTAATTAGGTAATGGAAGGGTTAAAGTAGATCCTATTGACTCACATTGGCAGGCAAGCAGAATAAGAGCATGGGCAGATATGCTATACAGTCCAGTGCAGCTCAGCAGTGTAGAATGTAGACAGAGCACATGGAACCGTCGGTAACATCAGAGCTCATGCACAGGTTTATTCCCAGCATCCAGAGAAAGAGAGAGCGCCCCCATAACTATTAAAGAAAATTAAATGACAAACGTTTTCACAAAGTATTTTTCTATGTCTTCAAAGTAGTTTCTTTTAGTATTTTTAAGGAGTTACTTCAATAACATTGGCAAGGGAAATAATCCCCTAGTGGGATGGACAATGTCCCACTGCTTGGGCCATGTAACTGGGGAAAAAGCTTTTTTAGGAAAGTAGTAAATTCATGCAATAAACAAAAGGGGGAACAAGGAGCTATAACAAAGGATCTTCATAAAAAATGATCCAAATTTGCTCTATTTATTGCACAAATTTCTATTTTTATAAAAACATTTTTTTGCTGCTAAAGCCTAATTGGCATCTGCATTAAAATACTGTAAATAGCAGCTGTTTAGTGAGGAAGGCGGTTCTAATTGTCATCTGGAACACAAATCCATGCCCGACTGCTAAAGCTTTATAAAAAAAAAAAAACACTGCCGTGGCAGAGGTATTGATTGAAGCCAGAGAGGTGATAATTATAACTTGCATATTTAAGTGCCTGCAGCAGCAACACAACTGGAGACTTGAGATTAAGAGGATTACAAGGCTATGATGGTAATTATAGGGTCCGTTCATGTGAAAGAGACACATTCATATTCAGCGTCTATAAGACAGATTGAAAAAATATATTATTATTATTATTATTATTATTATTATTATTATTATTATTATTATTATTATTATTATTAAACCAATCTTTACTTATTTTGAGCCTGTGAACCTCGGTATAATTACCAAGAAAATAACATTTTTATGATTATTTGTAATAGATCGCTACATTCTACATAAACATTCATGATGTTTTGATGAAAATGGCCAAACAAACAATATTCTTGAATATACTTCATGTGTTTGATCCAGTATATTTGGATTTGCGCCATTAGGTCTGAATATTTAGGATTTGGTTCTGTTTTGAATTAAGGCCGCTACACACCAGACACAAATTATTTACTGATATTACTATGTAATTTTTTCTTGGTGGTTGCTCTCCTGGGCGGAGGAATGTTGTCTTTTGTGTGTAATGTTTTGATCAAACTGGTAGCAACTTATTCGTCATGTTACGCTTGTCTTCCAATGCTAAGGCCAAACATCTGGCCATGGCACCTTCCATCCTGTCAAAATGTGCCTTAATGTTTCTTTTGATAAACACAAGGACATAAGGGATCCTTTCCTACCCAGAGGTTTAGGTTCTGTGGCGATGGGAATATCATATGTTGACCTGATGAGGAAAGTGGTCCTGCTCTGTTTCATTGTCCATAGGTCTTGACAGCCGATATTGCATTGTTCCACACTCTCCCATCTCATCCGTTCTCCCTGCTTGGCCGAAGAAACGGCCTTTACGCACCTCAGCCTCTCCTCCTGCTTCTTCACCTCGTTGACTACCGGCTTCCTCCGTTGAGCTGGGGTTGCCTTGTGCCATGTAGGAGGAGCTGAACTGAGACCAAGACCCCCTCTTCCATGGTGAACTTGCCCCTTGATATCACTGATTCAAAGGGCAGCCTTTGCATCTTCCACGGCTTTCTTTGCCACCCACTTTCTTCCAGCTTGCCGCCCTCGTTTAAGGGCCGCAGTCATTTTGATCAATTTAAAATAAACGCTGAGGCGCCAAATGTAAGTAATATGGTGTATATATATGTATATACTGTATATATATATATATATATATATATATATATATATATATATAAAATAGATGGGCTTCAGTGAGTTACAGGAAAATAATTTCATCTAGGGTTTCTGGGACGTTATAATTTATAAACTGTCACAGAAACCCGAGATGGAATTGCTTTCCTGTAACTCACTGAGGGGCCCATCTATTATTTTTTTATAATACATGGATACCCTTGTGATGCTAATATTAAAGAAGACGAGGTTCAGCAGTACAGTTCAGGGTTTTTTTCGTTTTGTTTTTTTTAACATAGTGTTTCATTGCTGTACAGACGTTCTATGTCGTTGAAAACGAGACATTTTGTGTTTGCATTGAAAGTGATGGTCTCGAGGAGTTGAATGGGTCAAAGTTCATGTATATTTTCCTCTGGAGGAATTATCACTTTTGACATCACTACTGTGGTATTGTCACTTTTTTTCCTGAATGGCTCGGGATGCAAATATAGCCTTCATCCATATACTGTATATATATATATATATTGTGTATGAGGAAAAAGTTACAAGAAATAGATGCCTACAATTATTTATTTGAGCAATTTTTAGTAAAACTCCAAAAATGCTAATTCAAAAGTATTCATACCCTTTGATGCTATGGTAGTATTGTCTACTAGGTGCTAGAAATTTCAATATGATAATGCAGAACCTAATTCTAGAGAATTCTGGATTGTTGGTGAACATTCTTAGAGAGTATAAAAGGGTTAGGCATAGGATGATTGCTGTCATTACCAATAAGTCAATATTGGAAAATGTAAAGCGCTATCTGAAGACCTTAGGCAGAAATGTATTTATTGTCATGAAGCTAGAGAAGGATACAAGATTTGTAAGCATTCAGTATCCCAATTTCAACTATTGTTTCTATTATCAAGAAGTACAAGACTCATGGTACTGTCACAACGCTCCCTCGGTCTGGAAGAACGGAGCTCACGTTCTCTTTGCTTCCGAGTATAATTTCCAAGCATTTAAGTATCCCAATTTCAACTAGTGTTTCTATTATCAAGATATACAAGCACTGTCACAACACTTCCTCAGTCTGGAACAAAAAAGGTTCTTTCACCAAGAACAAGTAGAAGAATTGTAAGGAAGGTTAATAACAATCCGAGATTGACTGCCAAAGATATTAAAAGTGAATTGGCTGCAAGTGGGACTGGAGTTTCCATTTCAACCATAGCTCAAGTATTGCATGCTGAAGGTCTCAATGGTCATCGGCCAAGGAAAAAGCCACTCTTAGGAAAACCTCAGAAGGACAATCGCTTAAAGTTTTCAAAACAGCATTTGAATGATGGATATGAGTTAGGGTCAAAGGTTTTGTGGAGTGATGAAACATAAATCGAGCTATTTGGTCATGCTGACAGTCGTTACATTTGGAGAAAGTCTGGTGAGGTGTACAAAGAAAAGAGCACCATACCTACTGTCAAGCATGGAGGTGGTAATATCCTTCTACGGGGCTGTTTTTTTCTCTAATGGTAAAGGAGGTTTAGTTCCAATGCATAGTAAAATGGATTCCATACCATACCAAAAGATACTGGCCAATCATCTGAAACCCTCCTCTACAAAACTTGGTTTAAAGCGCAACTGGATGTTCCAACACAACAGCGATCCAAAGCACACATCAAAATCTACTTCAGAATGCTTAAAGAAGAATAAAATCAAGGTTCTGGAATAGCCTAGTCAAAGTCAAATGGTCAAAAATCACTAAAGAATCATGCCAAAATCTCATTGACAAATATCCTACATGGCTCTGGTCATGCTGCAGTGGTGTTCTGTACATGGTCATGTTACGGTTCTCCTGCTGCCCTCCTGCACCTGACAGGATCAGGCCGGGTTGGAGGTTCTGTTTTGGGCTTCAGGAGACGGGGTGTCCCTTTATGGTTCTCTGTACATGGTCATGTTACAGTTCTCCTGTTACCGATGGAAGTCTGTTGCCCTTGCGGGGTTTGGAGGCTCTGTTTTGGGCAGCAGTGTGCTGTTTGTGTCACTCACTTTTTCGAGAAAGTTATACATTTCCATTTGGGTATGGGTAGCCAATGTGGTGACGTCAGGCCAGAAGCAGGAACAAACACAAACAGGTAACTGCAGGGCAAAAGACGCTTGTGACGCTGTTTATTTATTTAAAGAACAAAAAATAGGGAGATGGCCACCTTCTGCACAAGGGGTTTAATTGTGGATGGGGCTTCCCATCCACACTACCAAACAATATCTACGGCTTCTCGTCGTCATTTAATAATACACAAATACAATAAATAAATAATATTACAAAATAATAAACTGCACAGGGGCAGAGGGGTACCCCGTTCTAAAAATAAACAAATACATTTGTTTTTAAATAACAAAACTAAACAAATACAGTACTGTGCAAAAGTTTTAGGCAGGTGTGAAAAAATGCTGTAAAGTAAGAATGCTTTCAAAAATAGACATGTTAATAGATTATATTTATCAATTAACTAAATGCAAAGTGAGTGAACAGAAGAAAAATCTAAATCAAATCCATATTTGGTGTGACCACCCTTTGCCTTCAAAACAGCATCAAGCATCAATTCTTCTAGGTACACTTGCACACAGTTTTTGAAGGAACTCGGCAGGTAGGTTGGCCCAAACATCTTGGAGAACTAGCCACAGTTCTTCTGTGGATTTAGGCAGCCTCAGTTGCTTCTCTCTCTTCATGTAATCCCAGACAGACTCGATGATGTTGAGATCAGGGCTCTGTGGGGGCCATACCATCACTTCCAAGACTACTTGTTCTTCTTTACGCTGAAGATAGTTCTTAATGACTTTCGCTGTATGTTTGGGGTCGTTGTCATGTTGCAGAATAAATTTGGTGCCAATCAGATGCCTCCCTGATGGTAATGCATGATGGAGAAGTATCTGCCTGTACTTCTCAGCATTGAGGAGACCATTAATTCTGACCAAATCCCCAACTCCATTTGCAGAAATGCAGCCCCATACTTGCAAGGAACCTCCACCATGCTTCACTGTTGCCTGCAGACACTCATTCGTTTACGCTCTCCAGCCCTTCGGCGAACAAACTGCCTTTTGCTACAGCCAAATATTTCAAATTTTGACTCATCAGTCCAGAGCACCTGCTGCCATTTTTCTGCACCCCAGTTCCTGTGTTTTCGTGCATAGTTGAGTCGCTTGGCCTTGTTTCCACGTTGGAGGTATGGCTTTTGGCGCAAGTCTTCCATGAAGGCCACTTCTGACCAGACTTCTCGGACAGTAGATGGGTGTACCAGGGTCCCACTGTTTTCTGCCAGTTCTGAGCTGATGGCACTGCTGGACATCTTCTGATTGCGAAGGGAAGTAAGCATGATGTGTCTTTCATCTGCTGCAGTAAGTTTCTTTGGCCGACCACTCGTCTACAGTCCTCAAGCGTTGCCCGTTTCTTTGTGCTTCTTCAAAAGAGCTTGGACAGCACATCTGGAAACCCCCGTCTGCCTTGAAATTTCTGCCTGGGAGAGACCTTGCTGATGCAGTATAACTACCTTGTGTCTTGTTGCTGTGCTCAGTCTTGCCATGGTGTATGACTTTTGACAGTAAACTGTCTTCAGCAACCGCACCTTGTTAGCTGAGTTTGGCTGTTCCTCACCCAGTTTTATTCCTCCTACACAGCTGTTTCTGTTTCAGTTAATGATTGTGTTTCAACCTACATATTGAATTGATGATCATTAGCACCTGTTTGGTATAATTGTTTAATCATACACCTGACTATATGCCTACAAAATCCCTGACTTTGTGCAAGTGTACCTAGAAGAATTGATGCTGTTTTGAAGGCAAAGGGTTGTCACACCAAATATGGATTTGATGTAGATTTTTCTTCTGTTCACTCACTTTGCATTTAGTTAATTGATAAATATAATCTATTAACATGTCTATTTCTGAAAGCATTCTTACTTTACAGCATTTTTTCACACCTGCCTAAAACTTTTGCACAGTACTGTACATGTTCATGTGCAGGGCTCCTTGCCCTGTCACAGGGCACCAATAAAATAAAGGAACTGTTCTTCATTAAAACAATGCTGTCTGCGGATTTCTTCTTGCCTGAGTTAATCCCAACATCTGCCTCTGGCTATGCTAAACAATGTGGCTTTTTATTTTTAATAACATGTGTATTTTACTATAATCTGACAACAAAAAGTTGAAAAGTGACCCTGTGCTCAAGCCATTTAACATGCTGTCTCATGACTGCTTGGATTGTTAAGATTCATTGTCAACACCTGTCCCCACATACCCTGGGCATTTCCTAAAGACAGAGGACTCCTTTAACACAAAGGCCTAGTGCTCTCAAGTATTAAGCTGAGGTGGGTTTATTCTCAATGAAAGACTAGGTTGTCACAATCCACTGTTATGTAAATTTCAGATACAGACAGGCGTCGCCATATAAACCCAGATTATGACACACTCAGTAACCTCTGTTGATATTTGTGTGACATACAGACAGATATGGATGAATAGACAGACAACCCTAAATAATGTCCTTGGCACAAATGTTCTGGCACAGTTGGACGAACAGTTTTCTAGATTTAGGTAAAACTGGAAGTTTTACATACAGAAAAGGGGAATGGATAGCCTCTATATACAGTACCACAAGATTCTGATATACTTAATAACCTGTGCTACACAACTGGAAAAGTGGTTCACAGGTGGTTCTCTAGATATATTGTATGTAAAACTGCTGTTGCCTCCATTATATCTCCGTGGCCAGGGATATGCATCTCCAACAGGGGATAATAAGGTGTAGGGCCACGATAGGATGTCAGTGATTCAATAAGTCTGCAACATATTAAGTTTATTCTGCAGGTAGATGTGACCATTCCTCAAAGAAATGTAAAGTATATTTCTTTCTTTCTACCCCCCGCCCCCAACCGTCCCTACACACACACACACACACACACACACACACACACACACACACACACACACACACACACACACACACACACAATGTGAACATAATGTAAACTGACACTTTCTTGTGGTTGTTAATATCGCTGGGACTAGGTAATCTAATTAAAGTAATGGCCTATCCACAAACATTTTGTTACTCCTGATGGATTTTATAATGCCATCGACCCAACCCTTGCATGAGACAAATGGGCTATGTTACCTTCCTTTACCTGTGATTATTCCCAGGTACTGTACTCCCAGGGGGACATATAGTGGCTATTGGAGCAATTCATTTCACGCTCAGGGGACAAACAGTAATTGCGCATGTGATGTGACAACAAATTGAGACGGTAGCAGCAGTGGTAAATGTTACCGCTGCAGTCTGTATTTAATGCATCTATTTTTATTTTTTTTTTTACAGGGGAGAATCCCTGAGAACATCTTGTATACACACACACACACACACACACACACACACACACACACACACACACACGGTCACTCCTTATTTTAAGGGCCATTTTTTGTTAACAAACAGCTAATAAACATGTTAATATACATTCTTTTTTGTTAACTGTTAGTTAATATATAATAGGCTAGCTAAAACTGCAAACAGCACAGCTCTATGGATGATCAATACCCAATCGATCATATGCTTGATATCAGGTTTATATTAACGCTAACCCTAAGCCTTAGCTAAAAATGAGAGAATAAACTAAAAAACGGTACTTTAAAAGCATGACCCAATATTTTAATGAGTTAAGTCTTCCAGAAAAGCTAGCCAATGAAAGGAGACATAAAACAGAGAGCCGTCCTTGGAAGGGATATAAAAACTACAAATAATTGGAGTTGCAAGAGTCTTTGGCATAGATCTTAACAGCACATAATGAACACAGGCTAATAATAAGCTATAGTATGTAATAAATACTCCAGCTCTGGACTGCGAACCAACTGGACAAACTGGATAAGAAAAAAAAAGGAAGAGGGATGCATTCAGTCCTGGGTTTGGAGGGTCTCAGTATTGAAGCTAGACAAGTTGGATCACTACGCCCTCAGCAGCAGTTGCACAATGGAAGAATGAACCAGCTTTAGCAAGCCAAGCAGCAGCAATCTGAATCAGTTTACCTGTCGGAGAAGCTTATCTCTGTATCACAGCTATACTATAAAAAGCTGATTTGATACTGTGGTTAATGTGGGTTGCGAGAGATGGGTGAGAATCAAACAGAACACCATGATTCCAAACAACAGCTTTGAAACAGTAATTATACTATCAACTCAATGAAAAGCATGAAATTATACAACAAACCATGCTGATGACATGATGTTGAATCATATGTTCAGTCAGGAAAAGTAATGTGATAGAGAACAATATTTATTAAAGCTCAGACAACAAATACTATGTTATACATATTTTCATGGCATCTTTTGCCTTTGGCCTCGCCCTTTGAGATACCCCTGCCCATAATTAAGTTAGCTGATAGAGGAGAGGCTGACTGTAGGGAAGCCATGGGCAGGGGGGCAGGATAGCTGCCCTCCCCCTAAGACGAGACTGAAGAAACAGGTGGAGGCTGGGGAGGAGGAGGTGAACTCTGATATACAGCAGGGGTGTATGGATTGAGGTAATATATGGATGTGTTGTTTATCGAATGACGAATGAGATACTAGCCATTTGACTGACAAGTGTAATGCTTTCTAAAAAGAATGTCATGTTTATGACATTTTGCACGCTGGATGAAGAACAACAGAAAGTCTGGCCTGACTCCACGTGGCTCGAATTTACTCCAAAACAATCACTGTCAAGGAAAAAAAAAAGTCCTCCCAGAAGAGCTGTGTTCTGTTATTTATGTTGTGGAAATAAAAGCAATTACCCTCATCTAATCTCTCTATCAGTTATGCCTCAGTTCCCAGTGCACTGAGAAAGTGTGACCGTGTGTGGCTCTCAAGGAGGTTTTAAATTGTTAAAGAGATGACAAATAAAATGACCGATAAATGTGCTTAATAAAGTAAGACTGGGATTGGTTTTTAAGGGTATATCAGACACAGACACAGAACAGTATTTTTCAAAGCACTTTTGCACAGTTTTATTATTAACAGGAATAAAAGAAACAAACAAAACAAAAACCTAACTCCCACATGGAGTACTAAACTATAATTTTTTCTTCAAGGTTCTAACTAAATCGTATGGCTAAGCCATTTACCAATTACATGTTACATGTTACATAAACACAAAGGTTCACACAGTAACTTTCAAACACACGCACACACACACACACACACAGCCTTCTTTTACACAGTTTTCTTCTGTGTTCCCAGCTCCCTGGTGGTCTCTCACCAATGGAGTGTCTTGTTTTATTTCATGTGGCTGTTCCCACTTAGCACCAATTACCTCGTTTGAGACCAGCCACATTCTCGCATTTTGGCAGGCTGGCTGCCAATCCACCACCAAAACACGCACATTATTTACAGGCAGGGATCTGAAGTCAAAAGTTTACTACCCCAATGGAAATTTCACATTGCATTACTCGACCTATGGTTGAAATGGAAACCCCAGTCCCACTTGCAGCCAATTCACTTTGAATATCTTTGGCAGTCAATCTCAGATTGTTATTAACCTTCCTAACAATTCTTCTACTTGTCCTTGGTGAAAGAGCCTTCTTTGTTCTAGACCGAGGAAGTGTTGTGACAGTACTTGTATATCTTGATAATACAAACAATAGTTGAAATTGGGATACTTAAATGCTTGGAAATTATACTCGGAAGCAAAGAGAACATGAGCTTCGTTCTTCTAGACTGAGGGAGCGTTGTGACAGTACCATGAGTCTTGTACTTCTTGATAATAGAAACAATAGTTGAAATTGGGATACTGAATGCTTAGAAATCTTGTATCCTTCTCTAGCTTCATGACAATAAATATTGAGCTTATCTTCAAACTTGGAACTTTGGAGCTGCTGATTTAATTATTATACTGTCATTATCTTTAAGTTCCTTAATAGCTTTTCTTTCTATTTCCCTTATGTTATGATGTTTAGGTACTGGATGTTTCGTTAAAATACATTCTATGTCCTTTTCTATTAATTTACTAAAAGTGTTTATTATAGGATTCAAAACACCTACTGGGAAAAAAAGTGGATTCTTTTCTTAAATTTATCCAGTGAGGTACGTTCTGCTGCCATTTGTATTTTAGTTGCAAAAAAATGTTTCAAATTTAATTGTCTAAATAATTTTTTAAAAATGCAACATGTCTAAGACTTTTGCACAGCAATGTATAATGTGGGTAATCATTTCGTCTCAGGAATCTGACTACAGTGCCTAAAAAACACAAATTGTTCCAGGTTCATACTAGCTGCCATCCCGTTTTTTTACACAAAAGATGACACTTGCCAGGTGTCGGTCAAAGTCATTGACAGGAATGTGTTTCATTTCGCATTCCTCTCCAGTTTCTCTGAGATACAAATGTACCAGTGCTACATGAACTTTTGTTTTTTTCAAGGTAGTCTCATTTTGTTTTTCATAAATGAACATTTCTCTGCTATTGTGGGTGTTGTCGAGTGCTCTGCTCTGCTCGCTCTGCTGTCTCCTTGTGTTGTGAAACGAAGAGGTGTAATGCTTCAAGAATGTAAAGTACATTTTAAAATACTATGACTATTATATGTATGGTTATACTTTACAATGAAACGACATGCATGGTGTATACACACTATTATCCTATGTTTTGTTATGGTTTTGCATTAAAACAGTTTAAAATTAAATTTGTAGTGTAGTACGGGTTTAAGTTTAACACTACCCCTAAATAAAATGTTGTTACTGTTATAAAGCACAAGTAATAATCTGAAGCAGTGGTATTTCAAAATAACAGAAGCCCGTTTTTACTTTAGTGAAGTAGGCTACAATATTTGTTTTCATTAAAAACTTCATGTTGTTCTTTATTTAAATTGTTGCTCAGCTTTCAAATTGAAACTTGTTGTGTACTACTCATTCAATCAAGCCAAGTAGTGTAAGAATTTGCTTGTATCATTTAAGATGTTTTTCAAATCAAGTAAACTTATAAACAAAAAAAAAAACACAATAGACTCGCAGTCTTTCATTTGCAGCCAGTGTCATCTTTAGAAATCATAAAGTAATTAAAAGTACGAACGTCCCTGGCAAAGACCATCTCTCTTTAGCACATGCAATAACTCGCAGAATAGATAAAACTGTGTTGAGAATTTTAAGAAAACACATTTGAGAGCAAAACAAATTATGAGATTTGTAACCCTTTTAGGACCAAGTATTTTTTTCAGTGGGATGCTCCCCCAGGACCAGGTGTTTTTTGGCTGTAGTTGACTCTCTTCCTATAAAAAATCACTAAATATCTATTTTTTACAGTAGCATCTTATAAATGGTGACCTTTTTTTCAGAACACTCTGGGGAACATTATAAAGTACCTCAGAAACCATACAAACTGTTTGCTCTTTTTCAACGCAATATTTTATTTATTTATTTATTTTAAGTTAAGTATTTTTGTTATGTATTCTGCTTAGAGATACATATACTATTTAACAGTTTTTTAACTGCTTTCCACATAGCAAAAATGTCATGTTGCCCACATTTTTACAGTTTCAAAGCTATTAACAAACAAACAAAATGCTTAAAGGGAAAATGTTAATCATTGTCTCGCAAACCCTCAGTCAAAGAACCTAAAACCAGGAGGAATTCTGCCACGTTTCCATCTGCAGCTGTGGCTTTACAGATCTATAATGCAGTTCTGAAAAATTAATTGACAAGGATTAACCCTAGACTGCTATTGGGCACATTATCTTTCGGCTGGTCCACTTTCCATTCTGCAACACAGCTGTTTTAAATTGCAGACTGTTCACCACAAAGTTTAAGGTAGCTTACCCCGGTATTTATCACAGGAAATGTGTTACATTGATGTTTATTATTGTAATGATGAACTGAATCCAGATTGGAATGGGGCCCAAGGGAAGGCATTGCAAATCCATATTGTCCCTTCTGCTTACAGGACTGAACTCTAACCTGGTGCATTACAATAATAATGGAATCTGTAGTCGTGTTATTGATGCTGTCTTTTTCTTTTCAAGTCATAACCCTGGTTCCCTGAAAGAGAAGATGACCACCAACATTACTTTTGGGATATGCCTGCCACAGGTCAGGTACTCACTGATCATTTTATGTCAGAGCTGCTGATAGGCCCCTCCGTGGGGTGTCATCCTCGGTCCCGCCTACCGAGGGATTAAACAGTCAACCTGCGGAGACCATTTCCTCTTTTGCATCAAACCCATGAGGGTGACCAAAGCGACCTCGATGGCTGGTGGTGGTCTTCTCTTTCAGGGAACCAGGGAACCTAATGGTCCCTTTCAATTCGAAGACGACCATCAACATTACTTTTGGGAAAGTATATCAGAGCCGTCACGGGGGAAAAGGAACGGCGGGAAACGAGGGATGCATCAGAACCCCATAACCCAAGGGTTAGCAGTGCGTGCGTGTAACCTCAAGGACCCTCGTGCCTAATGAAAGCAGGGAAGGATCTACCACATTAAGTACATTCCTGTATATAAAATCCATGCAGTCTATGTGCATTGCAGCCTGTTGAGCTGTGCTGGACTGAATACCTGCTCTTGCTCCAGTTCTGCCTGCCTGCTAATAAAGCTGTTTTCTGAGTTCAGCAAGCTCATTGTGAGGCCTGAAATTATTATATGTTCCAGTCTGAGAAGAACTGTGAAACTGTCCTACTCAATGCACATCTTTAAAAAACAAATTCTGGTTATTAATGTCGTGAGTGTCAAATAGTAGTTGAACTATGTGATGGGTGAGTCACAAGCTATTGTGTCTCTCGGGGCCTGTATCGGATACTACCCAGAAAGGGAAGTTTTGGTGTAAAATGCATCATCTAATTTACTTGCTGAAATATAGCAAAATATTTGTTTTCACAAAAACCCAACCATGGATTCTTCATATGTAAATCAAGATTGTGGATGCAGAAATACTTCATAGGTCCAGAAATGTGTACAGCAACTAATCTCTCTTGTATCCTAACAGGTCTAGACTGCAATATATTAGCATTAAATTGTGAGGCCAATGTTTATTTGTTTATTTTAATATTTTATGTATGATTTTAAGATCTATAACCGCATAGAAAGCAAATAACATCACTATTTAAGTTAATAAAAATACAGAATTCAGCTGAAATGGCAAAAAGGATTACATTGATAGAAGATATTGTACATCCACTTAAACCATACGTTTCTTGGAAATGATTAAGGTATATTTAGACGGACATAATATAAAAAAAAATCAACAGCTCCTGCCTTGACTGCCTTGAGGCAAGCAATTTCATTTAGACCTATTTTTCTGTTCTGCAGAGCTGAAAAAGTGATGATGGGAAGACCGCTGGGGCCATACAATGTTTGTTGTTTGATGACATCTTCATTCTTCATGTTCAAAGTAAAACAATTCTGCTGAGATATTTTAAAAATATATCGATGTTTTTTGGGCAAGATTAAAAACTGTTCAACACATCAACTTGGCATGAATATGTTTTATAAATGAGACTTGTGCTATTTGTAATTTAGAGTTAGGAGAATTCATTACATCTGGATTAGTTTTGAAACATTGATACAAAGATTAAATAAAATAATTATCAGTGGCACTTGAAATAATGGGGCAGAAATAACTTTGTAATAACTGGTAATTACTGAGTGTTTCTGGATCTTAAATGGTAACTACTGTTGGAATAAGTGTTTAATTAGCAATGCCCTGTGCCATGGTGTTACTGAGTAATTACATCAAATAACAATTACAATGCTGTGCCATACTGTGGCAGAGTGGTTGCTGATTATGTACAGGTGCAGAGGTGATGCAGTGCAGGAATAAACAGGGAGAGATTTGTAATCCGGTATGGAAAATAGATGTTTTATTTTTGTTGTAATCCAGGTCTGTTGACCAAATAATAAACTCTGGTTATACACAGCAATGCGTAAAACACGGAGAACAGTAACAGGGATTGCAGCCCTAAACAATAAACACGGTATCTCTCCCACAATATACAACCACGGTCACCAGTCCTGGGTGCGTGCTGTAGTGCTCGTGGTGGGTGATACAGTTTAAAGAGTGACAAATAGTGCAGTGCTGTTCCGGGTTCAGTGCTGGCTCTTAGCGACAGCTCCGGAACGTGTTAGCGGTCTATAAACACACAAGTAACAATTATGGACAAGACAAACAAACAAACACTCACGATACCCTCAATACACAGTGCACGGGTCCTTCCGGGTAAATTTCGAAACCAAAAACAAAGGAAAAGATTTACAATTCTCCAGTCCCTTTTATGCGGTTATGCATGACCCCTTGGTAAACGATTGCAGCTGATTCTATTGCCTGCAGCTGCTACCTCGTTTACCTTCAAGGTCAATACATTCCCGCACTGGAGTCTCGTCTTTTTCCAGGCTGATTGATTTCCCGACCCAGGGAATGAACTGGACAATCTGTCCAAAGCCTTTCCCTTTCTCTACTTAGTACCCTCACAGGTCGAGAGCGAGATTTACAACCAGAACGCATTAAATTTCCGTCAAACATACCCATGTAATTACACAGTAGTTGCCATGGCTGTTCGTGCAATGTAATGTGCTACATAATTACCTCTAGCTTTAAAATGCAGATGATCTGATTACTGTTGGATTTAATTCTCAGCAGAATGAACAGTGTCTTGTTTACTGAGTGTGAAATTGTCATGTGACTCACTTGGGTAAGAGGACAAACAGTTTCATTCTGCATCTTCTGCTTTTCAGATCATTTTATTTTTCAAGTAAATGATAGATTGCAATATTGATTTTACAGATTCTGTCTATCCAAACCAAGTAATGGTTTTGAATAGCTCTCCCACTCTTAATAACCTTATAACATACCAATTGAGGTTACATTTTACATGGGAAAACTACATACAAAAGATAAATACAATTCATAATGCAAAGAGAATGAATATCCTGGGTTTAATATTGATTAAGCTCACCACTCAATTCCACAATGTTTTATTTTCAATGCTTTTGGTGTGATACAAATAGATACAAATAATAATATGACAGCACCTTTATCTCGAAAGCACTTGAGCTGCACAATCAAGCTGCGCTAAATTGGCTTCTGTTGGTGAGAAAGAAAAGCTGCACTATGATGGATCAGGTTTCCAGCATTAATTGAACCTTAAGTGACTAATATCACCTCACTCCATGACACATATCACTTACGTAGTTTCCGAAGCCATATTCACCTGGGCTTTGTAAGGCACTGCACTGCACTGCACTGCACTGCACTTATCAAGTGGTTGGTTCAGTCCAAATAGAACACTGCCCCCCACAGAGCAGCAAGCTCCACTACCTTCTGAACTTGATATGTCTTGGCGGTCAACCAATTAGTAATAACATGCTTCTAAGATTGGACAAGATCAAATAAATGGAAGCCGCATATGCAATGTATGAACAATTGAATACACCCAAAAACATAGCTGGTACAAAAATACTAACCATTAATATTGTCAGATCTGTGACTTCTTATATCTGCCACAGACAGCAATTGTGAACATCTCTTACAAACAGATCTACCTCTAATCACATACCTTGCGAAGCCCTGTAGCAAAACAGGACATAGTGTCCTCCCTGAAAGATTCTGCATGGGGTTCTTAATGTTTGTTGCTAATTGGCAACACAGTTCCATGGCAAAGGGTGTTATGCAGTACACAGGGATTAAACTTTTCTATCATGACATCCTCTGATTGTCTAACCGATTCAAATGAACACTGTGCATTTGTCAAAGAAAGCACAGTAATCAAATCAAACACAGCAGTCAACTCCACCTAACAGAGGAAGTCATTCCGTTACAAAGCTGAGAAAAACATTTTCAATGAGTTTCAGCAGCTGCCAGTCAATCATGACTTCAATAAAAAAAAAAAAAATAGGCAGAGGCTCGGCACAATAATTGTTCAACACGTGACGCCTACTGAGTACAGATCATAAGATTCACCTGTCTTATGCGTCACAAGGATCCCTCTACGGTTACACTGCTTTGGTTTCAGATATAAGTGGTGCTTGATTTCAATGGTTGTCAAGAGGATAGCTCCAAATTAATGAGACACAGGTTTGATGTGGAAATCAGCTAGAGACCATCTGTCTTGTTATGAGGTATCCAAAACATTTTTGAAATCCTTATTAACCTTTCTTAAAAAGGACTAATAATTAGTTCCTATCTTTTTTTCCTTCTGTAAGATTATTCTATGAAATGTAAGCTCTCAAAATGGCTTGTTCAGTTTGCAGTGTTGTTGAATGTTCAGTTGTCACAAGCAATATATTTCTCACTAAAGTGTTTTTAAAAAAAAAAAATACACAATTCTGACCACTTAATCAATCTTATCAAGTCTTCACTGAGTTGCCCCTTGGGGGATGGTGCTGGAGAGAGCATTGTGTAATGGTGGCATAATTGGGTGCAGAACTGTGAAGAATGTTAACTTCTCTCGACATTCCTGTCCCTGCTGGTTTGCAATTTATTTCTGCAAAGACCCCCCCTTGGGATAGCTTTTTGCCTCGGTTAACTGTTCAGGATTTGGAGCTGCTAAAGCAGCTTACTGGCACATCCTGATATGTGCATTGTATACTTATAGTGAAGGGTATAAACCGATAACAATGATAATAAGTACTGTTTTTTAAGCCAAGTCAATTAATTTGAAAGTTACTGAGAAAACCTTCAAGGCACAATTCTCAAACCAGTGGAAAAGCACTGTGACAAGACATAGTACCACTTCCTATCCCAAGGAAGGGTTTTGATGAATAAACATATATTTTTATTTATTTTTATGATTATTTCTTGTATGTATTTGAACATCTATATGCTAATTTAGACACCTACATATGCACAGAGATTTATAATAAATTCAGTAACTTGTGCTGAAGAAGGTTCTTAACAATTTCTTTTACAACTGGACAAGCATTTCTTTCGATATATACAGGACTCCAAAGTATGACATGCTGACAGACTTACGTCCACCTACAGTATATCCCTCGACGATGATAAGCAAGTAGTTAAACGTTTTGGCCAATGCTTTTCTGGTGTAGGTTTCTTGACATTTTAAATACAGATGCATATTAACAATACAACTAATACATAATGGCCATGCCGATAGACAACTGGCATCTGTTGTTTTGTTTTGTTGTCCAACCCTTGATATACTTTGAAAAAGAAAGGGGTTCTTTATGCACTTTATCGAGAGAAGACATGATAGCATATGTATTTTTCCTCCTCTAATATAAAACATATGTTGAAAGCTGTTGAGATTCTCATTGATATATACAGTACTGATATTGCCAGTATGCCATTATACTGTTATGCTTTTTGTTCGTTAAAGAGATAACTAACAATATAAATAAACAAAACCAGCTAATGAAAACAGATGACCAGCTTATGAAAACGAATGGTTTCCTCTGAATAATGCTAATGTTTCTGCTATGGTTTCTTTGGGTATGCAAATTATTTTTGTTGATTCAAATGCACCTGAAATATCAGTACAATTAAAACAAAGCTTCATATCCAAAAAGGCTGTTGTTGCTAATACTTTGCCTGATCACTTTATTAGGACCTGTCTACCCTACTGGATTTGGTATCTTGCTGAATTAAAGAAGCTTACCTAAGCATAGTTGCAGATTAACGAATAGGGCAAACTGTGGCCCAACCCAAAATTATGTAACCTAATAAAGTGTCCAGGCAGTGTATGATTGGTTGTTCTAAATACTTTTTTTTTTGGAAGGTTGAACCCTTCCATTACAAACAAATAGAATATTCCATTAAAAATGTACCATCAGTGTCAGTAATTAAGGGGTTGGAATGAGTTACGTAACCGTGTTGTTGAAGCTGAATCACTGTGATCCTTTAAGACCCGACAAAGTTCAGAGATCAATCTGCTACTAGGTACTGGACAAGCCCTGATGGACTAATAGCCTCCTCTTGTTCTTATGTTCTTACAGATGAATACCTCTATACCCAACAGTCAAAAGTGGATTTTATAATATGAACTGTAGATAGAGAAAGAGAGGTTCTGGGCAAGTAAAGTGTTGTTTAACACTTGGACCTCAAAGAGGTGTTCTACCTAATGAGCTATAGAGTAAAGACTCCTAGAATTACTGAAGCAAGACAGCTCCCAATGACGCATGTAGTAGCTAAGCTGGGACCTAATTATGTTTAAAGAAAAATGTTCCCGCAGTTCAAACTGAACTTATGCCTGTTCAAGTGTGACCATCTAAGCACAAGCAATAACTCTCATTTTAAAGAAATCATGCTGTGCTAGTCGCCTTGATGTCCACGGAAACAGGGATGATCAGAGAAGCATTTTTTATATTATGAAACATAACATAAACAAAAGAAAGAGAAGCCATCTGGAGAGCAAAACCATGTTGCATGTTAACAGCGCCAATGCTGATTAAATGTTCTGGCTGCTATATAAGAACATAAGCAAATTTACAAATGAAAGCAGGACATTCAGTCTATCTAAGCTTCCGGTTCCTAGTAGCTATACTATGTAAAAGGGACATTAAAATAAGTTAAAATAAGAGTCCCCACAATTATTCCACAAAAAAAAACAAAAAAAACAACACAATGGGGATATCTGCTGCTGAACGTGGAGCAACTTTGTGCAACGACTAAAGTCTGACATACAGTAGCAGCTGGAAATGAAATACTACATGCTGAATTGCATAAGGAATTGTGGGTTTTCATGACCTCGGTAGATTGCTTTTAAATGAAACCTACTCCAATTTGATGGTACGTGCATTGTGCATTGTCTATCCACACAGGGCACTGAGACAGCAGTGATATTTATTACGTGCACCAGTCAAGTCAGACATTTCTGTCTACAAACTCCTTCTGAAGCAAGATTGCCATGTAGTGCTGGAGTTGATTTGCAATGTATAAAGTGACCTGGAAGGCCAGGAAGATGCATGTGCCAATGTAAGCATGTAAATAGCCTTGACTAGGACAGCGATGAGATTGACTGGACCATGAATCAACCCTCAGGGCACAGGTGCTGCTCAATCCCTTGAGGTCATCAACGGGAGGACACTACAGATGTTAATTTACTATAACTGTAATTGGGTTCAGATAACATGGACCCCCCAATGGCACGGTCCCATGGTCAATCCTTTAACACTATCCAGCTGTCCGCTATAAGTACCCTCTTTTACAAACATTTTAAAAGCAGAGAATGCCATCCTGTAATATTCGTATAAAACTTCTTCGTAATAAGCAGGGATATCTATTCAGACATATCTAACTTCCAAAGGAAAAAATGTATTTCTAACTATAATAAGAACATAAGAACATAAGAAAGTTTACAAACGAGAGGAGGCCATTCGGCCCATCTTGCTCGTTTGGTTGTTAGTAGCTTATTGATCCCAGAATCTCATCAAGCAGCTTCTTGAAGGATCCCAGGGTGTCAGCTTCAACAACATTACTGGGGAGTTGGTTCCAGACCCTCACAATTCTTTGTGTAAAAAAGTGCCTCCTATTTTCTGTTCTGAATGCCCCTTTATCTAATCTCCATTTGTGACCCCTGGTCCTTGTTTCTTTTTTCAGGTCAAAGAAGTCCCCTGGGTTGACATTGACATAATGTATTGTAATGCATCACTGTGCAGAAGGAGTTAATGCTCCTGAGTATTGTATTAAAAAAGCAATAACAAAAAAAAATACTGAGATTGAAAAATTTTAGATGCAATGATTAATCAAAATTTATCAAAGTGCTTCATGTATCCAGTACCTGGTGTTTTGACCACCAAGAGTCAACACTTTTTTTTTTCAAATTAAAGATGTGTTTTTTTTTTTTTTTAGAATCGCCTTTTGTATTATTTTCACTTTCATCTATCATACTCTGGTTACGTTTTAAAACTCTGAATTTTAAAGCACGGTCTCTCAAACCTTAGTACAGCTTGTACACCAGAGTGCAACCAGTAATCTGCCCCCCCTACAACACACTGTCCCCAGTGTATATAAGAAATACCATATTTGTTCTATGTTCTATAAAAAAAACATATGAAACAATAAACATGACTTATGAGAATTATGTAAATGTAGTCCTTCTGGGAAACCAAAGCGTACATGAGATACTGAATCTGAATCGGACACCAATGGTGAATTAAAGTAGTGAATGAAAGCAAAAGTAAGTATTCAAATCAATTCAAAACTCACCATTCTTATCGCTCTGCACCTTCTCTCTTAACTACAGTGTTGCCATTGGTTAAATGTAGGTTTCAATAGAAAAACCTGTTAGTTAACATTTTGCGTTGTGTTGTTTCTGGTATCTTCCTGCAAGTGGAGTTCTATGGACCCCCGGAGCAAATTAGCTTTTCTAGACCAGTGGTGTTGTGGTAAAGAAAGAAGTACAGTAGCTAAACTGACCTTTTTGGCGTGCATGGTAGGCACTTAATCACAAGAGATTTGCCCTTCATTAACAGCGCCCAAGTCGCTTTATATAATACATTGGAATATGCCTTGGTTTTAACCCTTGATATAGCCAGGATTTGCTTATCATGGTAGAGTAGAAGTGAGTAAACGCTTTATTCCTTAAATGAGAAGTGGGTAAACTCCATATTCCCCAGTTCGGAATTGGGTAAGCTTAGTTTACCAGCCTTTATCCTCATCTACACTACTCTTCTAGAATGTATTTTGAAAATGAGCTGCCCCAGAATTCTTGTAATTCTTGTAAAAAAAAGCTTTAAGTCACTGGCCATAAACCCAGCACTAGTCAGTTGTGTCCTGTCCTATCCTGATACCTTTCTTTTTTCATGAGTTTCACGAGTGGTTCCCAGGAAGACAGTTGATGCTACATCACAATATATGTTTTACTCTGCTACTAGATATATTTTTCTGACCCTTGCATTTTAATTTTTTTACAGTGTGTTTCACATTTGAAATCTGAGTAGCTATTTTTAAAAATGAAACACCTCTATAGTTCCTTGCTGTTGCAAGAAAACCTTATTAGTAGCAAGATAAAGAGAACAATTCTGATATCCAGGCAGAAGACCTATAAATGCATATCAGTGAGAAATGAAGTGAGAAAATCTGCAAGTACAAAGTAATTTTAGAAATGCATACAGTTTAGAGTATACAGCAAAAACACTGTCTCATTAAGCTTGTTTGAGGAGACACAGATTAATTAATTAATTAATTATAAGGTTTGAATGTTGTTTCCACGGCCTGTTATTTATTCTAAAAATTAATTTTTCAGAACTTCTACCTATTTGTAATGAACATGTTTACCAATGGAATGACATCTTAAAAAACTACATTCCAATTAAAATAACCGATAGCTGGCATTCCATATTCCCTTTTATCTATAATTACACTCCATAGGGTGTCCCATGAGACTCAAAAACACGTTTCTCATCTGTTCCTTTTTTCAATAAAAAATTATCTCCCAGGAAAAAAAGAACGTAAAAAAATATTTTAACAGCCTGGCATTTTGTTTTAGTTATCGTTGAAGCTGGGTCAATAGAAAATCATGAAAGCGATGGTAAGAATTAATGACAGTGTGCATGATTGATCCCACTCCTGCTATCCCCAGTGATTTCTCTGTCCCTGGAAGTCCTAGTATGGAGTATTTATGTGTTTATTAAAGTGCAGGGTGACAGCACTGAAGATGTGAGAATGTAGGGTTTATTGTTCATTATTAAGGTGCAGGGTAACATTGCCTGGGAGTTATGTATGGTTTGTTTTACCACTCATTATTCAGGTGTAGGATTGGATGACAGTATTGCAGATCTGAGAACTTGTTTTTAAACAACTCATTAAACAAGAAGGGGAACACTTTGAAAAATAAGAGACTGCAGTCTCTAATTTTTAATAAATCTTGTACAATTACTCAAAAAAACATATGTGTAGTTAATTGCCGTTAACTGTGTAAACATAACAGTAGATAACAATCTTTCAGTTCTTTTGGTACTTAAGGTGAATTGCAGCAGGGACTTTGACTCATTATTGAAGGGTTGGTTTCACATAGATTATGGTCTTCTCCAGAAGACTTTTTTGCCTTAATGATTTGGTTTGTCTGGCCCTCTCAAGTCTGTATTCTACATTTAAATTGAGCCATTAAAATATATGAAATACTCTTATCTTATTAAATGATTGCTGCTGTAGTGTTGCTTGAAAAAGGGTTGTTTATCAGCCCACTTTCTCTGACATTCAGTTTCTAGAAAATGTAATAATGGATTTAATGTAAATGCATATTATATATCACAGGCTAAGATCAGTTTGTATAAAAAGCATCTTCAGTTTGTGAGGACTGGGTTCATATTGTAGCATTTCAGGTTCTTGGGATAGAAATCAGACTGAGGCTGAATTGAATGGAAAGGCGTTTATTTTTACAACAACAATTAAGAAAATAAAAGGATAAAGGGAGTCAAAAACAAAAATAAAGTGATTCTCTCTCTCTCTCTCTCTCTCTCTCTCTCTCTCTGACATCAACACACCCTGACCCTAAACAAACCCTAACCAACCTCGGCCCTGAAACCTAACCCTAACCCTTTAGAATCATCTGATGCCCTGAATACAGTTTCTTGTGCTTATTCCTTTGTGCAGCCGTGCGTAGCTGCTCGTACAAAGAAGGACTCCATTGCAATCAGCTACGGGGCGGACAACGATTGGAGAAACCATGGCGACGTGTTGACTGCAGGGAGTTTAGTGGTACAAAGGGGAAGCAGCTACGTCAGTATGGCCCCTTGTGCTGAAACGTAACAGACAGCCAGAGCTTTTGTTATTGTATTGTCTTTGTTTGTTTTGTTTTGCAGAGGAAGAGCAAGACGCCATGAGCTGCAGCCACGGAGCCAGCACCCACCCCTGAGCACATCCTTCACAACACAGCACAAGACACTCACCACCATTCCTAGATTGAGAGAGCACACTTTTGTGCACTGAGGATTGTGGTTTTTGGAGTGTACCTTTTTGTGTTTGGGACTGTAACCTATCGTGTTCACCCCGATACCATTGCTGGGTATTATTTCTCATTTTGTAATAAACACAGACGCTTTTGGAGAACAATACTGTTTGGACATTTTTTTGTTTCACCCCACCACTCACATCTTATCAGCCCCCTCCCCCCTTATATCCCCTTGATTCCCGCCCCTTACGCCAGACCCGTGCCCCCACGTCTTTCACGCCATCCCTGCAACCCATTCCCCCACACACACACATATCATGCACCATGCAACGCCTGCACACACACATAATTACAACTATTTGCATTACTTATATTACACTCCCCCTCCCCCCAGTATTGATACAATATGATGCCATATTTATGAGCATGTTTCTTTTCTTAAAGGATCTCTTAGCAACACATAATTAATTGGTAATCAGTAATTTTGCATGTTAGGTCTGATTTTATTATTGAATACAATAATCCACAAAGATACTGTAGATACTAACTTTTGAAGTACAAATGGAAAACAAATAAGCTGCACAGTAGTGTGCAAATATATTAGAACACCTCTAGATTTGACATTTATATCCTTTACATACCTACCTGCATGAACACCTCTGGGTGTGAGAATTTCAATTTAAGGTCAATAATCAGTGATATAGAAACAATAGACACTGAAAATGCTAGACCACTTTGTGTTTTAATTGGCATCTTAAACAACCTTTAAAAGTCTACCATTTTACCATTTGCAGCTATGTGTTCCTTTTCTCTCACTGTTTTACATTAATTGCATGTGTGGCCTATTAGTCATCAATTAAATTGGAGAATCGCTAATTTGACTATTTTGACAATTTACAGTTAACGTGGTTTGATTTCATATGCACAACAAATCAAAACAGAGGCAATGGTGTTTTAATAAATGTGAACACTGCTGAACAGTACATCCAAAAAACACATGACATGAAAATCAGAACTGAAAAATGACATACATTAAATATATACAGAGAATACTAAACAGCTTTCTGTTGTAAGTATTTTTTTTATATATTCTTAACATTATAAATCAGTTAATTGTTAATTACTTTTCTTGCTGTAAATATATCCTTTATGTTTAATGATTTATTTAAAACTTTAACGACAGCATTTGTGCTAAAATTAAGTGGTTTCATGTCTTATTTTAATATTTTTATTTATTTATAATAATTTAGACCATACCAAATAATATTAATGGAAAAAAGCAGAAACAACTGTTCCTCTCTGCTACTAACTATTTAAATGTAACTTTTTTGGCATTAATCTTAACAGACAACAGCTGTGGAAATGACTGATTGCAACATATTGACAGATGCGGCTGTTGTGAAAACTAGCACGGCAGATAAATTATGAATTAATACAACTTTAAAAGCAGTTATTTACTTCAAAAGACTCCGAACCTTTGATATCTGCGGCTCTTTTTCTGTCTCAGGTTGCACAGGATCAGGTAGACATACTAGACAAACATACTGTGCCTGTTGTGTTTTGATCCTCTCACAGTCTATTACTCCTTTCCTCTACCAGATTTCCAAGTCCTCCTAACTGGGCCCTTTGCTTTGTTAAAACGGCACCACAGTTTCTGCTGCCAGAGCAAGCTGGGTTTTTGTTAATTACTGTATGGCTCAATAAAACTATTAGCAATATTTTCTTTCCTGTGCTGATTTCTTTCTTTAGTAGCTACAGTCTGATGGTGTGGTGGGTTGATATGACAGTGGTGAGAATGGCACCCTATAGAGAATGCATGTGTGACTGTTAAAATGTCACATGCATCAATGCCTTAGTGGATGAATGTGGCAAAGTGGTTTGCAGTGTGCAGTTGTAGAGGTGATGCAGTGCACAGCAATGAGAGACATGGTTCACGGTTTCAACAGCTATTTATTTGGCTGGGTTGCAACACTAAATAATAATAACTGGCACTACACAACAATGTGTATTGCACAGTTAAATACCACGGGGTTCAGTCCCGAAATAATAAACACAAATATAACACGCACAATACAAACACGATCACAAGACCAGAGTAAGTGCTCTTAGTGAAAGTAGTGAAATACAGTTTATCGTGCACAGTGGTGAAGTGTAGTCTGGGTTAGGTGCTGGCTCTAAGGGACAGCTCCCGGATAGTTTAGCCATCTAACAATGACAAACAATACAACAGACTGACAGAACAATACAAAACACTCACAGTACGTTTATTCTCCTTCAGCTGTCTTTCCGTAACCATAAAAAAAGGAACAGATCGCTTCGCCACATCCCCTGATATACCCTCAGTCATGCCCCCTTCGGTAGCGAGTGCAATCATTTTTCTTCCAATCCGCGATTGCCACATCGCTGACCGCATTGAGGCGATGACTTCTGGTATTGTGACTCCACCCCCTTTTTGGATGTTTTCAACCACTGCACCTTCCCTTTCTAATTCGTGGCCAAGTTTGACCATATGTTACAACCATATGTACTGCTATTTGTACCTTTAATTTTGCATAATTTTAATTTAGTTTAGTAACCTAAATGAAAAATATTATTCTGGAACCATGTTTTATTATGATTGCCGATTGTTTCCGTAAATAAGGTAAGGAGTGCTATCTGCTTTCATTGCAAATCAGGACTTTTAAGTTTTGGGGGAAAATGTCGGAACACCAGGAAAGTTAATGGGCGGTACCATTCATGAAGTTCATGAAGTTCAAAAGTGCAAATTTATTAAAAAAGCAAGTGATAAAAGATATACAGCATTTCCAACAAAAAAGTGATCACTATTCTTCCCATTGATTAATATAGGGTGTACATTAAGCCTGCAACGCTCATTTCAGTATCTCATATGATATAATGCTTTGACATCCCTCTATTTTTTAAATCCAGCCTCACAAGCCAGAATTGTTCATATGCAGTACATTATGTGTTGCCGGACAGAAAAAAAAAAAGGTTTGTACAAGAACAGAAATCTAGTTACATAAATAAAGCAGCTTTTCTCATTTAAAAAATGCTTGGATATTACAGGGTTAAATATTATTATGTAAAGAAATATATATTGATTGAAGAATTATTAATTGTGGTAGGGTGAAAGCCCTAAATGTAAATAGTGTGTGTGTGTCGGGGATATAGGTTTGGCAGGGAGGGGGTTAAAATCCTCCCTGCCAGAATACATGTGGGGATGTGGCTGGGGCCTTAATTGAATGATTGAGTTAATTAGGCTCCAGTCACATGTGATATAAAGGGGAGAAAATCCTTTGTTGGATGGTCTACTCGCCTCCTCCTTCTCCCCTATTTCTGGGTCTTCGATCCAGGGTGCCCGTTTAACCCCCTTAGTGACCCTTGGACTTCTATGAGTGGGCACCCAATTAACCCCCTTGGCTTCGGTGAGGGGGTGCCATTTAACCCCCATGGCTTCTATGAGGGGATGCCCGTTTAACCCCCTTGGTGATTCCTGGGCTTCTGTGAGAAGGTGCCCTTTTCCCCCTCCCTGCCAACCCTATATTCCCACACACACACTATTTACATTTAGGGCTTTTGCCCTGCCACCGTAATATTTTATTATTTTTGTATTAATCACACCATAACCTTTTTTTTTTTTTAAATCAGTCACAGATAAAAAGGACAGTATCAATCAAATCGAAAAGAACACTGTAAATCACATCACAGAATACTACAAATGTTTAAAGTTTTTGCTAGGCCCTGGAAAGCTTTGAGTTGAAAGCTGTCACAAGCGATAGGTCAAATTGGTAGACAGAATGCTTGCGTAAATCAGATGATTAGATAATTAAGATTTCAGCTGCAATGGTAATTACAATTATTACCTTACAATAGCTGAGTGTGACATATTGGTAAGAGTTTCAAATGTTTCTTTTTTCCACCTTTCACTTACCTTTTTTTCTAAATCCAAAAAAACATAACATATTGTGTTGACCTTTCAACCCTGCTGGTCTGGTATAGTGCAGCCAGGAGGAGAAAAGTCACCACATCATGTGTTCGGAATCAGGAGGTACCAAGCAGAGAAACGAAGGTCAGGCAAGCCAAAAAAGTGAGATTTTAAAAAATCAGGCGTGAGATTTAGTATTACCTCATTAAAATGCATGGTCATTTCCTTACTTCTTATTTTCAATGAGTGTGACTTGACATGTGTGATTGTGCAGCCTTAAATAATGGCTTTTTAAACACAGTATATGCTGACAAGTCAGTATTGGAAGAACAGAAATCAGAAACATTCAACATGATAGAAAACATAAACTCAAAAAAAAATCCTGTCGTTTCAATATGAATCCAGTCCTCTTACGGTTAGCCAATATTCTGTTTGTTTTCACATTGTTGTTCCAATTAAGGTGATTCTAGTTGCAGGGATTCATTCTGTAGTCCTTGTGTGGTCATTTGTTGGCGTTTACATTCACGTAAATATCTTCATCAACTTCAAATGCCTGTGTGTTTCAGGTGGATAAGACAACAGCAATGCGACATTAATGAGTTATACAACACACTGCAAAGTTTACAAGAAACACGTTACCTTTCTGTGTCCCTTGTTGTCTGTATCACTGCGTTATATTTTTAGGCATACGGATCTTTTAAAATTTGTAATCACGTATCGTGGGGCATAAATCAACTGGGCAACACATTTCTCAACGTTTACTCTGAAGCATTCGCCAAGAGAAAATTATATATATATATATATATATACAGTACTGTTCAAAAGTTTTAGGCAGGTGTGAAAAAATACTGTAAAGTAAGAATGCTTTCAAAAATAGACATGTTAATAGATTATATTTATCAATTAACTAAATGCAAAGTGAGTGAACAGAAGAAAAATCTAAATCAAATCCATATTTGGTGTGACCACCCTTTGCCTTCAAAACACCATCAATTCTTCTAGGTACACTTGCACAAAGTCAGGGATTTTGTAGGCATATAGTCAGGTGTATGATTAAACAATTATACCAAACAGGTGCTAATGATCATCAATTCAATATGTAGGTTGAAACACAATCATTAACTGAAACAGAAACAGCTGTGTAGGAGGAATAAAACTGGGTGAGGAACAGCCAAACTCAGCTAACAAGGTGAGGTTGCTGAAGACAGTTTACTGTCAAAAGTCATACACCATGGCAAGACTGAGCACAGCAACAGGACACAAGGTAGTTATACTGCATCAGCAAGGTCTCTCCCAGGCAGAAATTTCAAGGTAGACAGGGGTTTCCAGATGTGCTGTCCAAGCTCTTTTGAAGAAGCACAAAGAAACGGGCAACGTTGAGGACCGTAGACGCAGTGGTCGGCCAAGGAAACTTACTGCAGCAGATGAGAGACACATCATGCTTACTTCCCTTCAGAATCGGAAGATGTCCAGCAGTGCCATCAGCTCAGAACTGGCAGTAAACAGTGGGACCCTGGTACACCCATCTACTGTCCGGAGAAGTCTGGTCAGAAGTGGCCTTCATGGAAGACTTGCGGCCAAAAAGCCATACCTCCGACGTGGAAACAAGGCCAAGCGACTCAACTATGCACGAAAACACAGGAACTGGGGTGCAGAAAAATGGCAGCAGGTGCTCTGGACTGATGAGTCAAATTTTGAAATATTTGGCTGTAGCAGAAGGCAGTTTGTTCGCCGAAGGGCTGGGAGCGGTACACAAATGAGTGTCTGCAGGCATCAGTGAAGCATGGTGGAGGTTCCTTGCAAGTTTGGGGCTGCATTTCTGCAAATGGAGTTGGGGATTTGGTCAGAATTAATGGTCTCCTCAATGCTGAGAAGTACAGGCAGATACTTATCCATCATGCAATACCATCAGGGAGGCATCTGATTGGCCCCAAATTTATTCTGCAGCATGACAACGACCCCAAACATACAGCGAAAGTCATTAAGAACTATCTTCAGCGTAAAGAAGAACAAGGAGTCCTGGAAGTGATGGTATGGTCCCCACAGAGCCCTGATCTCAACATCATCGAGTCTGTCTGGGATTACATGAAGAGAGAGAAGCAAATGAGGCTGCCTAAATCCACAGAAGAACTGTGGTTAGTTCTCCAAGATGTTTGGGCCAACCTACCTGCCGAGTTCCTTCAAAACTGTGTGCAAGTGTACCTAGAAGAATTGATGCTTGATGCTGTTTTGAAGGCAAAGGGTGGTCACACCAAATATGGATTTGATTTAGATTATTCTTCTGTTCACTCACTTTGCATTTAGTTAATTGATAAATATAATCTATTAACATGTATATTTTTGAAAGCATTCTTACTTTACAGCATTTTTTCACACCTGCCTAAAACTTTTGCACAGTACTGTATATATATATATATATATATATATATATATATATATATACATATATATATATATATATATATATTAAGCATTGCAGTGTATCCAGATCTCGCTCCCTCTTGCAACAATGCTGGATTTCTGTTCCCACTTTACAGCAGTCATTTACAGCAGATATGTTCAGGACAACTTTGGTGCATGTCTGTTGACTTCAACTCATTTTCAAATAGTGTTTAAGTCAGAGTTGATTGATTCTAGTAAAAGCTGAAAAAAAGTCAATTTCCTAGTTTACCTATGATGTGTGAATGTAAATAAATTTAAAAAAAAACAACCTATCAGGAATATGTTGAAAAAAAAAGCTTTTAAATCAAAAATGTTAAAAATACATATGTTTGGGACAAAGGCAGTAAGACATACACCTGCCCAAAGACATTAGTGGAGGAGATTGCATCTTTTCCATCTTTTTCTTTGTAATTAAAAAAAAAATAGATGATAATAATTACATACCTGAACATTTTCATAAATGTCATTCATGACATCATCCTGGGTTTCAGTGTTTCTTTCCGGCTATATGTGGGAAATGAAATAAAAAATAAATTGTAAAAAAAAAATGCAGATACGCACTGTAGATGTCATTACAAGCTGGTCTGTTAGTTTTGGACCACAATAGGCTTACTACAAACACAGAATACAAGAAATTAAGGTAATATTAATAGCATACCTTAGGTTGTTCATAATTATTTACAAAAGCAATTTTGGGATCCTGTTTTTTTCTCCTGTATATGAGGGAAAATATAAAGTTAATTTCCAAAATGTCTGGAGCAGTTAAAAGTATACTTTAGAATTGTATTATTAATCACATATAAAAAAATCAACCAATCACGATTGAGGATTTGTAATTCCAGTATTTCCTGTGTACAGATGGAACATACGGCACAGTCCTATAAACAACAACATCTTATTCAGGAGTACAGGACTAATGTTTTTTTTCATAAATTTATTCATCCTATGTAGGGTGTCTTATAAGAGATATCCGTCTGCAGTTTGGGCAGCCAGTAAGCATGGCCTTATTGTGTGGTTTCCAAACTTGTGATGTGGTTTCTATTAGCTTTATTTGTCACACTTTTTTTTTTCTATGAATAAAACATACTTACTCGTTTCTCTTTACTCTCAGTCGGCACAGTCCAGCCCCAATAGCTATAATCAACACAGCAGCCACAACAATTGCTATGTATATGTAGAGATCTACAAACAAGATCAATTAAAAGGGGTGGTCTTAATCTCACTGATGTTCTATACCCAACCACAGTGATTTATTGATGCCCAATAATATCACTAAATGAAATATAATCTGTAAAACATTGCTATGATTCAAATCTTTGACAGGGTTTTTATACTACAATTATTTTGGTTGTTGTAAACAACAGATAATAATAAGTCTAATAATGTTTTGCTTTTCAAATATTTTCCATCATTTTGTTTGGCTGTATTCTACAGATTTCAAAACACAGACTTCTCTGAGGGATACAACAAGCTAAAACAGTAAGAAGCCTAAATGGTGAGGACCATACCACTCATTGGACGTTTGAATGACATTGAGGCTTTCCCCTGGGTGTTGGTGGCAGAGCAAGAGGGGTTTCCTGTGAAGGGCACCCATCCCTGCAGGACTTTTGTCACTGTGTTCTGCTGTTCTCTGCTGTTATTAATGGAGAATGATTTGAGACCGGTGTTAGATTCATTCAGGTTGCTGCCTGAAACGCACCACTCAATCTCAGGTGGAGGATTGGAATCCACGATGCACTGACAAGTTAGCTGTCCTGTGATGTCGAGGGTACAGGCTGATTCCGACAGAATCTCCGGCTTGTCTGTAATACATGATTACATACAACTGGTGAACTGGATGTGTAAATTGTTACAAAATTGTGCTAAATGTTTAATTTAAATGTCTACAGTAATAAAAAAAAAACACTAGTCTCAATATAGTACTTACACTCTACATTGAGCCTCACTGTAGTAGAGTTGGTCAACCCCTCACTGTTCTGCGAAGTGCAGAAAAAGGCTCTGCTGTTTCGGGACACATTGTGCACATAGATTGTTGCACTGGTTTGCGGCAGTCTCAGTGTTTGATCTCCAATGACATTGTACCACTGATAGCGACTGGCAGGAGGGTAGCTATCACTGGCACACCGCAGGTCAATAGAGGCTCCCTCCTTTACTCTAGACTCTTTGTACTCAATGTTGACATTTTTAGGGCGATCTGCAGTAAAATTCAGAGACAAGATCAAAATCAGGTAGGTCAAACACCCACAGTACAGCTATGGCCAAAGGTTTTCCATCATCCTATAGAATTAACTAATTTTGCTTCATAAAGACAAATGAAACCTGCTGAATAATGTTATATTAACATATTACATTGCATACCGCTTTTCAGTTTTCCATATACTTAAGGGAAAATTTACAAAGAATTGAAAACATTTGACATTTCTAAATCTAGCATTAAATACTGTAGCACTATTCTGGCTTCCAGTAGACTTGATGTATAGTAAGATATATGTAAAAAAATAAATAAATAAATAAATAAATAAATAAATAAATAAAAATAAATAAATAAATAATAATAATAAAAAGAAAACTCACATGTGACATTTAACAAGACAGAGGTATCTGCTTGCTTTCCTCCCCAGAATTTGGCAGTGCATGTCAGACGGCTCTTATGGTCACTTGCTAATGGTACGAATTTGAGGACTGAGTACACTTGCCATGCTCCATTCCCCGTTTTGTTGTGGTAAACTGCGAAAGTGCCGTTGGTGTAACTCCAGGTAATAATAGGTGGGTTTGTCAGACAAGTGTGAGGCACAGAGCAAGTCACAGCTAAATCAACACCAGCTTTGACTTCTGGCAAGCAATTTATTACGGGTGCACCAGGAGAGTCTAAACCAGGAAAACAGAATTTTTAAATGATATACCTGAAACTACACAATTCTAAAATAAATATAGAAATCAATACCAGTTGTAAATTCTCTGCTTGCATGGAAAGATTCTCCAATTCAATTTGTATGAGTAAATAACTATTGGCTATTGCATTACACCAACATTATATTACAGTCAGTTATCAAAATGCTTTCAGACTGGGTTACAGTATTATTGACAGGGCAGTGGATGCATGTCAATAAGGCATATTAGCACATTAATATCCTTATTGTATGTCCCAGCCTGAATTAAGTTTTAATGTAAGAGGCAGTTTAAAGATCTAGGCCCATATGCATAAAAGATGGCGGTAATTTCCAGCCATTAAAAAAAATGACTGGGCAGTATTTAACACGTGATTTATAGAAGTACTGCCTGGTTATCTTACGGGCTATTGTGTTTGGAGAGCTGATTTTTTTGTCAGAAGTGTTCTTTTTTCTATTGGGTAAATATTTCCTTTTTTTAAACCCTAACTTGCTGTATAAGAGGGTCATATTTCTGTTATGGTTCATGTGTAAAATTGGTAAATCTATAATGTGTAGATTCACCAGCTCAGCGTTCAATCTATAAAATAACCGGTATATGTGTAGATTTACCAGCTCCGTGGTCAATGTATAAAATAACTAAGGAGATGGTAGTTAATGATCCCTTTTACTTACATCCGTCAGCACTGTCTGGCAACAATTCACAACAAAAAAATAATGTTTTGGTGGCAAAATGACATATCACAGTATGTATGATTCTCACTGAAATGCAAAACCTGCGTGCACTTAGGTTATGCTTTTTTCTAAATGACTTCAACTTAATAGTACTAAATCACACTAAGTAGAGGCATGAGTTTTGCTGAAGAGATGTCTTATTTTTTTGTATTTATTTATTTATTTTTACATATAGCAAGACGGGGTATAAAATCATTAGAAATAAAACCAGAAATCTGTCTCTAATCATGTTTATATATAGGACAAAACATTAATTCATGGTCTCTGCTAAATACATTATTATTATTATTATTATTATTATTATTATTATTATTATTATTATTATTATTATATTGCAATAAGGGATAGAGTGAAGTTTAGAAAGATTAATCACATAATTTAAAAGAAAAAATCCTATGGCTGGAGTTTAAGAAAAATAAATAATAAATTAGTTAATTTACACAAGTACACAGAAATCTTTTTTTTTTTGTTTGTTTTGCCATTAAGCTCCCTGACGTTACTTTATTTCCGAATTACCGCAAATGCTGTAGAATTAACTACCGTAGCATTAACTACCATCTCCGTAGTTATTTTATACATTGACCGCTGAGCTGGTAAATCTACACATATACTGATTAATCTATAGATTTACCGATTTTACACATGAACCATAACAGAAATACAACATTTTAATAACCAGCAAGTTACGTTTTTAAAAAAAGGAAGTATTTACCCAATGGAAAAAAATAACATTTCTGACAGTACAACTGAAAAATCAGTTCTCTAAACATAAATAGCTCGGAGTGGGGACAAGTGCGCAGTACACAGGACCGTGAATGGCAACTGCTGGAGTGGCCCCGAGTCCATTGTTATTTAAACACTTGCATTAATTATGTCACAGTAAAATAAGTATGAGAAAATGAAATAACACAACTGTGAAATCAGAATATAACAATGGCACTGAGTAGTCTTGACCACTTTGATGTAGTGGTCCCTGTGGTCCCTGTGGTCCGGACCATTGTGACGTCATAGCAAGAGTGGTCCGGACCACAGGACACAGAATGCTACAACCTCTTCTCAATTAAAAACAACTGGCTTGTAATGTAAGGAAGTATTTAAAATTACTAAACTCTCACCTGAAATGTGTATTAATACCACATGTTTAAAATATGATCCCTTAACAATACCTGGTACTTCAAATCTAAAACAAAATGGACCTATGTCATCGACTTTCACTTCATCAATCTTCAGAGAGCAATCATGCTTTTGCAAATCTCCAATCAGAGCTGTACGTTTTTTAAAACGGGTCACTACTTTTGAAGAGTCAGGGTGACTAACGTATTCCGCCCAATCATAGTGCCACATGCCAAGTATGGATTCAGTATATTTCTCATGATCAGGAATGGAAAATTCACAGGGTATGACCACACAGGAGCCTTTCAGTGCTGACATACTTGTTGGTACTTTTATCTTGTAATCGTCATTTAAACATATCACTGAAAAAAAGAAGTCAATTAATTGAAAACATCAACAACAAAAGCAAGGTGAACAATAAATATTTTAATTTAAAAAAGATGACAATTCATAATAGAAACATTCCCTGCAATATTGCTCCCAAGTCTCTGTGTTGCATTTTACTCCACAGAGCGCAGTGGCAATATGCGGAGAGAACTGGTTAGGGGTCAAAACATCTGGCAAATTGAGCTCTTTTTGCCAACCAGAATGTTTACCCTGCCGTTCTGTCATGTCCTACGTTGCTTACATAACTTACGGCGGCTCGTTGGGGCCACTGAAAAAAAAAAAAACGTTGTAATGTCGAGATCACTAAATAATCGAGAAAACAGAAGTCCTTACTTTCGATTTCCTGAGATAATTTATCTCGTGATCTCGAGAAAACGGATTGTACTGTTTGACGAGTGACAGATAGATCTATTGAGCAATTGACTTGAAAAATGTTAATGTACAGTATTAATAGAAACAAGCCCCTACCTTTTAGAAAAACGCACTGCACCAGCAGTTTTTGAAAACATAGCATGATCACAGCAGGTATGCTGACGTAGATGATGATCACGTGGTCTGCAAAAAATAAAAGATTTTGACAGATGACACACATGGTAACTTTTCCAATGTGGAATATCTGCAGTGTACTACTTCCCTATGCACTGAGCAAACAGCTGCAATATCGAAAAGTAAATGATGTTCACGTTTGCTTATATTTTTCACTTTATTATTTATTGTGTTTCGTAGTTGACCACAGTCACTTTGTAGGATTCTTTGATTAATTTGTTTTTATTTACGTTTATATAAATTATTGCTGATCACGTTGTTTTTTTTTTTTTTGAGAATGAAATATGTATTTTATTTATTTGTTTTGTGTTTATTTTTTCACACTGCTCTGGTAGCTGGGATGTATGGCGTGAAATAGCTATCAAAATCCGTGTGCGCAGAAACGCAGTTTGTAATTGTAAAACGGAGTTTGTAACTGTAAAACTAAGTTTGTAACTGTAAAATGGGGGAAAAAATACAATTACGGTTCTAATTTACACTTACGAAACTCAGTCTACGCTTACAAATCTGCTTTCTGCTCGCTCGCCACTTTTGAGAGTGAAATTGCTCTCAAAAATACGAGCGCCAGAAACGAGTTTGTAACCGTAAAATGAAAAAACACACCTCTCAATTTTTTTTCATTTACGGTTCTATTCTCGCGAGCTCGACTCCCTTTCACATTTACAGTTTTTTTTCTGTGCACTTAGTTTTACAGTTACAAACTCCGTTTTACAATTACAAACTGTGTTTCTGCGCACACGGATTTTTGACAGCTATTTCACGCTATAGCGCCATAGGGATGCTGTAGGCGTGATGACGTTGTCGACTCGCGACTAATATCACTGATGTGAAATGTAGTTTTCTATGGAAGGATTATTAACCGTTGTGTTTATAGTGACAATCTATATTGGTTCTGAAGCAGAAAAGAAAGGACTGCGCTATAAAAGGGACGCAGATCCGGAGCTCAACAGAGGCAGTACAGTTTGGGTCAGTTGGAGAGCTGACTTTTAGACGCTGGGTCGGACGGCTACATGGAGATGGATATGTTGCTGTAAAGCTGATTCTTAACACTGGTTTGTTTCGCTCTCGCCCGCCGGCTTTCATTTTCTTTAATCGGATTCAGGTATAGTTGCAAGGTGTTTCGGATTTTTGCTTGACAACTGTGCATGTGACTATGCAATCTAGGCGGGAAATTAAAATACTATACACTAAACAAGAAAATGGATGTCTCTAAAAAGGCTAAAAATGTGTCTGCAGGAGATCATGTAAAGCAGTATTCAGCAGGAGTTTTACACAGCGATGGAGATAAGCTTTTCTTTACGTCCTGCAATGTTTCTGTAGATCACTACCGAGAATCGCTGTTACAGCTTCATGCTGCTTCAAAAATGGAATCCAGCATATCAAAGGTAGAGTTCCATCACCTCTCAACAGCCTGCTTCAATGACTGTTTCAAGCTCTTCTGCAGACCAGAATGTTTGAAATATGTGACCAATTTCTTGGCATCTGCAATAAGTTCTGAGAGCTGGGGTTTGTTGTTTAACACTTGTAGATCAAAGGCGCTGGAAAGGACCAGATTCAGGATGTAGGCATTGCAGTTAAGCCTTGTATAGCCACACAGGGCTGCGACAATATTTGCTCCCTAATCAGTAACAAAGACAACTCGGTTCATCAGCAATGTAACATCAACTTCAAATAAGCAAAGCTTTTGGAAGAATATTATCGGCGGTTTTGGGAGAATCAGCTTCAAAAGGAGCAGCAAATAAAGTTCTTGAAATAAGTTTGAAGTCGTCATTTATGTAATGTATTGTGGCGGATAAGAATGAGGTCTGTTCTGTTTAGAGTTTTGCATGTTCAATGCTACAGCGGTGAGGTAATTGGGGACTGCCGTAAATCGGGGGACTGTTGTTCCCGTGGAGACAGTGTGGGCTAGGAATACAGTGTCAGGCAGCCTAATTTAAAGCTATGGGTTAGTAGGGGTTTGTTCTTTCATTTAATAAAACAACAATGTTTATAAGTACAAGAGTCTTGCGTCCAACCTGACACAAAAAGGTCTTTTGGTAATCTTCAGTCCAAATATCAGTAGTGATTGCCATAATTTGCAATAACTTGCTTCACTTCCTTCACCACAGTTTTGAGCAGTTCAGTAGCTCGGCCTTCCACATTCCTCGAAACTGTGGTTGGATGCGGCAACACATCACTCGCATAACATTTTCCATATTTCGCTGCTGTGTCAACTAAATGCTGAGCCAACTGAAGGAAACCTTTGCCAGCTACAAAATTGCACGTTCTAATGTCAGCACAAGCAACATTTGCACATTTTTTGATCAGTTCTAGTTTGATACTAACAGGGACTGCAGGAGATTTTACCTTTTTGTATGAAACCATACACACGTGGCAGTCCTGAGGTACCAGACTTGTGCCCATTGTAACGTAACCCTTTTGAACACCTGTCACAACTTACAAATTCCAGCTGGTGTTTCCCAGCACCATCAAATACAGCTGAAAATTTATCCCAAATATCAGACTTTCCATGTCTTTTCTTCTCCTGCACTTTTTTTTAAAATTAAAACTTAATTAAAATTTAATTAATTTTTTAATTTTTTAATTATTTTTTAATTATTATTTTTAACTTGGCCTACTTAGTAGCCTAGACAATTAACACACAATAGCTCATGGTCCTATAAGATGCTCAGAATGAGCTGGAGGGGTTAGTGGCACATGTGTTCCCAACACATTGGGAAAACCAGAAATGTCATAGAAATTTGTTTTCAAACCTTGCAAGTAATGTATTTTTGTTTACGACTGTAAGTCGCCCTGGATAAGGGCGTCTGCTAAGAAATACATAATTATTATTATTAATAATATAATAATAATAATAATAAAGTACATCCTGACTAGTGAAAATTAGGTACTTGGGTGTTCACCTCAAATGCATTGAGAACTGGCAACACATGAGAAAAAGGAGACTGGGAAATGCCAGCAACAATTGCAACTGTTTAAAACATGCTTTAAAAACGTTCTTAACAAATTGATGCTGCAAAGCATTTCCTAAAAAGTCGCTAACAGCATTGTGCATGCTGTTTCATTTCTTTATTGTTTTTTTCTTCTTGTATCTGACATATCACAAGAGATGACTCATGATGGTGGGGTCAAAGCAGGATATTTACAGCAGTCTTTCTCGAATGTTTAATTATTTGAAGACGCTCCACCTGTTTTTCATTCAGAGGGGTCTTTCATTGATTCTTTTATTGAAATCTGTTAGCGCATGAGTTGGGGAGTAACACAGCAGTAAAAGATAAACGCTTGTCCTTTTCAGGGAACACAAAAAAGAATGTCAGAAAATACATAGCTGAAAGGACTGTGTTTTAAAATAAGTAGACTTCCATTTTGATGTACTGTAGTTCATTTTGTTGGTACAGTAATATATTTAACAGAAGTAGTATTTTAATTCAGAACGATATGATTCTGAATATGTCACTTGCCAAAATAGACGACATGTGGACTGTAATACAGTACATAAATCCAGTACGTATTGTACTAGCATTATGTACAACTCCCCATTAACGACCCAACAGCAAAAGGAAATCAAAATGTTAGCCATGCAAAGAACTGCGTAAAACGTGAAAGGCAATGCAATTTAGCAAAATTGACTGATTAATTGAATGTTAATCTGGAGATGGTCACATGTATAAAAGCCTGCAGCTCTTTGCGATCGTGGTAGAGTGTCCAGCAGAGCGAGAGAGAAGAGCAGAAGTAACAAAAAAAAAACTAAAAAGAATACGATAAGCATCAGTGAAGGCTACTGCCCAGCCTGACCTACGTGTTGTTTTAGTGTTTGTGATTTTTTGTTTTGTTTAAATATTTATTTTCGCTCTGTGAGCAGTTGTTTTGTGTTCAACCTTTTTATTTATTTTTGTGTTTTTAAAATAAAAATAGCGCTGCAGTGCGCGCTTTGCACCCAAATACCTCTCTGTGTGTATTAGTTTGTGCTTCTGGCCTGACGTCCCCACTCAGCCATCCCTGTCACATAGGGTAAAATGTTAAAACAATACATCTGCCTGTTAGTAATCTCTAGTTATGATAATGCAAAATATTCCCTTTACATTGTACAACACGCTACCTCAAATAATGGTTCATAACTCCTACATCTTAGTATGAATAATTCACAAATAATTTAGACTTTGCTGAATTTACTCCTTCGCATCAAGACTTTCATGAGGTGCAACACCATTCTTTTGCAAGTTTTTATGTAGGAGTTATAAACCATTATATTTTGCAAGCTAGGGTGCACAAAATATTATAGCAATTTGATACCAAAATAGAAGTAGTTGGGGCTTTCCCAAAGAGTAATTACACAGACACAACAAATTAACCCTAAAGCCACCAAATACAAGTACTTTCTCATTTAATGTTAACCCTTGAAAAACGGTGTGCCAAATATTATAGCCAGATATAATATGTCTTCATCCCAGAAAAAAAAATAATAATAATGGGGGAGCCTGAAATGGGTAAAACAGCACAGCAGACCACCTCTAGTGCTACCAAATACAAGATAAATTGATTAGTGGCTTGTATTGGGGAAGGTAGTAGTTGCCATGACAACGTCTGTTGCCCTTTCCGTTAAGTTTTTGTACAAGTTTGTATTTTCAAAACGTACGTTAACATTAGGAGTGTGTTTTTTTTTTTTTTTTTGATAATATTGTCATGTAATTTACAGCAGTACTTTTGTTAACCAACACATTAGATAATTTGACGGCACATATTAATGTAAAATTGTGTGCTACTTAAGTTAAAAAGCTATATCTTTTTCGGTCTGCTTAGCTTATTCTAACATTAATATCTGCCCCACGACCTACCATTTTAAAATGCTTGGCTTATTTCCATATAGTGTTGTGTTCTTCTGTAGAATAGTTGTTAAGCAAGAAGAATCTAATTTGCAGTATTAAGAGGAATGTTAATGCTTTTGCCAAAACACACATTTTCAACCAGTATATTTCATTTCATATTACAGTTTAAAATTATTGAAGTTATGAAACAGTTCTTTCAAAATCCCATAAACTGTAGGAAAACCAATTTAAATCTGTTATTTATATCAACACTTTCTTAAACTTCATTTTTTAATATAAAATACAAATGGTTTATTTTTTAAACTATTTTTTTTATTTTTTTATTCAAAGCTGTAGTGGTTAAACTGAGCACTGTTATACGAGGAGGAGGTTAAATGTCAGCAAAACTTGCAAAGAAAATGTACAAAATGAAATTTACTGGTTGCATAAGTATTCATCCTCTTAAGTCAGTACTTGGTAGAAGCACATTTTGCAGCAATTACTGCTGAGTCTTTTTGGATAGGTCTCTACTAGCTTTGCACAGTAGGATGGTGACATTTTTGCCCATTCTTCACTAGAAAATTGCTCCAGTTCTGATAAGTTTGTTGGGGATCGTCGATGGACTGCAATCTTCAAGTCTCGCCATAAACTTTCAGACACAGAACTTTGCAGATCTCTCAAGGTCATTGTTGACTTCAGTGTGACATCATGAACCGGTTTCCTACTTGCCCGGCTGCTCAGTTTGGGAGGGCGACCTGATCTGGGTGGTATGATACATCTTCCACTTCTTAATGATGGCCTTCACTGTGCTGAGAGGGATAATCAGCGACTTTGAAATTTTCTTGTACCCTTCTCTGTGCCTCTCTACCACTTTATCCCCGACTTGTTTCGAAAGCTGCTTGGTCTTCATGGTTGCTTTGTTGGATCACTATGTGAGTTGGAGCTTGAAAGTCTTTCTATACCGAGGGAAATTATCTACAAGTTAAACCACTTTGAGTACACAAAGGCTGAAACCATTTCACTAATTTTGAGACCTTTCACACAAATCATTTGCACCCAAGCTGAATTAGGGCTGCAGTAGCAAAGGGGTTGAATACTTATGCAACTGAGAATCTTTTTTTCCTGTAAATCTTACTTATTTCTGTTATATATGCATTTTTTTAACTTTATCAATATGGAGTAGTTTGTGTAGATTCTGCATGCAAGTCTAATCTGAAAGCATTGTGGAGTATGCTCAGATGCCAACAAAATGTGAAAACCCTGCAGGGGGGTGAATCCTTCTGCAAACCACTGTAGCTCAAAAGGAGCATGTTTGCAAGCTCTTGTATTAAAACAATTTCTGGTGGTCAACATGAAAGGAAGTGCTTCATCAGATGAATTTGCAGCCTCAGAGGCTTAAAATATCTCTCAGCTCCGCTTGCTTAAATGTGTTTCCTGCTGCAAGCAGCTTTATAAAAAGCACAAACTTCTTTATACCATATGTTGGTTACAACCTTTTATGTTCCAAGAAAATGCCCTTATACAACCAGCACTCGGATATACGACACTCAGATACGCCGACGCTTTTTACTGTCCTTGTATTAAGAAACAAATCAATTCCCATTATATAAATTGTAACACCACAGCTTGCTTTGCAGTTCGTTGTCCCTTTAAATTTACCCAGACACAGGAACTTGAAGCTTAGCACTTTCACGCACTTTTAATAATACAAAACGAAACAAAACACCTAGGTCTGTTTTGGAGTGCAGACTACCCACATCAGGAACCTTTTTTTAATGAGCCAGACAGCTACTCTCTTTACCGGCTAAAAACAAAAACACACGGTTTAACAAACAAACAAAAGGAACACACAGTTACCTTTAGTAATACAGCTGAAACCACCATCAACCTCACCCTCCACACAATAGCAGCCCTGAGCAGACTGGCTGCTTCCTTTAAATACCCTGCACCTGGCTCTAATTTACAATGATAGCCAGGTGCAGGGGATAATTAATAATAAAGCAGTTAAGAAAACAATTAAATTAAACAAATGTGCATTCACACATGTTTTTCTTCAACAGGGAGGAATTTAACCCTCTCCCTGCTCACAATATGTAACAAATTAATGCACTTACCAGTCACACACAATTTCCGACTCCGTCACCCCTTTTCTGATACAAAGCCCATCTCTTCAATGTTACAGTTTATTTGATTATCCGTCACAGCCCGTATCGTCTTTTTTTAGCAAGTGATATTTTCAGAATCATATCGTTCTGAATTAAAATATTTTTTATATTGTATCTTTTTTGTGTTCCCTGAAAAACTGACAAACGTTGGAATGGGCCAAAATGATATAATCAGATATGCGTCACACTCGTTTAACCGTCACTAAAGTAAAAATTTTATAGGGTCGGATATGTGAGTACTGACTGTAGTAGATTTGTATGCTGACATCAAAACAACGGTAGACAAATTGTTAGGTCTATGTAGATCTTAATATAGCAACAGGCAAAGGAGAGCTACCAACAGTACAGCTATGGCCAAAAATTTTGCATCACCTAGAATTTTAAGATTGAGACATAATAAAAATACAAATAAACTATATGAACATCATTTTAGATATTTTATTTAACACCATGTAATCAAAGAAACTACAAAGTGATATCGCAAAAGTCTTCTGGAAGCCGTAATAGTAGTACAGTATTTCAAATTGTTCAATTTCAAATTGTCAGTTTTTCGTGAAGTACAGTATATGGAAAACTACAAAGCAGTATGTAATTCAATATGTGAACGTAACATTACTCAGCAGGTTTTATTCGTCTCTATGAAGCAAAATTAGTTCATTCTATAGGGTGATGTAAAACTTTTGGCCATAGCTGTATATCCACAGTATGTATAGAATAAGCAATGAATAGTTTAATAGAAATTGAATGATTGCTATGGAATAGTTTATTTTGTTACACGATACATGTATATAGTGTAAGATAGAGCGGGACCCATGTACAGTAATTAGTTTTTTTTTTTTAAGTTGTCAGAAGGGTCATCAAAAATATATATTTTTAAAAAAACACCCAATCAGACAGACAAACAAACAAGCATGAAAAAGTAGAAAGACAAAATACACTTCAAGAAATTTAAATACCTGGATTTTGTTGTTTGGAGAACGTAGCCAACAGTTTCCAGATTAAAGCAGATTTCTTTTAGTTTATCATTTCCGTGGTTTTATATAACCCGCCCAGGAACAAGTGGTTTCCACATCTGGTACTCATAAACTCTGAACATAGATGTGTTATTGTTTGAAGAAAATTCTGAGAACTCTTTTATATTTTGGACGCAGATGAACAACTAGAATATTTTGTTGGGGGATTCTGAAAACGCCTGTAAAAATGGATAATGCAGTTCTTTCATTTTATCTTCATAGCTCATTCCTTTAAGCCCTGAGATTAGTCTGGTTGCTCTTCTTTGGACTGCCCACAGCACCACAATGTTCCTGAGCCTAACCCTAACCCTAACCCTAAACATAACCGTAACTGTGTGACCAGAACTGGACACAGGAACAGTGTTTTTTCAGTTAACAACAAAGAAAATGGCCAAAACCTGATTTTTTTGTTTTGATTGAAATAGTAATAGAAACTGGAAAATGTTTAAAAACTAAAATGAAACTGAAACGAAAAAAATGACCAAACGTTGCCCAAAGCAACATGGACTGTGTCTACACTGTCAAAAAACAGAACTGGAATTTGAAATGATTAAACTTTTTTTTTTTTTTTTTGTATGCAGCAACTTTTTAGCGTGAACCTAAAAAAGTATCTTAAAATGTTAAGATATTGAAACTGAAATATATTGTGTGCATGGATTCCCAGTGGGTGTAGAAGGAAAGACACTGTAGGCAGATCTCAAGTTGAAGGCAGTTAGAACTGCCATTTATTTCCAGCACTTTAAGAATAGGATCTCTAGCTCTTGGCAAATGGATACTAGCTCTCGCGCTCACACTCTCATTCACACAATGCTGGATTGGCATGCTGTGCTCTCTCTGGAAAGGCGTGTAGACCCATCTAACACGCAGTCAGCAGCGTTATGCAGCGGCTTGCTGTCTCCGCGCAAAACATATAACTACACAATAACACTGCAATAATCAACGATTTACAAGTCTCCCAATAATCCCAGTCCTCCTGATAGTCCTGATAGTTCCAGGGCTCGTGCCTGTTTGACGCAGCATTACAATATCTTTCTGAATTTAGTTAACTGAAACTAAAACTAAATAAAATTAAAACTAAATAAAAGCAAAATAATCTTTTTCTTTTTTTTTAAATTTAGTCGTCGCCATTTTTTTTTTTTACCCGTTTTCTCCCCAATTTAGCATGCCCAATTATTATCTGTATCCTAGGCTCACCGCTCGCAACCCCCCCACCAACTCGGGAAACGGAGGCTGGAACACATGTCCTCCGAAATGTGCTCCTGCCAAGCCGTCATTTTTTGCACTGCAGATCCAAAGCAGTACCACCAAACCTATAGTGCCGGAGGACAACACAGATCTGGCGGCTCCACTGCAGAACCACAGGCGCCCTATCAGCCACAGGGGTCACTGATGCGCGGTGACCCATGGATTCCCCTGCCGACCTAAGCCCTCCCTACCCAGGCAGTGCTCAGCCAATTGTGAGCCGCCCCCTAGGAACTCCCGGTCACGGTCGGCTGTGACATAATAATAATCTTACCAACTACTGTACATAAAAACAAAATTGCATTGAAATGCTGAAACTGAAAAAAACACAAATCTAAAGGCCTGGTCACACGGACGACTTTTGTTGACGGCAACAAGAGGAACACAAAAAAATTCAGAAAAATGTTCCATCCTTAATATGTGACATCATGTTGCCTTATGAACTGTATCACAAGCACTACAATGAACTACTTGACACCACTGATCAGCACCTTTTGCTTAACTCATTGTTCTACTGCAGGCACTGAGATTCATTATTATGCTTTTTCTACTTTTGTTTTGTTTTGCTGTTCAATTCTACATATTGTAATTCTGCCCCTAATATGCTTTGGTTACCCACACTGTATTTTTTGCTTCATTTGTAAACTACTGCATTAGGTACTTAGTGTTGCACTATGTAATTTATTTACAGTTATCTGTGAGTTTACAATGTTCCATTGTATATTATGCAATTACATTATAATTTGTAAGTGGTTTTAGATAAAGATGACAGAATAATAATAATAATAATAATAATAATAATAATAATAATAATAATAATATTTTACTTGCCAACTTTTAGTCTCTGTCGAATTCCACTTTGGAATCGCTGTCCTGTACTGCTTGTGAGGTCCTGCAGATGTTGATTGCGTGGGATCTTTTTTTGTCTGTATAAATTTGAGGAAGTAATGGAGCACATTATATTATCAGTAGGGCTTGAATTTAACACATCCACCAGAAAGGTTAACACACTGGGAAGTGAGTGGCAGACCATTAAATGTTGCCAGTTCCTTCAGCATTCTCCTTCCTCCAAGATCCTCCAAAACCAGTGCGTTTTACCAAAACTTGTCCACATCCATTTCTTTAAAGTTCTCTGGCAGTTTAATCAAGGGCATTTGCCTCCACTGGTCATCGATAAGCTATTAAATCAGTGTTTTCAGGATCCAGGATTCGTGGTACTTCTTGTAGTAGTGGCAACAAGGAGGGGTACCGCGATCGTGAGCCCTGATCTGTGGACACCGACGGAGTGAGGCATTCACTTTGAGTAAGAACTGTGTCATCAAAGTTGAAGCGTTTCTTTATTTCAAGGCAAGCAGTCACGAGGAAGCACTGACAGCAAACTCGAAAATTCTGGTAGCAACTTGAATTTTCTTGTGTAAGGAGCTTCACATGCTGCATCACCTTGACACTCGGGTACATATTAGTAAGTGGTACAAATGTGGATGCATCTGCAGGATCCAGTTGGCTGAGTAGTGTCATTGGGACATAATTTCTTTCCATGTAGGACTGGAGAATGTCCGTGTAGGTTTCAACCATTTTGCTGCGTAGAGTGGTAATCACGACTTTTTCGCTTTGAAAGTTCTCATTTAAATTTGTAAACTTTTGAAGACTCCATTCCAGGAAGTAGAAGTAAAGGTGAAGTGATGCATCGTTAAGACAGTTGTAGATATTTTCTATTGTGTTCAATCAAGCTTCCAGCCAGTGTGAAGTGAAGAACAGGCGGAGGGCATCCCACTGGTTAGATAGCTGCTTTACAACTTGCTGGGCTTCAGCAGTTTGTGATGTTCAATATTGCCAATCTCTTGAAATTCTTGGAGCTGGGCCACACATTTTGAGCTGTTCTTAAAATAATTATAAACATCTCTTGGTAAATCCTCACATCTGCGAGGAAGCTGCTTGCACGCCTCACTGGTGCAAAGGTACAATGAATGGCAAATGCAACGTTGCACTAAGATGCCGGGAAAATCATTCTGCATGCGACTGGCGACCGAATTATTTTTACCCATCATTGTGTTACATCCGTCAGAGCTGAAACCAGCAGTGTTTTCAAGAGGTACACCTGCATTACTGAAGGATTTGATTGTTTCCTCATATAGATGTTCTTCTGTGGCTCCTGTGTGTACAGCATTCCAATTTTGGCCTGAAAAAAATCTGAGCTAGCTTCCAGAAGTGGCTCTGAACTGACTTGGTAGCAACATCGAAGAAACGCATGACAATACAAAGAGTTTTCACATTGCCAATGTCGGTCGATTTGTGAGTTAGAATGCTGAATTTCTTGCCTTTGAGAATTTCTGCAAGGTCCTCAAAATAACAATCACCAGTGACATGCTTTGTGATCACAGTAGCCTTTGTGCAGCCAAGACAGAGAATTTGCACTACTTTTGAGTCCTTCAAAATGTCTTTAAGCTCTTCAGTCAAATGATCAGCGGCTTGCATGGCTATATTATGCTCAGACAAGCAAGCTTCACCTGTGCCGATTTTGATTTTCCTTGGTGTTTCTTCGATTTGGCATGGTTTTTACAACAATGGCACCTTGCTCGTGTTGCGTTGCCAACTACAGGCTGTAACCATCCAGCGAATAAAGGATCAGCCTCCCATTCTTTACAGTCGCACACTTTTGCTTTTTTCCTCAGGGGGGATCCGCCTCACCAAACTCAAAAATAGCTAAAAATAAGCACCAAAAAATGAAATTAATAAAAACAGAAAAACAGAAGCCCTAATTATACAACATCATCATAACCCTTCTTGGATTTGTACTCTACACTTTTGGTGTATGATGTTTGCAATAATGTTGGCTAGTCAGTCTCTGATTTCCAGTTATTGTCGTATTTCTTTAAATCTCTTTCTCTCTTTCTCTCTCTCTCTATATATATATATATATATATATATATATATATATATATATATATATATATATATATATATAATGTACAGCAGTTGGGGCTGACAGAGTGAAAATGCAGTTTTGTCACATGAATAAAATGAGGAAGTCTTTTCAGATGCATTAAAAACAGTAGAAGAAATAAAAATTGGAAGCTACTTCCTCTTTGATGTGTGTGCACTTGAGTTAAATGGAGAGAAACTGAGAGTGGGACTATCACAAGGTGTGTTTCAGATGAATCAAATATTCATGGGTAGTGATCCAATGAGCCGTTTACAACCTCCTTAGCCCAGCCATTCTTTTTGATTTTATTATTTTAAAATGCTGTTTGTTAGTATTAATAGTTCATAACATCCTCTTGTCGGTAGGTATGAAGTCCCATTGTAACCAAGTTAAGCATGAATAACCTAAGATGATATTGGGTGTAAAACGAAAAATGCACTGTATTTTTGATATAGATTTGTTTTATTCTACATTACATGTTTCATTTAATTATCACAGCCAAAGAATGTGTTCTAAAATTCCAAAGTTAAAGGGAATGTCCTGCACTATTTTTTTAAACGGATAAACAACACTTTGCAACATTTAAAAAAGTGTGTTTTTGATTTGTTGGAAACCATATACTTGATCAGTCCCTTCTGTATGCATTAATGTATTCCTCAATGCTTGTTACCGACATTCAGAAGACCAGTTAACTAAAGCCAACTTCATCTACACACTTCGAAACACATAGTTTGATAGAAATGTGTGAAATGTGGATGGTGCTATATGAGATCACACATCATCTGCCGTCTTGTTCATTTCCTCTGCTCCCTTAAGCTGCAAACCAAAGTGACATCTATGAGTGCTGACAGCATGCGGTTTCAGATAATCAATCAATATTTTAACTGTTTGAATGTATTGTCACCAGTTAATTAAATACTTAACTTTCATTGACATTACTTTCCATGACAATACATATTTGTGTGTATATTTTAGAGCTAGTCTAGCAAAAAACAAAAAGGTTGCTAGCACTTTAGATTACAATTTGTAAGAACTGGTTATTGCCAATGGTTCTTGTACTTACACTGTAACTACTGTATTATGACATCACATCACATGACATGCATCAGCTTGTGCTTGCACTGAACTGCTCCATACCTTGCCTTATTTTACTACTGCTCTTAATTATAACTGCTTCTTGTATCTTGTATTTGACTACTCTTCAGTATCCGTATTCACATTTTTTGTAACTGCTCTTATTTGAAATGGTTCTCATCCACTTATCGTACTTACTACGTACTCTTAATGGAATTTACTCATATAAGCAAATATTTTTAATACACGTTAACTGCTCTTAGTTGAAACCGCTATTACATGTAATTATTTACTGTATTCTCTGTTTTTTGCTTTTATTTGAATTTGATCTTTTGATACTGATTTGATTGTACTTTACAACTACTCTTATCTGTAATATGGTATTCTGAAATGTGACATTTTGTAATGTGATACTTTGTACTGTGATATTTTGTAACAATTTCATCTGCTAAGAAATAAATAAATACATTAATAATAATAATAATAATAATAATAATAATAATAATAATAATAATAATAATAATAATAATAATAACTTTTTTAACCAAACTTGATGATTACATAATATGGTCTGAGCCATTTCTATGTAATTGTGCAGTTATTCCAAGAGCAGGAAACATTGGCAGTTGCAGTTATTACTAGCATGTTATTACATTATGTCCCGTACATCCGACCAAAAACACTTGATCATAAGAATTCACACAGAAAGTATCACAGCTTTTGCCATACCATCTACAAGGTGTTTCCACCAGTATGAGGGATGTGCTTTGCAACTCTTCACAACAGAGCAACTGCTCAATACTTTTTGGATTTATCGCGTGATACTCAGGTGCCAATACCTACGGACTCAACTGCATATATTAAACTTTTCACCTCTGTAACTTACCTTGACCAGTCCTGCAAACTGGTGACAATACACACCGCACATTACCCTTTATTAAAAAGAGCCAGGTGGCTATAAAGCGCCTCAGGCATCAGAATCTGTAAGAAATCACATTGTAACCACACAACCATCTGTGTAGTTATTACTGTGTTAAAACATAGTGTATTTTAACACACAATGTATTTTTACATTATAATATTGGGTGTTATAGTTGCATTAAATATTTGTATTAGAACAAGCATTCCTATTTGTAAGAGTGACTGCCAGTAGAGAACAATGTTTTTAATTGTAAGCATGTATAGATCGGCAGCTACATTAAGACACATTTTGACAGGATGTAAGGTGGGTCTTAGCCAAGGATGGTTTACTTGGCATCATGACCAGGTGCTGCGATGTTTGGCCTTAGCATTGGAAGACAAGCGTAGCATGACCAACAGGTTTCCACCAATGCCAGTAATATATGATACACAAAGAACAACATTCCTCCGTCCAGGGGAGCAACCACCAAAAAAAGGTATTAAAACCAAAACTAGTTAGGACAACTGGAAGCTGCTAGAGACTGGAAAAAGCTGGCAGCTTGCCACCACTAACCTTCAACCTGATATTGTCTTGTGGTCAGGATCAGCACGCCTTGTTCACCTGGTAGAGTCAACAGTGCCATGGGAGGATGTTGTGGATGAGGTGTATGAGAGGAAGAAACTTTGGTATACTCAACTAGCTGCTGAAGCGGAACAGCAGGGATGGAGAGTCCGGGTTTACCCAGTGGAGGTGGGTTGTCGAGGATTTGTGGCACACTCTACAACCCGGTTTCTCAGAGACATCGGATTCAGTGGTCAAGAGTTGTGATGCATAGTGATGAACTTATCTGACGCAGCAGGGAGGAGCAGCAACTGGCTCTGGTTGAGACGATTCAGGTCAGGGAACTCAAGCACTGTAGAAAGAAAGCAATGCCAATGTAAAGAAAGGTAAGTAAGCTGGGCTTAGCTGAGTGGGGGATGGTGAAGGGGGGGGGGGGTGATGCTGGGACACCAGAATCACTGTCGAGCCCTCTTAAGGTGTCGTGGGCTAGGCGACGAAACACCAAGGATGGAAGGTGCCCACCTCAAGACCCCAGAGAAGTACCCTACCCAGACGGTTGTCATGCTGATGCTCTAGGGAGACCGCACTGTGGTTGATCCCCGGAGCCAGCATTGCAGCCGTTGTGTGTGCTGATGAGCCATTGAGGCAAAATAGCCTGATCCCTGGAGCCAGCATTACACTTCAGCCATCAACAGCAAGCAGAAGGATATGTACATCATCAGATGGAAGGAAACGCAGATGGATCACGTTAGTTTGCAGTAAAATAAGCTATGTCTTAGTTGGTGCTTATCTAGCACCTACTCTCATGTAATGGAAATCTTAACAGATCCTGGAATGTATTTCCATGGATAAAACATTTCAGAGAAATCTTCTCTTTTTTTGACTGACTTTCATTATTTAAATCTTTGTTTTTATAATTCCAGGGACTAGTCACGGGTAGACTTCCTTCCTGATTTTTATTTTTACTTCTATAGTTCTGCTGAAAAGGCCAGGATAATTAAATATTTAAATGTCAAATAAAATGGAGCTAATTGTGTATTTTGGTCTTGGTGTTTCAGAATATATGTCATCTGCTCTAGATCCAGAAGGTCAAGAGAACAAATCAGACAAATTCAATCAACTCCATCTACCAAAGACCTATCGCGGTGTGCTGGGATGCTGTGCTGTCTTTCACATTATACACAAAACTAAAGCTATGTCTTAATTGACATTAAAGACCTCTATACTTTTCTCTCAGTGCCAGGCTCAGGCTGATACAATTCATAACGTGTCACAACATCCACTCATCCAAGGTCAGAGTAACCAGAATATATGCAAAACTGGCCCACTGCTCACTCATTTGTAATCATCTTTTTCAAGGCTGGCTCCAATCTGGACTTATCCTTCAAGCTTTATATGAGATTTTTCAGTTCCACGTTAATCCCGCCCCACTTGTTTCGCATTTCGGTATAGTGCGCAGTGATTCTCCTTGACCAGCTTGTGTAACCGGCAACATTGTGTAATAATACTGCTCCCTCAGTGAGATGAGATACGATTAAAAGCTCTAAAACCACAAATGCATTGCACTCGCCTGTGGTGTGCAGGGTTGTTGGTTTACGCACAGCCTGTGCTTTGTTACACTTGCAGGCACACCCTTTGTCCTTCATTGCTTTGCACCACCCTCACATTCAGGTGAGCAGTATAAATACCAATTGCAATTTTTAAATGAATAAGAAGCGTTATACTGCCCACAAGCCTCAAAATTAAATGTTTACATCTGGTTTGGTAACTTCATTGGGTGTGTACAGAAAGGTCCAAAAGCACTTTACTTTTAAACAAAGTGCTGTATTCGCTCAATAAGAAAATGTATTTTTTTTAAATTATATCTTCGTTGTTTGTATATGGTAAATTAGAATGTACACAACTGAAAGTCGCAAGTGTTTCTTTTTAGCTATTAAACAAATGAGTTTTGCTTTTGTTGAATCGCAAAAATAAGTCTTTTTCGTTGGTAAGAAAATAAACAGGAGTTATTGTTTACATTTACATATAAGAAGTGTTCTCAGACTGATGTGTAAATGGAGACAACAACACCTAATATATCCCCTATGGTAGTTTCACCAAAGGGAAAACAACTTCCATAGTAAATAGTTCATTTTTATCCGTCACTTGTAGACAAAATTCCCATCTTACAGACCCTTGTCATTTTAGCATGCCAAGGAAGTAGGCGCCAAAACCATGAAATGTTATTTTAAGAAAGGAATTGAGAATATTCTTCTAGCATGAGAATATTTTAACAAGAAAATGCTTTCTCAAGTGGAATGTTCACAAGAAACTTGAATTCCATGCTACAATGCCAGGGGGAAAAAATGCTTTTAAATTTCATGTTCATGCTTAGTTGAATTTTAGTTGCATGGGTGTCAGGTACTCCCCCAGTAGAGCCTAATTTACAAGGATTCCTCGGTTGATAAGACTTCTTGAGAATGAGATGGCATTACATCTCACCGTCTCGAGATTACCCGACATAAGAAGAAGCTCGCGAACCAGAAAGAAAACACATTGATTAGTAATATTAACACGTAAAAGCGGTTCCAGCTCTTCAATGGCCCAACATATGCAGTAGGGGGGTTCCGTCGCTGAGGAGACTCAACAAACAGGAGATGGGCCACCGTCTTTGAGGTTACCCGACATATGAAGAGGCTCACGAACCGGAAAGAAAACAAAGTTAGTAGATGTTAAAACATATAGAGTGGAGTGTTCCGCCTCTTCAAAAGTCCAACATTATAGAAGGGGGGTTCCGTCGCTGAGGAGATCTGACAAACATGAAAGGGGTCATTGTCTTTGAGGAGACACGACAAACAAGAGGGGTTCCACTGCTTGGGGCCCTCACATAAACAGGCATCAGTGCCTGAAAGAGAAGAAGACAAGGAATCATGCATGCTAAAGGAGGGGTTTGGTCGGGGGTCCCCTCTGACTCACAGAGAATCCTCCTCTATGAGGTAAATGAAGCGATGCTTAACAAAGGGTTGGAGAAAGTGGAATCACTAACCCCTCAGAGGAGACCAATGCAAAGGTGATTGAGATTCTAGAGGACGAGGAGGGAGGAGGAGGAAACAAAAAAACGCAGGACAACTATGTGTAGGTGGCTAAGCATTAAATAGAGTAGATTTAATTGATAGAAGAAGATAATAGGGTGCAGCGGGCCTAGTTCCACCCCCCGAACCACACTAATAGGTTTACATTTTTTGTGCTGCACTTGAAGTATTGCTTAGGGTTAACTTTGTCAACTCCTTTTAAGATTTTAAAGACTTCAGTCAAGTTCCTTCTTTTTTTTGTCCTAGGCGAAATAGATTCAGTTCCATTAAACTCTGTTCGTAGGTTCTTTAGACTTTGATTTCAAGATCCTGAATTAGTAGCATGCTGACAAATTGTCAAGAAGCAAATGCCTCAGGAACATCCACCCTTTCTGGAGCATCTACACATCAACCTAGTCCCAACTTTAAATCACAGTTTTCCTCAAACCAACCATTAACTTCTTCTTAACCTTAAAGTAATGCTGTAACACTGAAAATTGTGTGGTAAGATTGAAATATCATTCTCTATACAACAGATCCTATCTAAAAGTCTGCGTGCTCCTGGAGCACGTAGTACTGTACAAATGGACAACATATTCATTAGTGGGTAAAGCATTCAATAAATAAAAGCAATTACTTACAGACGTAAAGATAGTTCCACATAAAATACAGGGCACTTTGCATTCTAACATTATTGTCTTGTAAGTATTGTGTGGTGGGATCTAAATTGGCCAAGCAGTCCATTAGTGGTTGTGTTTCCATTAATAGCAAGCTCTTGTGTGATTGTAAAGTTTATCTGACGTAATATCACCCTAACTGTGATTCAAAATTAGCTGAGAACAACAACCACAGAGCTGCATTTTTAAATCATAATAATAAAAATGTAATGTAATGTAAAAAGTAGTGACACTTTAAAATTGCCAATGTAATGGCTATTTTTATGCTGTTGCTATGGAGTGACCTATAAAATAATTGCATCCTTGAGTTCTGGATATCAATAGCACTTTCATCATCTTTATATATAATTGTTTACTCAATGGGGCTCTTAGCTATTTCAAATAGCGCAAAAGGAGACAAATATTCAAAGAGATGAGATAATGCACTAGAGATGCTGTGATCCTGATACAGTCCAAACAGCAGTTTTAAAATGGTACTGCAATACTATTTTGTTGTTGTTTTTACAGTCAGTTCACTTACAGTTTGATGATTTTTATTGCGATTTGATTTGTTTTTTTGTTGATAGATCAGTGTTAGGATGCTTTGTTAATTAATACAGGAGCTACTCTTCAGTTGTACAGTAGTTCATAGACATATGTAATATAGGCTAGACCAGCAAGCACCATCTAATACACAGAAAAGACAGTGGATGTGCCACAAACATATTCTTTGCTGCTTGCACGGAGGCTGTGTGGTCCAGTGGTTAAAGAAACAGGCTTATAACCAGGAGGTCCCCGGTTCAAATCCCAGCTCAGCCACTGACTCATTGTATGACCCTGAGCAAGTCACTTAACCTCCTTGTGCTCTGTCTTTCGGGTGAGATGTAGTTGTAAGTGACTCTGCAGCTGATGCATAGTTCCCCTAGTCTCTGTAAGTTGCCTTGGATAAAGGCGTCTGCTAAATAAACTAATAATAATAAATAATAATTACACGCTGCTAAAATCTTCATTTTTGGCAGTAACTTTTTCTCAAGCAAACTGGGAGTAGTAATATGTTTATCGACATCTCTGAAAAACATAAGATCAAGCAACAGAAACAACATGACTTTTTAAATATTATGTTTCAGATTTAATTCAATGTACTGCCTCAGATTTAAATAAAAACTCAATTGTGGTCATCAGTTTGAAGATGGGCATATTGTAAGGCACCGAGAAGAGAACATCTGTGTAGAGCCAAAACCTGCAAAACAGGTGAAGCTATGGTTGACTGATCGCCATTAGGAACAAAGATAGAGAAATGTTTTATGATCTGCACGTTTAGAGAAAGGGCAAGAGAAAGTGGCTCCAGTAACATTAAAAGCAAATGTAAGGCATACTTCCAGTGACGGAAATGGACCTAGGAGGCACGCACAGTATTTACACAAAGAGTGGTGAGGCTATGGAATAAGTTTCCTAACCATGTTGTTTAGTTTAGTTTAGTTTATTCACTTTGTGCCCCCTCAAAAAGAGACCTAAGTAACCATACTCAATAATAAACAATACAACAATTATTGTACATCCAAGAAATATAAATAAAAACACACATATACATACAATACACAAATATATTAAAAGAGTCATTGAGATCCTTTAAGCCCAGACTTGACAATGTCAAGATCTGGTCTTAAAGGATGTTGAGAATCCACCAGCTGCACAAGCACTGATGGGCCAAACGGCCTCCTGTCGTTTATACATTTGATTTTTGATTGTTTTTATAGTCTTATGGGAAGTAGACAGACACCCCTGTCTTTAATTATGTCACATAGTAAGCTCCACCTTCTTCAATTGTTCTTGACTGGCAGGTACAGAATGTGAGGGTAGGCATGGCAACAGCTACGGGACCAGGATACACAAACTAATGGAAAGAACCCTGTTAAGTCTGAGTCCTACATGCAATGTTGAATATATGAAAACAGGGAGCATTGAAAGTGTGTCTACTTTGTGTATTGGTAGGAGTGAAATAAACACTGCCTGATGGACTGACACAGTCCTGCATGAAGCCTGGGGCATCTTTTATACAACTAAGTAATTTCCCTTCCAGCTCCAGACATACACTTGCACCCCCAGAACAGGATAAGTGTTTACCATTCTCGAAAGACCATCCTTGATATTGTCTCTGGCGGTCACTTTTGCTGCTTCTATTTCAAATGAAGGCTCAGATTCTCTGGAAGCAACGCTGGTTGAAAAAGACGACCCTGTGCAAAGCGATGGGTATTTATCCTGGTAAATTAAACTAATGCATTCAGTGTCAGCTTCCAGCCAATGATAGCATAAATTATTGCGCATGGAAGGGAATATGAATCACTGGGAGAAAAAAAAGTGTATTTCTGTTGGATTTAAAGGTCCACACATCTTTTTACTACCTAAAAAATACCTACTTAGAGGTTACTATTACAGTATGTACGGTAGATTAATCAGATAATAACGTTTATGCTATGTCAGGCTAGCCCTTAAAATGTAAATACAGTAATTTACTACTTATTAACCTCCAGCATTAATATTTGCATATTCCATATTGAAGTATGAAGCACAAGCAAATATCAAAACAGAAGGAAACTGGGAATAGTGATAATATTCATGGTGCTAAAAGCATGTAATAAAAATCAATTAAAATGCAAGACTTTTCTTTAGAAATGGCAACTGGATAAAATGGAACACAAGTGAGTGATTGTGTTAATTCAGTGATAAAGGCCAGCCCTGTAATTGTCGACTGAAGCTCACCCAGCCACTGGAGACAAGGGGTCGCTGTAGCAAGGTGACTCCTGTGGAATCCTTATAGAAGACTGTTGACTTTGCACAGCCATGTTTCAAACCTCTCCCCTGACATCACACGGCCATGTCTTTAACAAGTGAGCCCCTTTAATAATTAAATGCAATCCCCCCAGCGAAAACGTTGAATAAATTGTATCATTTACCTGTTGGATTATTCACAAATGAAATGAAATCACAACAGCGGCAGCCCCCAGGAACAGGGTGCACAAAAAAAAAACAAATCATGTATCTACAGTACCTGAAACACAGAAAGAAACGGTCTTGCAGAGTTGGGTTAATCATTGCTCATTAGTCTAGATCAATTTCAGTAATTCAAGGCAGCTTCCAGGCTATGTGTCACATCTTTACATTATTTAAATATATTGTACAGGTGTGTTTATGCTTGTCTGTGCATGTGTATTCAATAGGATCTCTCTGAGAAAGACCAGCTGATAACATACAAAACTTACGAACCTAAGCAAGAAAACTCTTCCTCATCACAGTTAAATAGCCTTCATAATGAAAAGCAACCAATTTCAGACAGAAGCAAGAAAAGCAAAAAGAAACGTGTGGACTCATAAAAACCCTTCAAACACAACTGAAAACATTCATGTGCATAGTATTATTATCCACACTAATATATGCATTGAGAAAACTCTCTTATTAAAAAGAGAGATGTCAAAAACAATTAAGAGTGCCTTTTTTTACATTGTTTAAAAATACATATAAATGCATACATTGCAATCTCAATGATATTATTATTTGTTTATTTAGCAGATGCCTTTATCCAAGGCGACTGACAGAGACTAGGGTGTGTGAACTATGATGCATCAGCTGCAGAGTCACTTACAACAACGTCTCACCTGAAAGACAGAGCACAAGGAGGTTAAGTGACTTGCTCAGCGTCACACAATGAGCCAGTGGCTGAGGTGGGATTTGAACCGGGGACTGCCTGATTACAAGCCCTTTTCTTTAACCACTGGACCACACACACAGCCTCCTTATCCAGTCTCTTCATGAAATAACATAAAAATAACTCCTGGAAATGTGGCCACATTACTAATTTAAACTCATCGAAAAATGTATAATATGGTCTGCACTACTGCCAAAATAGATGCTAATTTGCTTTACTGTTTTGCCAAACTGTAATAGAAGATTGAAGATGCAGCTCATAATAGATGGCTGACAGAATTTCACAAAGAGGTAAAACTGCTACATTGCTAAAAATCTAACCACAGGGTATGCAGATACTCCTCCAACAAGTATTTCGTCTGAAGAAACAGTGTTTCAGAGGTCTTTACTGTGGAAGAAAACATCAGACTCTGGGGAATTATAATTGCACACAATTGTGGATCACTGCAGAAAAACAAAACAGGCTCATATGGTAAAAACTCTTAGTCCATAGCACCATCTAGAGGCTAAATAAGCACACTGCTAATGTACTATTATAAATGATAGTAAATTTGGTTCATTCATTATTAATGTAGTGTTTGCCTCAGACTGTATACTGTACATTTCACACTCATAGTAAATGAGGCTGAGCTGTAACCTCTGAATAAACAACAAGCTTTTTCACCCTAAGCAGGAGAAGTCTGTTTAGAAGACAGGCACATTCAATTGTTTGTTTAATAAACACTGTTAGCTCCCCATCACAAAGTTACCCGAAAGACTGCTGTCAAAATATGAATTGCACATACTTTAAACTTCCTTTTTTGGGAGAATATTTGATAAACAGCCTTAAAGGGCTTTTAACATCCTGCCATTTTGCAATGTTTGCTGTCAGTGCTTTGTTTTTTTCGGACCGTTTATATATTCATAACTTGATTTCAGCTTCAAACCTGCTGTTACAGTCATGGTCTTAGATTCTCTCAATCCAGAGAGATTCTGCAGTCCGTCTGCCCCCCTCCGTCCCCGTCCCCTCCCCATTATTTTACCATGCTTCACCATACTCTCTGTGCTACCCCATTATGTTATCAATACCATTCTGTTTTCTATGGTTCTTCTATGCTTTGTTACACTCTGCTATGTTTTTATTAGGGAACATCTTTATAAGGGTTGACTAATCAATCATCATACATTGCCTGGTGTGAAAGCTAACCCAATGGACAAAAATAAGGAAGCCAAGTGTATAGTCATAGTTACTGATTATGCCTTAAAAAACAACACAACCACAAAAGAAATGTTTTTTTTAGGACCATAAGAAGTTCTGAATGAGAAAAGGTCCATCAATTCTGTTTTAGATCCACTAGAGGGAGCTATGGCTCAACACTTAACCTGAATAATGCCAATACAAAACAGAGAAAAAACAGGTTTGGCTTCCCACAGAGCTGTAGTGCTTGTACACTGATACTCTCTCAAAGCCCACTAGGTCATCACTTGACACCAACGGATCTGTCAGTGTGCCAGCCTTCTGTCTTGCAAATATAACAGCCTGTATTGCTGAAGTGTAGATGATATTGTCAGAGTACTATACCCCCGTACTCTGTGACAATTATCATCTACACTTCAGCAATGGAGGCTGTTATATTTGCAGGCCAGAAGGCTGGCACACTGACAGATCATCTGAGGAAGTTGGATGAATGATGTGACAGCATATAGCTAATTCCTGCTCTCCTGCTTCTCAGTCACAGCTGCCTAATTAATTGGGTCTGGATTTAATCACTGTTTTGCAGAAGCCTGGTTTGCATTAGCCAGTTTTTTTGTGTTTTTTATGTTTTGTTTTGTTTTTTTAACTTTATGCCACAGTAACATAGTAATTAAAACATCCTTTAAGCAACTCAGCTTTGAACAGAGCCAATAAGTAGAATATACTTTAGATAGCTGATATATATATATATATATATATACAGTACTGTGCAAAAGTTTTAGGCAGGTGTGAAAAAATGCTGTAAAGTAAGAATGCTTTCAAAAATAGACATGTTAATAGATTATATTTATCAATTAACTAAATGCAAAGTGAGTGAACAGAAGAAAATCTAAATCAAATCCATATTTGGTGTGACAACCCTTTGCCTTCAAAACAGCATCAATTCTTCTAGGTACACTTGCACAAAGTCAGGGATTTTGTAGGCATATAGTCAGGTGTATGATTAAACAATTATACCAAACAGGTGCTAATGATCATCAATTCAATATGTAGGTTGAAACACAATCATTAACTGAAACAGAAACAGCTGTGTAGGAGGAATAAAACTGGGTGAGGAACAGCCAAACTCAGCTAACAAGGTGAGGGTTGCTGAAGACAGTTTACTGTCAAAAGTCATACACCATGGCAAGACTGAGCACAGCAACAAGACACAAGGTAGTTATACTGCATCAGCAAGGTCTCTCCCAGGCAGAAATTTCAAGGCAGACAGGGGTTTCCAGATGTGCTGTCCAAGCTCTTTTGAAGAAGCACAAAGAAACGGCAACGTTGAGGACCGTGACGCAGTGGTCGGCCAAGGAAACTTACTGCAGCAGATGAAAGACACATCATGCTTACTTCCCTTCACAATCGGAAGATGTCCAGCAGTGCCATCAGCTCAGAACTGGCAGAAAACAGTGGGACCCTGGTACACCCATCTACTGTCCGGAGAAGTCTGGTCAGAAGTGGCCTTCATGGAAGATTTACGCCAAAAAGCCATACCTCCGACGTGGAAACAAGGCCAGCGACTCAACTATGCACGAAAACACAGGAACTGGGGTGCAGAAAAATGGCAGCAGGTGCTCTGGACTGATGAGTCAAAATTTGAAATATTTGGCTGTAGCAGAAGGCAGTTTGTTCGCGAAGGGCTGGAGAGCGTGCACGAATGAGTGTCTGCAGGAAACAGTGAAGCATGGTGGAGGTTCCTTGCAAGTTTGGGGCTGCATTTCTGCAAATGGAGTTGGGGATTTGGTCAGAATTAATGGTCTCCCTCAATGCTGAGAAGTACAGGCAGATACTTATCCATCATGCAATACCATCAGGGAGGCATCTGATTGGCCCTAAATTTATTCTGCAGCATGACAACGACCCCAATCATACAGCGAAAGACATTAAGAACTATCTTCAGTGTAAAGAAGAACAAGGAGTCCTGGAAGTGATGGTATGGCCCCACAGAGCCCTGATCTCAACATCATCGAGTCTGTCTGGGATTACATGAAGAGAGAAGCAACTGAGGCTGCCTAAATCCACAGAAGAACTGTGGTTAGTTCTCCAAGATGTTTGGGCCAACCTACCTGCCGAAGTTCCTTCAAAAACTGTGTGCAAGTGTACCTAGAAGAATTGATGCTTGATGCTGTTTTGAAGGCAAAGGGTGGTCACACTAAATATGGATTTGATTTAGATTTTTCTTCTGTTCACTCACTTTGCATTTAGTTAATTGATAAATATAATCTATTAACATGTCTATTTTGAAAGCATTCTTACTTTACAGCATTTTTTCACACCTGCCTAAAACTTTTGCACAGTACTGTATATATATATATATATATATATATATATATATATATATATATATATATATATATATATATATATATATAATGGTCCCTGTAAGTTTTCACTAATTAATTGTTAATCCCGACCACTAGGGAGAGCAGTGAATCAACCCCAGAAGATGTCTCTTTCCTAATCCAATGCAGCACCATCTGTGGACCTTCAGCCAAGATCACAAAAATGAATCGTTACCACATGACTCACTTTTCACTCCACAAAGCAGGCCTTTACGAAGTTCTCATTGCTATTGTTATAGTGGTGCTCTGGGCTGGTCTTGGTAGAACCAGTGCATTACAAATTTCTTCACTAAACAACTGTTATGGATATGTTCGTTAAGATTATGTAAATGCAGCGAAGGAATGTAGTTGGACATTCTACAATGGAGAGAAAATCAGGGGGGACATAATTGGGCACTCTATTTATTTATTTATGTATTTATTTTTAAACAGGTTTCAGTAAAACACAGTGCAACATTATATTGTAATGTCTGGTAGAAAGTTATGTGTTGGTTTCTGTTTGTATTAATACGTCACTTTAATATGTTACTTTTAAACAATGTAACCTTGAAAAGTATAAATCACTTTTCAAATCCCAAAATACCGGATTAAGTTGTGCTTTTTCTTGGAAATTGTGCATGAAGGAAGTCTTCGCATTCCCACCCTGCTTTGTGATGTCATGATAACAAGAGTAATGGAAAAGAAGGAAACATTTGTGTAAGATCAGTTACACAAGATCAGTGAAGGAAAGAGACACCCCACTTCAATTTTGTATTTGCTTTAAATGAAGACTTTTAGACGTTTCAACACGAATAACAATTATTCTATACCGTATGTCAGTGCAACGTCAATGTTCATCCAAAGTTATTGGAAGCCTGAGGGAATTGCCCACCCCGAACTATAGCAATAACTGTTCTTTGGTGATTTAATTTTCTTAGGGGACACTGCCATCTAGTGGATACTTAATGCACTACAACAAAATGTATATTCAGGTATGTATATGTTTTGCTGGAGATTAGAGAACCCCAGTTATGACTTTCCATTCAGTTTTGGATCATTTAAATGCATGTGGGCATACCTAAATGTAATGTATGGTAAATCTTGAATGTATCTATTTAAACAGTAGTATCATTGTAATCTATTACAGTACCATGGGGTGCACTGTTCATATCTGTACTGTTGCGTTTTTTGTTCAAAATCCATTGTGTTCCAGTTACTGGTAATGACGTGGTCTGTTAATGGTTTTGTTTTGATTTCCCACTGGGAATTTTCAGACGTTTCTATAAAGAGAACAATTCATGGACGATTGAGTCTTCCAGGATTTACAAAAACTTCCAACAATGCTTTATTCTATCCAAGCAACTTTACCAGTAGTTACAACTGTTATTACCAAGTAATTATGTTTTAATGTATTTCACCAAACTTCACCTAAACCTTACTATAACATTATTACCATTGAGAAGCTTAAGAGAAAAAACTATCAGAACAGTGTCTGATAGTTGACCATGCCGGAAGGGAAAGTGGTGCCATACAGATAAGGTCAACTACGGGAAAGTGGTGCCATACAGATAAGGTCAACTACGGGAAAGTGGTACCATATAGATAAGGTCAACTACGGGAAAGTGGTGCCATACAGATAAGGTCAACTACCAAGGGTTTTATTACAATGTTCAATAGCTTTATTTTAACCAGCTTATTTAATCTTTAAATTGCCTTGTCAATGTTTAATGACTTTCCTTTTTTTTAGATGGATAGATAGATAGATAGATAGATAGATAGATAGATAGATAGATAGATAGATAGATAGATAGATAGATAGATAGATAGATAGATAGATGTTCCACTGTTATCTACCATGTGCGTGTTCCCTCGAATGCAACTTCCTTATTGATGGGCACCAGTATAAGATTTGCAATGTCTAGCATGGCCCTTCATCATTACTTGTGATAGTTTCAAGACAGATGGGTATGAGGGGGTTTCCTATTCAAGTGATTTGTACAGTTTGAGGATGTCAATTGACGACCCCCTTTAACAACTGTTTTAAATGTATTGCTGTTTATTGTTCGTTTTAGACATGCAATACCTTCAATATGAAGCTATTCCAACATCTGTCTAGACTTGTTAGCAATACATAAAAGGGACTGTATACCTTCTTCATAGATATTCGTAGAAAATGATAAATGCAGTTGGAGCGGGTAGCTTATTCCCTATATTCAAACTAAATGATGTTAGTTAGGTATTCCTAAACCAACAGCATTAATGTACTGTGGGCTCCTTGAATCCTTCAAATGCGGTGATATGATTTATTTAACATGACTTGTACCTTTGTAAATCTGTACCAATAGTTCCACTGCCCTCTCTGTCTAAGAGACTCTGTTCTTAAATGCCATTTCATATCTCTCTCAACATCTCTGTTTTTGCCTAATCCCTGCCTTGAACTCCGCCTCCATAGAACAGTAAGTTCAGACGTTCTGCCAAAACCAACCAAAGAACCTGCCACTGCCCCAGACACTTTTACATTTCCATTACCACTTAAAGAATTGTGTATCTTGTTTATTTAGTGAATATGCTATCACTAGCACATGGCCATGTACCCTTTCTTAATGTTTCTAAGAGCTTTAAAAAAAAAAAAAAAAGGAAGCAGGGGAACTAGTACAGCACAATTTATAACACGCAGAAAATAATAAAAAAAATGCTTTTCATAAATCCAGTCCAGTGTCTCTCACCTTCTAATAACCATTGATATATATTTTTAATCATTTTTAAAATGATTGCTTGCTTTTTCTTTTGCTATGTTCTTTCCTTGACTAGGATTTAAATCAAGTTGCAATCAGTCCCATTCATTCCCATTGGCAAAACAGTATTATCAGTGCAATCTGTACTGGGACTCTAATCAAAATACTGTGATTGGCTGTAAAAAATTTGCTTGCTGTGGTGATTACTGGTGTTTGAGAAGAATATACCAATTTAGTAAACCATGTATAGACATCAAAAATAAAACCTGAAAAAAACTGGATTTATTGTTAAGAGTATGACCAGAGTTATATGAAGTTATAGCATCAATAAGTGCATTAGTATTGCAATAAAACTACCCATATTTCCTATGAGCACTTACATTTAGTAATGATTACTATGCCATTAAATTTTTCAACAAAGCACACCGAAGTTAGAATGGAGGATTCGGAATCTTCAGCACTGCTCATTTAGTCCACAGACAAACTGTCACAAAGACGACTGAGCGGTGACGTCACGTCAGAAGCAGGAACAAAACAACAGAGAGAGGTTTGGTGAAGCTGAGCGAATGCTTTCGCTCAGCGTTTAATAAACAAACAGACAGAAAATAAAAGGGTTGTACAAACAAACACAGGACACGGCACTTGCGCCAAAATAAATAGACAAACAAAACGGACTATACACTAAACACACACGAACAGACAAACACGGTGAGTAAGAACACTTTACTAATACTTTCACTATCACCTCCGTCTCCAAACCCGTTCTCCACTCACGAACACCCAACCCCGAGTGAGTGAAAACATGCTGTTTTATGCAGTTGTACCGAGACTCGATTGCTAGTCAATCATTCAATTGGAATCTCGGTACAACTGCACGTGAATTAATTAAGTGCACTCCCGTGACCACACATTACATTTTAACTAGCACGTGAAGTGATTTGTGCCCTCCGTGCCTAAATATAAATCTACATTTTTAAATCACAAGTGAAACACAGACCCGTTTATATCCCGTGTACCGATGACTATACACCAACATTTACACACAACACGTAACACAAAATACACACGGGGGCACTTTGCCACATATACCCCCTTGTGCAAAGCACACATGGCCTCAATGGCCACCTCCCCCTCAGTCCCAAAGTCCCGGAACAGGGGAAGCAAGTTGTTTCTGGGGGTGGCCATGGTGAAATGTCTGGCACCCCCAATTCTTCGTGGCTGGCAGCTCCCTCTTCCGGGCTTCAGCCACACTATCTCCTGCCGCGAAAGTGCAGCTGGGGAGCTGGTCTCCTGACCTCCCCCTTCTTCATGGCCGGCAGTTCCCCTCCGTGGGGCTCCGACCACACAATCTCCGGCAGCGAAACTGCTGCGGGGAAGCTGGTCTCCTGACCTCCCCCTTCTTCATGGCCGGCAGTTCCCCTCCGTGGGCGCCGGCCACCCAACTCCGGCAGCGAAACTGCTGCGAGGGAGCGGGTCTCCTGACCTCCCTCCTCGCGTGGCCGCTAGCTCCCCTCCGTGGGGCTCTGGCCACCGTGTTTCCTGCCACGGAAATGCGGCTGGGGAGCTGGTCTCCTGACCTCCCCCTTTCTTCATGGCCGACAGCTCCCCTTCATGGGGTTCTGGCCATAGTGTAGCGACCCCAGGCGAAGCAGGACCCTCGACTACCCCAGGCGAAGCAGGATCCCTGGCGACCCCAGGCGACGGCAGCGGACCCTCGGGAGGCGACGGCAGCAGCGACCCTCGGGAGGCGACGGCAGCAGCGGACCCTCGGGAGGCGGCGGCAGCAGCAGCGGACCCTCGGGAGGCGGCGGCAGCAGCAGCGGACCCTCGGGAGGCGAACTCGGGAGGGGAGCCCCTGGCCATAGAGGCGGCAGCGGAGCTCCACTTCTCCCTCGTACCCTGTACCCTGTGTGGAGCAAAAGGCAGCCCCAGGCGATGCGGAGCAACAGGCAGCCCCAGGCGATGCGGAGCGGCTGGCAACCCCAGGCGATCGCGGAGCGGCTGGCAACCCCAGGCGATCGCGGAGCGGCTGGCAACCCCAGGCGATGCGGAGCGGCTGGCAACCCCAGGCGATGCGGAGCGGCTGGCAACCCCAGGCGATCGCGGAGCGGCTGGCAACCCCAGGCGATGCGGAGCGGCTGGCAACCCCAGGCGATGCAAGGCAGGCATCCTTGGGCGGCGAGGCAGGCATCCTTGGGCGAAGCGAGGCAGGCATCCTTGGGCGGCGAGGCAGGCATCCTTGGGCGGCGAGGCAGGCATCCTTGGGCGGCGAGGCAGGCATCCTTGGGCGGCGAGGCAGGCATCCTTGGGCGGCGAGGCAGGCATCCTTGGGCGGCGGGCAGGCATCCTTGGGCGAGCGGGCAGGCATCCTTGGGCGAAGCGAGGCAGGGAGTCAGGACTAGCTGGGGTGCAGGTGTTGGCCCTCTTCTCGGCCTCTGCGGCCGGGCGGTTCTTCCCGTGCTTCCCTCAGCAGCCTATGCAAGGGCTGCTGAGGACCGCCAGCATCTAGTCCTGGTCCTTCTGGTGAAGGGAGAGGCAGCTCCTGCTCCTCTCCTCGTGACGGTGGGGAAATGATACCAGCAGGCATTCCTCCTCTGCTGGTGGGGAAGTGATACCAGCAGGCATTCATCCTCTGCTGGTGGGGAAGTGTTACCAGCAGGCATTCCTCCTCTGCTGGTGGGGAAGTGATACCAGCAGGCATTCATCCTCTGCTGGTGGGGAAGTGTTACCAGCAGGCATTCATCCTCTGCTGGTGGGGTTGGCGGAGGCAGAGGCAGCTCCTGCTGCTCTGCTCCTGCCGATGGAGGTGGCGGAGGCAGAGGCAGCTCCTGCTGCTCTGCCGATGGAAGTGGCGGAGGCAGAGGCAGCTCCTGCTGCTCTGCTCCTGCCAATGGAGGTGGCGGAGGCGGGACCAGCAGGAATTCACCCTCTGCTGGTGGAGGTGGGAGCTGCAAGCAGTCCTCCCATGGCAATGGAGGTGGACCCAGCAGGAATTCACCCTCTGCTGGTGGAGACTGGGGCTGTGGGCGCTCTACCTTCCCCTGTCTTGGGCCGTGGACGCACCGACTCCTCCCTCTTGGGCTGTGGACGCACCGACTCCTCCCTCTTGGGCTGTGGACGCACCGACTCCTCCCTCTTGGGCTGTGGGACGCACCGACTCCTCCCTCTTGGGCTGTGGACGCACCGACTCCTCCCATTCAGGCGTAGGGACGCTCGGGCTCCTCCCATTCAGGCGTAGGACGTTCGGGCTCCTCCCACTCAGGCGTAGGGACGTTCGGGCTCCTCCCACTCAGGCGTAGGGACGTTCGGGCTCCTCCCACTCAGGCGTAGGGACGCTCGGGCTCCTCCCGCTTGGGCTGTGGACACTCAGGCTCCTCCCACTTGGGCTGTGGACACTCAGCCTTCCTCTTCCCCTTTCCCCTTCTCTGCCTCCTCCTCACCTTCCTCTCCTGGGCCAGTTCCTCCTCTCCCTCTTGGTAGGGGCAGCGCACCACCGGGTGCCCGAACTCCCCACAGGCAAGGCACCAGCCTTGGTCCTCTAGACCACCGAGGAGGACCTCCAGATCCTGGCAGCCATCTCTCCAGTTCCAGCCTTCCATTTTTTTTTTGTTGTTGTTGTTGTTGTGTTTTTGTTGTTTTTTTAAAACAACAAATTGCGGTTCCTGTTCTGGCCTGAGTCCTGGAGGCGCTGTTGATCCCACTTCTGACACCACGTGTCACAAAGACGACTGAGCGGTGACGTCACGTCAGAAGCAGGAACAAAAACAACAGAGAGAGGGGTTTGGTGAAGCTGAGCGAATGCTTTCGCTCAGCGTTTAATAAACAAACAGACAGAAAATAAAAGGGTTGTACAAACAAACACAGGACACGGCACTTGCGCCAAAATAAATAGACAAACAAAACGGACTATACACTAAACACACACGAACAGACAAACACGGTGAGTAAGAACACTTTACTAATACTTTCACTATCACCTCCGTCTCCAAACCCGTTCTCCACTCACCGAACACCCAACCCCGAAGTGAGTGAAAACATGCTGTTTTTATGCAGTTGTACCGAGACTCGATTGCTAGTCAATCATTCAATTGGAATCTCGGTACAACTGCTCGTGAATTAATTAAGTGCACTCCCGTGACCACACATTACATTTTAACTAGCACGTGAAGTGATTTGTGCCCTCCGTGCCTAAATATAAATCTACATTTTTAAATCACAAGTGAAACACAGACCCGTTTATATCCCGTGTACCGATGACTATACACCAACATTTACACACAACACGTAACACAAAATACACACGGGGGGGCACTTTGCCACACAAACATATGGCAAAGCCTAAGGACTGTACTCATTAAAGGCTCTGCACACGCGGATTATGAAAGTTGAAAATAAAATAAAATAAAATCTGGAATAACTTAACGTTTTTGATAGACTACAAATATCAGCTGCAACAAGAACATAATAATCATAATTCAAACATACGTTTAATTCCAATATAGCAGATTGATAAGATTTTCATTTGAAATACAGTAGTTTTAAAAACATTTATAAACTATTCACCTTTGAAAGCCTCCTCAACTTCCCAAGCTGGTGAGTATTTCTGCCTATGGTGGAGTCATTGCAAACAGCTCCTTCTCTTAAGCGCTTTCAAGCTCTAAAGTGGAGATAGAACGGTGTATGTCTCACGAGTGCATTTTCCGAGGCATCACAACATTGTAGATTTTCTCCTGGGGTTGCGTCGTTTTCTTACATTGGCACGTGATATTTCACATCTGCCATGTTTGTAAAGGGAGGGCTTGAATTCATTTAAAATAAAAAAATAAAAATGCTTCCAGAAAAACCTCTTAAAATCCATATTTACCTTTGTTAAATTCTTACCTCCAGAAATCCTTGAGTAAAGAATAAAAACCACGAAATCTGGAGGGAAAACCTCCCAATGAGATGCTATCATCATCTATGGTTTTTAAGGAATAACAAAATAAATACAAAAAATTAAACATGTCTACTGGTGCCAGAATTGAATGTTGCTGGCACTATGTGCGTTACCCTGGCGCTAGACTCTAGCGCCATAGCGCCAAATATGCACCCCTGACAGTGCATCACAAGTACACGAAATTTGTCCCGAACAGGGTTATGGGATATAGAGAGAGCTTGGGAGAGGTTTTTCTATAGAGAAACAATGGAGTGGCATCAGATTGAGCTGCTTTGAGCTGATTGTATTGATAATTAGAAATACATAAAAAAAAAAAACCTGATACCAGACTACTTTCGATCACTACTGGGACAAATTGTCAAGGGGACGAATTGTCATGGACCCTTGCATCACATTTGGATGAAAGGAGTCAAGACTGGCAAGTCAATTTCGTCAATTTGTTTTTTTCTTACATTTTTTTATCAATTTAAAGTGACCAATTATTATTTGTATTTTTTTCCCCCCAATTTGGAATGTCCAATTCTGTTTTTCTTTTCTCCTCACCGCAGCGAGTCCCCACACAGCACGGACTGTGTGTGAGAGTCCTCTGATCTCACAAACCTAATAAAGCCAGAATCGCTTTTACGCTGACCAATCCAGAGGAGAGGTGGGTGGGCTCCCGATCCCAGAGAACAGAGATCAGCCCTGCCTCTTATCCACTCTGAATGTGCTCGGTGTCTGGCCAGTAGGGGTCGCTGTTGCACAATGAGGAGAAGCAATCCCTGTCGGTATCCCATCCCCCACCACGGGAGAGTCAGAGCCAATGTGACGCCCTCTTCGGGTTCCCCAGCAAAGTTTGGCCACTTTGCACAGCCTGGACACTGTCACGTTAATTTCTAACTTAGCATTAGCAACCTTCGCAGTGGTCTCTTAATATACCGACCGTGCCACCACTACCTGTATATCTTCATTGCCTATACATTCCAGCTGGAATAATTATTGAACATCTGAATATTAAACTGAATAAAAAAGGACAGTTTCTTGACAATATAAAACGAAAAAGAAAAAAAGCTACATGTCTATTTTAATTAAAAGAAAAAAACACTGAACCCACATAATCACATCATAGTATTTATTTGCCTTTATTGCATGGCAACTTACAGGGCAGTACAGGGTTACAATGCAATATTTAAATACAGTATATTTTACAGTAAGTACAAATAATACTATTTAAATACAATAATGAAATAGGATGCAACAAGTTAGGATTACAACAAGTTATATAACAATGACATATTAGTAGTGCAACAGTGCAAGGATAGTGCCTCAGCTGAGGATCCAGTAACGTGGTGCTGAGGTCAGGTAAGTCCATGCATAAGTAGGAGGGGCAGATCAAGAGATCTACAAATGCAGTCTAAACAGATGAGTCTTGAGGAGGTGGCAGAAGGCAGTGAGAGTGAGTGGTCGTGAAGTTATCTGTTAGCTGGTCCCACCACAGAGAGGGCTAGGGAAGAGTAGGAGCGGGCACACAGCAGTATAGAGTGGCGGGAAGGCATGACCAGTCATAGAAGAGAAGCGAAAAGGGTGAGAGGGTGTGTAGGGAGACACAAGGGATTGGAGGTAGGAGGGGGCAGTATGGTGAAGGGAGCGGTAGGCAAGAACAAAGGTCTTGAATTGAATGTGAGCAGAGATAGGTAGCCAGTGGAGGAAGTGAAGCAGAGAAATAGCATGAGAGTAGCGAGGCTGAGAGAAAACAAGACAAGCAGCAGAACTATGAATGAGCTGAAGGGAGCAGATAGCCAAAGCAGGGAGACCAGTGTTACAGTAATCCAATCTGGAGAGAACAAGAGCTTGGCCCAGGAGATGAGTGGAATGTAGTGAGAAAATTACTTCAGTAGATGTTGCTCAGAAAGAAATAACAATATTTCTCCAAAATCAAGTTTATTATAACCAAATGTATAAGAGGCTAAAAAAACAGTATTTGAGCAATTGCAATAAAAAAAAACATTTAGAATGATTGTAAACATCATACACATTTTACAGCTACTGTACCTGCTCTTTATGGTTAATTATAAGTAGTCTCTGGCTAAGACAACACCCCTCGGGAAGCAATCGAAGTGTTCTTATAGCCAAAGTGTTCTCCTCAAGGAGTTAACCACAAGACACAATATGAATCAATCAATCGATCAATAAATAAATAAATAAATAAGTAAATATGTATTACTTGTCATGACACACGTGCATCAACATATGAAAAAAAACTGAAAAGTAAAAGAAAAGCAAACATTAATAAACAATCTGTCAAACTAAATTAACACAGCACCCCTACACACATTAAAAATGCAGCAGCAATATACAAGAAATGCACATTATTTAACAGAATGGTGAAGCAACTCACCAGAACGGGGAACACTAAATCAAATACAATGATTCAGTGTTATGATGGTGGTTCTGGAAAGATTTAATAAACTAACAATAATGAATAAACCATTTTAATTTAAGTTTGATGATAATAAATTATCAGGTTACAACACATTACTGTATCCATTGTGAACGAATCGCTATCAGTGCCAAGGTGTTCTTTTAAGCAAGGGCAGCAGTGTGGAGTAATGGTTAGGGCTCTGGACTCTTTACTGGAGGGTAATTGGTTCAATCGCAGGTGGGGACACTGCTGCTGTACCCTCGAGCAAAGTACTTTAGCTGGATTGCTCCAGTAAAAAACCCAACTGTATAAATGGGTAATTGTACGCAAAAATAATGTGATAACTTGTAACAATTGTAAGTTGCCCTGAATAAGGGTGTCTGCTAAGAAATAAATAATAATAATAATAACTAGAGTTGCTAGCAACTATGAAGGCTTCCAAGCAGCTATCGTGATATTTAAGCGCATTGGTTATTATAGATGAAACGTTATCATCACAACTGTGCTAACTGTGTTTATTTTGGCACAAATATGAGAAGAAGACTTTTGAAAATTGCAAGGTAGCTGCCACACCATGTGACCAAAGGCCGCCATATTGACCACGGCACAACATCCCATAGTCCTCTACATCTGTGTCAAATTTCATGCATTTTGGTGCAGCCGATAAGAAGTTATAGGCAGTTTTATAGCCAGTTGCGTATGTTGATGATGTCATGCATCACGTTTGACCTTTAGGAGAGGTCAGAGGTCACGGGCAATGACATTTTTTCATAGAGCACATATGACTTCCTATACGTGTTCCATTATAACTATGACCCTGTCGGCACGCCCTAGGAGTTAAAATTTCATCGTAAATTCCAATATGGCCACCGCGCCGTGTGAGCAATCTGTTTCAAACTTCAGCAGTTATTACTTTCCAATGGTCTGTGCAATTGTGTAGACATTGAAGAGCATAAGTGCAATGGTGTTCTTGTTATGAGTTGCAAAAGTATTTTTTTTACAATTATCAATATGGCCGCCAAACCATGTGACCAAAATGTGTCATTTTCATGTCACCAGTACTTCACGTGAGTCTCTATGGTCGTATAAAGTTTCATGACTGCGTGTATTGCACCTTGGATTTATGCACGAATGTATGAAAATAAAAAATAAAGCCGTCGTGAAATGGTTATTTGCGTGCCGGGACCTGGTCATGAACATTCGTGCCAATTTAGGTGTCGATTGACATTGCGGTTTAAGACAAGAAGATTGTTGAATATTTGGCGCCAAACCAGCGTAGCGGGCAAAGTAATTGTTCAATCGACCTCGATTGAACATATGTTTTTTATAGGCCATTGCTGCACTATCTGCTGCCATTGTCATAGTTCCCCCCTTAAGTTGTTTTTAACGGCAAGAGTTTTGAAAAATTCCCAAAATTTCCACGAGATCCAATATGACGGTCGAACCATGTGACTTTTTCATTTGGGGACGCCAGTCTGGTTGTCCAGCCATGGGCATCTACTTACGTGTGCATTTTCATAACTCTGCGATGTTGTTTGTGTGGAATAATAATAATAATAATAATAATAATAATAATAATAATAATAATAATAATAATAATAATAATAATAATAATAACAAACAACAAACACAGTAATAACAATAGGCTTCCCAGCCTTTGGCTTGGAATTTTAAAAAAACACTTAAATGAGTGCTAACACTACCAGCAAGAGTTGTTTCTTATGTTGAAAAGTTAGAAGCACTCAATAGCTTTGTTAGCTAGGCCTTCACAAGATGAGTAGAGAGCCTGCACAGCTCAATAATGAAACCTTTTGTTTTCTATACTGAAATAATTATAAAGATCTATTGTATATAAAAATGAGGGGCTAGGGACTGCTTCCAAATTCCTAATAAACTTGTCTGAGGGCACTTTAACAGCTGTAGCCTGAATAAACTTGCCGGAAGTCTTACTTTTGTAGAGAAATGCACTCATATTACCATGAAAGACTTATCAAATAAATTAATGAACACATTCATAAATAAGTATATTGCTGAGGAATCTCTGTATCTTATACAGGAACATTTCCAATGAATTATTAGTGGTATTATGAGTACTGTGGTAGTATCAGTTGTCCTACGGAGGCTGTGTGGTCCAGTAGTTAAAGAAAAGAGCTTGTAACCAGGAGGTCCCTGGTTCAAATCCCACCTCAGCCACTGACTCATTGTGTGACCCTGAGCAAGTCACTTAACCTCCTTGTGCTCCATCTTTCGGGTGAGGTGCAATTGTAAGTGACTCTGCAGCTGATGCATAGTTCACACACCCTAGTCTCTGTAAGTCGCCTTGGATAAAGGTGTCTGCTAAATAAACAAATAATAATAAATTAAACGCTAATATTATTATACATGTAAATACATTCATCATGATGATTATTGTCAGTAGTTTAGTATTATTATTTAATAGACGCGCCTCATTTTATGATAATAATAATAATAATAATAATAATAATAATAATAATAATAATAATAATAATGTACTGTATTTACATGTGGTATATTTATATCCAGCATTTGAAGGGTTAACTCCACGCAGCTGCGCCTGCGTACACAAACGGCACTGCAGTGAATGAATTTAATTAAAGCATCATGTGATACAGCACGTTAGCAAAGCAGCTCAGTGTGTGTGCTGTGTGTGTGTGTGTGTGTGTGCAAGCGTGTATGTGTGCCTATGTGTGTGTATATACATTTGTGGTTGTGTCTGTCAATGTGTATGGGATATGTATGTGAATATGTACAGTATGCCATCAGGGCATGATGTTTAATTAGTATCGGAACAGGGAATATTTTTCCTAAAACGAGAAAGACCTAGGAGATTGAATTGCTCAGTTCGCCTGATAATGTCTGCTAGTGCCAATGCTGGCAAACTGCCGCACGACGATCACAGCAGACAGGGCAAGTTCTTGTCCTACGTGTTCTACCAGGCTGTGCGGGACCACAAGCCAGTATGGATGCTGGAAGACATGCGGACCATGGAATCGTTCTACTGGGAGGAGAACACCAGCCAAAGGACATACTCCCCATCCGAAGCACTACTTTACGCTGTAGTACACGATCACCAAGCCTATGCGCAATACCTGCTGAGTCACTATTCGGAGGAGGCTTTGCAAATGCCAGGGGAGCGCTTCTGCTGCTCTCCTTCCTCTGCGCCGCACTTGGCCATGGCTGTGAGGTATGACAGAAGGGACATTTTGGGGCTCATCCTGCAGGTGGCACACCGGCTTCCCAGTCTGAGGTCCTACCTTAACCGCAAGGGCTGCTTCCACCTGGAGGATGGCAAGACCCCACTGCACCTTGCCTGCGACCTGCTGCGCTCCGAATCGGTGCTTTTTCTCTTGGGGAACGGCGCGTCGCCACAAGCGGAGGACCACAAAGGCATGACACCGCTAGACGTCATTTTGGAACAGCTGTGGGACTCGAAGGTCAACGTGGAACCCAAAAAGCGCTGCCTGGACAACTTGCTGCTTTTCATGCCCGCTCTGCGATTCAAAATGAAGAGGTCGTTGGAAGGTGACCCCGCTAGTTGGAAGAAGGTGCTTGGGGAGGAGAAATTCAGCTACCTCGTTGGGAAAACCCCGGCCCCCTTGTTTCTAACGACTATGCAAAGAATCCTGCAGCTCCTTCCCCCGGCGCAGTTCCCCAAAAGTCTGCAAGATCTCCCCATACCTGCCTCTTTAAAACCATTGCCTGTGCCCTACAAAAAGCAGCGGATCCCAGTTAATGTGGTATAGCTTATTTTTTTTAGAACACCTCTTCTTTTAAGAGGGTGTTAAATGTGCTAATTATAATACTGATAATGTATTTTAAGAAAGTATTATTATAATATTTTTTAATAGATGCTATTGGTTTAGGCGCAGCATCAAATGCGTATCAACATATACATACAGCATGCATTAAATCGATAATATTTTAACCTTTGTAAAAACAAAAAACAAAAATGTTTTAGATATTACTAGTACTGTACTTTAAAATGGACAGAACGTCATAAACAGGTATTAAATAAGCAATATCCTGCTGCAGTAAGTTAATTGTTTATTATTATTATTATTATTATTATTATTATTATTATTATTATTATTATTATTATTATTATTAAGAATGTAGTAAAATCTCTTTGTAGTATGCAAGCATGGAATTGTTTATTTTGTAACATGTATACAGTGTAAATGAATACATACTATAATACTGTAGATTATATCAGTAACAGTTCAAATGTAAAATATTTATTGAAATTACGCTATGACAGTGTGTAAATAAAAGAACATGCTATTGTTTTCACATTACAAAGCTGTCATTTTCACTGCAGTATTGATTTGTAGACATATGCTACTTTTGCATTTTTTTATAATTATTTTTCTAATGTTTTTTTTTTGTTTTTGTTTTTAAATTATTAGTATAATTTGTATTTTATCTGGACTTTCAGATTGCCTCGCTTTTTATGATTTGTACCGCGCTTAATGTCTTTAATATCATGTGTTTATATATGTCGATTGCTTTGAATGTATAACTATTTAGACATGTTTTAACCTGTCAAGAGTGTTCTGTACGCTTTATTATGAAAAACACGCGTATCCTCTGCTCGTTAATATGACGTCAACATATTCTAGAATCAATGGACATTCCACAGCGAACTACTCCTCGCCCAGTACTAGAGATGACAATGCATGTTCAACATTATGCATATTGTATAGTTTGGAGCAGCGTAGGATCATATGAACAAAACTGAAATAAATCATTGTTTAAAGACTATGGTTGACGCGGTTTATGTGCTACTATCATGTTACAACAATGTGTTATTGTGATATATTGTGACTTTTTCATAACTCAAAAATAGAAAATATATAGTATTTATGCAACCTAGAGTACGTTTATGTTATAGATGTAAGGAAATTGCGTATTTCTTTAAATTGTGAAACAATGTGCTGACGTGCTGACAAAATATGTCAGATGAGTAAAATGCTAGCAGACCGCCATGATAACCACGTGTATTCTTTGCAAATGTGACCTTGACCTTGCAAGAGAGATTCCAAGATGGCCTCTATACTCAAATAGCATACATATGTATTGATAATTCAAGAACCATTTAATCGAGTGAAGTCAGTACTGACCACTTGCACACAGAACATCTCCACCCTTATAAAGGTTTACCCTGGTAAGTTTACAGTTTCCCTATTTTTTCCTCATGGTTATATTATTATTATTATTATTATTATTATTATTATTATTATTATTATTATTATTATTATTATTATTATTATTTAGCAGACGCCTTTGTCCAAGGCGACTTACAGAGACTAGGGTGTGTGAACTATGCATCAGCTGCAGAGTCACCCGAAAGACGGAGCACAAGGAGGTTAAGTTTATCATAGTTTTGCCATGTTTTTGTTATGATTTACCATGCCTCTGTGGTTTACAATGCTTCCTAATGGGTTCCAATGCATTCCCAATGCATTAATACGCTTTGCTATGCTTTAGTATGGAACACGTTTATATGGGCACAAGGATGTCTTTTAATTATTTCATTTTTATTTATTTTTATTTAGTTTCCAATATACAGTACTGTGCAAAAGTTTTAGGCAGGTGTGAAAAAATGCTGTAAAGTAAGAATGCTTTCAAAAATAGACATGTTAATAGATTATATTTATCAATTAACTAAATGCAAAGTGAGTGTACAGAAGAAAAATCTAAATCAAATCCATATTTGGTGTGACAACCCTTTGCCTTCAAAACAGCATCAATTCTTCTAGGTACACTTGCACAAAGTCAGGGATTTTGTAGGCATATAGTCAGGTGTATGATTAAACAATTATACCAAACAGGTGCTAATGATCATCAATTCAATATGTAGGTTGAAACACAATCATTAACTGAAACAGAAACAGCTGTGTAGGAGGAATAAAACTGGGTGAGGAACAGCCAAACTCAGCTAACAAGGTGAGGTTGCTGAAGACAGTTACTGTCAAAAGTCATACACCATGGCAAGACTGAGCACAGCAACAAGACACAAGGTAGTTATACTGCATCAGCAAGGTCTCTCCCAGGCAGAAATTTCCAAGGCAGACAGGGGTTTCCAGATGTGCTGTCCAAGCTCTTTTGAAGAAGCACAAAGAAGCGGGCAGCGTTGAGGACCGTGAGGCGCAGTGGTCGGCCAAGGAAACTTACTGCAGCAGATGAAAGACACATCATGCTTACTTCCCTTCATAATCGGAAGATGTCCAGCAGTGCCATCAGCTCAGAACTGGCAGAAAACAGTGGGACCCTGGTACACCCATCTACTGTCCGGAGAAGTCTGGTCAGAAGTGGCCTTCATGGAAGACTTGCGGCCAAAAGCCATACCTCCGGCGTGGAAACAAGGCCAAGCGACTCAACTATGCAGAAAACACAGGAACTGGGGTGCAGAAAAATGGCAGCAGGTGCTCTGGACTGATGAGTCAAAATTTGAAATATTTGGCTGTAGCAGAAGGCAGTTTGTTCGCCGAAGGGCTGGAGAGCGATACACGAATGAGTGTCTGCAGGCAACAGTGAAGCATGGTGGAGGTTCCTTGCAAGTTTGGGGCTGCATTTCTGCAAATGGAGTTGGGGATTTGGTCAGAATTAATGGTCTCCTCAATGCTGAGAAGTACAGGCAGATACTTATCCATCATGCAATACCATCAGGGAGGCATCTGATTGGCCCCAAATTTATTCTGCAGCATGACAGCGACCCCAAACATACAGCGAAAGTCATTAAGAACTATCTTCAGCGTAAAGAAGAACAAGGAGTCCTGGAAGTGATGGTATGGCCCCACAGAGCCCTGATCTCAACATCATCGAGTCTGTCTGGGATTACATGAAGAGAGAGAAGCAACTGAGGCTGCCTAAATCCACAGAAGAACTGTGGTTAGTTCTCCAAGATGTTTGGGCCAACCTACCTGCCGAGTTCCTTCAAAAACTGTGTGCAAGTGTACCTAGAAGAATTGATGCTTGATGCTGTTTTGAAGGCAAAGGGTGGTCACACCAAATATGGATTTGATTTAGATTTTTCTTCTGTTCACTCACTTTGCATTTAGTTAATTGATAAATATAATCTATTAACATGTCTATTTTTGAAAGCATTCTTACTTTACAGCATTTTTTCACACCTGCCTAAAACTTTTGCACAGTACTGTATATATTTAAAAAAAACACACACATCCAAGCAATAGTAAAACAAAGTAGAATAACCATGATTGCATGAAGCTACAACATTATTTAAAATGCCCATGACCACATCAGCCAGATCTGCTAAGAATACATATATAGAAATATTATTCCTGGGGTGTTAACTGTACTGTGATATTACACCCCTACATACATTCAAGTGTGCTCTGGGAAAATGAAAAAATGGGATCTGGCTTCTGGACACATTCTGCAGTATGCTCTGGTATTCTATAATGCAGCATATTGCAGCTTGAGATGTAAATATTGCAAAGTGTTTATAAGTATTACTGCTTTAAAGGGCAATGTTATACAAATATTGACTGGTGTTGAGGCTCATAGCAGATGTCTCTTTTTCAATCCAAGGGGAAACATGTTCTGCTCTTCTAAGATGAAAACTGCTGTTGATATTTTTTTTATTAAACTACTATTTATTAAACTTGTAAAAATATTCAACCAGAGAAATTGTGTATGCTGTGGTTGAAATAATTTGATCTTGATATTACTATTTCGTTATCTTGTGATCCCGATATAATTTATCTCAGTATCTCGAGAGAACGGAAGTAATTACTTCCGTTTTCCTGAGATACATTTTGATTAATTATTTTAATTATTTAATTATTAATTATTAATTAGTTATTTCCCTTATACAAGTTTCCCAAAAGCATAGCAAAGGGCCATGAAGCATAGTGCAAGTGTGGTAAAGCAAAGGCGAGCGTTGTAAAGCCTAGGAACGTACTGCAAACCATCTGTAAATCATTTACAAAATAAAAATAATATAACAAACCATGGTAAACTAAAATAAATGGAGTGTATGGCTAGCACCAAAGTTCAGGACCATGGCTAGCGCCAAAGTTCAGGACCATGGCTAGTACCAAAGTTCAGGACCATGGCTAGTACCAAAGTTCAGGACCATGGCTAGCACCAAAGTTCAGGACCATGGCTAGCCACTGTATATGCAGGGTAGCCCCTGTAAGTAGTGCACTGGTTCTGCTGTCTATGCTATAATTCGAAATAGATAGGTAAGTTAGCTCAATGGATAAGTAATTTGCCGTTTGGCTATTACCCATACAATATAGTGGTAGTGACAGCCTTTTTTTTTACAGTCAATCTTGTAAAAGATGAAGTGCGCTCCAAGACGTCGATATGATGTAAATTACAAGCCAGAAACCCAATGCACTGGCAGAAATATTACCAATAAAAATTGCTAAAGAAATAAACTTTTTCCATGTGCAATGCAAGCCAAGGATCTGTTCCTGCTTACACATGTTTACCGATTCATTTTCATGCTTGACCCTGTTAGCCTGTGATGGTTTCACATTAAGGTTTGTGTTACAGACTGCCTCGAATAAAGGTATCCTGATTCTTTGGGGTGCACAATATATATTATAATAACACCTATTTATGCCTTAGCATACCTCTCTGGGCTTTACAATGCTTAGCTCTGCTTTATATGCAGTCCCTATGCTATATTAAACTGCTAAGCTTTTAAACTCTTTTTAGTAAATATTTTATAAGGCTATGCAGCCATCACTAGTTTATGCAAAGACACCAGCACCACAGTGTATTGATTATTCTTGCAGGCTTGTATGCAAACAAGTCATGTTGCATCACTTGAGATTCAAGCAGTGTTTTCTGGTAGAGTCCCATACTAATTTAATATTCCGATTAAGTTATTCAATTACAGCATTATAACACAAGAGGGTGCTCTCTTCTACAAAATCAAGGCTTCCAAAAAAAGAGAGAGAGAACAAAAAGACCACAATTTAGAGCACTGCCGTACATAAATATATCAAGGTTTGTGACTTCAGTTGTGTTTGTGTCTATTTATCATATAGTCAACATGTGAATGTCACAGCAGCAACACAACAAGGATGATATCAGACTGGTGAGCTGAAAATAAACAGCAGTGATTCCATGTTCAATGTTGTTTCTGAGCTGTCTGGTACCCAGTTAATGGCACAATGAGACAGAGTAATTAATCATATCTACTCTAATTTAACAGCATTGTGACTTGCATTCCCTCATCGTCCGTTAGGCAGAGTGGAAAGGATGTGTATTAGAGTCCTCACAGGGATCAAGTAAAGGATGTGTATTAGAGTCCTCACAGGGATCAAGTAAATGATGTGTATTAGAGTACTCACAGGGATCAAGTAAAGGATGTGTATTAGAGTACTCACAGGGATCAAGTAAAGGATGTGTATTAGAGTCCTCACAGGGATCAAGTAAAGGATGTGTATTAGAGTCCTCACAGGGATCAAGTAAAGGATGTGTATTAGAGTACTCACAGGGATCAAGTAAAGGATGTGTATTAGAGTACTCACAGGGATCAAGTAAAGGATGTGTATTAGAGTCCTCACAGGGATCAAGTAAAGGATGTGTATTAGAGTCCTCACAGGGATCAAGTAAAGGATGTGTATTAGAGTCCTCACAGGGATCAAGTAAAGGATGTGTATTATAGTCCTCACAGGGGTCAAGTAAAGTACAGGGGTTACTGTAGGCTGCAGGGGCTTGCACATAACATATCAATGGAATGGCATGTGGGAAGATTGTTTTTACATACTACTAGTGCAGATCTAGTAGTTTGATTGCTTTCTCTTTTTTTCTTTCAGACTTGGCAATAGATAGTGACGTGTATTTGTCACACATTTCTGATTCAGTCAAGCACCTCTTGAGGCCTGCTTTGAAATCTTGTTGCTTCAGTGTTTAGCGATTGTCCCTCACAGTAGTCATCATTTCAAAACAATCACACAATCCATCACAACTGGCACAGGACATATTGGTAGAGCTTGTGCCACACCTGTCCTGTTGGCCAGCAAGCTCCCTTTTTAACAAGGTGTATGTGTAAGTATATATTTAAAGTCTGTTTTAAATGACTGAATGATTTAGATTTAGACCTGACATAGATATATGTAACCTGGGCTAGATCACCTGGGCTAGTGTCTTTGTAGGAGTAACAGCCTACATCATCTAGTGATGTGCCACTTTGGAAGCAAATATCCTTTATTTTTCATAAGATGATGCTGCTACTTATTAATATAGAGACACTTTGGGTCATTTTTCCGACATTACATGCAGTATATCTGTGACAGACAACTAGAACTGAAGAGCAGCTCCTTGACACATACTTAACAATAAGAACCACTAGGAACATAGAAAAAAAAGTAATGTCATTTAAAGCTACTTACTCAGTTTAGCAAGTTGTAGAAGCACAGACAGCAGGACACATCTGTGACTGGGATTAATAATGTTAAAATATTTTATTTGCTTGGGGATTTTTTTTTTTAAATCAGTTTCTTCCCCTATTTTTCTACACAATTTGAAATTCCCCATTTCAGCTGCCAAACCTAAGCAACAGTTGTTACATAGAAACCGTGGCCAGCTTGCCAGTGAAACCACTGCCCACTCAGATTCCTGGCATGTAAAGCTGAGGCCTGATAAGGTGAACCAGATGGCTTCCCCTTCCATAACCTTGCATGAATTAAAAAGCCATAGCAGTGCTCCCTGTAGACCTCCGTGTAAGAATGTTAACTTAGTTCCACAGGGATTTGAATCACACTCATGGCTCACCCTGAACCTAAATCAACAATGCTTTTACTGGGAGAGCCACTGGGAACCATGGCAGTGCATCTAGCAACACCACTTACTGTATGGCAAACAAAATGGCTAATCCTAAACTGGGATGATTTCTAATATCAAATTAGTGTAGAACTCAATAGTGTTCAGCAGAGCATTTTGCTCTCATGGGCCTCTGTCATATTTAATGTATACTACATGTTTGAGAATTATATCATTAAGTTCATTGCTGTCTAACTAAATCATTCCATAAGTCTTCACAAGTGTGGTATCAGATATCATCCTCCAGATAGCATGTTTTAAAATAAAATGCATGTTTACTATGGCATGTGCCTTTTTTGAAACTTGACATTAAATGCCTATATAATGAATGAAAGTGTACAACAGATATGATTAATGGCCTTTTTTGGGGAGGATAAACTATAGCACCAACATGCCAAAATCAACCATTAGGATTCTAGTAATTAAGATGAACAACAGAAATGTATCTTTGCTTGTTGGGTTCATGTGAGTTTGAATGTATTGACGTAATTTATAGTTTGGAATGGTTGGACTCTGCTTGGTTGCTTCATTATATGATGACCCAGAGGACACCCTTGAAAATAAATGTCTCAAGAGGTGCTGTTATTATTAAAACTAGTAGAAACATTATTTGCAGGTACAGTAATATATGAATTAGCCGTAATTTTTGTTCAATTTTGCAATACCTTATAGTAGCCTCCAAAAACTTTAACACTTTCTTCAACCAAAATGTGTCACCTAGCGTCTCTAGAAATGCCAGTGGGTCACGTCAAACATGTACTGCTTATTAGCATCAAGATGTCCAAACAATCTTAACTTGAATTTTATCGACAATACTTTATTTATTTATTTATTTATTTATAAATGCAACCAATGTATTGATCTTCCATTCTGCTTTGAGAGTAAAAATAAAAATAAAATAGTTATCCAACACTTTAAATCCAACACAATTAAAATACAATTAAAATACATCAATTGAACTAAACTTTAAAAGCACATCATTCTTAGAATCCTGCATGCACGACTCATTCAGAAGCATTTAAACTAGAAAGGAAGGGGGGAGAAATCAACAAAAAAAACAGAAGGTAGACTACATCAAAACGAGGGCAACAACTCAGGTAAGATAGCCATTAAATATAGTCATCTGAATGCTAGAAGTCTCAAAAACAGAATGTTAGAACTTGAAGATACTGCGCTAACAAGTAACTACGATGTGATAGGTGTTACAGAAACTTGGTTATCTAAGAGTGATGGAGACGAATATAATATTCGTGGGTACACACTGTATAGGAAAGACAGGCAGGACAGAAGAGGTGGAGGGATAGTGCTATACAACAAAAATAGTCTTGAAGCCCAAGTTTTAAATCTGGAAGAAAAAACAACACAGAATCAATATGGGTCAGAATAATGGACAAAAATTCAAACGGCATAATAATAGGGGCATGCTATAGACTGCCAAATTCAGACACAGAGCAAAATAATCAGTTATACAATGACATAAAAAATGCGTGCAGCAAAGGAGAAGCCATACTAATGGGAGATTTCAACTTCCCCCGTAAAAAATGGGAAAACCTGGTAGAGAACATGAAGGCTGACATTGAAATAGTAGAAATGACAAATGACTGCTTCCTAACGCAATGCAACGCAACGCAAAACAAATACATACCAAAAGTAGACAAATCAAAATCTAAAACAAAATGGCCAAAATGATTTAATAGATCAATTAAAACAAATATTCAGAGAAAAAAGGTACTTTATAGAATGTTGAAAAGGGACCAACAACAAAGTACACAGAAAGAGTACTTGAAACTTCAAGCACAAGTCAAAAAGGTTTCTCATACCATTTCTATGCTGATGATGCTCAGATTTTCCTCTCCTTCCCCACCTCTGACCCCTCCATCCCCTCCCTTATCTCTACCTGTCTGTCTGCTATCTCCTCCTGGATGCACTTGCATCACCTCAAACTCAACCTCTCTAAATCTGACCTCCTTTTCTTTCCCTCCTCCTCCTCCCCATCCTCTGATCTCTCTATCTCTGTTCCTCCTGAATCTACCACACTCTCTCCTTCCTCCTCAGCTAAGAACCTCGGAGTCACCCTGGACCGCTGCCTCTCTTATTCCCAGCACATCTCCACTCTGGCACGCACCTGCCGATTCTTCCTGAGCAACATACGAAGAATCCGACCCTTCCTCACCAACTACTCCACCCAGCTCCTGGTCCAGGCCCTGGTACTCTCCCGCCTAGACTACTGCAAGTCACTCCTGGCTGGCCTCCCTGCATCAGTCACCCGTCCGCTCCAGCTCATCCAGAACTCCGCTGCTCGCCTGGTGTTCTCTCTGCCTTGCTTCTCCCACGCAACTCCACTGCTCCGCTCACTCCACTGGCTCCCGATCACTGCTCACATCCAGTTCAAGACTCTTGTACAAGCCTACAGATGCCTTGACCAGACTGCACCCAGCTACCTCCAGACCCTCATCTCTCCAGGGGTCACAAATGGAGTTTAGATAAAGGTGCATTCAAAACAGGAAATAGGAGGCACTTTTTTACACAGAGAATTGTGAGGGTCTGGAACCAACTCCCCAGTAATGTTGTTGAAGCTGACACCCTGGGATCCTTCAAGAAGCTGCTTGATGAGATTCTGGGATCAATAAGCTACTAACAACCAAACGAGCAAAATGGGCCAAATGGCCTCCTCTCGTTTGTAACCTTTCTTGTTCTTATGTTCTGGGTCCCATTGATGCTCATCAGCTGTATTCAGTGTTGGTTATGGAGTGTGCTGATAAGTGCTTTGGATTTCACAGTACTCTCTGAAATTGCACTGTTCAGATCTAATAAAGAGAGAACATTGTCTCCACATTCATTCTTCATTCGCTTAACAGCTTGCAGCAGTGATGCCTTTACTTTTTAATTTCCCCCTGACATTGCAGCACTGAGTGATTAATGTAGGCTGCCTTTAACAAATGTAATATTTGATCACACCTGTTCTGGTTTCTTTTCCTTTAAAATTGAATGTCTGCATTCCAACTCCCCAACTGTACTGCATTAAGATCCTAATTTGTACTCATAACCATGCCACTTAACACACTGTTGCTTTCTTTGTGCAAAATGTAATTACCACTTGTCCTCTGTAGGCTTTAGTAATGTAATCACGTTTCTAAAAAGTGTTGAATTAATGATGCTTCAAAATGAAAGAGTAAGTAAATTCTGTAATCTTAATTTGTATGATGTTTGACATCATTCTGTCATCACCCTTTTTTTGTATTTTTATTTTTTATTTTATGACAAGTCTGTGTAAGGTGCTTTGACTATGTGGCTCTTCAGTGGCATAGACGGGCAACTATTGTTTTATTAGTAAGTTCCAGCTCCATCTAGTGCACAGCAATGTATGACAGCAAAACAAAATGAAACTTGATCTAAATCAGTTTACCACTAGATGGCACTGGCTCACGCTTCTACAAAGAAGCTTTGGGTGATCTAGCCTATGTTGCATATAGAACTGAAGACCAGCTTTTGAACACAAAGCACCTTAAAACAGATTTATAAGAACAATGAAAATAGCTGTTCTGTGAATGTCTGTGTTCCTTAATTTAGGATATGTATACTTAGATATCTTACAGAATATCATTAGTGGAATGTTATTAGGGGGTATAACCTCTGAAATACCATAGCCTTCAGTATTATTGTTTTAAAGATGATTTATTTCATTACTTATTTAACGTGTTCTTGTTTGCTTGTTCATTTTCTATTGCATTCAACACCTGTAACATATTTCTCCAAAACCACATTACTCTCAGGGATATTTTTTGATCCATAGATGGTGCTCTGGTCCTTCAAAACACTTTAAAAAAAAACTTCAGTCTTCTTGACTTAGTTTCACATTTTTGATGTTAGTGAACAATAATTGTTGAGAGATTAATACTGGATACTGGAAATGAGAAGATCCTGGTAATGAAAACAAAGGAAATAATAAAGCTAATAGTAAGTTTAATATACCTTTAATAAGATAAGTATTTGACATTTGCAATCTGAATTTAGCTATACCCCTGATAAAAATAAATAAATAGCTAAACCCACTAGTGTTTTGAAAACTCATTAGGATTGTTTAGACATTAGCCATTGCAATGATGACTGCATGTGTAACAGGGCTATTAATAATCATGAGCAAAGTAAATGGATAGTGCACTGCTAAAATAAGAATGTACAGCTGTTACTTAACAGGTATATGTCACAGGTCACATGAATGGCTTCTCAAAATAACACTTTTCAGTATTTGTCTTTATTAATATAACAAATGCCTGACGCAAATCCAATTTAAGATCTTGATCTAGAACTTGGACATACTAATAACTCAAAGGTTTTTGTTTTTGTTTTTGTTTTTTGCCAGTGTGGCTCTATAGGTTTTATAAAACCTCTGCTTACTGAAATCCTACTTTTGTTTTTGTTGCCTTTTGCCTTGTTCAGTTAATTACAACTGTATACTTCAATGGAAAGATTCCCTGCACTGTGATTGGCTGAGATAAAGGGCGACAATCTCTATTAGAAAATGGATCAGAGATTTCCTTTAACCTAATTGGTCAATACGAGGGACTTAATCTCTGGTAAAGGACCTCGAATGTTATCTTTCAAACTGTTTTATCATTCAAACAACATTTTTGCACTGTGGAAATCTGTCACTGAAAATGTCATTAAATATATATATATATATATATATATATATATATATATATATATATATATATATATATATATATATATATATATATATATATATATATATATATATATATATATATATATATATATATATATATATATATATATATATATATATATATATATATTATATTACTTATTCAATTTGTTGTGATGTTTTTTTTATATATATTTTTTAAAATTAATATTACCTGGACAACTGCACTATTTATCTGGAATTAAAGCATAATTAATGTATACTGTATTTATACTGTAATTGATTCTTTTTTTAATAATTTCTGCCCATCATAACTTATTGAGATTCTCCATTTATTTGACATTGACTTTGTGAAAAAAAACATTTCTTGAAAAATAAACTGTTTATTAGAAGGAATTATTGATTTTTTAAAATATATTTTTAGGAGCAAACACAGCTGGTAATTGGAATTTGTACTTTTCACACAGCAACATGTGAACTATGTGAGAATCTTGATTGATCCATGTCTTATTAAAAAAAATATTGATTTTCAATCAGGACTTCAGCACACTGTATAGTAATTTAACATGTTTTTACTTGGAGTGTAACATTATTGGAGAACAGGTCATTGTACTTATGAAGAGATTTATAGATCATGTGTAGGTGTTGTAAAATGCTACATATATTGAGTGTTTTATTTAAAGCAACAAATATTGTTAGATTTGTTGGTACCGTTATCATTTGTCTGCTCTATTGCAAAATTCGAAAATATTTATTTTGCTGTAAACTAATCTTTACATCAGCTGTGAGAGGTTGGTTTTCAGAAAAAAAGACCCTTTAACCCATTATAGCTTATCACTTCTTAGCACATCATTTCAGATCTAATTTAACAGAATCTAGTTGTTCCCAGTATTGTAGACCATACTAAGTCACGGGGTAGGCTATTCCATGCATTCATAACTGTCTATAAAAAAGTGCTTCCTACCTTCCATTCAAAACGTTTACTCCATTTCTATGGATGCCCCCTTGTTCTACTCTCTGTGCTAAATTTGAAATAGTGCATTGGGTTAACTGTAGCTATACCATTTAGGAGTGTATAGACTTTAATCCAGTCCCCTTTACCCCTTCTTTTTTCTAGGCTGAAGAGATTTCATTTTTTTAATATTTTAATATCATACATGATAGTAACATAATACATGAAATAGTACATTAAATATAGTGGAAAGTGCATATGTAACAGGGGAGATCTGGACTGACTGTCTGGCACATCCGTATTACTGCAGGTAGAGGGCAGCAGTCTCGTGGGACCCGGCTGTCAGTCATGGCGATGACACAGAGAGGTGGGGAAGAGGGTGAGTGTGCTTTCCCTCTCTCTGAGTGGCTGAGGGGCGGGCCTTGGGAGACTGCTCGGCCCATAAGAACTGGCTTGGTTGTGCACTTGGGTGGCCGTGTTGGGGGAAATACAGTATCGCTGGCAGAAGAGGCCAGCGTGAAACAAGGAGCAGCCGAGCCCGGCTGAGGGGGCAGCCTTTCATGAATAAATAAATACGTACCGAGGGACGTGGGTAGAGGTAACGGGGAACCCTGGCCAACCCCAGTGTATAGGCACAACTGACTGTAGGACGGAGACCCGTGCTGACCGGCTTAGCGGCAGTGGGGGCACTGCATAAGCAGCACTTTTGTTTGTAGTTTTATTACTGTGTTTTATTTTCCCTTTTCTTTCGCTTCTGTTTTCATTATTATTTATGAGCACTTGAAGGTGCACGGATTGGGATACCTGTGTTGGTAACCCCGTGGTCCTGGTTTACTGTCGGCAGTATCCAGACCACGGACAACAGCGCCCTCTGCGGGCTAAACTAAATAAAAAAATAACTAAGTAAAATAAATAAATCTGGGCACCTGTGCGGTGTTTGCCAATAAAATCTTCTGTCTCCCGTGTCAGTGAATACCCTCACCCTTCCACAGCATAATACATGATAGTAGCATAATACATGAAATAGTAGCAACAACACAGCAGCTAATAGCAGATATCAGGCTTAAACGGTTCAACTAGAGGTCTTTCTCAATGTCTTTCTTCAATCTTCAAGCATATATTACACTATATTATGAACAAATGTTTCATTGTTTTCAATACTAGAGGGCTCAATTATGTCTGTCTTGTTGATAATTATGGCAGAGATTATGTCCCGCCCAGGAGTTTGTTTTGTTTTTGTGAATAAAGTTTGATTCAATTTGGAGATTTGGGTATAACATTTGGCAGGGATGGGGTTAAAAATCCATGCCTGCAAAAAACATGTGCAGAATGTGCACATGGTTAAACATGTGTAGAATGTGCCCACAGTTAAACATGTGCAGAATGTGCCCAATTGCAAATTGAGTTATGTTGTGAGTTATTTGTTGGCCACCTGTACATAAGAGCAGCAGGAATCCAGTTCCTTTGTTCTGCTGCTAGGATGAGTTTTGTAAAACTGAAAGGCTGCAGTGGCCTTCACCAGGAAAGAAAGGTATAGAGCTATAGATTTATTTTGGCGATGTGTATATCTTGCTGTGGCAGGATGGCTTGTAGTGGTGAGGTGTGGTGACGTCACGGACCAGGAAGTAACAGAACCAAAACAGTGGATGGGCGGGTGAAGGTGAATGCTACTGCACTCAGCGTATTTATTAACTCATAAAACAAAAACAAAAGATTTAAACAATCAACAAAACATTACAAAACAAAAGAGCGTGATGGCCAAACAAACAGAAACAAGTCTATTTTTAAATATAGCAATTGTTTTTCTTTCGCTCTCCCGTGTTCTCCTGTACTCTTCTCTGTACTACACTCAACCCCTGCAGGTTCTTATACTCTGGCCGAGGGGTTAACAGCGGGGTTAACAGACTGTCAGCTAGTTAAATAATCAGCAGCTGATCAGCCACGCATCCTCACAGGGTTTTTAAATATAAAAAACAATAACAAAAGATGCGGCGCTTTTATCCGCGCCGCAAACAAAAATACAAATACAGTGCACAAATATATATAGGGGCGGGATACTCCGCCACACTTTCCCAAGTACATATAACATGGATACGAAAGTGTTCTACGTGCAGGGCCTCCCTTTTTAGCTTGGTTTTGATCTGCTTTGCATTTTGTGCCCTGTTTTTGTAAACTATGGCCCTACTGAAGGAACATCGCCCTGAGTGATGCCATTGATGGTTTGCTCGATGGCAGTGCATGATATTGCCCCTACACTGTTTTTGTTTTTGGCTGCAAAACTAATAAACCCTGGACACCTGTGCCATGCTATCTGACTGTAGAGCTTTAAAACATGTGTTTCAAAAAAATTAGAGCATGATAATGTATGTCTATTCTGGTTTTATCTAGTGGTGATAAAAAAATAAACAAAACAATAACAATAACAATAAAAAAACAGTAAGCCATAAATGCTGCTTTCTGATTTCTCACTGATCCAAATAAAGCAGTGAATTAAGCTTAAAGGAGGAAGTACAGTACTTCAGGTCTGTATCAGCTATTCCAAATGAGTTCACGCAAAACCCATTACATATGTCTAGTATAATAGTGTATATGCATAAACTCGAGTGCATCGGTTTAAAACATTTCTTGTTTTTATTTTTGCAAATGTCATGGAGTTACACACTGGCTGAAACGAGTGTAACTAATAATTCACTCTTGATCCCCTAACTCAGCACTACTAAGCTCCCTAACCATGTGATGCAAGTGGATTAAACCATATTCCAAAAGCAAAGAAAAAATAGGTGGGTTTTAGAACTGAATCATCCCACTATCTTTGTTTCACATGATTATTGCTTATTTTAAAGCATAGCATAACTATTAATCTAGTAACTGTCAATTACTAAATAACACTTACATTTTAGGGTGCTACAGTAGCAGATTTATTTGTAGAAGATTGCATTAAAGAGAATGCTAAGATATTTTAGAAACTGATATGAATTATCCAGTACCAGACGAAGCTGAGCAATATAAAGCCGTATCTATACATTTCTTCAATGAAAATCTCTTCTTTTGCACAGCAGACAGACAATGGCATGGGAGACTGAGAGACCCAGGTTCGATACGCATCACTACTAAGGTTAAGGAGTTAATTTACAAACACAATCCAACATCTGTACTGATAAACCCAAAGCTACATGGTCACCCTACCCAATATGTGTATTTGATGATACTGGTAGATTACATATAATAAAGCATGTTTGCACAAAAACCTATTTGAAATCCAACTGTATTAATCTGAAGAGAAGAAAAGCAGTGACTGGTGCTCAAAGGGAAGCCAATGTGTAAAACTTGATGGAGTTTTTAGTTGTTTAAGTTATGTTTTGGGTCATATTGACCCAGTGCAATTTCAAACAAATTGAAACAGCCTTTAATTGTATATCATATGACCTTTGTATTACACAGAAACCAAATTGCATTGTACCTTAATATTTGTAGAAGGCAATGAATGAAGCTTGAGCATAGTGTAGAATTTCAAGTATGTAAAAAAAGAAAAAAAACCTTTTCATGACGTACTAATTGTAACTATGGTTGGTACATTCAATTTTGCTTAATATTTCTTTATAAATGCCCTAATAAATGAGGCTATATAGAAATATAGAACATAAAAGGGCTGATGTAAGGATAAGCGTAGTGCAAACAATTGTGGCTCCAAAATCCAAATTGGCTAGCGGCCAGGCAATTATTTTGCACTGCTGCCTATGCAAGCTTAAGAGCAATGCAAATTATTGAACATGCAAATAATGAGCTGCAATCATGATAATGAGGGTTGCAATGAGTGCTGCCTGTGCATCGGGGTATTTAGCGGCTGCACTTACAGCCCAGAAGTGAGGTGAGTTAGGAGTACAGAGAGCAGTGGGCGCTGGATCAGATTTGTGGAGTACGAAAATCAAACCAAACAAAAAAATATGTCAGAGGAAGGGCAGCAGTCCTTGGCGCACAGAAAAAAAAAACGTTTTCTGAGGAGGAGCTGAGAGTCTATGGCTGTCACAACATGAAATTGAGTTATTTGGAAAGCCTCAGCTAACATCAATTATGCTACCAAAGAGGCCATATGGTTCTCTATAGTGGAGAAAGTCAATGGTGTCAGTGTTGCCAGGAGGACAGTCAACCAGGTGATGAAAAGGTGAAATTCAGCTATGAGGTCTAGGATGACCTCTGGAGTGAGACGGTAATGCATTACCACCGCATCCTCCAGCATCCCAAACAAAGTGACCCTGGGTTTGAATATGCGGGGTCTTCTCCGTCTTGCCCTTCTCCATCCTGAGGCCAATGACAGGTCTTTGAAGGTGTGTGGTGTTATACAGCTCTTAATTACTCGCTTCTACAATGGTTTGCACCTTGTCAGAGGAGATGCAGAGCTTTATTCCAGATATCCACCCAATTCCATGCTCTTTTCTTCATTTGAATACATTTCAATATCATTTCAATGGATTAATCATGGCAAAGTGCTCATTTGATAGCGGGCGCAAAGCGTCAAGTGAAAACCATTCTTTACATATGTAGCACTCAGGACTTGGACAGACACACGGCAGAATAATATTCTTAACCACTGATTATTTTATTCCCAAAATTAGAACATTTTTTGAAGAAGGAATGTTTGTTTACAAGTTGTTTTATCTTTTCATTGCTGATTCAAGCTTGTTGGAAACTTGCTTCCTCAGAATTCTTCATTCTTTCTATTCTTCCTGAACATTTATCTCTTCCCATTTGCACACTGATACTATACAAAATTGAAATTGTACTTTTTAAAAATGTTATTATTCCATTGCTTTTCGCTTTCGCTGTAGCACTTACTCTCATCTGCGAACACTCACAGGAAAACTCTCTCCCACAATGCACCGTGCTTGCCTTACAGTGGTGAAAAGTCAACACACAAATTTAAAGGTACAGGCACAGAGTTTAACCCTTTACGGACCGGGATCGTGTTAACACAATCATACTGAAGTGGGCTTCTAGGACCGCAATCATGTAAACATGATAATGTCTTATAATTTGCCAAAACATCAATATTTTCCAACAAAACTTTCAGGAAATATTGTAAGGTCCCTCGGGTCATAGAATAGCACATTTTTATAGCCGTATCTCTAAGCAGAATACATAATAAAAAATACTTAACATTAAATAAATAAATATTGTGTTGAAAAAAAAAGTTTGACCAGAGAGTGTTCTCCAAAAAAGGACACCATTTCCAAGATGCTACTGTAAAAAATTGATTTTTAGTAAATGTGAGTCAAATACAGCCAAAAAACGCCTGGTCCTGGGGGAGGATCCCACTGAAAAACACCTGGTCCTGCGGGAGCATCCCACTGAAAAACACCTGGTCCTGGGGGAGCATCCCACTGAAAAACACCTGGTCCTGCGGGAGCATCCCACTGAAAAACACCTGGTCCTGGGGGAGCATCCCACTGAAAAACACCTGGTCCTGCGGGAACATCCCACTGAAGAACACCTGGTCCTGCAGGAACATCACACTGAAAAACACCTGGTCCTGGGGGAGCATCCCATTGAAAAACACCTGGTCCTGGGGGAACATCACACTGAAAAACACCTGGTCCTGCGGGAGCATCCCACTGAAAAACACCTGGTCCTGGGGGAGCATCCCACTGAAAAACACCTGGTCCTGCGGGAGCATCCCACTGAAAAACACCTGGTCCTGGGGGAGCATCCCACTGAAAAACACCTGGTCCTGCGGGAACATCCCACTGAAAAACACCTGGTCCTGCGGGAGCATCCCACTGAAAAACACCTGGTCCTGGGGAACATCCCACTGAAAAACACCTGGTCCTGGGGAGCATCCCACTGAAAAACACCTGGTCCTGGGGAACATCCCACTGAAAACACCTGGTCCTGGGGAGCATCCCACTGAAAAACACCTGGTCCTGGGGAACATCACACTGAAAAACACCTGGTCCTGCGGGAGCATCCCACTGCAAAACACCTGGTCCTGCGGGAGCATCCCATTGAAAAACACCTGGTCCTGTGGGAGCATCCCATTGAAAAACACCTGGTCCTGTGGGAGCATCCCACTGAAAAACACCTGGTCCTGTGGGAGCATCCCACTGAAAAACACCTGGTCCTGCGGGAGCATCCCACTGAAAAACACTTGGTCCTGCGGGAGCATCCCACTGAAAAATGTTTGGTCCTGAAGCTTGAACTGTAATATCAAACTAACATTAATAATGTCTTTAATATCTTTATTTCCTTTCATAGTGGACCACCATCACAAAGCGCTTTACAGAGGTAGACTGTGAACTGTGCATTATATGCAGTTACTTACAATAGGACATTGATTTAACATCTCATCCGCAGGGTGGAGCTCAATAACTTGCTTAGGGTCACACAGTGAGTCAGTCAGTGGCAGAGATGGGACTTGAACCAGTGACCTTCTGGTTACAAGCCCTGGACTTTAACCACTGGACCGCACTGCCTCCTATAAATGTATAAAAATATTACTAACTGTGTTTTGGTTCCATTTCAGTTACAAATTTAACACTACAATTAATTATTATTTGTATTTTACCCAAAGGGGTCTTGTGTGGGTACCCGCCTGTGCGTATTTTGCGTTTTATGTTGTCTGTTATGTGTATTATTGTAGTGGTGCACGGAGTGTGGGTTATGTAGCTCAGGTGATGTAAAATGTATATTTGTATTTAGGCACAGGGATTGCACAATCACTTCATGTGCAGAGTATTTGTATGGGGGCACGGGGAGTGATTAAAATTCCAAAATGATCCGCACACTGCTATTTGAAGAGTGGTGATAAAAAACCACTACAAAATCGAAATTATTCTTTATAGAAGCACAGGCAAAAAAGTTGATAAAGTGCAAAAAGTGCTCAATGCAAACATTTCAGTCACATGACCACCCTCAGTGCTAGCGAATGAAGAACACCTGAGTATTTAAGATCTTAATTCAATTAAAGATAAATATCAGAGGTCAGACCAATTAATATGTTAATATATTGATAGACATTAGAGAGAATATTTTACTAAATACTATTATAAAATGTAATTATAGGATGAGTTAAAGAAAAATAGCAAAGATAACAATGGCAGAAGTCATCAACTAAATACATAATATTGTTAATTATTTAATTAAGATCTATTGATTAGACTATTTCAATTCATATAGATCTACTAAAATCATTAATGCACACCCGTAGTTGTCTTTTGGTTTTACCAACATATTATAAATTGCAAGGGCAGGAAATGAAATAAACTACAAAATCAGATGTGCAAGTAATAACTTGTGAAATCGTATATTCTTTTTTAGTTACATGACTTGTAAAGGTTTTAGTTTTAATAGCATTGTCACAAGCTGCAAATTTCTGTCATTTATGACTGTAACCATTTATGACTGTACCCCAGTTTACATTTTTAGCTGTATCTTTAAAAGAATCAGCTTTAACAAGAATGTTCCACATATTTCTGCCTCTATAGTGTGTAAAAAGGGTCATAGATTGAAATATTTTGCTACCAATAGTATCATTTGATAATATATGCCAGTGTGGTTTAATAATATTTTTAATCTAATGACTGTGTGTAGTCAAAGTCGTGCAACAAATGGAAGAGAATTCTTTGTTGTTTTTATTCACATGAAGATTTATATCTATGTTTTGAACTTTAAAGAGAGCTTTATCTAATCAATCCCTTGGGTAATTCCAAGATAAAAATCGGTCATACATTTTGCCAGCTTCAATATCAAAGTCTTCAGATTTTAAAACAAATTTGTTTGAGTTGCAAAAATTGACTATAAGAGAGTTCTCTTTTGAGTGGTACACAGTGAAAGCTAAAAGCATGTAGAATACTGTTTTTATCAGTCAGTTTACTATATAAGGTGGTATATAAAGATCCCTTATCAATACATACAGTGGTATTGAGAAAACTAACCTTGAATGTATCATATTCCAAACTAAAATTAATAGAGGAAATCAGATCATTCAAATAAGTAACAAATGCTTTAAGTTCTAGTTCTGTGCCGGACCATAACAGGAAAATATCATCGATATTCTGTTTCCACATGATGATGTTATCTATGAAAGGATTATGTCCATCTATATTATTGTATTCAAGAAATCCCATAAAGAGATTGGCATAGTCAGGTGCAAATGAAGATCCCATTGCTGTGCTCTGAATTTGTAGATAAAAATCTTTCTCAAAGAGAAAGTAAATTTTAGTGAGAACCATATGTGCCATCTCAAGTAAAAATGCAGTTGGTGTCTGGATGTTACTTCTCCTATGAAGATAACATTTAAGAGCATTAAGGCCATCAACATGTGGAATATTGGTATATAAACTTACAACGTCAAATGTAGCTAGAATAACATTTTCATTTGATAATCTCACACAGTACTGGGGTATGAAAGCACTGATGCGCTAGTTTATTAATTAAATAAAAAGAGTGAACAAAGCAAAACACTTTTAAACAAAACGGCACAGTGGCCAAAACAGACACACATCAAAACAGTGCTGTTTACTCAAGTTCCGCCTCTGAACAACCCAACACCCCGGCCAGCAAAAGCTGCAGGTTTTTATATATGTGACCATCTCCAGATTAGCAATAAATTAATCAATCAACCTGGAGATGGTCACATTCTGCACAGGGTTTTTATATCTGGTCGACAGCAACTCTGTTAATTATTAATTAGCTGATGACCACGCGTTTTCACGAGATGTCTGGCAGAGACAAGCTGCTAACAATCGCCCTGCCAGACCACATTTAACTATACAATAATACATTTACAACACTTGTAAATACACCCACACAATACATTTACTTTAAATCAATCTCCCGTGTTTTTAACTAAACACTAAATACTTTTCATCACCTGTGACTCTACCAGCAGGACTCTCGCCCTGTCACATTTCCACGTGCAGGGCTCTTCTGCCTTGCCACACTTCCTTATAAAAGTTTACCATAGTTAAAACATAGCAAAGTGTAATAAAGCATAGGTAAGCATTGTAAAATCCAGCGAGGTATGGTAAACCTTATTAATAAACATGGCAAGTCAGGGTAAACTAAATGCAAGATATAAGCATGGGGAAAAGCATGGTAAAACTAAAAAATACTTATAAGGGCTATATCGTACTAATTAATTTGACTACTGGGGTATGCACTGTGCTACTCTTTTTGTTATGTTTCAGAAAATGTGTGTGTCTGTCTACATTTATATATTCTAGAAAATGCTATTTCATTATTATTATTATAATTCTTATTTAAGGTGGATTGTACCATGAATCATGATGATAATAAAATGACTCCAGCATCAGTCTTGATTGTGACCTCTATATAGGTGTAACAGACTGTCTAGGTTTCCATAATGAGCCTCAAGTCAATGAGTCTACAAGGACATCATCAAAAAAAATGTTGGCATCATTCTCGATGCAACATAAACACCAGGTACAAAAATTACTTTGTTTTCTATTGATTCTTCAATTGATTTTTTTTTTTGTGCACAGGCACAAAGTAACAATGACACATCAAGCAGGTTTGCACTAAATCTGAATAAAAGGATATGTCAAAGCATATAAGAGAAAAGGATCACTCACTGCTCAAAGAATAGTGAAAGGCAAACCTGCAGTTGCTGCTTATAGCAGTCGTCCTCAAAGTGTTTTGGCCACGGGCACAATTGCATTTTTCTCATAAGGTCAAGGACATGATCATTTTTCTGTCGTGACATTTAACTGCAGTACTTATTCCAAAATGTAAACTAATATGATCTTGCACAAATGCGGATATTAAGAACACCATGTTGTAGATTGTAATTACTTTAGTTTCTCTTCTGATTATGTAAAGTGCCATCGCAACCAGTCTGTCTCGGGGCACATTTTCAGGACAGCTGGTACGTAGGGTTTAATCATTTTATGTTTTCATTGGTCCCTGTAGAAGATGATGGTGGTATCCACGTGGTTGTAAAATAATACATCATGTTTTGTGGACCATTGAGATGTCCATATTATTCTAGCTTTTACAATAGGGAACACTGTGTGCTGTAAAATTGGCTTTGCAGATATTATGAAACCAATTCCATTCTGTCACTCTTTCAGAGGCACAACAAGCCAAATAACATGTTAACAAATGCTATTCATTTTTATAGCCTAGGATGGGATCGCTCCCCCCTATGTTATTTAACCTCAGATGAACTCACCTGGCTGTTGCAAGATGCAACCTCATCCTCCACCTCCCCAACCGCTACCTTATTGCAGGCAGTGCGTGGCTTTGTCACAGTCCACCCTCTTTCAGAGGGAGAGGCAGGACCAGCGGTCAAATATTCAGTAATCACTAGGCAGGACCAGCGGTCAAATATTCAGTAATCACTAACATCACCCATACCAAAAGCAAGTAGTCATGATCCTGACTTTGAATTGTGTTAGTAATTATAGTTCCATATACAATATAAAACCAGATCTAATTTATAGAACGTAACTGCAGTATCATTTAACTCAGGAGTTGGTGAAATCTTATTTATTTATTTATTTATTATTTTTTTTAATGAATAACGTTTTAAATTTGCAACCCTATTCTTTCCTGTTAATAAAACCACAATTATCCAGAACAGTTTCAGGAATATCAAATGTATTATTAATGCTAAAAACAGAGTCTGAAAAAACATTCTTTTAATAATTCAGTTAAAGATTTGTGAATACAGCCCATGGATATGATTTTGCTGAACATTTTGAGCCATTTTTTAATTTAGTGTGTCCAATTATAAATTCCCCCCTAATTTGGAATGCCCGATCACTTTTCTTCTCACTGCAGCAATTCCCCACATGGCTCAGGAGATTCAGTACAACCAAGCCAGGCTTCCTTTTTCACCCAGGAGCTCGAGAATGGATGTCAGCGAGCTACCAACCTCTGGAGGACAAAGGTAAGCCCTGCAGGTGTCGACGCTGAGCTTACTGGGTGCCTGGCCAGCAGGGTTCGCTGTAGAGTGATGAGGATAAACAGTCCCAGCTGGTTTTACCTCCCTAACCCATAGGAGCGCCAGAGCCAATGTGATGCTCTCTTCGGAGTCCCCAGCAAAGACCGGCCTTCTTCGCACAGCCAGGATGTGAACCTGCGCTGAATGACTCGCCCGGCGCACCACGTGGCTGCGCGTCTACCAGGTGAGCCACTCGGGGACCCCTGAGCCATCTTTCTTTTAAATTAGTTTATAAATAGATTACTGAAAGCAACTGTTTATAGGCGTGGTAACAAAATGGAGTTTACCTTCATTTTGTGTAATATTGACTTTGCTTTGATTCGTTTCTTTAGGATCGTATATGCAATTTTAGCATTTGAAGCATTTCTCCTCAGAAAATGTAAACAAAGTCTATCTGTAAACATGGCAGCACAAAGTTGCTTACTCTGATGTAATGTTTTGTCGACCACAAGCAGAGCCACGGTGGTCACATACTAATTGAATAGGATGACCAGATTTCCAAAACTCAGAACAAGGACACATAAAATAAAAATAGTTTTAAAACTACGCAATGATTTTTTGTATATTTGAATATGGTGTTTTTATCACTATTAGTGTTTTCAAACTACACTAACAAAAAACAACAACCTCTGATTGCCACGCAGCCATTGTGCCTTCCCTTTCCAATTCGTGGCTACGTTGAGCTGTTTTTACTCTTAATTTCTAGCATGCCCAAAATTATTGACCGTCAAGATAAACCTCACTTCAGTTACATAAAGAACTTCTGCAGTGCCTGCACTATGTATAATTATGCTAATATATTTTAACTTTTAATTGTTTAGGATATGCAATTAATTAATTTCACAGTGAGAACTGTTGGCGCCGCTGGAATAAATGTTAACATTTATGAATTGTGTAGTACTATAAAATTATATATTTTTTGAAAGTCATGTTATAACATTTATTAGAAAACGATTGAGTGCGAACAGCCAATCAGCTTCCCGATCAATCAGGCTTCTATTTTGCAAACGTTGAAGTGCCTAACTGTGAATTAAATTTTAAATCAATCCGCGCATAAATACCGTCTTTTTCCCTTAACATTCTGTTATACAACTAATCTGATAACATAAAAAGCTACTTAAAAATACTTTCTGACGTTGGTTTAGAGACAAGTGAAATCATGTCTGTGACAGGACACCGTAATGAAGGCTCAATTCACGGCTACTGGACAACAAATCAACAGGAAAGACATGATTGGTCCACAATTCTGTCATCAGCTGGATCCAAACAACACCATCCCTCAAAACCAGCCAGTCAAACTGCCAACCCTGCTTTAGTTCTTACCGCACCAGCCAATCCACTAGAATGAAGCCCCGCCTCCAACAACAAGTTTCGAATCAGTATTACACGGACTATTCAACAATTGTACATGTCCAGATAAATTATAATAAGAAAGAGTAAGACCCCAATAAATAAATATGTTAGCCAAATAATAATAATTTTAATGATAATAACGTGTTCTCTACTTGTATGTCATTTTTTCTATTCTAATGATGTTAGGGACTATTTTTCAGTGGAAGGTTACCCAGCGAAATATCAGAAGTTCAAGGTAAATGTAGGTTTTAAAGGTTTTTTTTAAAGAGAAAATAAAGAAATAAATAGTTTTCTAATAGCAATAGAGCCCTCTCGATGCGGACTCTACCATGTGGTAGATGACCTTGACTTTCGTTAGCCTACAGCTCGGGACTCATAACTCCAGTCCTGGTCATCTACCACACAGTAGAGCCCGCATTGACGGGTTCTATTGCTTAATCAGATGACCATTAATACAAAAAAATATATTTGTTAATATAATACCAAACAAAAGTATAAAGTTTTAACCTCTATTTAAACTCCCAAAAACAATAATTATAAATCACATGTGACGAATTCTAGTCCTTCTTATTCTATGTAAAGATGTCATCCTGTGTATATTACATACAACACAATGCTTAAGTTATACATGTTTAATGATACAGTAGTTCCTGAGAGCAAGGCCAGTTTTTGTGATTTAGAATCTGGTAATACATCACGTGTAGGTTGTTTTTTTATTATAAGAGACACCATTCCGAACTTCATGAGATGACATGTCTTGTATGTTTATAAGAGTTTGATGGCTACCTCAATCAAATTGAGTGTGAATTTGTAGAAGAACCAGCTACCGAACTTCTCCATCTCTCACTGTCTTCCGTCGCCTCTTCAAGACCCACCTGTAGTCTACACCTGTCTACCCCTCCTACTATGCACTGGACTTGCCTGACCTAAGCACCATGTTTCTGGATTCTTAGCTGAAGCACTATCCTTGCACTAATAGTATGTCATTGCATTTACAAATAGTTTTAATCCTAAATTTGTTACTACTTATCTCATATTGTATTCTAGTAGTATTTGCACTTACTGTAAACTATACTGTATTTAAATATTGTTTTGCCCTGTAATACTTGTAAGTCACCTTGGATAAAGGTCTATACCAAATCAATTAATAATAATAATTTCTCGCCCACTCTTTGCTATGTTAGGCCTGTCATACAAAGTACACTCTCAACTTTATTAGAGGCAGCCACCGAACACTTCTAAACATATTATAAATCATTTAAATCTCAATAGAAAGCAAATGAAACCCTGATATTAACATACTTAATCTGTTTATATAGAACCTGAGGTGATTAATTCTGCTTGCGAGATTTGCAATTTCAGCAACATTATAAGTGTGGTTGCTGTTAATGGGTTCCAATGAGGATATGACTTATAATATATACTTATAATACAACATAATAACTTCAAGTGGTGACATGTCACATTATTATAAACCCTTGAGACCCAAAAGATTTATGTCAATTGGGTTTCATTCTTCTTTGAACTACTGTATAAAGAAATCAACTCTTACATTTTAGGAAACTTTAGTACTGCGAGATAGAGCACATTACAATATTACAATTCTATATAACAAAATCTGTTGATTTGGACTTCCGCAAAATTGGATTGTCACCTTTGCATTTTTCATTCAAATTGAAATTGGCTTCCTCCTGATGCCTGTAGATTTAGATCAACAGGGCATCTTTAAAATATTTTCATATGTGGCATCCCACAGTCTTGTAACAAGTTCAAATCAGTTTGCTGTTTTCTGCATTCTACCACAGTGGTTTCTCAAAGTTTTTATTCAGAGCAAAGGTTTGCTTTTTAGACTTACCTCATGACTATTATGAAAGTGCTGAAATCAGGACAAATTCATAAAGTATTAAAGGACATATAAAAAGTTTACCACAGTATTATTGCACTTTTACCATGCTTTTCCTACGGTTCTACTATTTCCAATCTGTCTTTTTTTATCTATGATCCTTGAGAGAGTAGTCTCGTCTCAACTCCAAAATTATCTGCTGACTAAAGAGTTACTCTAAACTTTTCAATCCAGCTTCAGAGCTAGGCATCGCACTGAAACAGCCTTGGTCAGAGTAGCCAACGATTTGTTTATGACGGCAGATTCAGGGGCCCTTAAATATCCTTTTTCTATTAGACCTCAGTGTAGCCTTTGACACAGTCAATCATAATATATTGATTGAACGCATGGAAAAATTACTTGGCCTTACTGAAACTGTTGTCTGCTGGTTTAAGTCCTATCTGTCTGACAGACAACATTTTGTAACTCTTAAAAAGTCCAAATCAGATATTTCTCCAGTTGGCCTCAGGTATCATTTTTATCATTTATTTCTTAGCAAACGCCCTTATCCAGGGCGACTTACAATTGTTACAAGATAGCACATTATTTTTACATACAGTTACCCATTTATACAGTTTTTTTTTTTTTTACTGGCGCAATCTAGGTAAAGTACCTTGCTCAAGGGTACAGCAGCAATCTGGGATTGAACCCACGACCCTCCGGTCAAGAGTCCAGAGCCCTAACCACTACTCTACATTGGCTCCCAATACGATTAAGGGTTGACTTTACGATCCTGCTCCTCACGTACAAGTTGCTCCATGGCACTACTGCGGGATACCTGCGAGACCTGCTTCATGTCTACTCTCCTGTCCTCACTCTCCAGTCTTCCAACTCCGGTTATCTTCAACCGCCTATTACCAAGCTACGGTCCATGGGAGATAGAGCCTTCTGTAGAGCAGCTCCTTACCTCTGGAATACACTACCCAGCTCCATAAGAGACTCAGAGACTGTTGAGATTTTTAAAACCCGCCCCAAAACACATCTTTTTAAATTAGCTTTTAAGGATCTGTGTTAATGCTGTTCTTTACTTTGTTGAATGTATTTTTATTGTTTTTATTACTGTATTTTATTTTGCCCTGTCATTTATTATCTTGTCTTCTATCAACTATGTTATTATTATTATTATTATTATTATTATTATTATTATTATTATTATTATTATATAATAATAATAATAATGCATTACCCTAGTTTGCCATGTTTATCAATATGCTTTACCATACCGCGCTGGATTTTACAATGCTTACCTGTGCTTTACCATTATTTCACTCTGCTTTATTACACTTTGCTATGTTTTTACTATGGGAAACTTTTATAAGGGAGATGCAGACACTGGAAGAGTATAGTTGCTATCAGAATGTATTATTATATCAGCTGAAGAGGCTTTTATTGTAGAAATAATGGATTAGTGGAAGCCTCTGAAAAAATGTCACCGTCACTTTATATATTTTTTTAAATAGTCCTCGCCTTCCCTATCAAATATACAGAGCACTCATGATTTTAAGAATTGTGATGACATTTAGTAAAACAACGGACTGAGCTCAGCAGGGATGGACCAATCAGAACTTTTTTCTGCCGATCACTTTCAAAGACGAGGTCCAGTAAATTAAATATGTCTGGGTCACAATCTGATGTCATAGCCTTAGTAAATGAACTTGTACTTCAATTGAAAATGAATCTGGAAAATTCTGGCATTTATATGAATCAATGAAAGGAATTTGCAAAATGATTTACTATAACTGTAACAGGGCAGAGGCTGGGTGAGAACCAGCAACTTTGCACAGCACTATGCAAAAGAGCCAGACTGTATTTGCCAGGGGTCTGAGAGTGCAACAGCAGTGCATCATACAACAGTGTCCATTACGAGCTGAGCTTTATAACAACCTGGGAAAGTTACTCAGACTTGCTGCTTCCCACACTGCCGCCCCTGCACAACACCCAGCACAATCCCAGAACTCCATCTATCATAACTTAATGAAATAAATCAAGAAGCCGGTTGTAATCAATAAATAACTCTTGCTGAACCTATTCAATTCTCCCTCTCCGCAACACAAACCAAATGAATCAGTCTCTTCTAATGTGCTTATACGATCTAGTGGGAGGAAATGCAATCATTATTATAGGCTTCATGTGACATAATAAATGCTTTTATGAATAGTGTTCCAGGCATCTGGGTATATGAGACAGCTCAAAAATAGATGCAGTGAGGTTAATCATGAACATGTTTGTCAGGCCATATTTTTTCTTTACTCCAACTTGCAATTTGCATGCTTTTTTTTTTTGTGAAAGGCATATCAAACTGATAAAAGTCTCTTTGTTGGCTGTTGATTGTTTCTTGTTTGTCACAATGTCACTGTGCAGTTGAGAAACAAAAGCTGCTGTTCATTGATCTAAATGTTTTATTCAATGAATTAAAAATGAAAAAATGATGATAAATATTATACTGGTGAAGGCACTAGTCGGAATGTTTACTTGGTGTATGGTCTTGTTTTTTAAGTTTTCTCAAAATGTACTTTGTGACAGGGCAGTAGCCCTGCTGCTGTAAATAGTGTGTGTGTGGGAATGTAATGTTGGCAGGGATGAGGTTAAATCAGTCCCTGCCAGCAATCACAGGTGGGGCCATTCCCTAATTAGTTAATTGTTGCTAATCAGGGAATGGCTATAAATCATACCTATAGTTTTGACTTGTGCCTGGTTGTACAGTTTTAGAAAGATTTTAAATCTGTTACTGGAAAATGCAAAGGAATACAAAAGAGGAATAATCAGTAGTCCTTTATTGATAAAATGCAGTGAGAATACAATTGAAGAAAACTGTACTAAAACCATGTAACATTAATAGGTTACTGTGTAGGACTTTGTGTTCTGTCAGTCTTATGCCACTCTGAGGACTGACTAAATAACTTCCTGTGACATGCAGAGTTATTTATTTTAATAGTTTGAACCACACTTCATTTTTACTGTATTTGCTTAACTACATTTTTTAAATATACATACTGAACACAATGGAACACCCAGGAAGCTGCTTTTAGCCTACATTATTTGAAAGACAATATTCAGAGGGCATGTACTAGAAAGGAGATTTCCTTTCACCAATCAGAAAATAGGTATATTTCTTCAGGAGTGATCTGGTACAGGGATTACAAATAGTTTGAAAACTAGCATTCAAGGTAAATACATCTGTAATTTAGATATTTAAAAACCCTTGTTACTCTTGCACTATCAACCAAAACATATGGCATTTTTACTGCATTTAAACTTTTCAGTAGTTTCTCCTTAGCTTTTTTTTTGTTTTTTTGTTGTCTTGATCCATTTCAATTTAAACTGTTGGAAATGCCAAATCCACAACAGATAAGAATTGGAATTCGGATATGTGCTCATTGCAAACAGGAAGCAGTAAACAGCAAAAATGTCTCGGGGAAATACTTTTCAATTAGAAGAATCTCAGACTTTAATAACGCTTAGCCCAAAGTGAAATGACTCAAGAAATCTTGAAGCAATAAACCCAGATGACTCATATTAACAGAGAGATCACATTGAGCAATAAAGGCAATGGGGTTATAAAAGTTGCTTAAAGACAAATTAATAACTTGAAAGTATTGGTTGTTTAAGGCTGAACTAACTTCACAAGGGGAAATGGATTGTATTTGTAATATGTCTAATGCTCATTAACTTGCAAAGATGACAGCATAGGCACAGAGTGACATTAAATTGTGATCTATTTTATGCCCAACACAATGGCAATAGAGTGAGTTTGCTCTTATTAAACTGGTTGTAGCTAACAAAATAAAAGTATTCAGACCCCTGACCAATTCTCTCATATTACTGAATTACAAATGGTACATTGAAATATCATTGGTACATTGTTTGATATTTTATTTTAAAACACTGAAACTCAAAATCAATTATTGTAAGGTGACATTGGTTTTATGTTGGGAAATATTTTTTTAAGAAAAATAAAAAACTGAAATATCTTGCTTGCATAAGTATTCAACCCCCACACATTAATATTTGGTAGAGCCAAATGTAGCTGGTGAGCATTTTTTTCAATGGGCTCGCACTTATTAACAGCAGTAACAGAGTGCGACCCTCGAACAAGCTGTCAAACTGAAAGGAATTCTCTCGCTCGCTTCTCAGCTATATATATATATAATATGTTTAAAATCATACAACATTATGGTGTTTGCAAAAACTGCTATGAGTTTAATTGGTTGATTTAGTTAAGTGGTTTAAAGCCAATATGGTTGTTTTTCATTTTCAGTGGTTAACAATATTTTCCTTGCTTTCATCACTAAATATGGTAAGCTACACATTATTCTAATAAGGTAATGTAAGTCGATTCTGCTTAGGTCATGTAAGTTTATTTTGTTGTTTTAGTAAAGTAGAGTGTGTCAACGATAGAACAAAGATGTGACCTTAAAAGCTACAAAAAATATTTTTACATTCACTCAACTAGCAATGCAACATAAAAAAAATTGTTATTTATACTATCAGCTGTTAACAATATTGACCTTGAAACTAGCTGAACACTGTCAGGTACAAACACACAAATCAATCAGAATTTGTCAACATTCCCATTAGTTTATTCCCATTAGTTGGAGCCCCGGGGGATGTAAACCAAACTCTGAAATATCAATAGAGAATTTAAAATGTACACTTTTGATGCTATAATAAAACCCAAGCAGATCGATGGATAGCTAATGTAAATTTCTCCTGTGCAGAGTCAGCCACAGATATCAACTGTTCAGATAATTGCTACACGATATCAACATCCAAATTCCATTCAATTATAGCTGGTTTTCAAATCTTTAAACAAGGACTAACATGATTAGGTATAGACAATCATTTTAATGAATACAGTACATACACAACAACAAGACACACACACACAAAACACAGCTTATTAAAATACATTGCTACTTGGAGATTCACAATGAGAAGAGAACATCCATTATTAGTTAGTAACATGGTTGGACAGTATACAAAGATGACTTTACACAGCTACAACAATGAATGACCATAGAATAATAATTCTAGACTCATAAGCCACACTACAATCTGATCAATTAGCAAGAACTGCATGTGATTTAGATTATTTTTCTGAACATATGCAATCTAAATTGGTTTTCTTTCCCAACAGAAATCTCTAATTTATATATACAGTCGCAGACAAAAGTATTTGGGCAGTTAATAAAAATGAGAAAACCCCACAGAGATTTCTATCATTTCTAATTGTTCTATTGAAAGATATAAATTAAAGTAGAGATTCTGCGTTGTAATAAAAAAAGAAATTATCACATAACATGCATACAATGAAAAATAACATGCAAAAACTAATATCATACTTTTAAAGTATTTGGGCATCCTTACATTAGTGTTTTGTGTGCCCACCCTTTCTTTCCTTTATAGCTTTTTTTTGTATTTTGAAACCAGTTCCTGACAACTTTCTGGAGATATTTTTGCCCATTCTTCAACACAGACTGCTTTGAGTTCTGCAATCGACTTTGACTTTTTGCAATAGCAGCCTTCAAGTCAATCCACATCTTGATGGGATTCAAGTCTGGGGACTGAGATGGCCAATCCATAACTGTAATTTCTTCATTTTTTTCAGAAATGCCTTTGTAGACTTCACAGAATGCTTAGGGTCATTATCCTGCTGGAATGGAAACTTCCATCCAATAAGCCTTCTAGCACTGGGTAACAAATGAGAGTGTAAAATGTCTTTTATATTTTGCAGCATTCATTGATCCTTCTGCAATGTAAAGGTTGCCAGTGCCTGAGGAAGACAAACAAGCCCATACCATCACACAATCTTCACCACGTTTAACTCTGGGCATGATTAACTTGTCTTTAAATTCTTCTCCTCTCTTCTAGTTTGGATTCGTCTGACCATAAAATTTGGTTGAAGAAATCATCTGGCTTAGAACATAAGAACATAAGAACATAAGAAAGTTTACAAACGAGAGGAGGTCCCATTCAGCCTATCTTGCTCATTTGGTTGTTAGTAGCTTATTGATCCCAGAATCTCATCAAGCAGCTTCTTGAAGGATCCCAGGGTGTCAGCTTCAACAACATTACTGGGGAGTTGGTTCCAGACCCTCACAATTCTCTGTGTAAAAAAGTGCCTCCTATTTTCTGTTCTGAATGTGTAGTAGAGTCACGCGACAAATGCGTAAGGGAGGCAGCACCTGTGTTGAAAACTGGAAGAAAGTGGGTGGCAAAGAAAGCTGTGGAGGATGCAAAGGCTGCCCTTCGAATTGGTGATATCATGGGGCAAGTTCAGCATGGAAGAGGGGTCTTGGTCTCAGTTTAGCTCCTCCTACATGGCACAAGGCAGCCCCAGCAACGGAGGAAGCTTGTAGTCAACGAGGTGCAAAAGCAGGAGGAGAGGATGAGGTGTATAAAGGCCATTTCCCAGGGCAAGCAGGAGAATGGATGAGATGGGAGAGTGTGGAACAACGAAGATTGGCTGGCAAGACCTATGGTCAATGGAACAGAGCAGGATCAGTTTCCTTATAAGGTCAACATATGATGTTCTCCCATCACCACAGAACCTAAACCTCTGGGTAGGAGAGGATCCCTCTTGTCCTTTGTGTTCATCACCTGCAACATTAAGGCACATTTTGACAGGATGTAAGGTGGCTCTTAGCCAAGGATGGTTTACTTGGCGCCATGACCAGGTGCTGCGATGTTTGGCCTTAGCATTGGAAGACAAGCGTAACATGACCAATAAGTTGCCACCTGTTCCATCAAAACATTACACACAAATAACAACATTCCTCCGCCCAGGAGAGCAACCACCAAGAAAAGGTGTTAAAGCCAATCCTCGCCCAGGACAACTGGAAGCTGCTAGAGACTGGAAAATGCTGGCAGATGTTGGTCAACGGCTTATTTTTCCACCTGAGATTGCCACCACAAACCTTCGACCAGATATTGTCTTGTGGTCTGGATCAGCACGCCTTGTTCACCTGGTAGAGTTAACAGTGCCATGGGAGGATGCTGTAGATGAGGCGTATGAGAGGAAGAAATTGCGGTATGCTCAACTAGCCACTGAAGCGGAACAGTGAGGATGGAGAGTCTGGGTTTACCCAGTGGAAGTGGGATGTCAAGGATTTGTGGCACACTCTACAACCCGGTTTCTCAGAGATGTCGGATTCAATGGCCAAGAGTTGCGTCGCACAGTGAAGAACTTATCTGAAGCAGCAGAGAGGAGCAGCAACTGGCTGTGGTTGAGACGGAAAGATTCTGGCTGGGGATCTCAAGCACAATAGAAAGAAAGAAAGGCTGATGTACAGGTAAGTAAGCTGGGCTGAGTTGAGTGGGGACGGAGGGGTGATGCTGGGACGCCAGAATCACCGTCGAGCCCTCTTGAGGTGTCGTGGGCTAGTCGACGAAACACAGAGGATGGAAGGTGCCCACTTGAAGACCCCAGAGATGTACCCTACTTAGCTCAATCCAGACGGTTGTCATGCTGATGCGCTGGGAAGACCGCACTATGGTTGATCCCCGGAGCCAGCATCGCAGCCGTTGTGTGTGCTGATGCGCTAGGGAGGCAAAATAAGCTGATCCCTGGAGCCAGCATTACACTTCAGTCATCAACACCAGACAGAAGGATATCTACATCATCATATGGAAGGAAGCGCAAATGGATGGAGACACATATGGATCACATTAGTTTACTGTGAAGCTACGTCTTAGTTGGTGCTTATCTTGGCGAGAGCCAAGTTCAAATCAGCATGAAGTTTAAACATCTACTCTCATGTAATGGAAACCATGTTTTAAAATGAAAATATATGTTTGCTAAAATATTTGAAACCCATTGTATATACAGTACAGTAGAACATGTTATATCCAATTTAATTTGTTCTTAATTTGTGTTATTGGTCTATCAGATATGTGAAACCATCCTGTTTCAGAGAGTTGTTATACCACATTGTAGTTGCTTTATTAATGTCATATAAATGAACAAATTCAGGTTCAGCAGTGTGTCTAAAACACCAAAGTACAGTACTGCATGTCTACTATACAACAAAAATCAATGGAAATTATTGTAAAGCAAAGCACTGTAATTCAGTATTTGGAAATTCAGAAAACAGCATTTCAGAAACAGTTCTTACCATACTTTCTCAGTCTATGCCAAAGTGATCCTTTTTTTTTTTTTTTTTGCACCATAAGTGCTTGTTAACCCAAGTCAGAAAAGGCACACACAAACTGGCTTTGGAGGTCGGCGAAAATATACTGTTTCAGCTTTTTGCCAGTACAGTAATTATATTATCCCCTTGTTTTCTTGTTCTGACAGCATGTAAAAAGTAAATCAACACTCCCAAACCCACCGTCTTTTCTAGGGCCTAGATTTTCTGTGCAATTGAATCTATTCTTTCTTGCTTAGATCTAATTTTACAGTTTCCATCTGTACAGTTCGTTTGGTACCAGCATATGTAAATGACATGCCAGACATCCATTGGTTAATAGAGGGGATTGCATCGGATATAATAAGTTGCACTGTAGTCACTAGATATGCATGGTGTGGAAAATGTATTTATTTTGTTATCTACAATCACTTTAAGATTCTACTATTCATCTATCTGACTGTCTGATCAAAAAAAATGTACATAAAAATGTACAATAAAATAAACAAGTCAGATTCTCAGTAAATGGACAGATTGTACAGACAGAGAAACAAAAATATTAAAAGATATATTTCTGTTTTTAATTTTTTATGGGAACTGCTTGCGTTCCGAGTTAAAATTACATTTTTTTTTCCACAAAAATAATCATACTCTGAAATGACACAGTGTCGATTTGGGTTAAAAGTATTTCAGTAAGTGTGAAGGCGTGCGTGTCGGTTAAGCGCCAACACACATTTATTTACAACACACCACACCACACCACACCACACCACACTGCCTTCACCATCCCAGCACCACCTTCTAACACCCGTGATCACCCTATTTATACATCTGTGGCTGGAGCCTTAATTAATCATTTAATTATTTATTAAATTGAACTCCTCACTTGTTTTTGCAGGGAGGAATTTAAACCCCCCCACACACCCATGCACCGGAAGGGCTTTCATCCTGACGCACTTTCACAGTAAGATAGAACACAGAAAATGTCATCATGCCATGTATTAGCAATAACTTACATTACAGTGACGCCCAGAACAAGAGACATTAAAGAAAGAACCGGCAGGTAAATAGATTTATAATTTTTTTTTTTTTTTTACATTTACCATGGGTACTTCAGCACATCTCATTATAGATCATGACCTCTTTTTTTTAATTTGGAAAAATTCCAAAATGTGTGCCGTCAGCCGTCTGCTTCTTTTCACTCTGCAGGCCCGCCATGCAGCCACCTCAGAGCTACAGAGGACCATGCAGTTCCGGGCAACCATTCAGTGCCGGGCAACTTACAGGCAGGCCCGCAGCTTGCCCGCCCATTCTACAGGGGTCACTTGTCCCACGGTTGGTAGTGGAATAGCCTGGACTCGAACCGCCGACCTCTAGGCTTGGTCAACTAGCACATCTGCTCCTCCAATCCGCAGATGCCACGTCGTTTCCTGTCCGGGTCATTGAGTTTGTATACCGTAGCTTTGCCCCCTTACTAGATGGCCGACTTCCACCTAACCCTGGGAATAAACTGTCGTGCCATTTAGTCCAGGGTATTCTGTTCCCTTTATGCAGCTGCCTCGCAGATCGGGAGGAAGATCTAACACCAAGAATCATTCGATCTCTGTCACAAGGACCCTATTCATTTTGGTATTTTTCATTTTACAGCAGAGTTAATTTTCTAATTCACAGATGAATGATCTTGATATGATTCATTGCATGTTTTTTTTCTGCAGATTTGTGACAAAGCTGGGCTTTTATTGTCATGTTTTCCTTCAACAACAACTTTTACCTTATTAAAATATCTGCCACACCACATCAATTAATGAAATAAGATTCTCTAATATATTACTATTTGTAAACTAAATATATGCTGTTTGTAAACCACCACTTAATTATTGATACAACATACAGTATTATCTTTTGCAGACAAGAGACTTATTTTTATTCACTCATCATTCCAAAATGGAGCTTGAACCTTGTCTGGCATCCATAGAGTTTTACTTCTATTAGTTTTTTCTGGAAGCTACTTATCTGTGGGTGTTTCAAGACTATTTTTTTCCATAAACTGATGGCTATGTCCTGAAATACTAACCTGTGGAAAGGAGACTCATCTGCTTCATCGGAACAATAACATCAAAACAAGACATCTGATCAGCTAGTAACCATGGAAGTACAAGCACAAAAGTCTTTGTTTGAAAAAAAAACTTGATTTTTAATAAACAGACATTGTGATGGTGATAAGATTTGTTTCTTTGTTTCAGTTTATCATATATCTTCTATTGTCTAATCACATTAACAAATTATTTTAATATCTTAGTTATTATTGTATAGGTCATTTCATTAGCACATTAACACACTTAATTCAAGGTGTATGGTAGTACTGAATCAGCCATCTTATGGGGCTGAAAAAATATTTAGAATGTAGATTCTAATGATTCAGTAGCTTAAATTAATAAGCAATTCAATTGGATTAAACTGAAGGAATCTGAGAGAACTTCTTTAACAGAAGACTAAGTCTAGCACACACTTAAAATACAGTATGTGTTGCCATGTGGCATTTCATTGAATAAGTCTTTGCTGAAAAAAAATCAATTGGAATGGTCATGGCAGATACAATTACAGATACAAATACATGGCAGAGTGCCTGTAGAGTAAAACATCTATTGAACCTGTAGTTCAAATGAGGATACTAAAGAAGATCGACTTTAGTGTACAACAACAACAATAACCCTGTGTTAAAGAGAAAAACAATGTTGTGTTCACCGGCTGTCAGATGTTTTTGAACAGGATGTGAATTTAAAATGTGCCTTGGGGCTGCTTCTTGTTTCTGCTTTGGAATAACATTTTATGTCAGCAAAAAGAAGGAACAAGGACACCTGAAATTGTATTAGTAACACAGATAATGGAATCAAATTATTATATTATATATAAAATGTGGTGGTGGGAACGCTCTTTTGCAGGGCATCTTCTTTTTCAGCCTTTTTCAATCCGCTGCTGGATGAAGGCCTCCCCAAGATTCTTCCACATAACCCTGTCTGCTGCGTCCCTCATTCATGTTGCTCCAGTGTGTTTCCTAATTTCATCTTGGCATCTTCCTGGAGGTCTTCTTCTTGATCGCTTTATATCTTTTGGGATCCAGGCTAGTACCTCCTTGGTACAGTGATGGTCTTTTCTTCTTGTTACATGTCCGGCCCACTGCCATTTCAGTTTTTTTGCTCTTAGAATAACATTGCACACTTTTGTTTGCACTCTTATCCATTCCTTCCTTTTCCTTTTGTCGTCTCTTCTGTTATGAGTCATTTGTAATTTTTGAGTCATTTTTGCATTGATGGTCCAGGTTTCGTATTTGCAAGTTAGCACTGGCAGCACACATTGGTCGAAGACTTTCCTCATGAGGCATAAGGGTAGTTTCCCTTTCAGAATAATGCTTAATCTTCCAAAGGCATTCCAGCCTACTTTTCTCTTCTGTTGATTTTGCACATTTGGTTCACTGTTACAGAAACTAACTGTCCTAAGTATAAGTAGTTATTGACTTCTTCAAGCTTGATCCCATTGACTTCAATTGCCTGTGGAGTGGTATATTTATTGAATATGACTTGAGTCTTCTTCAGGTTAACTTTCAAACCCGCTTTGATGCTCGCCACGTGTAGTTCTTGTATTCTTGTTTGTAATTCTTCTGGGCACATTTTAAATATGAAGATGTCATCAGTAAATCGTAGATGATTCAAGTAGACTCCATTGATTTTCAGCTCCTTATTTTCCCAATCCAGTGTTTAGTTCTCAAGTTGTGTTTTCAGTGATCAGTATGTCTCAAATAAAGGCTTTCATTTAATACAACTTAATAGTAATGGATAAAGTGAGGCCTACTGTGTGTTTAAAGCCGTTCGAGCATTGCGGTTCAGCAGATGCAACTTGCTAATATTGTTACACAGTTACCGATATCTGATTTGTAGAAAAATAAATAAAAAATCCTCACCTGGCATAATTAGGAATTCTGTTGAAAATAATATAATAAAAAAACTATAACAATAATCACATTTCAACTTCTCTCTATTTACAATTAGTTGTATTAACATGTTTATTTACACAAATAAAACAGAAAAACATTCAAATAAAACATTCAAGCCAAAAATAACAGATTCAGAACAAAAATGATGAGGGTAATGGTAAATATTACGAATACAATCCTATATATATATATATATATATATATATATATATATATATATATATATATATATATATATATATATATATATATATTTAAGAATAAAGTTTATTTTATTATATGGAAAACAAAAATCTGGAAAATGATATGGACACTAAAAAACACATACACTTTTTGATAGGAAATATCATCTGTGTATTGTCTTCTATGTGTTGTCCATCAACATTATATCTACAATTTCTACATACTGTAGTGTCCCCTGAAATTTGAAGCAACAATGTAGAAGCAACAGATTTCATTCTACATTTTCTAGCAACATGTAGACTAGTGTCCTCTTGGCTTAATAATTGTGAAGCTAGGAATTCCGGACTCTTCCAAGAGTACTAGGTAAAATCTAATAGACATTTCAATTTTATTACACCTGCTCTGACCAAAATGTTACTAAATGAAAAAAAAACATTCTGAAAACCAATGCAAAGTTAGGTTCTCGGTCTCTTTTTATTGACAGGCACTTCAAAGCTTTCAGCACGCCCTTATACTATTCTGGCAGGCTTGTCAAATCTGCTGTGTGAAGGTCTGGTAAAGACTCCTATCCAGCAAAAGAAAGGAAAGGCTTCATTGTCTCCACTGAGACCTCTCTTGAGAATACAGCAGCCTGGCACCAGAAAGCCCCAAAATAAATGTCTGAGTTGTTTATTTCTGGTTTGGTAACTTTATTGAGTGTTTTTCCTATGTGAAAATGTCGTGCTAATGACGTTTTGGAGTAATCAGCTGTGAGAATCTATTCTAGATCATTGTCTCAGCCCATGGGCAGTGCAGCCTGAATCCGTTGCATTAGAGACTGTGGGGGCTACACACAAATAAGATGATTCGACAGTCCTGAGGCCATGAGATTATTCATTACAACCATCCTGTCTCTAGGAAGCAGCCAACACCACCTCTGTAATTGAGCTTTAATTTTCTTCAGCACTCCCTCACAATTTTTCTTCTGCTAGATAAGTAGACAGATAAATACATGGATAGTACAGGAGTAGATATATTGGTTTGTATATTAGTGCCCATACAAGAGATTTATCTTAATGACTTCCAATAAAACAGATGGATCCCCAGGTCGAATAAACCCTGCAGACTCGCAGTGCTCCCCAGCAGTCTCCAAATAGACATTTAGGGCCCTATTCATAAAAGTGCTTGCCGACTGTCGTAATAAAATTAATTTGGTTTAAGACTAACGAAAGTCGTCCATATTACTATTCATAAAATGATCTGAGCAAACGGGCGACTGTCGCAAAGCACTTTATGAATGGGTATATGTCTTTTTGACAGCATTATTAATGTTCCCTAGGTGGCATTGGTAGCTGTTGCAAAGAGAAAAACTGAATCCACCGACAGTAGCCTACTTCCGAAACCCCACTCTGCAGCTGCCAGTCACGGGCAGTTTGCAAAACTTGATCCCGATGCCCCTATCACGTCTGCCAAAAATTCAGGACATGGGAACCAATAAGTGGTGAGTTTATGTTTATGAATCAGTTAAAGTTTCATGCCGTATTGCACACTATACACAAAATGGATCTCGCAGTGTTTTTTGCAATACCAAGCTAGCCCAAATTTCCCACCGACTGCATCAGCAGCACTGGTATACTCACGTGTACTCCCTCTCGAGACTCGCCCCCACCCCTACTTATAGCCTCCTACTTATAGCCTCGGGGGAGGGGGAGGGGAGGGCCCGCCCACCACATGCATACACACTCCATACGCACATGCACACACACACACTAATGCACGCACACACATATATATGATCAATCGATTCTATCGCCATGCATGAGCTCAGAGTTATAAATAACAATTGATACAGGATATACAGGTTACTTCAAACACACCATATTTTCATTGTACCTTATTTGTACAGTACTGTATTGCATTCCTTAACTACTATAAAACTGGTATCTTATCGTGCACAGCAAATCTGGTACTTTTTCCTATAGGCAGATGATTGACTTAAGAATTAACTTGAAATAATTAAAGAATCTTGTGTTATGAAAATGCTTAAATGGCACACAAGCGCTCTAATTTCATTGCCTGGGCTCCGATGAAGCGAGTGCTTTTGCTTGTTGTGTCAAGGCAATAATAAGCCGTGGGTAAATAAAATATTTTTTTCTGAGCCTTCAAGCAGTGTTGCCAATTTAGCGAATTTTGTCCAATGAGTTCTTTGCTTAGTAACAGGCTCAACAACCACAAGCCTGTTCCCAGGGGAGACCACATTTCGCATGACACCTCACTGGCATGATCGCCCGCCCCCACCCACCAAGTGTTCACGTACTTCGAGATTTAGGACTACACCACTGCTCATGATATGGTTCCGTAACATCAGCAATAAGTTTTGCGGAACAGTGATCTAAGATCAAATGTAATTATGTACTGTTTTCACTGCCCCCTTCAATTTGCCGCCCTAGGTGGCCGCCTGTTCTGCCTATATGGTTACGCCGGCCCTGGGTATACTTTATATTGTAATGCTCCATGAAAATAAACAGGTTTACAAGGCAGTATTTGTCAAACTGTTTATTGTGAACACAGGTAAAATAAATAAAAAGAAAAGGACCGCTGTCAGCCGTGGATCATGGCAAAGAAATAATAATAAAATAACTGTCTATTCTCAGTCTCTCGCCTTCCCCAACTCCATTTGCAGAAATGCAGCCCCAAACTTGCAAGGAACCTCCACCATGCTTCACTGTTGCCTGCAGACACTCATTCGTGTACGCTCTCCAGCCCTTCGGCGAACAAACTGCATTCTGCTACAGCCAAATATTTCAAATTTTGACTCATCAGTCCAGAGCACCTGCTGCCATTTTTCTGCACCCCAGTTCCTGTGTTTTCGTGCATAGTTGAGTCGCTTGGCCTTGTTTCCACGTCGGAGGTATGGCTTTTGGCCGCAAGTCTTCCATGAAGGCCACTTCTGACCAGACTTCTCCGGACAGTAGATGGGTGTACCAGGGTCCCACTGTTTTCTGCCAGTTCTGAGCTGATGGCACTGCTGGACATCTTCCAATTATGAAGGAAGTAAGCATGATGTGTCTTTCATCTGCTGCAGTAAGTTTCCTGGCCAACCACTGCGTCTACGGTCCTCAACGTTGCCGTTTCTTTGTGCTTCTTCAAAAGAGCTTGACAGCACATCTGGAAACCCTGTCTGCCTTGGAATTTCTGCCTGGGAGAGACCTTGCTGATGCAGTATAACTACCTTGTGTATATATATATATATATATATATATATATATATATATATATATATATATATATATATATATATATATAAACTAGGGGATTACTTTCTTTCCACTTTTACTCAGAACCTTTGCCAGAAGAAAGATTTTCTTTCTTTTAAACATTCCAGTGTAACCAGTTTATGGTCCCTCCTGCAACACTGCTGGTGCTCTGATTGAAAGGAGGGGTGCATTGTGGGAACAGAAAACCAGCATTGTTGCAGGAGGGAGTGTGATCTGGATACACTGCGATCCTTAGAAGCTTTTGTTTTTCTTCCTGGAGAACGCTCTTGAGTAAATGTTGAGAAATGTATAGCCCATTTGATTTATGGTCCATTATGTGTGATAATGTTGTTTTTTTTTTAAATCAATCTGTTTAAATTTATAACTTCGATACTGACACAGTAGAGGTGTTCTATAACACTTAAACAGCAAAGCAGTCTGAAGCTGGAGAATGATATGATTGATTTGGATAAGTAGGTGTCAGATGTTTGTTGAAATATTGTAGCTGACCTTGTTTATTAGTGCATATGTAGGTAACCATAGTAATCATGAACAAAAAAGCACAACGTGTTAATATGCTAGTAAGATGGTTGTTAACATTTTATAAACTGAAAAGTGTCAAAGAAATAAAGCATAAAGCAATTAAACTTTTTTTAATTATTATTATTTCTCAATACCTTATCTTGCACTGTAGTGCCACCTATAGTAAAAACATGCCATAAAAACAGCTATTGAAATTAATACATCACAAAAATAAATTGTATATAAAGCTTTTATTTATTATGTACTTTATTTACACATATAAAATCTTGTCAGTTACATTGTCAGTATGCATAAATAAATAAAATATCTACAGGCAAAGACAAACGTCAATTCGTTGGTGTAACAATAAAAAATAATATAATAAAACCCGATGTCGCTGATGAAAACAATAGCACTCCCAATAAAAACCTTTAAAAACACCTCAAGGGAAATGTTAAATAATTAAAGTTATGGCATTTCCTTATCGTCCGCACGCGGGCAGGCTGTCAGTGTTCTGGGAGAGCTGAGTCAACTTTTCCTGAGACACCTTCATGCAGTTTCTCTCCGGTCACAGCAGCTCCATCGTCAGAAAAAGCGAAAACGGCGGAGAGTGTGGTGGTGACGATTTAACTCCCGATTGCCCCGTGATGTAATGATTCATACATTGTAGGAGAAAATCCCTCTGACACCGCTTGTAGCACTGCAATGTCTAATCTAATGTGATGCTATAAAATGAACATGCGAGCTGAGACACTCGATTAGAGCTAACCCTTCACACATTCTCCCCGCTCCCGTGAAAGATCAACAACACTGTGAAGACTCTTTTCCGGTCGTAAAATGACATTGTTATTATGTGTATTATTATTCATTCACCCAAGGATGTCTAATCTAGCCCGTTGGCCGCTTGCGATTGTGTTGGCAGTGACGTTGTATTGAGTTTACTACTAGCTGGCATAGGTGGGTTACGGCACTGTTTAAGAGCGCACAGACATACATACACACGCACGCGCGCGTAAGTACTGACATGCAAACAATACACAAATGCACACTAAAACACAGCGAATAAAAATCCAGGACAAGAGACGGGCATCGTATTCGTGCAACAACTTATAACGTGGTAGTGAATGTTTGGAAACTACCAGCTTTAGATGAGCACAATTGAATCAAACAAAATTAAAGAGTTGATCACAACTTCCAGAAACCAGGGGAGCAAAATTACATGTTCTTTTTCATTTTTATGCGCTCGGTTATTTTTAAAATAACTTTGTGTTAAATAATATGCTTTAAATATCTGGACCTTGTAAGGTTATTTAGTTTAAGAGAACCTATTTAGGGTTACCGTTATATACGATTAGACGTTATATACAGGTTATTGTCTGTTGCTGACTAAATTCATTTTTAATTTCTAACGAGCATGCAGCTAGCTGACTGAAGAAACACTTGACAGGAGATGAGCACACCAAGAGGTCTGTACCAACCAGCTTGAAGAGAACACGCCACACAACTTCACGTAAGATAATTCAACTTATCAGATGTACAAACGAGGGAAATGTCATCGGCAAGCTATTTTGCAACTCTGACTTGAAAGCAAACATTAAGCTCCAAGGAAAACAATCTAGTTATACTTTTGTATTCATTTTCTTAGAATTGTTACTTGAGCAAGAGAGACATCACTCCGTATCATGCAAAGGCGGCGATTCATTTTCATGATTTTAACAGCTGTGCTTTTAGCTGGGCTGGATGTTTCCTTCGAAAAATCACCACCGGGGATTATTCTAAATAATAACCGCCCCGCATCTAGTACTGCTAATGGCAACACTAAAAAAGACGGTAATCAGACTAACATGTCTCGACTTAAGAGAAAAAATCTGGCTGTGGATTTTGTCATCCCAGCTCTATTCCGAACCTACTTGTCAGAGCTGATGAAGCGCCCACTGATCAGCGATTGTCAGAATTATAATTCGTGCTATGTGGTGCGATCCAGTTTGAGAATGCGCTGCCAGCCTCTGCAAAGGACCGTCTCTACTTTCCTGGAGACGAAATCCAGAGAGCCAAAAAGTCTTGAGACGGGCAACTCCAGCAGCGCTGGACAGCTCCCTTATAATAAACGCAAGCGACCGCTGTCCAAAGTTCTGAATTTAGGTTTGAGCAAAGCAAGCAGAAAATCTAGCCAGGTTGTGATTGAGATAGGGGTCACGGCCGTCCACACCGGCTGTGGTAGCTTGACAGCTGAAGAGGATGCCGCCGTAGTTTTCTTGGAGATGGACCTTTCTCGTGTGGTCAACTGGTGGTTGTGTGACAAGGGTGGCCGACTGAGGGTCCGGCTCATGCCCGAAAGAAGAGCACAAATCCAGGAGAGGGAGGAGAGGTTTTCCGCAGCAATCAGGGCAGCAGATCCCCGTCTTTTTCTTCAAATCACTTCCCGAGGTAGGTAGCATGTCCTTGTTATTTTTTTATGTTGCGATTATGGAACTGTACATTATATTTTGTTTGGATTTATCATTTTCTTGTCGAGGGAACCACGCGAAACTTGTATGTTCAGTTAGTTTTCTAAACCTTTTTTTTCTTCAAAGGTTAAAGGGATATACTTTGAATCCCTTTTCATTATTTATCAATCTATTTTTTCTAATGGATTCTCTATCTTTCCCTCCCTCCTCGACTTCTCGCTCTCTATTTAACAAGGCACACCATTCACAAAAATCCGTCCTGTAGAAACACTTTGCCAACAAGAAGTTCTTGCCATCTTTACCAACAAAAACACCTCACTGCAAACGAGCTTCATATGCATGAGCTACTGCTCGACTTCAATCCCCTGTATACCTCTGAATAAACTGGTGTGGAAATCCCTCATGAGACATCCCTGCACTGTGCCTTGGATGAAAATGCTCAGGTATTTCGTTCTGATTTAACAGCAATAGCATGCCATATGGTGACACTATGCTTATTTTTTTTTTTTCAGTAGTACAATATAGTCTATTGTATGTGGGCATAAACATAATTTCTTGTACAGAGAAAATCACAGTTTGCATTCATAATTGCATTAATTAATTAACGCCTCTTCAAAAGTCTGGGTGTTTCCATCAAACCAATCTGAGTGTAATCAAACCAAGTGAATGGAACATTATCAAGAGATACTGTATTATCCCAAGTGTTTGGGTACTAGCTACTAGCTATTAATATAGCCTCATGGTAAAATCCCAAGACAACTAAATCATCAACCCCCTCCTCTCATACCTCTCAGTTCTGTTCTATTTAGTACTGTACAATCACGAGTGGAACGTATCAGTAAAAACGCTTATAATTGTAATTTAAAAAATATTTTAAAAATCTAATAAATACATATACAACCTGAAATGTCTACAGAAGACTGGCAGACTGACAGGCAGACAGAGAGACAGACATGCTCACACAAAGTCTTATGCTTTTTTCCTGGGTGTAATTACAATACTGTTACTGAAAATCTACTGAATAGTTTAAAATCTTAAATGGAGTTGACAAAGTTAACCCTATAGCCATTACTTTAAGCACAGCACTGTGACCAGGGCCAGAGAACACACTTGGAAATAAAGTGGAGACTTAAGACAGAGGGTAGGAGACACATTTTAACACAGAGTGGTAAGGTGCGGGATGCGTTACCATGTCACATTGTTAATGCTGAATCATCAGGATCCTTGACAACATTTTTAAATTAAAACTTGAAGGACAGAAAGCAGATAAAATGTATAGCCTAAAAAGACAATATATTTTACTAAACAAAACTGGGGGAGGGAAGGGGTTCTTCATAATGGTAAAGTTTAATCTACATATAGAAACCTTACATTCACACTCTAAGGTATATGTTGCTCTTGTAAATCTGCAGCACAGCTATGAGATTTGAGCATTCAGCTGATCAGGAAAACAACATTGAATAAGACTTTAAAATACCTGACTATGTCATAAATAATATGTGTTCATTCAAAAGTTGACCTCAGTTTCCCCCTCAAAAATTGCAGGAAGAACACATTTCAGGACTATTATGAAGCTATTATTGGGATAGTTACCAAAGATCTATATCAAGAGCCTTTCTCTTAACTCACACAATACACAATAAAGATATTTACCCAAAATCATAACGCATTTTTTTCTGAAAGAAAAAAACATAATTTGAATTTCTAAAAGGAATAAAAAAAACAATTTTACACTAATCACAGACCACACAATTAAATGCCCGACTTGTTTATTTCTGGGTTTGTAACTTTTTTGGGTGCGTTTCTACCATCATGAAAAAAAATGTGCCAATGGCAATTTGGAGTAAATGGCTTTGAGAATGTAGCCCAAAATGATTAAGATGAGCAGTGCCTGACATTCACCAGATCTGTTATTATTAGGGTTGTTTTTTTAATAGCATATTAGTGCAAGTCATTTCTTTAAACTCTATAATAGGAAAAGGTAGAGAGGTAATAGATGTACTGTATGCTTGCCTTATATTCTCAAATAATGAATGTATGACTAGAACACTTCAAAAAACGAATTGCATTTGGTTTTAATTATATATCTTTAACAGGAACCCTTTGTTACAAATACGTTTCCCTGATGCCTTCTTAGAGGCATTATCCCAGCTGTGGACTGAAGCCTTTGTGAGGAACATTCTTTTTTATAATTATTATTCACATTAAATTAAGATGAGACAATAGTATTACTTGATGACAGGCGATGCATAATCCAACTGTGTTGGCTTTAGCGATTACATCTTTTTATTTGTTTCTTTAGTCATTTTAAAAAAAGTAATCTAAAATTGAATCCAATGAAGGTTATTTGCTTATCCAAATGGTTACATGTTGCATAGTGTATTATAGTATTCTAAGCATCCAATTATCATATACGTTTTAACATAAAAAAGGCCTCCATGTTGAGCAGATGGAGACTTTGTGGCTCTTGTTTTTGCTGTCTTGCAGGTTATCTTGGGTACCAGAGATAAACAAGTATTCTGTGTACCCAGTATTGCACCTGCTGACCCACATATAGAAAGACATGCACCTGTTCTCGCCTCGCAGCTTGGCAGTGCTGTGCAAAAACTCTCAAGTTGGTGTGAATATTCACAACATTAAGAGTGCGTATTATATTGTATGAGTTCATACAATATAATACAATACGTAGAGGTCATGGTCTGGAATCTTGTGTTCCATCAGTTTTATGTCACAAATCATGAGGACTGACCAAATCATTTCCCGAGGGTTGAGTGAAGTAAAAGTTAGTTCCTCATGAGTGGTTTTAGTTCCGTTTTCTTGAGTTGTATTTTTGTATTATTTATTATAAAGGACCCTGCAGCATTCCTCTGCATTGTCCAGCATAACAGATTTAGAATGTCTGCCAAACCATATAACAGGCACAGTGTCATAGTGATATGTCGGTAGCAGAAATATGATTACTTTTGGAATAGTAAACTGGGACCGTAGATATGGCTGCTTGGATTGATTGTGACATAAAGAAAAAGAAAACATTAAAAAAGTGAAACCATCGTACTATGAAAGTATACGCCATCTGGTAGAAATTAACATCCATGCTTGTTGTGATGACATAACAGTCCTCTGAGTTCTGCTATTGTGTTCTCAAATAGCCAAACAACATCTAAGCCACTCAAAATACAACCCATAGAGAGTGGCTTATATCCTTTCGGGTTTTCCAAGTGTGACACTGATGGCTTGAATTGTAGTATGTGCAAAGAAAATCTGATTCTGCTGAAACAGGCATTGGTGTCCCAGCATGGTGTTAGGGAACATTGCGCTGTATAGAAGTGTGGCAGGCTGGCTTGCAGTGGTGACGTCACGGACCAGGAAGTAACTGAAACCACAACAATGGATGGGCGGGCGAAACTGAACGCAACGGCGTTCAGTTAATTTTATTAATCAAAATAAACAAAACAAAAGATTTAAACAAAACAGAAAACAAAAAGGCGCGTTGGCCAAACAAATAAACAGACAAACAAGTAAGTGGCGTGCTGGCTAAACCAGCACGTTTTAGCAGTGTTTTCTTGTACCTCTCTATCTCCCGTACTTCCTCTCTGCATCCAACACTCAACACCGCAGCACAGACAGCTGTCGGTTCTTATACTCTGGCCGAGGGTTAACTAGCTGTTTATCTTATTACCCCTCGGCCACAGTCTGCAGCGTTTGGTAAGGATGCATGACTGTCAGCTAGTTAAATAATCAGTAGCTGATCAGTCATGCATCCTCACGGGATTTTAAATATAAATATAAAAAGGCGGCGCTTTTACCCAGCGCCGCAAACAAAAATACAAATAATAATACATAGAGGCGGGACACTCCGCCACACATGCCCCTGTGCGCAGCACACATGGCCTTTCGGCCACCTCCCCCTTATTCCCTAAAGTCCCGGCTAGCAGTCCGGCGCAGGAACAGGGGCAGCAACGGGCCAAAGGTGGCGGCCCACGGTGGGATGTCCTCCTCCCACCCAAACAGCCGTAGCGTTCCAATGGCCAGCGCACAGGCGGCTCCTTTGGCCAAAAATTTTTGGGGTGGTCTCCAGACCTGCCCCCTTCTTCATGGCCGGCAGCTCCCCTCCGTGGGGCTCCGGCCACCCTCTCCTGCAGCGAAATTGCTGCGGGGAGCTGGTCTCCTGACCTCCCCCTTCTTCATGGCTGGCAGCTGCCCTTCATGGGGCTCCAGCCACAGTATTTCCTGCAGCGAAAGTGCGGCTGGGGAGCTGGTCTTCTGACCTCCCCCTTCTTCGTGGCGGCAGCTGCCCTTCATGGGGCTCCAGCCACAATATTTCCTGCAGCGAAAGTGCGGCTGGGGAGCTGGTCTCCTGACCTCCCCCTTTTCCGTGGCCGGCAGCTCCCCTTCATGGGGCTCCAGCCACAGTATTTCCTGCCGTATGGCAGGACTGGTAGCGACCCCAAGCAAAACAGGACCCTCGGGAGGCGATGGCAGCAGCAGCGGACCCTCGGGAGGCGGCGGCAGCAGCAGCGGACCCCGGGAGGCGGCGGCAGCAGCAGCAGTAGCGGACCCTCGGGCGAACTTCGGGAGGAGCCCCTGGCCATGGAGGCGGCAGCGGGAGCTCCACTTCTCCCTCGTACCCTATAACTGGTGGCTCTCCAGGCGTCGCGGAGCAACAGGCAGCCCCAGGCGTCGCGGGGCAACAGGCAGCCCCAGGCGATCGCGGAGCAACAGGCAGCCCAGGCGTCGCGGAGCAACAGGCAGCCCCAGGCGTCGAGACAGGCCTTCTTGGGCGAGGCAGGCATCCTTGGGCGAAGTGAGGCAGGCATCCTTGGGCGGCGAGGCAGGCATCCTTGGGCGAAGTGAGGCAGGCATCCTTGGGCGAAGTGAGGCAGGCATCCTTGGTAGGTGCGAAGCAACAGGCATCCTTGGGCGGTGCGAGGCAGGGCAGGAGCAGTTCTTCCCATGATGGTGGATGTGGAACCAGCAGGTATTCACCCTCTGCTGGTGGAGGTGGAGATGGAACCAGCAGGTATTCACCCTCTGCTGGTGGAGGTGGGAGGGGCAAGCAGTCCTCCCACGGGGGTTGGCGGAACCAGCAGGTATTCACCCTCTGCTGGTGGAGCTGGGAGCGGCAAGCAGTCCTCCCACGGCGGTTGGCGGAACCAGCAGGCATTCACCCTCTGCTGGTGGAGCTGGGAGCGGCAAGCTGTTCTCCCACGGCGGTTGGGCGGAACCAGCAGGTATTCACCCTCTGCTGGTGGAGGTGGGAGGGTCAAGCAATCCTCCCACAGCGGTTGGGCGGAACCAGCAGGAATTCACCCTCTGCTGGTGGAGCTGGGAGCGGTAAGCAGTCCTCCCACGGCGCTTGAGGCGGAACCAGCAGGCATTCACCCTCTGCTGGTGGAGGTGGGAGGGGCAAGCAGTCCTCCCACGGCGGTTGAGGCAGAACCAGCAGGCATTCACCCTCTGCTGGTGGAGGTGGCGGAGACAGAGGCAGCTCTTGCTGCTCTGCACCTGGCGGTGGTGGAGACAGAAGCAGCTCCTGCTGCTCTGCTCCTGGCGGTGGTGGAGACAGAGGCAGCTCCTGCTGCTCTGCTCCTGGTGGTGGTGGAGACAGAGGCAGCTCCTGCTGCTCTGCTCCTGGTGGTGGTGGAGACAGAGGCAGCTCCTGCTGCTCTGCTCCTGGTGGTGGTGGAGACAGAGGCAGCTCCTGCTGCTCTGCTCCTGGTGGAGACAGAGGCGAGGGCTCCTCACCCTCTAGCGCTGGAGGCGGCAGCAATGGCTCCTCTCCCTCTGGCGTTGGAGGCGACAGCGGCGACTCCTCTCCCTCTGGCTGGAGAAGGCAGCGGCGACTCCTCTCCCTCTGGCTGGAGAAGGCAGCGGCGACTCCTCTCCCTCTGGCTGGAGAAGGCAGCGGCGACTCCTCTCCCTCTGGCTGGAGAAGGCAGCGGCGACTCCTCTCCCTCTGGCTGGAGAAGGCAGCGGCGACTCCTCTCCCTCTGGCTGGAGAAGGCAGCGGCGACTCCTCTCCCTCTGGCTGGAGAAGGCAGCGGCGACTCCTCTCCCTCTGGCTGGAGAGGCAGCGGCGACTCCTCTCCCTCTGGCTGGAGAAGGCAGCGGCGACTCCTCTCCCTCTGGCTGGAGAGGCAGCGGCGACTCCTCTCCCTCTGGCTGGAGAAGGCAGCGGCGACTCATCTCCCTCTGGCTGGAGATGGCAGCGGCTGGGCTTTTCCCGATGGAGCTGGAGATAGCGGTAGCCCTGCCATATCTGCAGCCAGGTAGTGGATTACCATGTCCGCAACCTCCGCGAGGGACACTGGGCAGTGTTGCTTTTCCCAGGCTTCCCATCGCTCTCCATCTCTGGCCCACAGGAGGTTGATCACATCGGGGAGGGCCTCTTCAGCATTCCTCCCAGGCTCCACCAGCCAGCCCCAGATTCCCTCAGAGGAGAGTGAACTCGTCTTAGCCAGCGGGCCCTCTCCCCTGGCGCCGGACGCTCAGGCTCCTCCATCTTATGCCATGCGTGGCTCTGGCTGAGTGGAAGATACCTTACCTCGCCACACAGGAAGCACCACCCTTCCTCATCCAGACAGGCAAGGCAAACATCCGGCGTAGTAGAGGCGCGGCGGGACCTGTGACCGGGCCACGCTGCTCTTGATGCACCACCTGCTGCTGTTGCTGCTTTCTTGGCCGCTTCTTCCCATTTTTTTTTTTTTTTTTTTTTCAAACACAAAAAACACTTTTCGAAAAAATAAAAACGCCCTTTGTATTCCTGGTCCGGCTGTTGGGCGTTGTTTGTCCCACGCAGGACACCATATGTGGCAGGCTGGCTTGCAGTGGTGGCGTCACGGACCAGGAAGTAACTGAAACCACAACAATGGATGGGCGGGCGAAACTGAGCATAGCGGCGTTCAGTTAATTTTATTAATCAAAATAAACAAAACAAAAGATTTAAACAAAACAGAAAACAAAAAGCGCGTTGGCCAAACAAATAAACAGACAAACAAGTAAGTGGCGTGCTGGCTAAACCAGCACGTTTTAGCAATGTTTTCTTGTACCTCTCTATCTCCCGTACTTCCTCTCTGCATCCAACACTCAACACCGCAGCACAGACAGCTGTCGGTTCTTATACTCTGGCCGAGGGTTAACTAGCTGTTTATCTTATTACCCCTCGGCCACAGTCTGCAGCGTTTGGTAAGGATGCATGACTGTCAGCTAGTTAAATAATCAGTAGCTGATCAGTCATGCATCCTCACGGGATTTTAAATATAAATATAAAAAGGCGGCGCTTTTACCCGCGCCGCAAACAAAAATACAAATAATAATACATGTACACTGTTTGTTAGGTGGGATATTAAACAGGTCCTGTTTTTACTCTGGGCATTAAAAAATATAGTGCACCCAATCAAATTAAAAGTAAAAGTAAAATAAAGTATTGTGTTCCCTTGCATTGGTAATGACCCTGTTCACTGTTGATCCTACCTAGGGATGGAAATTTTAAATGTTTAAATGTATAAACTCTAAAGAAGTGCTTAAACATTGAATAATATGCTAGATGTATAACTAGTCACATGACAAATTTCACCAAATGCATATTTTCTGATGTACTCATTTTAGTAATTTATCATCATACAGTATATAGCAGTCAGTCATGTATCCAACAGCTGTGGTGCTAGAGTAAGGGTGGGTATTATAAAAAGGAAGGGGTTTGGCAATTGCCTGCAAGTAGTTTTTCTAGTTGGTGTAACAGAAAGATTGACACTAGGGCGGGTTTTATTCTCGTCGATCTGGCGCTTCATTGGTGAACTCTGTGTTCATACTGTATTATTATTATTATTTATTTCTTAGCAGACGCCCTTATTCAGGGTGACTTACAATTGTTACAAGATATCACATTATTTTTACATACAATTACATTATTTATTTATTTTTTACATACAATTACCCATTTACACAGTTGGGTTTTTACTGGAGCAATCTAGGTAAAGTACCTTGCTCAAGGGTACAGCAGCAGTGTCCCCACCGGGGATTGAACCCATGACCCTCCGGTCAAGAGTCCAGAGCCCTAACCACTCCTCCACACTGCTCCCCGCTGTAGTAGGCGTAGTATGGTATCCAGTCCACGCGGGTAAGAAAGTTAATGACAAGCGTTTATTTCTGACATTTGTTATATATTTGTAATAAAATGGAATGAGGCAAAGCCACATTTGGAAGTATTTTGAGGAACCAGACAAGAAAACCATGGTATGTAAATAATTATGCCAAACAAAAGTGCCTTACCACAAAAACACAAGTTCAATGCGTCACCATTTAAAATGAAAACATTCCGATGTTTTTAACATGTGGATGGAGTTACTGATGGCAGTAAAAAGCAAACATCCATAATAAACAGAACGTGGTGACTGACATTAGTGTAAATAAACTATGTATTGGCTTTAATTTACCAGTACACTTTTTAAGCAAATAATTTGTTTTAAAAAAAAATGCCCTTAATATCTATGTTGTTTGTCGACAGAAGGGGATATTTGAAAAACAAAAATGGATTACCCGTCTGTGGCACCGATCCCTTAACAGTAGTTAATATAACAATGTATTGGAATCTGTGCATTTGATAGATTCTGAACATATGCGGCTATGTGGTCCAGTGGTTAAAGAAATAGGCTTGTAACTGGAGTCCCTGGTTCAAATCCAGACTCCGTCACTGAGCAGGAGGGCCAGTGTGAGGATTCTTAGTGTGTGTTTGAAGGTTTTAGTTAAGTTCCTTCCCACTTCTCAGCAGTCAACAAAACAGCAACCGCTTCACAGCACAAATGTGCTTTTAATGACATATTCTTTTTATTTTCCACATTTTTGTTATACAGTAAAACATAATAATAAATTGGGTCATGTGTTAACATTGCTCATGCATTCAATATGCAGTGATAAAGGTACATTCAAAATATTCTGAAATACCATTAAAGCTTTTATATGTGTGGATGTAATACAGCAGGTTCTAGAGAATCTATATAGGATAACCAGGGGCTCATGTTTTATCAAATAAGTGTGGGCTACCTCTTAACCCATATGTTACTTTCTCTAGGGGCAACACATATTTACTTCATGGATCCATTGAGAAGGGGGGAGAGGGGTCCTCCTGATTCCACTTAAATGCCGTTCATCTTTAAGCAGCCATCATATCTAGAATGAAAAAGTTATTAATTCTTATGTTAAAAAAGATAAAACGATTTAACTCTGTATAATCCCCCAGGATAGCAGTTAATGGGTTAAATGTTGTTTTTTTTGTAGCACCTTACTCATCATTCTCTCCATAGCTTGTTGCCAGGGTTGAAGTTTGGATCATTCCCATTCATGTGTAGAAAGATGCTTTTCTGGATCTGGGGCAAAGTGATGAAAAAAAATGTTTTAGTAACAAATGCAGCTTTGTTGGTGTTATGTAGGTTTTGTGTATGAATTTGTATAGTGTAAGTCTATATCTCATGTTGATATAGAGGATTTGGGGTCTCTCACATATTTCTTGCCATTGCTCAGTAGCGAGAGAGATCGCCAGTCCCCCCTCCCACTTCTCTCTTAGGTGGTTTGCATTAGAGGTGGTAAGTTTCAGAAGTTGGTTGTGTATCAGTAGTTCTGAAATGAGTGCAGCAGGGGTGGGTTTGATTAGTGAAGATTCCAGTAGAATACTTAGGTTTGTCTAAAGAGCTCTCTTGTAATGATTGAATATAATGATGCAGCTGTAAATATCTAAAAAAGTGTGTGGTTGAGATTTGATAATCGTTCCTCAGTTCTTCAAACGACATCAAAATGTTACCTTTGTACAAATCACCTATTCTGTAGAGTCCCTTCTGTTCCCATAGTTTAAAAGCTGTGTCTTTTAGGGCTTGGGGTAAATTCACATTCTGTGTAAGTGGTGCCAGGGGGGACATTTTTAGATTTTTCTTCATAAAGTTATGTGTCTCCTCCCATATTTTGAGAGACTGAAGTAAAATTGGATTCTGTATATTTTTTTTATGTTTCTGGAGTTAAAACAATACGAAGTGTATGAGAGATCAGGTAATCTAAGAATGCCTTTTTCAATATGTGTCCATGCAGGGGGGCTATCCTCACCAAGAAAGTAATACAGAGGTCTAAGTTGTGCTGCTGTGGTGGAGTGTCCCGCCCCTATATATTTATTTCTTATTATTTATATTATTGTTTGCGGCGCGGATAACAGCGCCGCGTATTTCTTATTGTTTTTATATTTAAAACCCTGTGAGGATGCGTGGCTGATCAGCTACTGATTATTTAACTAGCTGACAGTCACGCATCCTTACTAAACATGTGCAGACTGTGGCCGAGGGGTAATAAGATAATTAACAGCTAGTTAACCCCTCGGCCAGAGTATAAGAACCTGCAGCTGTCCGTGCTGCAAGGTTGAGTGTAGAGAGGAGAGTACGGGGAGCGGAGAGAGAGCGCGAGGAGAATATAATGAACAATTGCTATATACTAAGATATACTTGTTTCTGTTTATTCGTTTGGCCCTCATGCCCTTTGGTTTCTGTTTTGTTGTTTGTTTAAATCTTTTATTTTGTTTTGTTTAGTTAATAAATATGATGAGTGCTGTAGCATTCAGCTTCACCCACCCATCCATTGTTTTGGTTCAGTTACTTCCTGGTCCGTGATGTCACCACACCTCACCACTGCAAGCCACAGCTGCCCAGAAGTATAATTGCAGGTGAGGAATTCTGAATCCTCCTTCCCCATATGGCAGGATTAGGGTAGTTCTTTTTATTCAGGGAGTTCCACAAAAAGCTTCCAATTTTAGTATTGCAATTTGTAAAGAATGTTTGCATAGGAATAGACTGAAATAAATAAAGAATTCGATGTAGTATGTTCATTTTTATCACGTAGAGTCTACCGATTAATGAGAGAGGTAGGGTTGACCATCTCACTAGGTCTTTACAAATGTTGTCCATTAGTGGAATATAGTTTCGCTTGTAGGGGTTGTTAAAGTGTCTATCTGTATAAATTCCAAGATATTTAATGCTTTAGATTTTGAATGGGAAGATTAATTTTTTTAGGGGAAGGATCTCACTCTTTGACTAGTTTATCTTATATCCTGAAATATTACTAAAATCTTCAGTAATTTCAAGAAGAGCGTTTAATGAACTCTGATCTTGTCAGAAAGAATACAATACCATCAGCGTATAAAGAGATTTAGTGATTTTTGTCTCCTATTTCAAAACCCATAATATTTGTCAGTCCTGGTTTTTTCAGCTAGGGGATCAATTACTAATGCAAATAGTAAGGCAGATAGTAGGCATCCCTGCTTGGCGCCCTGGGAAAGGGGGAATGTGTTCGAGATAATTCCATTTGTGCAGCTCTGGCTCAAGGATTGTTATGCAGGGTATGAACCCAAGTTATAAAGTAAGGACCAAACTGAAAGCGTTCTAATACTTTAAACATGTACTGTAGTCCCACTCGACATGGTCGAAAGCTTTCTCCACGTCCGGTGAGACCGCGACAGCTGGATTGTCTGAGTGTCCAGCCTCATGGACAATGTGAAAAAAACACCTTCAGTTAGTACTCACCATTCTATATTTAACAAAGCCAGTTTGGTCTGTGTTAATCAAAGAAGGTAGGATTTTTTCTAGTCTGAGAGCTATTGTTTTGGCTAGAATTTTTCAATCTATAATTTTTAGATCTACATTAATTAGCAATATAGGGCGGTATGATTAGCACATAGAGGGGTCCTTATCCAGCTTACATATTACAGAAATGAATCCGTCTTGAAGCGTTGGGGGTAAGATACCATTATCCAGAACATATTCATATAATTTAAATATGAAGAAATTTAAATTATAGTGTTTTTTTGCTGAATCCAAACCCGGTGTCCATACGTGCCTCATTTGCCTTGAATGCGTCACAGTTGCCAAAGAATACAATATACAGCCCATTATGAGACAAAACATCCCAAATACAAAGAATTGCTGGGAGAAGCATGATCAAAAAAATGGGAGTCTCTCAAAATACAACTACGAGGGCAGCAAGGTGTTTTTGAATGGAAAAAGAAGGAATCTGAAGCTGCTACAATAGCAAGTTTCAGCGTCGCGCAGCGAATTGCAAAATCATCACGTCCCTTTACCGATGGGGAATTTGTAAAAGACTGCCTGATGCAAATCTGTGGTGCTGTTTGCAAAGAAAATAAAGATTCCTTTAAAAACGTTTGCCTTTCGAGAATGACTATGCAGAGACACATAGCAGACATGTCTGGAAATAGCCATGATCCGCTAAAAAGCAAATGCAAAAATATTGTGTATTTCTCTGCTGCTCTGAACGAAAGCAACGATACCACTGGTACAGCCCAACTTATTCGTGGAGTGACAGAAACATTTGAAGTACACCAGGAGCTGGCATCTCTAGTTTCTCTGCATGGCAGAACCACTGGATCTGACATCTTTAAAGTTTTTAAGAAAGCTGTTGAAGATTTAAATTTGCAGTGGGATAAATTGGTGAGGGTGACAACCGACAGTGCTCCGGCTATGGTTGGCAAGACTTTGGTTTTATCGGGTGTTTGAAAAAGCACATCGGGGATTGAGTTGCGCTGCTGAAGCAGTTTCACTGTATAATGCAACAGGAGGCCTTGTGGGCAAAATACCTGAAGTTTAAAGAAATTATGGACTTTGTTGTATCCATAGTTAACTTTATTCGTTCGCGATCTTTGAATCACCGTGAATTTCAGTCTTTTTTGGAGAATATCAGCGCCACTTACAGTGACATGATTTATCACACTGAAGTGAGATGGCTTAGCCGAGGCAACGTCCTAAAGAGGTTCTTTTCACTGCGAAAAGAAATAAAACATTTTCTGCAAGAGAAGGGAAGAGACACGTCTGTCATGGAAGAAAGCGACTGGATTGCTGATCTGGCTTTTTTTTACTGATATCACAGGACATTTAAATGATTTAAACCTAAAGTTACAAGGAAGTCGGCATCTCATTTGTGATTTGTTTGAGGCAGTGTGTGCATTTGAAATGAAATGAAAGCTGTTCACAAACCAGCTCGAGAAAGGGCAGCTGACACACTTTGAAACATGTCAACAAGCCTTTCCACGTGAAGAGACATACAACTGGAAATGCCATGCAAGTGTCCTGAAATAACTACATGGGGTGTTTTCCAGCAGATTTGAGCAATTCAGGAGCGAGCGAGCCTCTTTTAAACTCTTCGCGGATCCCTTCTCTGTTGTTGCAGAAAGCAATGACGAGCTCCAGCTTGAAGTGATTGAACTGCAGTATTCCACTGCGCTGAAGAGCAAACACAGGGACCTGCCTCTCCTAGAATTCTACCGATCACTGAACCACAATCAGTTTCCTAATCTTAGCAGAGAAGCTTTGAAATGTTTGTCTTTGTTTGGAAGCACTTATATCTGTGAACATGTGTTTTCCCTTATGAGGCTAAACAAGTCACACCTCAGAACAAGGCTGACAGATGACAACCTGCCAAAACTTCACTGGAGCCCAATATCCCTCAGCTTGTAACTGAGAAGAACTGCAACATCTCCCACTGATTAATTGGATGCAACCCAGAGTGAATGTAAGTACTAAAAACTTAAGTTCATTATGAAAAATTACCATAGCATAAAACTGGCGTTAAATAATTATATCTACTATATAGATAGATAGATAGATAGATAGATAGATAGATAGATAGATAGATAGATAGATAGATAGATAGATAGATATAGGCATTGCATTTTACAACATGCATTTTGGCCCTTGGCCAGTTGTCTTTATCGTGATCTGGCCCTCACAAAAATAAGGTTGTGCACCCCTGCCTTAAGATAATAGAGGCACACACAGAGCAGGATTTAAATGTTTAGATACATTATGTTGTCATAGAAACAGAACGTTATATTGAAATATATCCTTGTAATCATGTACATACGTAGGCATGTATTCCTATAATATACTTTATCCCTGGTCGGAAGCTTCATTTAAAAACAAACCACGCCTTTATCACTCTCGCAATAACACTGTACAATGAAGAAGAAATAATACATTAAAAATAAAGACGTGGACACTTAACCAAACAAGAACTCAGAAACATTGAGGTTCAGGCCATAAACAGAAGAATTGAAGGAGAACTTTTTAAAAGTGAAAAATGAAAATGAAAATAGAAGGAAAAAATGCTGATATAAACGTGTAATAACGTGTAACGAGTCATAAGAACATAAGAACATAAGCAAGTTTACAAACGAGAGGAGGCCATTCAGCCCATCTTGCTCGTTTGGTTGTTAGTAGCTTATTGATCCCAGAATCTCATCAAGCAGCTTCTTGAAGGATCCCAGGGTGTCGGCTTCAACAACATTACTGGGGAGTTGGTTCCAGACCATCACAATTGTCTGTGTAAAAAATTGCCTCCTATTTTCTGTTCTGAATGCCCCTTTATCTAATCTCCATTTGTGACCCCTGGTCCTTGTTTGTTTTCTCAGGTCAAAAAAGTCCCCTGGGTTGACATTGTCTATACGTTCTAGAAATTTGAATGCTTGAATGAGATCACCGTGTAGTGTTCTTTGTTCAAGACTGAATAGATTCAATTCTTTTAGCCTGTCTGCATACGACAAGCCTTTTAAACCCAGGATAATTCTGGTTGCTCTTCTTTGCACTCTTTCTAGAGCACCAATATCCTTTTTGTAACAAGGTGACCAGAACTGAACACAGTATTCTAGGTGAGGTCTTACTAATGCATTGTAAAGTTTTAACATTACTTCCCTTGATTTAAATTCAACACTTCTCACAATATATCCAAGCATCTTGTTGGCCTTTTTTATAGCTTCCGCACATTGTCTAGATGAAGACATTTCTGAGTCAACATAAACTCCTAGGTCTTTTTCATAGATTCCTTCTTCAATTTCAGTATCTCCCATATGATATTTATAATGCACATTTTTATTGCCTGCATGCAGTACCTTACACTGTTCTCTATTAAGTGTCATTTTGTCTGCCCAGTTCTGAATGCTGTCTAGATCATTTTGAATGCCCTTTGCTGCTGCAACGGTGTTTGCCACTCCTCCTATTTTTGTGTCGTCTGCAAATTTAACAAGTTTGCTTACTATACCAGAATCTAAGTCATTAATGTAGATTAGGAATAGAAGAGGACCTAATACTGATCCCTGTGGTACTCCACGGGTTACCTCGCTCCATTTTGAGGTTTCTCCTCTAATCAGTACTTTCTGTTTTTTACATGTTGCCACTCCCTAATCCATGTGCATGCATGTTTGCATTCACTCTGGGGTGCGTCCAATTAATCAGTGGGAGATGTTGCAGTTCTTCTCAGTTACATGTGCTGAATGTTTGCGTTCAGTGGGAGAAAAAGAGAACTTCACCAGGTACCTGAAAAAGATTTTCTATGTACTATGCTTGTTGTAGTGAGAGCTATGACAGTGGTGGTTTATTTTTAAATGTGATTCACTTTTGTATGCTTTAAGAAACATAGAATATATAAAATAACACATTGGTCAGAAAATATTATTGTCACACAATAATATACAGTATGTCTCTCATTGGTTTTGAGACATATTACTGTGTGATAGTATATTCTGACCAATACATTATTATGTTTATATTTTTTATTAATATTTTCAATTATAAGCTATTTATTCTGTAAAGCATTTAGCCACAAAAGGCCCCATGTGAAATCTGTAGTTTCTGCCTCAGCTGTCCAGATTCAATATGTGTATGCATTACAGCCTGCCAAATTTTGAATTAACTGCTTTAATGAAATAAATAGTCTTGTGGTGGAGGCTGGGCGAACAGGGAATTGCATTAATCGATTGTCATGCCATTGGAAAGCTATAAATGGAAGCTTTAGTCCCACCTCAATTGATCCACATGCCTGACCCTCACTTCTGATACTGACCTGTGCTGCTTGGCGAGGCTTTTGATAAATAAATACATTAAAAATAAATAAAATGCTGTGCCTGTTCCTCTATTTAAAAGCTTCCATCCGGTGGGTAAGTGACCCAGCGGGACTGATCTGGTGCTTCTCCGGCCAGCGTTGTCCTCTAGATGAAGAGGTTTATCCTGTGCGAAGTCAGTCATGTGCTCAATAACCCGTGTTTTCAAATTCGAGAAGAAGCTGGACAGAGTGGGGAGAAACCAATTGCATTTCATAAAATTTCTCTCATCCCAAACTATTTTCAACAAAAAGCAATAATGTTTTGAAGTAATGGCAAGGTAGTTAATAAATGTCTTATTAAACACCCTCAGAAATTCAGTGTACATGCATGGCACAAGCACTGCAGAGTAAAAGCAATGGTAAAAACCAAGGAAAGCTTGTTTTGAATATTCCCCTTTCAACACAAGTTTCATCACAACTTTTCCAGTTAAAGGCAAAAATATAAGTTTGATATACTGATGGAACGAATGAGTGGACAGACAGAGACCCTGATAAATCCCAAGAATCAAATACTCTCAATAACCTGCTAAATATTGTAAATACCAAGTTTAGTTAGAGTTGGATTTTCTCCACTGTGCAGGATTTTATCCCCTGCACAGGAAAATAATTTTGAAGAATAACAAACTGAAGCTGCTGTGAAGTATGCTTCTGTGTTCCTAGTTGTACAATGAGTAATTGTGACAGTGTTTTGCGTGTACGATAAAAGCCCTAGGACAATGTCCCCTTAAACTTTCCATAAAAAAGGAAATGTGTGTTCTTAGAATCAGCAGGCATTAAATAATAAACACATTACAGGGAAAGCCACAGAATACACTTAAAAAATGTAACTTCAAAGAGAAAAAAAGAATGTGTTCTTTAATCTAACTATAATTACAGGCATACGGTTGAGGGGAGAAAGTAAGTACTTTTAGATGTGGCAATTCTCTTTCGCACTTTAACAGTGGGGCTTGATTCAACTGCAGAATTCCAATGAAGGGGAAATGTTGTTTCCTCTTACGTCTACATTTGATGATTAGAAAAAGACAAACGAGCTGGTGTGTACCAAGGCTATGTAAAACAGTGCATGTGCCTGAACAACACCAAGTCATGTTGTTGGAGCACGATTACTTGGCTCCTTTAAGACCCAATTTTCTGAGCTCAATCAGCTACTAGGAACCAGGCGAGCTTAGGTGGGCCGAATGGCCTCCTCTTGTGTTCTAATGCTCTTATAAGTCTATTTTGTGTATTTCTGCCTGTAAAGAGGGCCAGATTAATGCAGGGGCTTTAGGGGCTGCAGCCCAGGGCCTCAGATTTTGAGGGGCTATAAAGTTAGCGTGTGACTGTATGTATCGGAACAACAGGTCTGTTTTACCAAGCCGTATTGCGTTGGAGGAGCAGGGACTGCCTGATCATATGATTTGACCTGAGATCAAGTCACGTGCCACTTTTATCAGGTGTGCTGCGGCGTGAACGTGACGCAGATCAGAACCTGTAAATGTCTGACAAAGCAGCACCTAGAAAGTATGAGAGCGACGCTGAAAAGCAGAAACACACCAAGTACAGTGTCACTGTGAGGAAGATGGGTTAAACAAAACACCAACCTTGACACGCTGTTTTAATACAATACCAACAAATGTATGTGGCAAAAGGCAAAAGGAAAATTCATTGGAGAGAAATCAACAGGAAGAAACAACCTAGGTTTAATTTGACATTAATGTTAATTGAGTGTGGTGGTAGTAAAACAGTAAAGGGAAGCAAATGAATATGCAAAGAGGGGCCCCCAAAACGATAACAGCCCCGGGTCCCCATTAAACTTAATCCGGCCCTGCCTGGAAAGGTATAGAAAACAGCAGGGGTGACCTTTTTTTTGGTAGCATGGTCCAAAGCATAAACTCAAAAAAAATAATGAACTATACTTACAAAGCAAATGAGCTAAATGCTAAACTAGATTGCAAGGTGGGGGTATACCAGCTTTTAGAGTCACAGCATGATTTACATCATCCAGCTAACAATAAGCACTCAAAACCGCCACTCTAGAATTACATTTGTCTAAGTAAATAGTGGCGGAGGGAATGAGACCATTATCCCACAAGGCACTATAAATAGACCTGAGAAACTCACAACATGAGCTAACAGGCTGGTAGTGGCAGTCTTTGCAGACATGCCTTATGTTTATGTTTAATACAGTAAATTTGCATGAAAATTTTTCAGTTTTCTCCCAAGCTTTTCCCCTGGTTATACTATGCATTTACCATAGTTCACCATGGTTTGCCATACCTTTCGGGGCTTGACTATGCATCACCATGCATTCACTACACTTTATTTCATTTTTCTAGCTTTTTTAAGAGAGTGTGTGTTTTTTTAATCTAAACACCCATGAGAGGGAACGATAGTTAACAATACACTGATTCATTCTATTTGCTAATTAAAAAGGGTGTGCAGAGAACCCATTACTCTTACTCGGGAACAAATTCTCAGATTACATCACTGGAAGTGGGCGGAGCTAAAGCCGGATGTGTCGTTAAAATGCATTTCTGGCCCTGATCTTCACTCAGAATGTGATCATACAATGTTTTAATGTAAATTATTTAAGCCTCCATCAGCCGCAAAAATTAAGCTTGCACAGAAAACCAGTCATTTCGGTGAGGTTAGCGATTCTCTTCTCCTCAAACTCATCTAATCCTAATGGCATCAGTGATGCCAATAAAGTTTGCACTTCTTGAGTGTTGCTTGCAATGAGTCTCTGTAGCGCTTGCAGGGGGCCCTGTGATGACATTTCCCTTATGACATATGGACAACATGGCCAGGACAGCACAGCTCTGCCCTCATCAGATAAGCTTCTATACCCCTCATGCCACACCTGGTAAGTACTTTTTTGTTCAGGATTTTATCTTGCCACTTGATGCCACTTATCTTCCTTAGAGATCAATGCATATTACTCGTAGTCGGGTAAAATAACCTTACTGGTTACAAATACTCGTTTGTTCTCAGATTCGGGCATAAACCATTACTAAATAAAATTTTATCTGCAGTAATTTCCTCATAGTAATGCAATGCTTTTACCATGGGTTTTTACAGTACTGTATCATGCTTGTCTGTGCTTTCTTGCTGTGCTTCATTACACTTTAATGTGTAACCTGTAGCTGGAGATGTTGAGAGAGCGTGAGGGGGGAGTGAAAGATTGTTAAGTTGGATTACCTCAGGCAGTTTAATTTATTTAATATGAAAGAGCCCTTGAAGAGTTTTTTTTTTTTATATTCAAGACACTTCTACAGAGACATCACCATAAGTTGCATTCATTTTAATTTAAAATAACATGAAACATACTGACATTAAAGATAAAAACCAGATGTTAGAAATATCTGTGCTGCAGTTCTTGGTACTTTATGGTTGATTCAAAAAAAAAAGTTTCACTTATTGCATAAGTGTAACACAAGTATAATTTACTTACATACACACAAAATAACAGTGTTCTGTTTAATTTAATTGAAAAACAATGAACTACAATTAGCAAGCAAAGTAGATAAAGGCTGAATGAGACTGAGAGGCAGGGGGTTCTCAGCTCTGCTTTTAGAATCATAGAAAGAGGCTAGGTAAATAGACCTGAGAAATTCAAAGGCAGTGGCTCAGGGCACACATATTGTTGATATTTGATCTGCATTGAATCTAAACCCTCATGATCCAGGTGTACTGTATTAAAGGAGATAAGGCTCTGATGTGAGGAAGATCTCATGTCTTTAATGAGGTGCCAGGAGCATGGAAAAAAAACAGGTGTTTGGATTATTGCCAAAGATGCGATGAGTGTGCAGGAGTCACAGATTGCTTTATTTATTCAACGATTTCTTGAATACCTGACAGCTTCAGTTATGATTGTGACAATGAAGAGGTGCTCATGTTCAAGGCAGCCATGGTGTGATAGGGTTGTTATTCCAGTTTCTACCACAGGATGGAACTTTATTGTCCATCAGGGACCAAGATCAAGCTGTATTTGAAAGATATGGTGGTGAGTTGCACTGATTGACTTGCAGTTTTTAGTTCTATTATAAAATGAATATATTTATAATATATGTGCCTCCTGTCATGGGAGGTCACAAGCCAATAACGGATGGGAACCCCTGTGTGACAGGTTGGACCATTGTCAATCAGACAAGATAATGTGTTCAAGTGCTGGATACTGAATTTTAGGTATGTCTGTTCGGCCTCATTAAAACACAGAACACTGACCAGTGAAGACTGATTTTTTAAGAAAGTTTCTACACATTCTCTTACATTAAACAGTGCAAAATTATAATATACTTCTAACCCTTTTTAAACAGCTGATAAAGAGTTAAATGAACTGCAAACCTGTATTGACAGTTTGCTGACAGGTTGACTGTGATGGGGGCGGGGGGCATGATTGGAGTAGCCAGCAATACTAATGTATTGAGATGAGTTAGGAGGACAGAGGCTAAGGGAAACTGGGATTCTAGATCATTGATTAGACCTCAGTCTTTCTGATGTAGGAAACAGATCGGCAGCCAGATGACTTCAATGGATCACAAATACCGGCATGACTTGTTAGTGTTGATATATTTAAGTGTGTAAATAGACTCCTAAATGAATAAACAGCCAAGACCTTGTTGAGGGCTTTTTATATAGACGAGGAGACGATTTTTCCAAGTTAGACACAATCATCCCTAAAATATAGAAATTATGCCACAAGTGTTGTCAGCACATCTTTAAAAATGAAGCAGGATGTGATTCACGTCGGGGCTTGAGTCTGTAACATCTCTGACTGAGCTGGTAGTAAAAGGCTAGGTTTTTTTTTTAGTAACTAATGGAAACACAGAACTGTGAAGAAAAGATTAAAACAAAGTGTGAAAGGGAGTTCATGGGTATCTTCAGACAAATGGAGAGAGACAAGTAACTGCCGCCACAAACCACGAACAGGCGTCGAAAATGTATTTACAATTTATTCATTTACAATTAATTTCAGGTAGCCGCTGCTATGGTACCAGCAATGTTAACTCCTAGGGCAGGGTCAAGCAGGAGCAACATTGTGACTGTACCAGTGATGGTTCAGTGGAAGGGAAAAAAATACACAAACACAAGTGTAAACAAAAGAAATATAAAAATGCAAAAGAAAACACAGCGGGGGAAAAAAACACAGCTAAGAAAAAAAATGTTCCCTATAGACAGCTAGAACCTACACTGCCAAGCCTTCCGTATACTTTTATGTGAAATTTAAAAGTCCCCTAAACTAGTTACTCCATTATTGCAAGCCTGGTGGGCACATCTTCAGTAGTACTCAGTGTGTTCCAACACACTGTCGTTTGTTAGACTGTCAGTCCTGGCTCATCAGCTGTTCCACCGGGACACGCCCAGCTGCCGGTCAGGGATCCGCAGCCGGCCACATTATCCTTGTTATTAAAATATTCTTCTACTACTGTGTACGGATATTCAGTGGAAGTCTCTGCAATCACAGATTTAACCAGTCATTTAGAGATTAGCTCACTGTTTTTAATATTCATGACAATGTTGTAAAAATATTTATTATCAAGATTTTTAAGACTATTTATAGGTGTGTACACACAAACATAAATATAGATTCTTATATTCTCGTTGATGCATCATTTGCACACATTCACGCAATCATACACACCCACACTCTGTCAGGTATTAAACATGAAACATCTCCTTCTCATAGTTAGACTTTTTAATCAAACAGGCTTTCTAACTTTAAAGTATTTTTCTTTTCTTTCTCATCAAAGTAAAATCTTCAGTCTGTGCATGAATCTTTGCCACTGCAGGCACACAGATGCACAAAAACATAGCATTATATAAATGTGCTGCATACTGAAGAAGTCTTAAACAGTAAAATCATTTGACTGGACCAGCCTGAAGAATACAAAACAAAGTAAATCACACTTTGCATGCACTTGTCATTAGTGGTACACCTTAGAAACGGAAGAAAAAAGTCACATAGATACAAAGGCTGGGGGTTTTATAATCAGGCTCTAGCACAAAACCAAATCAATAAGAAACATTGTGTAATTCCAAGATATAGATTAGTCAACAAGCCCCAAACACAAATGGAAGACATCTTACTCCAAGTTTTTTAAACTAGATATAGCACATTTTTCAAGATACACATGCACACTGAATGCTTAAACACAGTTTTGAAGACAACGTTTGCATGGCATGGAGCGTTCATTCTTACGTAAGTGTAGAAAGTACCACAGCTCTGCTCTGTACAGCTAACATGCCCTGCAGCCCTGTCTTGGATTCTGTTTATATCTCAACAGCTAGGCAGCTGGGCTTTGTTAGCTGTACAATATAGCTCCTAAGGGGGCACCCTTTTACTGTGGGCCAATACTCTGGCCATGCCTACAGATGGGGGATACGAGCCGTGTAAGCATTGCCTTCATCTCAGATATATAAAGTATATGTGATCAAAAAACACATGGAAAGCTGTACTGGGAACGATGTAAAGCTGTAAAGCAAGCCGCAGCATTTACAACCATTACCCATAAGTGTGTGTCACTGTGTTCTGATCTGAGAGTGAAACTTGCCTCTACGCAGTGTAGTTGCAGATGTAAGTGAAACTACAAGCTACTGGACATAGTCTAAGTATGCTGGCACTGGACCTCACCAGAAAATGCTATCCCTCAGTAAAACACAAGAGCTGCAGGGGTCCCTAGTGGTTCCCTTAGTAAAAGTGCTGCTGTATTTGTGTTGCCTTTGCGTGGAGTATTCTTGCTGTTGTGGGGTATTCTTGCTATTATACCAGAGCTCACTGTAAAAGTTCAAAAGGAATAGAAACCTAGTCTTCCCTAAACACTGAAGTAATCTCAGTCACACTGTTAAGAACCCCCTATTGACATACACTGCATTCAATTTGCATTAGCGTTAATGAAAGGCAGAAGAGAGAGAGGTGGGGGTTAACCAATGCTTTTGACATTTGCTGTATTCATTTTGTTAATGACGGTCAAACTACAGTACCAATACTCTGTGATGATTTTACTATGGTGCATTGCAAACCCTCCCAATGCATTGTACCACCAGTGCCTTTTAAAACCTCACCATAACTTCCTTTGATTTGTATGTATACTGATGTGTACATGTTTTATAACTATAGGACAAGGACAATCTCACTTTTTCTTTCATGTGGGATTATATAACAGGGCACTGTGCAGTTTCAATTTTTTAAAAAAAATGTCTCAAAGGCTTCCATTGACAGCTTGTCGCCAAATGACGAATTCCTTTGAAGTCAGATACAGAACGTAAGCCGCACTTTATTTATTTTTTGAACTTTTTAATTGTTTCCAGCTCTTAAACAGTTGCAGATTTCAAGTTAGCTATAACATTTTATAAGTAACTTGAACTCTGCAACTGTTTAACAGCTGAAAACAATTAAAAAGGTCTAAGTAAGCAAATTATCAGTTCAATTAAGGGTCTAGTTAAGTAATTGAGAGCTCAGTTGGAATGAAAACCAGCAGACACAGTGGGCCCCCAGGACCAGGTTTGAGAAACACTGCTCTACAGTCAATAGCAATACATGTTTTCTAAAATGACTGCATTTTTCATGCCAAAGGCGAGGGCGCTAATGAAAGTCAATGTCAACTGCCTTCATCGTGAGTTCACTGTCGCTATTAGAAAATTCTCATAATTTTCTTCCACTTGCAATGATTTGTCGGGTACCCTTCTGCTTAGAAAAGTCCCGAAAATGTTCATGAAAGGTTACATACGTAATTAGAGAAAAAAAAGAATAACTTTATTGAACAAATAGTGTTTTACTTGTCAGAGTTTATTATAGTTTATCCGAATAGAGCAATATTACTGAACTGTCCGTGTCTCGGTTTGTTGTTGATGAAAAAAATAACATATACAGTTCATTTGCACCACCTACTAGGCTGTACTCTGTGGAATATCTCTCAGGATGCCTCTGATGTATCCGGAGTAATGTAGGTTAACTAGCGGTCTGAATAATATTACTTGACATGTGTGTTATAGAATGGAATTGTACGGTCTGAGGCATTTCACTACTAAAATAAATGTGCTCTGTGCTTGAATCCACAATCCATGTCTGGACTCTCTATACTGCCTCCTGGCCTGGATTAACCACACACCAGCCTGGCCATCATAATAACTTCAATCAGTTTAATAAATAATTACACAAGGGTTATAATTGGGTGACATTTGGTTTGTTATAGTCTATTTTTGTGATGGTATACAGGTGAACATTGTGTCTCCATTGCTTCAGAAACCCACCTATACTTTTACCGAAGTATTTTCCTTGGAAACTGGACCCACATCTTTGTCACATGCATATTCTTTAGAAAGAAGAAGACCTTTGTGTTGGAAACGTTCCAGGGAACAGAGCTGTGTCACTGCTGAGACAGCTAAATCAAATGAAAAGGGAGTGCTTCAGAATTAATGAGGTCTGTTTTAATTACCTCAGCAGTGGTAGTGTCCTCTTTGATTATGGAGTTAAGAAATGTAATTTTGGGGCATTTGTTATGTTCTTCGCTAATAAGGTTGGGGTCATAACTGCATACATCCATACAGTATAGATGGGTTAGAGCAACCACATTGCGTAATGCTTTAGTTTTAGTTTAGTTTTTATTATATTCATACCAGGTGCTTTTACAGAAATGTACACTGTTGCACTGCATGCTGCTGATGTGTTTTCTATTGACTCACTGGAGTGGGATGCCATACCCAGCACTGAACACCTGTTTTAAACACCTTGAACAAGAATAAGAAGATAAAAACATAAAAACAAAAAGTCATTTCGCTCATCAGTGGTCACCCGGGTTCCAAGTAGCTGATTGATCCCAGAATCCCAAGTGGACTTAAAGGATGCCAGCAGCAACAATATAATGTGGCTTGCTAGGCCATTTAGTACACTCGCTGCTCTACAGTATGTGTATAAAATTGTCTCCTGCCCTCTGCCCTGAGTTTGTCTCTAACTCAGTATCCAACTCAGTGTCTGGTCTTGGTCTTTGTGCTGAGTTTGACATTACTGTTTTAAAAAGTTACATCATGTCTCCCCTGATTCTTTGCTATACTGCTCTAGTTTGGTAGAACTAATTTGGTATTTAAATCCTACTGCTCTGAAACCTTTAACATACAATTTATATTTGCTACATTTCTGCACCATGTATAATGTGTTTGCATCATGGGCAAAAATGCACCTGTGTGAAAACATCTGTTCATGCAATCGTTTGATTCATGAGTTAGTCTTATATCTTGGACTGTCTTGATATGAATGCCTTTGAGCATTTTCACTTTGCACCTCCATTTCCTTGTGTTGGAGCTCACGATACATGGACGGTATTCAGTCAGGATGAAAAATGGGGATCAGGTGTCTCTCCTGTTCATGAGGGCAGTCTAATTACAATGAAGATGATTAATGCAGAGGAGAGTAACTGGTTTAGTAGAACATCTAAGAGATGAGCTATTTGCTATACATTTCATTGAAAGGCACAGTATTTCAGAATTATAAAATGTTGTTACTGTAACAAGATAAGTGAAATTAAACCAGACACAAAGGTTACTTCTAAAGTATTTTTAGAAAACTGAAGCAATGCCAGTGCTTCTAATTATATTGGTGATTGCCGTGGTCCCAGCTTTCTCTTACCTGATTAGTTCATTATCATAATTTAGAAAGGGAAACTTTTAAACATACATAACTTTTGCAGAAAAGTTTAAAAATCAATATGCTGTGAAATTGTCTTAAATCTCTTGTTTTCTTTAAGCTAATTTAAAATGGTAATTTTTCTCTTTCTTTCTTGCAGGCTTTGTGCTAAACCCCTCTTTCCTCACTGGACGGGGTAATTAAATTGCAGCAACGGGTTTGATTAGCCTTTCGTTTCCTGAGTGCCTGCCTTATTTGAGGTGTTAAATAGATCGTTATCACCAGGCAAAGCCAGACAGATTAGATTAGATTTAATTAGATTTAGTTTTCTGTTAAAATGTGAGATATACATAACATTTGCAATATATTTGTGATGAGAAAGACTATATGATCTATACTAGTAACTTTTACATTTGATTCATTCTCATCCCTCCACCTGCCCCAACTCCACCCTTATAGCTACCCAACCAAGTGAGGTTTAGGGAATTGGCATGGAGCTATTCTATTTTTATATGGGATAGACAGGGCTAGCAACAGCAGCCTCCTGATATTAGTATCTACTGGCTGCACAGAGTGCAATGGCTGGACTTACATAGGATCTGGAAAGCTGTGAGGGATGACAGTGGCATTCCAGTTGTCAGTTCTATAGCCATCCTCCAGCACATTCTCACCTCATCTCCTCAGCCCTGTCAAATCGCATCTTAAAACAACTCAGGAGAACACTGTGTTCCAAAGAGGGGGTTGCATTTTATCACAGAGAAAGCAGGTTACATTTTATTATGCAAACAGCTCACCAGGCTTTAAATGGATAATTCTTTCTGGACTCCAGAAGGTCATTTGATGAAACACACTGCAATTTGTCACCATACGATTTTCTGTAGCTACCTCTAACCAAGTCCAATGGATCACCGTCAGCCCTGCAGAAAACTAAAGCTGGCTGCATAGTGGCAGGCATTTAAAAAGAAGGTTCTCCCTGAAAGTCAATCTTTTGGAGTAAGCGTAGCTTTTGGAAAGACACCCAACTGATGGAGAGCCTTAGTGGTCCAGTTAACCCAATATGGAGTATATTTTAATTATCTAAACAGTGACATATCCAAATATCACCACCTTTTATCTATACTTTAATCTATCAACCCCAAAAGTGTTTTTCTAGTGGGTTGGTTATTTCTCCCATTACTAATAAATATGGTGGAAAAAGTCTCAGATATATCAGGCCATACAACTAGTTTGCTTACCTATGCTTCACCATGCTTTTGCCATGCTTTATTACACTTTGATATGCTTCTACTATGGCACACATTTATAAGGGGTTGTAATTCTGAATATAATGAGATCCATGGCTGATGTTTACATACAGTTCAACTTTGGCCCAGTTGTCTAGGTGATCATACCTTTACCAAAGCTTTTGATTGCTGTTGCTCGTTTTCAAGTGCTAACCAACCCTTATTAGCCTTTGCAACATTATTACTGTTCCTCTTTCAAGATATGCCAGAAACAGTAAGAATAGAGAGAGTGGCTAGACTTACTGAACATCATTTTATACGGAAGAAAATACTGTTTGCTTTTGCTCCTTTTGTGGAGAAAGAAATAGTCTGGGTACGCCACACACTAAAAAAAAATGACATTTAACAGTGGATGTTTATATGTGATCTGGTTTAACAGTAAATTATTCAAAAACAATACATCTACACATATTTCTATGTAAATACTGAGAACATTTGTTTAATATACTTTTTTATTGATTTTCAGTTTTAATGAAATCTGTGAGTGTGATTATTATTATTGCTCAACATTATTAAAACAAAGAAGTGTCATTTTACAGAAATACGAAACCAGTGTGTGGCGCGCCTCGTCACTTTGACTAAGAGAGAGATAGACATACCATAAATTTCCAATTGTTCTGTTATTTCTTACCATTTGGCATCTTTCTTTTTATTGTCTTTATAACCACTGACACTGGCATCATAAAGAACGTTATATTTTTCGGCTTTAATAATTAAATTCTCATTGATGTCCATTTCTCTTTTATTGCGGTGGTAATTTCTCCGTGAATGAGACAGTGACAGAGTGACAGCCTCTCCTTCGACTCAGTCCGAGTAATGACAAGTTGTGTACAGAAACGTAGAAGGCTCGCGCAGACAAACCGTCAGAAACAAGTCAATTCTATCTTTGGAGTAAGGGGGAAGTTTGCGTAGCAACTGCAGGAATATAGAATGGTAATGTACACCTCTTCATGGTGACCCCTACCCCCCCCCAAAATGAAATAATCCGCTTGGACAGTTGTATTGGATTTACCACTGTATCATGTATAAAGGGTTTCGCAGCCTCGCAAACAATAACAAACTTATGCACAAAAATGAGAATCCATTGCACAGCCGTGAGTTTCACGGGTAAACCTTGAGACTTGACATCCATGGTCTATAGCCTTGATGGGGGTGAAAACCCCCTTTGTGTAGTGCTATAAACTGATTTTCTTTGCTCAGTTTTCTGTATGGCTGATACGAACACAGAGGTGGCAGTTGAGATGTTGTAACAGGAACCACAGCAAATAAGAAAAGCATGTACCTGTTAACAGGCTCATCATGCAGTGTTTTTTGGAGTGCCCCAAGAAAGGAGCTGATAACAGTAGATGAATTAATTGTGCAATGGTTATAGAACCGGGTAAAATGCAATTAATCCTTTGGTTTCATATATAACCCCATGTACACTCATCTTCACCCCCCACCGAAGATGAATGTAAGCAGTAACACTGATAAAGACCACATTAAAGCCTTGGAATTGGATTTTTAAATCTACACATAAACTCAAACAATCATTTTACCCAGTATTTTTTGCAGCTTTCCCATACTTTTCCAATGGTTGAACTATGCATTTACCTTATGTTTTGTCATAGTTTACCATACCCATCTGGGCTTTAGAATCCTTGCTTATTATTTGCCATGCTTTCACTGTGCTTTATTACACGTTGTTATGCTTTTAATATGGTAAACTTTTAAAGCGTATGGGCAACCTTACAAAAACAAATGTAGGGCTATAAAAATTAATGTCAGAAATGACTTGGAAATGTATTTTAATGTACGATTAGGGTGAAGATTAAATGTATTTCCTTATTTCTACAGGGTCACATTTCAGTCTGCTATGTTCTGAAACCCCTCATTTAAATTCCGTGGCTGGCATTTCAGTGTAATTTGTGCTTGAAAATTCAAGGTTCATAATTCTTTAATTAATAGTACAGTATTTACACCTCTTCTACTCAGGACATTTTCAGTTATATTCTGATATCTGCTTCATACCAGCCCTACTTCAGTTGCTCCTAGCCCACACAAACCCCAGTGACTCGAATCTGTCCGCAGAATTTAAAGCAGCTCAGCGTTTTCATCCTCAGTTATCTTCCAGCTTTTTGAGAAGCACAGTAATTCACAGGTATGACTTCCGATGAATCACTGTGTGGGTGCAGGTTCCGATGCATTGCCATCACTCTTTTCAAAAAGTGTTGGGAAATCAATTCAGACACTATTGTAGCTGCTTTGATGATGACACATAGGTGGCAGAGCATTATATTTACCGTGGCACTGAATAGGTTAGAGGAGTCTTTAAAATATTTCAGTAACATTATCACTGGTCCTCATGTATGGATCTGAAGAGCTTTACAAATACAGTGCTCTTTTGTGATTTATGGCTTAAGGCTTTGTTACACAAGTCAACGTACTAGCAACTTTTATCTCTTGTCACCATATCCCGCAAGTATTGCCCCGTGTAATAACCTACTGATAATGCTCTAGCAATAGCTTGGCACCGCGATCTGTCAGAGTAGACAGCAATTCTATTCCAGGCGATATCCAATCAGCACACTGATGTGTCACATGACTCTGTCTGCTCCAGTGAAACAACGGTTATAAATAGATACTACAAAAGCCACCATTACCTTGACTCACAATAAAGAAATACTGCTCATAGTCATAGTTTTATGGAGGTTAGTAGTCAATCAAATATTTTCTAATTTGGTAGTGAACTATATCGATAACCATCAATGCTGAGAGAGTTGCTTTTAAAAACTTAACAGTACTTAAATCTTTGCTCCAACCACCGCATGCATATATATATATATATATATATATATATATATATATATATATATATATATATATATATATATATATATATATATGTTGTGATGGAGTATACATTCACAACAAAGATGGAGGCATTTGGACCCTGGGGTTGAGGAATCTATACTCCATCTTGGTGATGGAACTGCTGGAACCAGCGGCCGAGGCTTAATTGGCTGGGTAATGAAGGGCACCTATGAGAGGTAGATAAAGCAAGCACATGGAAGAACCTTGGCGGAGGGGAGAACAAAGAGAAGAGATCAAATGCTGAGGTAACAAAGCAGTTTCAAACTGAAATGATCGTTTGTTTCAGGGTAAGCAGAATTAGCTTGCCCCTCTTTAGAGAAAAAAAGAAGTGTTAAGTTTAGAACCCAAGAAAGGGATAGGTTTTGTTTGTATAGTTGATTTTGTTTTCAAAATAAATACTACCCACGGAGGGTAAGTATACTACTGTTATTTAAACATACCTGGTAAAAGTGGCAACCAGAAGCAAGATTCATCACTATATTATTAATTTCTTAGCAGACACCCTTATCCAGGGCGGCTTACAGGATATCACATTATTTTTACATACAATTACATTATTTTTTACACATTCTTTTTTACATACAATTACCCATTTATACAGTTGGGTTTTTACTGGAACAATCTATGTAAAGTACCTTGCTCAAGGGTACAACAGCAGTGTCCCCCCACCAGGGATTGAACCCATGAATTGAAGTATACCAGAAGTTCATTCAAAGGCAGTAAACTAAACCCTGAGAAGCTTGCAGTCTATAGGGGCTATAGATTTTTTAAAGGATTTTTAATACTATAATCAGGTGATACTTTGCAATGTGTCGGCGAGTTAAAGACGGTGGATCAGAGGGGGTGTACTATGGGTTGCACCTTTTCATGCTATACAGGTTTTGGATAGCCCATACATGCTTTCCTATCTATAATTAATGGCAATATTGACCGTATTTGATACCTGTACAAAGTTATAAGCTAATATAACTTACCGAAAATGGCAGCTTGGATTTATGGGCGTGTATCGAAGAGGTAGGCAGTAAAGTCAAAAGAATATCATGGCGCATTCAAATTTTGTGTGGGCATGCATGTTTGTATAGGTAGCTCATCCTGAGCAGTAGCTCAGATTGTCAGAACACCGGCTCTGAATGTCAGTCTACAAACAAAAATGGAAAAAACTGCAAATAATTTTTATTATAGACTGCTGAGGATCTTTCAGCCAATCAGTTTTGCTGTTTGTATACCAGGATACACAGAAACCTAATTCAGGACATCAGACGTATCGTATTGTATCGTTATGGATGATGCCATCTGCTTAAAAACATTATACTCGGGGCACCTATGATATTCTCCTCATAACTTTTTCCCTCCGTTAAATGGAAATGTCAGTTGACTAAATAAAGGTTGGTAATGAATCGATAACAAAATGTTCTATTTTTATAACGTGTGTATTAATAATTAAGCAGTATATAACGGTTATAGGACTGCAGGGGTCTGTTCAGAGTGCTGATATTATCTTATACACAGACATTCACATTCCAATAACCCAATATTAATCTCTCTATATAGGTATCTAAATACATTGTTAAAGAATATGCTCATTAAGGAGAAGAAAATAATAACATCAGTAGTCTCTGTCTCCTTGCACCTTGCAGCTCCATGTGATCTCTAATTGCCCAGTGTTGGCTGCAGTAGGTACTGGAGAGAGCGGTTTAATCTTCAGTGTGGAACATTTAGCAGCTCGCAGCATCCCCAAAGGCAGATTGGCTAATTACCAAGGGAGAGTGGCTTCAAACAGCCCGTCGAGTATCATGAATAATTGAAAGAAGAAGCCAGGGAGATGGCAGAAGAAAGCAGGCAGGCACTGCCCCTTACTGTAGGGTAAAATGAGCGAGAATAACAAATAAACATCTTGAGATGAAGGCAGCATCTCATAGCGAGCCACAGAATAGAGAATAAATATGTGTAGTTCAGGTATTTGAGGTTTCTTTGCATATAGTCTAACTGGTAAAGAGAAACATGAGTAGGATAATGATAAATCCCAATCCGGTAAAGCCATAAAAAGATGTTGCTAGATCACTCTTAGATTTATAGGGAGTTTATTATTATTATTATTATTATTATTATTATTATTATTATTATTATTATTATTATTATTACATGTATTTGCACCACTTTAGGGTTGAGGTGCTCCTTTTGCAACTAGAAGTATTTGTACCATTTCTTTTGCCAAAGAAATGTAAATATAATAATATTGCAAACTTTTAAAACTCTTTGGGTCGATTGCAGCATACCAAAGTTAGTCCACTTGATGCGTCTAACTAGTGGATTAAGCAGGTTTAGTCCACTTGCTTGGACTAAAGTTAGTGCACTTGTTAATCCCGGTTGCAGCGTACCAGATGATAATCACTGGTGGATCATCTGCTAAATCGGACTAAACAAGATCCTGATTGCAGCGTACCAAATTGGATGTGAGATGATCCTGTTCAGGTGGACTAAGTACTATGAAGTATAAGACTTAGTACGCTTAACTTAGTACGCTTGCTCGTCCTACGTTTGTACAGCACATTTTAACACAAAGACAGCACCATTATTCTCTGAAATGATGTCTAAAAACAAGTGACGTGAAAAGTGAAGCCTTTTGAACCTCAGTCTGAACCCTTTGAAGCATTTGGTTCACTAAGGTTCGCTTAGTCACAGAACTATCTTTAATAAAATTGACAATTGCACTATGTAATAATATAATGTACCTTAATATATTGTTGATACACTATATTAAGCAATTCATTTTCTTAGGTAGACAGTGAATGTATCAGATAGTTTAAATAAACTACTATATCAACGTGGCCCCCTTTTCCTTTTTGTCTAATTTATTATGGTTGAGTGTTCTGAAGAGATTGGTTTCGTTTTTTTCATTACAATATTGTAAAAACTTTAATCAAGTGCTGCACAATAAGATACTGTGTATTTAAAAATAATAAAGCATGCATGTCTGATGTATTCAGTTTAACTTGAAATGTAGGTGTAAAGCAGCAATAGGCTACCAGCAAGTTAAAATGCATGTATCCATGTGCGGAATGTGCACAAAAAGACAATTATATTATGAATATAGGTGTACTTTCACTTAAACATGTTTTCCTGAATCATAATAAAAACGATTTCATCATTAATATATTTATTATTTGCTTTTTCTAAACCTTTTCATATTTCTGACTTTTTTGCCGGGTCAAAAGCTTCAATGTATTTTTTTTTTTTTTTTTTATCAAATGCTAGTAATGACAATGTACACCTAAATGTTCGAGTTTGTCTTTACTCTTTAAATTGTGAATTTCCATCTGCATTTGTAATGGCTTATTATGGGTTAGTCCTCATTATCAGTCTAACTTGTTCCACTTGTTCAGATCAGCTAAACCAATTTTCAGGATTAGCTGTTTGGTACGCTGCAATCAGGACTAACTTAGTACAGAGCTGCAGGATTTGCTAGACTGCATTTTAGCCCACATGATGAGGACAAAGTCACTGGTACGCTGTAATCGACCCTTTTGCAATAAGGGCAAGTAAACATAGCTTTTAAAGTAAATAAACAAGTCCTTCTTTTTTTTGTTATGCTTTTTTATGCCAGAGTTGCATTAAATATGATAAATGATCCAATGTGACGTGAATAAAAACAGAGTGGGAGAGTAGGATTAATTATAGATTTGTTTCCGATGACAAACAGAATCAGAAGTGCAAAGGGAATTACAAATGCATGCAAATCAGCCAAGAAAAACAGGCAGGCAGTCTGTTGGCTTCACATACGGAGGTATTGACTAACACAGCTAATACAAGTGTCTGCTGTGACTCTAATGAGTTTTAAAATGCCATTGAAGTGTGGAGGCACTAATCTGTCTCGAGTCAGGCCCCACTGACATAGCAGTAGGCTGAGAGGCTGATGGGCAGAACCACTGAGCCCTGACAGCCTTGACAGACCTGGCAGCTATTCATCTGCCCAGTGCTGCCCTTCAGGAAGGTGAGAGAAGCTGAGGTGCAATACTGTGCATGAGGGTGACGACCTGACAAATACTGAATGGAGCCCCCGTGCTCCCTGATAAGTTACCAGTCAGCACTATTTGTCAATCTGCCTGTGGGGATTTATGGATACTGGAATCATCCATAACGTATATAACTTTAAAAAGTAATGAACGGATGGGAATGCAGCCAAGCGCCTCTCAGCTCTGTTTGCTCTGGATTGAATAAAAGCAGGTCAAAAGTAAATAAATACTCTTATAAACTGGGATCCAACATGTACAGGAAGCAGGCCTAAAACTTCTAAAATGATTTGGGTGATACTGTACTTAAAATGGAAGTTCTTAATTTACCTCTTGATATAGGCAATTTCTCTAGTTCTATAATTCCACTGGTTTCAAATTGGGAAAAAAGTCAAAAATACCCATAGAGAGCAAACCCTGGGGGGCATGTCAAAACATAAGGACCATAGCAGTATTTTAACAGTTGTTTATTTTTATTTTTTTGCAGATTACATAAAATGGTTATATATCAATACTGTAAATACTTTCGTTTTTATTCATAGTGAGGTTGAGTGAGATCCTATGTGAAGTGACATCTAGATACAGATATCAAAAATTAAAAACGACCTTAAGAAAGGAGAGGAAGCCATTCAGCTCATCTAACCTTGGCTAAGCTTGGCCGGTTCTCAGCAGATGAATAATCTCAAACCTTTGTCAAGTTGGGTCTTTAAGGATCCAAGTGATTCAGCTTTGATAACATAACTAGGTAAGCCATTCTATACCCTCACCACTCTATCACCACTTAATTTACAACAATGTCTAAGCCAACCAGGTCCCAAGTTTCATTAGCCCACTATGTCCTTGAAGCTTTAGAATCCTGAAATGAACTCTAAAATCTTTGAGCTAGAACGCCAGATCAAACCAGTGATATCGGGCGCAGCTAGAGACTGTAGTGGCAATCCTTCTGACTAAGGTTTTAGAACATAAGAAAGTTTACAAACGAGAGGAGGCCATTCGACCCATCTTGCTCGTTTGGTTGTTAGTAGCTTATTGATCCCAGACTCTCATCAAGCAGCTTCTTGAAGGATCCCACGGTTTCAGCTTCAACAACATTACTGGGAAGTTGGTTCCAGACCCTCACAATTCTCTGTGTAAAAAAGTGCCTCCTATTTTCTGTTCTGAATGCCCCTTTATCTAATCTCCATTTGTGAGCCCTGGTCCTTGTTTCTTTTTTCAGCTCAAAAAAATCCCTTGGGGGACGGCTATGTAAAGAAAGGTTGCAGGTATTCAAAAACACAGCAATGCTTTCACATAGAAGATGTGTGAACCTTTAAAAAACTAAAACACTGTGAATGAATTCACTTATATAAATGCATGTATCCCTCTTGAGCAGCTAGCATTGCCACAGTTCCCCTGCTTGCAGTTCCCCCTGCTTGACTCTACTTCCATCTCCAATGCAGCTAATTCAGCACCAAAACCCATTGTGAAAGAAAGTTACGGAATCTAGACGGAGTACATGAATACGTGTTAAATCAGTTCTGCTGGCATTCAGGTGGAGATTTGAGTAATACACACTTATCCTACTTCCTGGAATGGAACCAACAGGTTTCATGGCAGATGCTTTTTAATGGCACTGAGGGAGAGATGCTAAATCACACAGGAAATTACTTCAGGGTCCCACAGCGGCTGTCAGCAATTAAGTAGCTGTATGATTATTTGGGCAATACATTTCTGTATTACTTTCATCTGTAATGTTTCCTTCCTTCCATTTGCAGCCATAGACTGGGTTAAAGCACCATTCTGCCGCTGGCTGCACTAATTGAATGTTGTAGCTAAGTCAGAAGGCAAATTCTCCAGGAATATCCAAGCTTCCAGACATACATAAACTTGAAGCCCCACCCCCGGCAACTGAAATAATGTTTTTTTGTATTCTCTAATATTTTCTATTTTCAACAGAAGCTCCAGGAACATTTACTACTGGATGAACTGACAACCTGCACATTACTTACTTAGACCACCTTTACTATATATACAGTACAACTATGCATTGCCCATCAGTTTTTACTGCCAGTGTATATAATCCCATTCCATTTATTAAGTAATTTTGACAGTCCATGGTGGGAGAGCACATTAGAACTACTGCAGTCAAACATAAATATATAACAGAGTACACCTCAAAAGTCACAGTGTTGGTCTTCTATAGCTACTAGGTTGATTACACTGATACAAAACATGTATCAGAATGACTCTGTTTTGTTGTCAAGTGGGTTGCAGTAATCTTTGAGTAATCTATGCTGAAAAGCCAGGTTGCTAGGTCAGCAAGGACACTATAGAGCAAAGTGCAAAGCACACATAACACAATGAAAGGAAATAAAAGAAAGCAAGCAAATCAGAACTGTAGTAGAAAGACCATACCTACAGTACTTGTCGTTGTTCTTCATAAAACCAGAACAAAGCAACTCAAAACACTGTGATCTATGCTTTAAATTCTAAGGGTTGACCTGAATGAATAGGAATTTAGAAGTTGTTTCTAAGCAGCAAGTGTTCGAGCTTCCAAAATGAGTAGACCACTGGATGTTATCCTGCAAATCTAAAAGTGGGAAGTGTGAGAGTTTACACAAAATGAGAGTGACTTCCAAATTCACCATTATTGTCTATCCAGGGCTTGTGCAAACTGCAAAAGAAGCATTACATTTAAGACTGACCAGAAACATGTTTTAAATGAATGCCAACTCAAGGGTCCTTTCACATACTCAGTTAGATAGAACACATTCTTTGAGCACTCTCTGCTTAAATCAATTGACAACTTAATGTCACGGCTAAAATAACTAAAATCATAATGAGAGTGCTAAGGCAGGTGGTGCAGAAATGCTCAGGAACTGATAGAGGCTTCTATAAGTAGTTAGGGGTGTGTCGAGTTTAAATGGCAGGCCTGAACTGAAGGGGAAAGAAAAACATATACAAATGTGGTCAAGCTAAACTGGAGAATTGATTGCCAAGTTAGCTTGACCACACGTAAGAAGGAGGAGCAAGGAAGACAGTTTCTCTATTCAGCTCCGAATTCAAGAGCAGATAGTGCATGCATCCTTCAGCCTTTTCACAGGAATAGCCTAGCTTGGGTGAATATTTAGTGTTGTTTAGCTTTATGTTTAAAAGCGAAAGTGAGGCAACTTTTGTGGATTTGATTGGTCTTTTAAAATAAGAACGCTCCCAGTGCTAAACTGCATGTGCTATTCCTGCCACTAGCCAGCCTTGACCACAAAGCTATCCTTCTACAGTCCTCAGTTTCAAAGGGATTGTACTTCAGAATTGTCATCAACAGCATAAGAAAAGCTGCATTTAATGTCCCTGGAGGACAGAGGATCGCATTTAGGGAAAAGGCTTAGAAATGTAATTTACTCTAAAGTTGTATTGGCTGCGAAAGGGGTTATTGTTGATGCTTCGCTGGTACAGTTTTCACTACAAAGAAAATGCATTTCACAATAAGGCAGCAAGCTGCAGTTTAAGAGTTAGTGTGCACATTTATTAACAAAAACAAGAAAAGAATAAACTGGTACGAAGTCTAGTATAAAAGGTTCAAGCAAAAGAATAAATCACTTGTAGGCTGGACATTAGCCTTCACTACAGATACAAAACAATACCAAAATTACAGCACGCCCCAAACTCCTCTCCCAAACAAAGGATTTTGCTTCCTTTTTATACATGTGGCCACTCCCCAATTAGCACCAATTATCTAATTGGGGAATGGCCACACCTGTGATTGCTGGTAGGGACAGACTTAACCCCTCCTTGCCAAACTTACATTTCCACACACACACACTATTTACAGCAGCAGGGCTTCTGCCCGGCAACACAAGGATTTAAATCCATGCGTTTATCTCTTGCTAGGACCTTTCTTCTCGTGTACATACATATCAGCAACAAATTAGTACAATAGTAATAGCCATGTACTGCCACTTTAAATGAACGTTATAAAAAGTTCTTAGTGCAGTACTAACGTTAATCATCCAGTGAAAGTGTTGTGTTGACATGTTCCTCTCCACTTGAATGTCATAAAAAAAAGTGTCCTTAAATAAGCAAGGGATTAGCTGTCAACAGGAGACAGAGCAAGGCAAGCAGAAATGTATTCAGCCATCGATATCTCCTTAATCACAGCTGTGGATGTACTTAGATAACATTGCTACTGTAAATTAGGGGTGCTGAGAGGAGCAACAAGCTAACGGGGAAGGCTGGGCACAAAACCAACAACGATGCACACCACAAGGAAGTATGGTGCAAAAGGGCCAGGCCTGTCTGCAGGTGTGGTCATAGAGTTGTTAAAGAGCTTGAACCTCATCTCACCAAATTGCAATGGCAGTGCACCATACCACGTTACAAGGACAATGCAAAATGCAAGCAAGTTACTGTGCACTGGGAGTTTAAGAGAGCATGTTTCTACTCAGCATGATATTGTGTCTTAAATGAATACTCAAGGGCCAACTTTTCAGGGGTCGGAGTTGAGTTGAGGTTGGAGTAGAGGCTCATTGTTATTCAGTAGCAGTCTGAGGAAGGCGTAGAAACAATATAGTGCATCATGGGGTTATTTTTTTATTTGTATAAAATACTTGTTAAAGTTACAAAACTAGAAATAGGAGTTAAATTCTCATTTGAAAAAGTAATTTGAGCTTCGGAGCAAAGAATATCAACTACTGCTGGATTGTAATGGCATTGTAAAGAAAATACTGAAGATTGTGGACACAAGTGTGACACATTGATGTTATCTTAATTGGATACCACCAACTATTGCTTGAACTGATGTAATTCAATGCAAATAGACGACACTATAGACTAGTTACATGGAATAAACCGTCATTGTGGTTCAGGGTGGAAAGCTCACAAGGAAAGTTTTGAAACGAGTAGACCAGTTGCATTCACTGCATCCCATCATCCATCATCAATCTGATAAGAAGGAACATTCCTCTAAGGACATTTCCATATAAAATCCATTTTAAGATGCAGCTTAGACATACTGTCATGCACCAATGCCAATGTGCATTAAATGAAACTGCAGAATGATAGAACAGTTTCTTTTTTAAGGATGGTTATATTACTCTGAAATTGCACATCATGAAAAATGCTTTTTACTTAACATTTAATTGCATCCTGATTTAGAACTGTGGATATTTAAAACCTTCTATTTTTTTTGTAGTGCCCATAATGCTTTATTTTGCCTGGCCTAAATGAGTGTTTAACTAAAATGTATGTAAAAGGTATGCAATAGGGGTCCTAGTGTGTATCTGTTATTTAAATGCCACTACAATTCTGTACTGATATTCCATTTGTATTCTGAATGTTTATTTAGACTTATATTGGTAGTTTTCTGTTCCAACAAATATTGGAGACATGAAAAGATAGCTAGGTGAAACAGGCTTGTAATGTATTGGAGGTCTGCCCCTAGCAGCTAGCATCTCAAAGGGAAACAATATACTGTCTACCATCTTTTAGAAATGGCTACCAGGGCTCTGGGCAACAGTCATTTCTGCCCCCTTTACAACTAATTCAACTAAGTCTTTTCAGAAATAAAAAATAATCATTAGTGAAAACAGCAACAAAAAGCAAAATAGCAAACAGAATTGTAACTGTAATTAAGATAGTAAACAGGCCGGAACCTAAGTATTGATTGTGGCGCAATTGCAGTTAATTTGCATGTTGGCAAGCTATGATTGACTGATTAAATTACTGTGCTTATTTAAAGTGTTCCAAAACACCCTGCAAAGTTTATAATAAGCGCATAACCTTACCTTTGCTGTGTCCCGTGTTGCCTTATATTTTTTAAAATATTGTTGACTCTTTACATTTTTAATCACAAAGCATGACTCTAAAATCAACTGGGCAATACATTTCCTAACATTTACTCGGGAGCGTTTGCCAGGATAAAAAAAGAAAAAAATCTAATAAGGACTGCAGTGTATCCAGATCATGCTTGCAACAATACTGAATTTCTGTCAGGAATATGTTGAATCAAACTGCTGTGATATGTGCAACATGGGATAGAGTGACGGTAAAGTAATGTGTTCTTGCAAACACTGCAGAGGGTTCTGTAATGCTTTACGTATCCCAGTAAGGAGAGTTTGTAAATCTGCCGCCACCGCTACTAATGCTATCTCATAAACCATGCTGGCAACTTCATATTGTCTGTATTTTCCTTTTGAAAATCTAACGGCACTCTTCATTTTGACCTGTGACCTATGATATCCTCCATATTGAAGTCATATAATATTTGGGTTTACGGACGATAAAGACCTAATATTGGCTTCATACTCAGCAGACAACTGTTTTCTGGGATTTTCTAGATCAAATTCAATCATGGGTGTCATAAAAGATAAGTGTCATGGCTGTACCTTTGGATTTCTTATTTAAGTATGATTATCAATATTGTCCAGTTACTATGAACCAATTTACAGCTGCATTGTTTTGACATAGGGGTTTTAGAATTGGTACACAGTTTAATTCTATTATTCTCTCAATCGTTCCGTTAGATGGTGTCCATTAACATTAAACATTTCAGTGCCACATTCTGGTGGGAGTTGTGAAGTTTAGACCTGAGTTCTGATTCAACTCTTTGAGGGTTGCTCTGCACTGCTATTCCGTAAAAGTGTTTACCGTGGTATAAACTAAACCTGTACATTGTGTGATAAGAGTTCCTCTATTTAGTACATTCCATCTCTTTAAAGCTGTCACCACACTCTTAAGTACTCTATGCCCCATTCAAAGCCACAGAGCCATCCAGCTAAAAAAAAACAATCGCTAACTGTTTTAGATCGTTGCAATCATGGCGAGTAGTTCTACGTTCTGTTGCTTCAATATCATGACTCATGAATGAAGTCTATTGCAGTATTTGGAGGATGACAGGTACTTTAATCAATTAACAGGAATGTTTTAATTTAATTAACTACCTACCCCCCCCCCCCCCTCCCCCCAACATACACACGTACACAAAATAAATTTTAAAAAGAAATTAAGCAAAGCAATGGTCCTGGCAGGCAACTCTCTTTAACCTTTGTTCAAATCACGTAAATAGCAAGCATACAATATGTTAGGTGATTCCAATACCAGACTAAAATCATCAGTCGAATAGCTGGTTCCTTATTTGTCCCTTAGAAAGCAATATGTCCAATGATCTTCAAGTAAAGGATTTATAGTTGACCTCAATCCGCTACGTCTCCGCTGTGCACCAGAGTTCGCCTCCTCCCCAGCGTTCATCTGCTTTTTGGCTTCGCCTAACTTGGGAGGGCAGCTATTCTGCCCATGGCTCCCAACGGCCATTCTTTCCACGTATCTCCAAGCTAATTCATGAGCAATGGTACCTCGAAAGGCGAGGCCAAAGGCCAAAGAATGTAGCATAAAGCATGAGTTTTCTGACTGAAATTATATATACACTTACTAGCAAGAATACATGTTGTGCTAAATAACATCACACAAAAAACACCCCTAATATGATTAGTTATTATTGCTTTAGGAAACCATTCATCTTGGTTTCGCTGGTCTTTCTCATAATAGAATATCAAAGGCTAGCATTAGATCTAAGGCAGCTCCATTTCAATACAATATGTGCAGTATAAAGGGCAAGTTTACCTTTATATTGAACTACTATGGGATATTCTTGTGCTGGTGTACAGACATTTTTTCTGCTACCTGTCATATTTTGCCACTTTGCTATTACAGTATGTGCAACCTTGTTTTCAAACATGTATCTAATATCCTTGTGTTAGTTGCAACAGAATTATTTGCAATAATGTTGCATAAAATTGGATTTTGAAGGTGACTACGCTGACAGTTGTTATATTGTCTGATGAATCACCCACTTATTCAGTGCCGTTACATCCTGGCTTTGAAATAAAAAAAATATGTACAACTGAATATCCGAGAGCTTGCATCTTTGTAGAAACGGGTTTGTGAAAGATATACTGTGTGTTTAGACTGCAGACCAGTGCATTTAGGAATATACAGCAAAGTTTTAAGTTTGATTTAAAACAATTGTACAAGTAATAGTATCGTACAAAAAGCAATTTAACTGACTTACTGAATACACATGATTCAGAGTCAAGTAGATAAACATTTCAACAAAGTCTATTCAATGAATTTAAACAGTGACAGATCTAATTACCACCATCTTTTAAATCACTATAGAGGCCCTTGCCTTTGTATTATTTGTACAGACAAAAATACTCTACAGAGACACAAATCCTTTTAAAGGCCTTCTGGGAGAAATTAATGTGAAGTATGACCCTCTGGGATCATGAACAGTTGTGACAGGGCGGAAGCCCTGCATGTGGGAAATATGTAATTTATTGTATATTTTTGGATTAATTGTTGTAAATAGATTGATTTAATTAATTGTTTAACTGCTGTGGCGCTCTGCCGGGGGCGATTACCTGTCTGCGTGGAGCAGCAGCTGAAAGCAATCAGCTGTTCCAGCAGGCAGGTGGGCGTGTCTCGGCAGAGCGTTAGTATAAAAACATAGAGATCACTGTGATCGGGGCTGCTGCAAGGCCTGCCGTTTTCACGGCACCTTTGATTTATAGTTTGTTGTATTGTGTTTTTTTTTTAGTGTCTTTTACAGTCTTCTACCGTCCTCTGTGAGCTACCATCGTTGGTAGGGTCATATGACATTATTGTTTGTTTTTTTGTTTTATGTGTTAATAAATCGTGAGCGCTGTGCTGTCGTGTTTTACTGCAGTTCTGAGTCTCCGTGCCTCCATTCCGGCTCTGTCTGCCTGTCTGCCTGCTTCAGTGCGGGAACAACACGTAGGAATACCAATGCAATCCCAGAATCCCAGTCCACTCTGATAAGCCCCTTTCACACTGGCATGCCCTACCAGAACTGTAGTGTTAATGAAACACACCTCCTCAATGAAGAACTCATTGGGTGGGCTCAGATAGATTCGAAGAATCTATTACAAGGCAAATATGTGAATTCTTCTTACCCCAAACCTTCTTGTGTTTACTTGTTTAGGGGGCAACCAGACAGTGGAAGATGCGTTGCCTACTCTTCCCAACTACTGGAACTTCACCTGGACACTTCAGGATGATTCACAACTTCCTGCAGAGAGAGTGCAATCTGGTAAGTAGATTTAACCAAGTATACTCTGCCTGCTAATATCCATCCAATCTCATAAACCATTTGGATGATCAAGCCATGTATGTACACTATGGCAAGCAACTAGGACTGAAGAGTAAAACCTGAACTCAACTGAAAGCACCAGAATATTTGCAAACATCAAAATAAAGTTGTTGCTGCAGTCAAAATTTTGAACAGATTTGTGTTTTTTGGCCCAAGCAAGCTGGGATGTATTCAAACCCTGGGTTTTTATTCTTGTCCCTAATCACTCCCCTTTGACAAATGCCTTGCAATATTAACTAAGAAGTTTTTTGCTTTTTTTTCATTGCTCTCCTGTTTATATTGTATATAACCTTGGAATGTCAAAGCTGTTAAGTAATTAAGTATATTTATTATTTTCATGACACATGGAAGGTCAGCACAAGGCGGCGTACTGACGTAGCTGCTTCCCCTTTGTACCCACAAAGTCCTCCCTGCAATCAACCCGTCGCCATGGTTTCTCCAATAGAGGCCCATCCTGCAGCTGATTGCAATAGAGTGTTTCCGGGTACATGCAACTACGCGCTTCCCCTAATATGGTCACCTTCAGGTTTCTACCTACCGTCAAGGCGGTCCATCTAGGAGGCAGCATACCACCATCCTTACACAGCGCCCTTTCTGCTTACAACATTGATCCTTTCTCTCTTTATCACAGCCACCCATTCTTGTTTTGGAAAAGTTGGCTTTTTCAAGCTGCAATGAGATTACTCCTATGTAGATGCTGGAGAGTGGAGAATGGTGTGCTCTCATTATTAAAGTAATTGCAGCTAGCCAAACAATCCAACGAATCTTTCCTGTTCTCCACTTCTAATAGCTACATAAGTCTCAGATTTGGAAAAAAAACAAAGCAAAACGTTTTTTCATTTTCAAAAGCTGATATCTGTTTCTACTTTAGGTTAAAGGAAGTTTCCATGGTCTATGCCTTTTTCACAAGAAATGTGGTATACTTGCACTCTGGGTCATTACCCTCAGCAGTGTCTTCTGGGTCATAGCATATTATTGGCTGAAAGCATCCCAATCAATTGGGGGAAACAGCTGATTGGTTATTGACAGAAAAGACGCTATTGAAGGTGTGGGAACAATTTTAGATATTTAGGTGCAATGACCAGGCAAGTGCAATGCTATCTGAAAACATTGCTACCATACAGAGGTTTCTTTAAGCATGTGCAGTATCAGACATCATGTTTTAAAATAAAAATACATGTTTACATTAACATGTATTTCTTTCAAATCTGGACATTTGAGACATATAATTTATAGTGAATGAAAGTGCACAGCAGGTAAGATTTATGGAATTATTTTGTCAGCTACAATCACAAGGTGCAGGGAAATTACAGCTCTGAGATGCTGAGGTGGGTGTTTATGGAATCTAAAGAAGTGTTCTATAATGTTCATATGTATTATTTATACACTCTCCACTATAGGCAATAGCCACACATTGATTGTTACACTGTTCTAGCGCTTGAGGTATTAACTGTATCATGTACATTTTATCCTTACAATAAGCAATAGTAAAACATGATGCACATACAGATTCATTTATTTTTCATGACAGATTTCAGCTATGTTGGATTTCACTGCAGGGTGTTCATGGTTAAACTTTTTTTTATTTTTTGCATGCTAGGTGTGCTGAATTTAGACAGGAGAAATTTAGACAGGAGAAAATAAGAAGCAGTTTTGAATGTAGAGCAGGCACACAGCGATTTGAGAGTCCCGTCAATGCACTATAGTGGTTGAAGAGTCCGGAAATCATGTGAACAGGTGTGCAGGGACTACAATAGAAACAGTGATGCACAGGCATTTAATGTGAACAAAATAACATTTCATTTACAAAATAGAGAGGGATATTTCATGAATTGTACCCTCCAGGAGGCACGCGGTAACCACTTTGTTCTTAGTGATGAATTAAGAAAGGCTGATTAGCTCTGGCAGGTTAAAACATACTTGAACTTGACTTCAGTGTTATAAAAGGAGAGCTCTGTAGTTGTCTATTATTCTCTATTATAGAGTAGATATAGTCTGGGATCCAGACACTCTGAATTGGGATGGACCTGACATGTTCTGCTTAACTCGGCAGGCCCGTTTTTTTTCTTAGTTTAGACCCTGAAGGATATGAATCATTGTAGTGCCCCTTTGTGTGTAAACGGCATGCCAATTTATTTTATAATACCCCATTACGGATGCAGCCTTTCAACAACTGGGTTGAAAATCTGTTAGTCGCAGATTTTACAAAGTTGTATAGTTGACCTATCCATCACTGCAGACAGATTGTCAGTACTGATGCTGAAAACCTTTTCTTCAGCCGCAGCTCCTAAATCAGCAAAAATTTGTGCCCGTAAGACCAGTGTGTTGTGCCTGCAATGGCAACTGACATGTATGAATTACTGCAATACTGACATACAGAGAAGGGGAGAAACAACTTTTGTATTCTACTGCTGTATGCTTTAATCTCTGCTTTTGTGCAATTAGTTAAATCTGTATTCCAGTGTAATTTTATTTAACATTTGTAATAAGAAGTTGGTTAAACATTGAGTTCCATTGTCCTCACTCCTTACCTTTCAACAGCAGCCTTGTAAAAGTTTACCACAGCATTGCAGTTTTACCATGCTTTTCCTCTGGTTATACCATAGTTTATCCTGGTGTTCCATTCTTATTAATATACTTTACCATACCTCTCTATCCTTTACAATGCCCTCCTGTGCTTTACCATACTTTCACTGTGCTTTATTGCATGTTGTTGTGCTTTTACTATCAATCAATCAATCAATATTTATTTTATATTGCGCCTTTCATAGTGGACCACCATCACAAAGCGCTTTACAAGATAGTGAGGAACAATGCATAATACATTAAATACAGTGAAATACAGTGAATAGTACATTACATACAAACCTTAAAAAAATGCAAATACATTAAAATGCAGGCATAATACATTAAATACTAGGCTAGGATGTGAATTCTAAACATTGTGGATGTGTATGTGTCATGCAGAATCATACGAATGAGATGGAGTGAAAAACCTGAAATAGCAATTTAGACAACAGCTAATAACAGCATGGATGTCAAGTCTGAAGGTTTTCACAATTTTGAGAGTCTCACGGCCATGCAATGGATTCTCACGTTTGTGCAGAAGTTTGTTATTGTTTGCGATGCTGCGAAACCCTTTTATACATGATGCAGTGGTAAATCCAATACGACTGTCCAAGCGGATTATTTCTTTTTTGGGGAGGTCACCATGAACAGGTGTACATTACCATTCTCAATATGGAGCCCCCAACAATCATGACCTCCCTTCTTTTTACTGTCTGGCCATCACTGTTAATAGGGTCCTGGATGTTGTTCCTTTCGTTCTCTTGATGTTGGTTTTGATCACATGGTTCATGTTAAAGAAATCAGAATGCAAAACCACTTGGAAAGGTATTCTGGAGTGGATGTAATTTGTTCAGTCTTGTTGCTCTCTATATGTGGCTTGGAAGCCTTGTGTCTCTTAATGGAATACTAAACCAGTTGTAATTGATATTATTCCCCTCTACAGCATGACAAGATAACTATGAATCTTACATATCATTTTGGATCTGCTGACAGCAACCTTGTATAATTAAATTGCACATTTTGAAGCACTTGCACATGTTAATTTTAATATTACTTATTTTTCATAAAAGAAGAAAAAAACATATGAAACAAACTTCCATTCATCTAAATTAAATGTCTGGGTTGTTTATTTCTGGTTTGGTAAGTTTATTGCTGCTAGTGACGATTTAAAGTAAAGAGCTTTGAAAGTCCATCCCAAAGGATTTCAATGCCCATGTTCTGTATGAACACTAATTAAAAATGTTTTATGCAAGCATGAAAGAAACTGTAAAAGTTGTTTCAGCCAGATTGCCTTCATCAGGAGATGTCTGTCAGAAGATCCAAGAGCTTTTTAAATAAAACATTCCAGTCCAACTTTATCTTCAATAAATGAGAAATATGTGTGCATGATATGTGTGCATAATGTTCTTTATCAACAATAAACTACCAACTAATTAAAGTTTAATACATAATTATGTGCTACTGTAATTATTGGACAATTATTATTCCTTAAACATTTTACCCCAGTTTGGTACAACTATTACCCGATTCTCACTACCTAATGTGCAGTCGACATGTGTTGAAAACATAATTGTGAATGACCATTTAAGTTTTCGATACTTAGTGTTTGGTCCACAGCTGTATTCGTTGCATCACTGGTAGTGTTCAGTAAATAAATACTAACCACACTGTTTTAACCTCTGTACATATCAATGGTTCAGATATTTTTCACATTTTGTTTCATGTTTACAAACCATTTGATCTCCTATGACATTCCCTTTTGATTATTCCCCCAGGGATACTTTGTTTTTGTTCACAAAAACTCCCATGTCTATATTTTTTTCTTATTTGTCTAAATGCTTTGGGCAGTTTAAAGTATTGCCATCAATATTTCATGTTTGCAGTGACAAAAGAGATCCTTTACTTGCAATTCTTTTTTTTTTTTTTATGGTAAATGGAAATAATTTGTCACCAGCAAATTCCAATAGCACTCATTGCATGGTGGTAGTGCAGGCTCCAATATGGCCTTGAGGTTTGTGATATATGACTAGAGAATATAAAGTAGCAATTTTGGTATCTTCAAGGAGGAAGGAACTAGTTTGTACCACAGTAAACAAAATCTCTCAGGAGTAAAATAAACCAAGTACCTGTCACAAAGACGGCTGACAGTGGGTGACGTCAGACCAGAAACAGGAAGTAATACACAGAAACTTGGGTGTTGGGAAGCTGAGCTGTGATCGCGCTCAGCATTTAATAATTTAAACAGAAAATAAAAGGTTTGTACACAAAACAGGACACGGCACTTGCGGCCAAAATAAACAGACAAACAAAACGGACTATACAGACACTGACACACAGGGACGGACGGACGAACAAACACGGTGAGCACAAACTAATATTCTTCTTCTTATCTTTATCTCTCCTTCTCCACACCCGTTCTCCACTCTCGAACACCTAACCCCGAGTGAGTGAATCGTGCATCTATATATACTGTTGTGCTGGGATTCAATTACTAATTAATTATTTACTTGAATCCCAGCACGTGAATTAATTAAGTGCAACCTCGTGCCTAACTACAATTATACATTTTTAAACACACGTGAAACACAGACCCGCTTATATCCCGTGTACCAATCGCTATACACCAACATTAACACATGCAACATGCAACATATAACACACACATGCACACAGGGCGGGCCATTGCCACATATACCCCCTTGTGCGAGCACACATGGCCTCAACGGCCACCTCCCCTTAAAACCCAGCAGTCCAGGACAAAGTCTCGGGCTGGGAAGGGAGGCTTCAGTGGGCCCATGGCTGGCAATGTTGCCAGTAGCCAGGCTGCTACTGGCCATGCTGTCAGCAGACGTGCGGACAGCTCCCAGACTGACTCCTTCAGCCGGGCAGTCCTGGCAGCGAAAGGCTGCTTGGGTGGTCTACGGACCTCCCCTTCTCCGGCAGCGAAACTGCTGCTGGGGTTGGTGGTCTCCGCACCTCCTCCCCTTCTTCAAAGCCGCAGCTCCCTTGCGGGGCTCCGCCCAGTACTTCCGCAGCGAAAGTGCTGCAGTGGGCGCAGGTCTCCTGACCTCCCCACGATCTCCGGCAGCAAAGTGTTGCAGTGGGAGCAGGTCTCCTGACCTCCCCACGATCTCCGGCAGCGAAACTGCTGCAGTGGGAGCAGGTCTCCTGACCTCCCCACGATCTCCGGCAGCGAAACTGCTGCAGTGGGAGCAGGTCTCCTGACCTCCCCACCTTCTTCGTGGCTGGCAGCTCCCTTGGTGGGGTTCCGCCACAGTACTTCCTGCTGCGATGCGGAGCAACAGGCAGCCCCAGGCGACGCGGAGCGGCTGGCAACCCCAGGCGATCGCGGAGCGGCTGGCAACCCCAGGCGGCGCGGAGCGGCTGGCAACCCCAGGCGATGCGGAGCGGCTGGCAACCCCAGGCGATGCGGAGCGGCTGGCATCCTCGGGCGATGCGAGGCAGGCATCCTTGGGCGAGCGCAGGCAGGCATCCTTGGGCGAAGCGAGGCAGGCATCCTTGGGCGGCGAGGCAGGCATCCTTGGGCGAAGCGAGGCAGGCATCCTTGGGCGAAGCGAGGCAGGCATCCTTGGGCGGCGAGGCAGGCATCCTTGGGCTAAGCGAGGCAGGCATCCTTGGGCAAGCGAGGCAGGCATCCTTGGGCTGCGAGGCAGGCAGTCAGGACAAGCTGGGGTGCGGTGTTGGCCTCTCTCGGCCTCTGCGGCCGGGCGGTTCTTCCCCGTGCTTCCCTCAGCAGCCTATGCAAGGGCTGCTGAGGACCGCCAGCATCTAGTCCTGGTCCTTCTGGTGAAGGGAGAGGCAGCTCCTGCTCCTCTCCCCCTGATGGTGATGGAGACAGAGACAGCTCCTGCTGCTCTGCTCCTGGCGGTGGAGGTGGGAGCAGCGAGTAGTCTCCTGGCGACAGAGGTGGGAGCAGCGTGTAGTCTCCTGGCGACAGAGGTGGGAGCAGCGTGTAGTCTCCCCCTTTTGCAGGGGACTGGTGCTGCTCTGCCTCTCTTGCAGGGGACTGGTGCAGCTCTGCCTCTCTTGCAGGGGACTGGTGCAGCTCTGCCTCTCTTGCAGGGGACTGGTGTGGCTCTGCCTCTGAAGGAGAAACCAGCAGGCATTCTTCCTCTGCTGGTGGAGATGGGGACAGCAGGCATTTTCCCTCTGCTGGTGGACATGGGGACAGCAGGCATTCTTCCTCTGCTGGTGGAGGTGGAACCAGCAGGCATTCTCCCTCTGCTGGCAGCTTGGGTCCTAGGGCTGTGGAAGCCCGACTTCCCTCTCTTTGGGCTGTGGACGCACCCACTCCTCCCTTTTGGGCTGTGGACGCACCGACTCCTCCCTTTGGGCTGTGGACGCACCGACTCCCTCTTGGGCTGTGGACGTTCGGGCTCCTCCCACTCAGGCGTAGGACGCTCGGGCTCCTCCCACTCAGGCGTAGGACGCTCGGGCTCCTCCCGCTGGGCTGTGGACGCCAGGCTCCTCCCGCTGGGCTGTGGACGCCAGGCTCCTCCCGCTGGGCTGTGGACGCCAGGCTCCTCCCGCTGGGCTGTGGGACGCTCAGGCTCCTCCCGCTGGGCTGTGGACGCCAGGCTCCTCTCCCTCCGCCCGGAGGCGAAACCAGCAAACCTTCTTCCTCTGCTGGTGGAGATGGGAGCTGCATGTCGCCTCCCTTCAGCCCATTGAGGAGGCAGGTAGGTGTGGCTCCTCCCACTTGGAATGCAACCTGCTGGGGCAGTCCCATATCGGCAGCCAAGTAGTTAATCACCACGGCTGCCGGGTTCACGAAGGGCACTGGGTAGAAATGTTGTTCCCAGCGCTCCCAACGTTCCCCATCTCTGGCCCACAGCAGGTCAACAACCAGTGGGAGGTCCTCCCCGCTCCACTCCGGGTCCGACACCCAGTCTAACATCTCCTCAGAGGACGGGAAAGGCTCTGTTTCCTCCCTCCTGGGCTCTGGAGACAAAACCAGCAGGCATTCTTCCTCTGCTGGTGGAGACTTGGGCGGTGGAGGCTCTGCCTTCCTCTTCCCCTTTCCTCTTCTCTGCCTCCTCCTCACCTTCCTCTCCTGGGCCTGTTCCTCCTCTCCCTCTTGGTAGGGGCAGCACCACCGGTGCCCGAACTCCCCACAGGCAAGGCTTTGGTCTTGGTCCTCTAGACCACCGAGGAGGACCTCCAGATCCTGGCAGCCATCTCTCCAGTCTTCCATTTCCTTATATATATATATTTTTTATTTTTTGTTGTTGTTGTTGTTTTTTTTAAACAACAAATTGCGGTTCCTGCTCTGGTCTGCGTCTAGGAGGCGCTGGTAATCCCATGATGACACCACGTGTCACAAAGACGGCTGACAGTGGGTGACGCCAGACCAGAAACAGGAAGTAATACACAGAAACTTGGGGTAAGTGAAGCTGAGCGCGTGATCGCGCTCAGCATTTAATAATTTAAACAGAAAATAAAAGGTTTGTACACAAAACAGGACACGGCACTTGCGGCCAAAATAAACAGACAAACAAAACGGACTATACAGACACTGACACACAGGGACGGACGAAACAAACACGGTGAGCACAAACTAATATTCTTCTTCTTATCTTTATCTCTCCTTCTCCACACCCGTTCTCCACTCTCGAACACCTAACCCCGAGTGAGTGAATCGTGCATCTATATATACTGTTGTGCTGGGATTCAATTACTAATTAATTATTTACTTGAATCCCAGCACGTGAATTAATTAAGTGCAACCTCGTGCCTAACTACAATTATACATTTTTAAACACACGTGAAACACAGACCCGCTTATATCCCGTGTACCAATCGCTATACACCAACATTAACACATGCAACATGCAACATATAACACACACATGCACACAGGGGCGGGGCACATTGCCACAGTACCTCATCAAATCACCTGTCAAAAGAGGGAACTGTGCAAGGTGACATCTCTTATAACAATAAGATACATCCTCATTTAGCAGGCTGAATAATGTTGATGGTGTTTTCGTGCCGTTCTCTCCTGTTGCAGAGATCGGTTGTGATTTTGAAGCCCCCTGTGATTTGGAATATGCCTCAACTGCAGATGAATCCAACTGGAGGGTAACAACAGCCAAGGACCTCTCCGAGGAGGGAAATTCCGGAGCTCCCAAAGAGGATTTCTCAGAGAAATGGGTGGAAGGTAAGGAAACAACATTGAGCAGATCATGTGTATTGGTGTCTGGCAGCATTACTATATGATTATCTGATGGCATGGTTCTTCATTTGCTGTGATTGTTTGCTGGGACGAAGATGGGTTTTTCATGTTTGAGGTTTGAGTCTTTTTTATTTATTTTTTTAATTAGATGGAAAACAAAAGTATAATTTGTACCGCAGTAAACAAAATCTGTTATCAATAAAATAAAGCAAGTACCCTATCAAATCCCTTATTAAAGACACATGAAACACTCCTGTACAGTAGAAAGTGTGTTATTACATTCCAAGCTGTCTTTGTTTGAATATTTGTTCTAGCACTACCATAGACAGCTGTCATATCTGATTCTGACTCATTTTTTTAAGTCCCAACAGAGAATTCATCCCACACAACAATTACAGCACCACATGTAGGGCCATTCACAAATTGTTATTGGTACATTTTATTTCTGAAAGAAAAACAAACACCAATTACCAAACGTTGGAGGTGTTTATTTCTAATTTACTAAGTTAATTGGGTGTTATTTATTCTTTCTGAGCTGTGGTTTTCTGCAGTATACCATGGTAAAAGCATATAAGTGTAGTAATTAAGCAATAACAGACAAGAAGGTGTGGGTTGTACTGATACAGCCCACACCTTCAATTGTGTCATTGCGCTTAGAAAATGGCTTGAAAATATTATTTTACTAAAACAAAACAAAACAAATAATGCTAGATTTTAAACTTTAAATGACATTTCATTTAATATGTCCTTCCATCAATACAAAATAGTCCCTAGACTGTCTCTAGAGGGCTACTAGGTGGCTAGAAGCACTTATTACTTCTGAATTAAATGTTAATTTACTTTGTAGATATGTAAATGTGTTTTCCTATTTCTTTGTTAATATACTGCAGCTTAAATGTATTGCTTTTTTTTCTATAAAGAAGAACTAAAAAAATATATAAAATACAACTGCCTACTTGTATTTTTACACACATTGGTATGTCAATTTGAAATTACTGTTCACACACAATAATTACACTCTGCACCTTTAAATTTTAAATGTAAAGCCTTTGTTTATGTTCACCACTGTGACAGGGTGCTCGTGTCACATGTGTGGGTAACCACTGCTTAAGCAACACAGAGAGACATTGGAGGTGGAGTTGAAACGCCAGCACAGGCGCGGAGGATTTATTAATACAAAACAGAAAGTAAATAAAGGGGTCATGTGACGTTACCAGCGATGGTAACACACAGAGGACACGTACAACAAGCTGAACAAAAATGCAAGTAAAACACAGTACAAAAACTACAAATAAAAGGTGCCACAGAAGGCGAGCGCTAACCTTATAAACGAGGCGTCCCGCTCCAGGAACCTGCTACACTATGTAACACTCGCTGTACATTACTTCCTGGGATCACTATCCCCTAAACTAACCTACTTATGAGCTGGTATTCATACGACAACTCTTCCTGCTTCATACAGCCTTGGCACAAGGTATTTTGCTTTATTACAGCAGCTTAGATTCACTCGTGTACCAGTTCTCTGTGCATGGAAACCATATTTTGACAAAATATCATTAGTAATCTTCAAAAACAGCACAAGTACTTTACGCATAGCAAATTTACATATCAACCCCCACCTTTCCCCTTCATTTGCATGAAGTCGGGTGAAAAGCCTGGTTTACTCGAGTAAAATAAACAGAGTGAATGGAAACCCAAAAAAGCATTTTACACAAGACATTTCTCTCGAACAAATATCTCAAGCTAAAAAAAACATGCATTAAAACTCCACCATTTTTTACCTGAATACTTCTTGAATAGACAACTTACGCAACTGTTGATCGTCCGCTTTCGGTGCTAAAGCCAGAGACTTCAAAGGTATTGCTGCCAACCAGATCAAAATTTCATGACTTTAAAGAAAAGACATGCAAGATTAATTGACATTTCAAATTTGTACAATTCCGTTTACTTTCTTATGTGTTAATATCACTGTGGCCTGTAGCTGTTGACCCAGACCCACTTTGATATTAATGCATGAAATGAAATGAGCCATAGTTCATGTGTTTTAAGTAAAAAATATATAGTTTTATAGTTATTTCAGAAACTTCGATCCCTCCGTTAATATATATATATATATATATATATATATATATATATATATATATATATATATATATATATATATATTACTTGAAATCCATATGTCTGTGGGGACCATTTTTACCGAGACCAAAACCTAATTAATGAATACGCCACACATAACGAAATGGTATTGAGGGGTAACCCTGCTGACATTTCCTGAAACTGCTGGTTTAGCATTTGGAACTAAGTTTGCCTCTTCCAGGGCACCCAGTAGTTATATGTAATCCCAGACAAGGTTCACAGCAAATAATAGTGTAGAAAACAATCCTTTTACATGCTGTGGTGTGCTAATGGTTATGCTATGGTTTCTTCAGGGTAATAAATATTTCTGGTGTACCATTATTATTTTTCAGAACCTGAAACACTTTCAATATGGATGAATTTCTTCAAACACGTATTAGGCAGGCTTTGCAGTTACTGTTTGCTATTAAAGTATGAATCCCTTAACTGCTGAGGTGAATGAACCATCTATTTCCAATCCTTGGAAACAAAAGCTGATAAACTGCATTATAGCACCCGAGGTCTGAGAAGCCTGATGGATTCTCAGATCACAAATTGGAAGGAGATTGTCCTGAAATATTAATATATATTTCCAAAGAGCACTAATGTGGTCTTTCCCCTCTTATCACTGGCAAAAAAATTGGATTTGTTTTTTGTTATATTTGAATGTATTGCATTATCTCAGGTTATGGCAGTGAATGGAGCTTTTTTTCAGGACTGTCATTTTTAGGCTTGCATACAGTATATCTCCTTGTTGGTATTCTTTGTCTGTGTGTTTTTTTTCTGTTATTTTGCTAATTTGTTTAAACTTGAAATTAAGAAACACTACTCTTGAGTAAAATTGTATTTATATAATTATTAATATTTATTTATTTATTTATTTATTTGTTATTTGACTGACAATATCATTTTTTTTTTTGAGGGCACAATGCAAGTAGCAGAAGCATGAAACTGGAAATACTAAACAGTAGGTTTAAAAATATATTTGAAAGGAAGCAATATGTACACATCAATTCAAAAGCAGAAAGGGAATTCTAAGAAATACCAGCAATCCAAAGTAACTCTACTGTAATGAGATGTCATTTGTGCAAGGCCTTTGAACCATGGATGCATATCCCATTGAGTTTTCCATATAGATGGCAGCATCACAGCAGTAACAGCATAGACACTGTACGGTACGTTTTACTCTGGCTGTGTGTGGTTATTTCTGTTGGACTAAAGCACAGACAGGGTGGATCTGTTCATAAGAATATAAGAGAATGTAGTAATAATGTAATAGGAGGCCATTCGACCCATTCGTAGCTGAAACCTTTTGCAGTTTGCTCTGCAAGATATTACAGTATTTTCCTCTTTTGTTTTAAATGTTAACCTATAGGTGGGGTTCAGGGGGAGGAGCTAGGCACCAACAACCTATCATCTGCTGTCATCAATTAAATCTACCTTATTTAAACATTAGTCACCTCTACCTAGCTGTCTTGTGTTTTTTCGTTTTGGCATAAACCTAAGCGATTTCAAGACCCATCAACTTTTGTATACCTCAATAATGGAGTACTTACAGCAGTTGTCATCAGTTCAGAGGATTCCCAGGATTTTCTATCATTACCAGATCATTCTTCTCCAGCTTCAATCCAGGGCCCATCCAGTCTCCGTTTTTCTCCCCTTCTGGCATTTCAGTTACATCTGATCAGGCTCCCGATCAGGTTCCAGTTCAAATATTGCCTACCGTTCCTGCCACCCAAACATCGAATCTGCGCCGATCCAGCGACTTGGCCTCAGGGCGCCCCTCGGATCGATTGTTTTGGAAGGACTGGCCCATGAATAAATTGATAAAACCCTCCTTAAAAGCGGTAATGCGATTCCGGCAGGGAGTGATAGAGAGTCTCTTTTCATTCTCTATTGCAATTCAGTATCAGCAGAACCAGTTTTCCTCGAAAAAACATAATCAGCAGCGCCCAGCCATTCAGCATCCTAAAACAGACAGCAGGCAGTCTATTCGGATCTAACCACCCCCACAACTAGCACCGCTAACCAGCAGCCAGCCATGGAAATCCAACATTCGCAAATATTTAAAGAGATAAAATCATTTATGCAGCCATTTTCCGATACTCTATCTTGGTCAGTTCTCAACTGTCGGATCTAAATAAAAGGGTGTCTATTATGGAACAGGAAAACAATCTTCAGCGCTGTCATTAATTCCAGCATCAAACACTGCAGCGCCGCCTACAGCTTCTTCTGGTCCAGCCCCAATTTCAGCCAGCGAAGCAGATCCTCCACAATTCAACCTCGCTACTGCATCTACATACGGATCCTCCTCTCCAACTGCAGCTAGGCGTCACACTATATCTCCACGAATCAGGCGTAACATTCTCGAAGGTAAGGACATTAATCTTGTTTCACTATTAATGGCGACTTGAATTCTTGGATCACAGAGTAGTGGATTGTGGAGATTTGGCAGTAACTCTAAAATCCAGAGATCCCAGACTGATTAAAAATCTTACATTAGGGAATTTGTCCTTGCGTTCTCCATATTCAGAGATGTGCTATGCTCGGTTTATCCTAACCGCAGAGCTGAATTGGACTCCTACGAATACTATATCGTGGAGCTGTCTGTCGAATCTGGGGGACTATGTTTTTGAGTATCATAAATCATTCTCCGCAAAAGCAGCAGCGATATTGGCAGCAGATAATCACATCATCAATTGGGCTAAACCGGACACAGATCTATTTAATAGAATTTTTGGTGGTCTAAGAGCTAGCATGTGGGATCTGCGCTTCAACAGCTCACTCAACATCCCTCTGCCCTAAAGCCGCAATTGCATCAACTTCTAAAGCACCGGTTTAGCGCTAATTCATACAGATCTTCAGTACCTAATCCTATACATTCTTCAGCTCCCTCGATCAGTCTACAAGGAAAGACAAATACGAGCAGTATTAGATTTTCAGGAGGAAGACAAATCTGCAACAATTTCAATACTGGCTTCTGTTCGAATAGGCAATGCAATTTTATCCACATGTGCAGCAATTGCGGAGGCGCTCACTCTAATTCAATCTGCCCTTTAAAAGCATAAGTGACTTTCCCGTTGCTCAGTCTTTACTCCTATAAACATCCGGCGTTATCAAGTAAATTACAGAATCATCCCGACAGTAACTTAATTACCTGATAGGCGGATTAAAAATGGTTTTCAACGGTCTTACTCAAATTCCTTCTTCCTCGTTCAAAAGCAAAAATCTTTATTCAGCGACTCAAGATCCACAATCAGTGTAGTCTCTCATCGAGAAAGAAATTAAAAAGGATTTATAGTCGGTCCATTTCTAGCTCCTCCTTTTCCAATATATAGAATTAATCCTATCGGCATTGCCACGAGGAAAATGTCAGGAAAAAAGCGTCTCATTATTGATTTATCAGCACCACGGGGTCAAGCACCAGCAGCATTAACTCATTAATTCCCCAAGATCAATTTTCCCTGCATTACATCACTATTGCAGATGCAATACATTCAATTAAATTAGCAGGTCGTGGTTCCTGGTTAGCAAAAGCAGATATATCAGGCGCATTTAAAGTAATGCCAATCCATCCTTCTCTCCGTCACCTGTTTGGTATATGCTGGGAAGGAAAGTTTTATTTTGCCACCCAATTGACTTTCGGCTGCCGCAGTAGCCCGAAGATATTTGATACCCTGTCGGAAGCATTATGCTGGATTCTTCTTAATGTCTATCATGTCCCATTCTTGCTCCACTTGCTGGACGATTTTTAGTAATTTCTCCTCCTTCAGATGCACCAGCAGAAGCGATTTCCAATCTTAAAAGCTTATTTTCTGAAGTTGGCGTTCCGCTTTCAGAAGAGAAATCAATCGGTCCCCTTCATTCTTTGGAATTCCTTGGAATCATTCTAGATACAGAAAAGTTTGAAGCCAGCCTGCCTGAGTCTAAACTTAAACATATTCGTTATCTCATTCAGGAATTTCAGATCAGTAAAACAATTAAAAAGCGAGCACTGCTTTCATTGCTGGGTTACTTTAACCGCAATGTCGTTATCATTCCACAGGGGAGGGCGTTTATATCTCGACTGCTAGCGCTGGCATCAACAGCAAAAATCTGAACTCCTATATAAATATCTCTTCAGAAGCTAGGAAAGACATTAAAATGTGGTCTGCGCTTATTCAGCACTGGAGCGGTCTCTCTATGTTTTATGATGATTTCATGTCAGCTCCACACGATATGGCTTTATTTACTGATGCCTCATCTCTGGGATTCGGAGGTCTATTTAACAATCAATGGTTTTGCAGTACATGGCCTGAGGAAATCGAGAACATATCTCCTCATCTAAAATCCACAGCTCTGCTAGAGATATACCCAATAGTAGCAGCTGCCCAGCTATGGGGTCATCTCTGGTCTAAGAAATCAATACTATTTTACTGTGATAATTCAACCACAGTGCATATTATAAATAAAGGTCGTTCCTCTTCCCTCTTATCATGCAATTGCTGCGTCGGCTAGTATGGATTTCAGTCTCTAATAATTTCCTAATACAAGCTCGCCACCTACCGGGCATTTTTAATATTGCAGCTGATGCTCTTTCTCGTTTACAGATTTCCAAATTCCACAGTTTGCTGCCTACAGCTCTGCAATATCCAGCAGCAGCGCCACAGTTCAATCAGCTGATTTTCAACTAAATCCAACTATTAATAAACTTCTTATTTCAGCTCAAGATTACATGGCATCAGCACTTGCCCCATCTACCAGATCCTCATACTCTACAGGTTGGGCATGTTATGTAACTTTCTGTTTACAAAGCAGGATTAATCCTACTCCATTCAACCAGGACTGGATCATGGCGTTCATAGTGCATGCAAAGGACTCTCTACATCTGGCACCAGCTACAATCAGACTATATTTGTCAGGAATTCAGCATCAATTTCACTTGATGTCCATCAATTCCCCAACTCTATTATCAATTCCAGAGGTTCGTCTTCTTTTACGAGGAATTTCCAAGTGCTCTCCGGCTCCTTCTTCTGCTTTCGCCTGCCTATTTCAATAGACATTCTCAGTAACTTGATTTCAATTCTCCGCCATGGCTGTTTTTCTCCATTTGATGATTTAACTATGGAAGTCATATGTCTATCTGCATTTTTGGTTTTGAGATGTTCTGAATATACAGTTCCTTCCATTGCCAGCTTTCCTACCCTCGGTATCCGCTGCAGTGACCTCAAGCTCATCCCAGATTCTCATTTCATCTTATTTCTTAGCATTTCAAAAACAGATCAACTGCGGCAAGGACAATGTATTCAGCTTTCTAAGATCAACTCTCCTCTGTGTCCCTTCACTTCCATGTTGAAGTACATTGCAGAGCATAAGGCCATTTCATCCTCCGACCCTTTGTTTATCAATTCAAGCGGTCCATTGTATCAAGGCATTGGTTTTCAACACACCTTTCCACCGTGGTGTCCAGAGCAGGTCTTCCTTCGCAATTCTACACTCCTCATTCATTTAGAATAGGGGCAGCTACTTCAGCTGCAAAAGCCAACATTAACCAGCATTTAATTAAAAATATGGGGCTGGACTTCATCAGCAGTTGAAACTTATATTAGTTCTTCATCATCTGAAATATCCTCCGCACATCAGTCCATTGCTAGTATGTCGGAGTGGGGACGACCTTTCTGCCTGGGCCTCCAAAGATTTCCCCTAAGAAATTAAATTAAAAGAAAGGGGTTTTTCTTTCCACTGTGCAGAGGGTCTTCACATAGTCATTAGGGTACAGTCTACTAACCCCTTGGTCACGTTAAGTGTTTGTTTTCTTTCGTCTAAATGTTTTCTCTTTTCTCTTTTCTTATGCATTGGCGGTTCTCTCTTTTTCTTCTTCACGTTGCGTCAGCGAGGAGCGAGGGTCCATCTTTTGGGGGTTAGTGATTCCACTTTCTCCAACCCTTTGTTAAGCTCCGCTTCATTTACCTCATAGAGGAGGGTTCTCCATGAGTCAGAGGGACCCCGGCCAAACCCTTCCATCTGCATGTATGTTTCTTTTGGGATTCTTCTTTTGGGATTCTTCTTTCAGGTCTGATGCCTCTATCGAGGGTCCCCAAGCGGTGGCATCCCTCATGTTGTCGGGTCTCCTCAAAGGCGGTGGCCCCTCTCCTGTTTGTCGGGTCTCCTCAGCCACGGAACCCCCTTCTATTATGTTGGGCTTGAAGAGCGGAACACCACGCATTACATGTTTTAACAGATACTAACTTTATGTTTTCTTTCGGTTCGCGAGCCTCTTAGTATGTCGGGTAACCTCGGAGGCGGTGCCCCTCTCGTATGTCGGGTCACCTCAAAGGCGGTGGCCCCCCTCCTGTTTATCGTGTCTATCGATCAAGTAAATGTTGGGCCTTGAAGAGCGGAGCCCTCTCTCCTTGTGTATATGTTCACTAACTCTGTCAATAAACACTACCAGGTGGCATAGCTCCGCCCGTGAAATGTTAACCTATAGGTGGGGTTCAGGGGAGGAGCTAGGCACCAACAACCTATCATCTGCTGTCATCAATTAAATCTACCTTATTTAAACATTAGTCACCTCTACCTAGCTGTCTTGTGTTTTTCGTTTCCTCCTCCTCCCTCCTCCTCCTCTAGCATCTCAACCGCCTTTGCATCGGTCTCCTCTGGGGGTTAGTGATT